>CM043324.1:18155742-18875742 GCA_023736055.1 Quercus glauca | reverse complement strand
AGTGTATATTTTATTTAAGACCTTCTCCCCTGTGTGTGTATTAAAAATTCTTGGTATTCTAAAATTTTTTTTTTCCTTTTATTATTATTATTATTGGCCTTTGAAGTTTCCTTTTCTTGTATGATACTATCCATTAATCTCCAACTTTCTGATAAAGATACTAAATGATTTGTCAATTAGGCTGACACCCACACTGTCTTTTAATTTACATCCAAATGGGTCAATTGATTTCTTGCAATCAATCCAATTGGAAAAGTAAGCTAGGCCCAGCACATGCACGACGATTCATGTGGTCCATATGGACGTTCTGCCACCCCTTCTACCAAAATGTTACACTTTTTCGACAACTTGTGTTGTGCCTTCATTTTCTCCTTTAAAATATGTATATAATATACATATATTTGGTTGAATTAGGTTGGCAAATTTCATTTTGTTTTAAATATTACAATAATTCTAGAATCACAACTCGTCACATGGTGAGTCGTGAGTGGTGAGTGGTAAATCTATCTAGACCCACAATTTCTTTTTTTCACAACTTACAACTAGTCGTGTGACGAATTATGGCACAAATTGTAAACTTTATTGAAGTCTTAGCATTTTTCAAAATATAATTAAGACTAAAACTTCGTTAAAATCAGCCCAAAACTTCATGAGACTCTTGCATGGCCCTCGATAGAGCTAGATTAGGGAACTTGCATAGTCATTTTTTCTTGAGTAAGAGTTCATCTTTTCTTGAGTAAACAAAAAAAAATTTCTTGATAGGTGGTAAATTTGAGAGACAAAATTTGATAGTCAAATTGATTTCCTTTGAAGCCACGGGAATTGTCTACCTTTGTTAGTGA
This sequence comes from Quercus glauca, assembly GCA_023736055.1. NCBI lineage: Eukaryota > Viridiplantae > Streptophyta > Magnoliopsida > Fagales > Fagaceae > Quercus > Quercus glauca. Next base: position 18,874,900 of record CM043324.1, on the reverse strand, counting down.
GTTAACTAACAAACTGAAATTCTGAATCGATACAAACAAAGTTTGTTTGTGGTGGAGATGATGTAAAAGAACTCCAAAGTTTTGGAGCTACTATGATGGAAGAGAACAAGTCATTAGTTAGGTTACGTACATATATATGTTTGCAAAGGTTTTGTGAGTATGTTGTTGTAACAAACTTTATTATAGTGAATTTTCTTTGCGGTAGGGTATCCCTGAAGTGATTTTTCTCTTGCAAAGTCTTGTGTTGATTTTATGGCTTTCTAGTTTTTACATCAAAACTTTTCAAATATCATTGCCATTTTCAATGTTGAATTTATGCTAAAATTCTACTTTTCTTGTTTTTAACATCAAAACCTTTTCAAATGTTAACACCTTTTTTTAAATACTAATGTTGGGAAATATAGACCCCGGTTGATAGAATTAACAAGTTTTAAATCCAAGTTGTTAATTAGATTTATTATCAATAAAACTTGTTAAAACAAATAAACATCAATATCATGTCAAAATAATATGCAGCGGAAAAATAAATAAGACAAGATATGATGACCCAGGAAAACCAATGAAACCAACCAGTTTCACAGTAAAAAACCTGGGGGGAAACCTTCCCGAAAAGCAATCCACTATAGAAAAGAGAAGTTTCAGATCTAATACAAAACTTTTGTCCCTAGACTCTACAATTTCCGTAGATGACCTTACAGCAGAAACCTTCTACCGCTTCAGAACCTCTGAACTCTTCAATATATGAATGCCACCCTTTGATGCATGAATCCCAGTACGTGACTAACCAATTGCGCAGATCCCAGTACGCGACTTCAATCATCAACTAGAAGAAGATGTTAGCTGCAAAGTTCTTCACTTCATCAAGAATGAAGATCAAGAAGAACTTGGTTACAAAACCCTAAGGTGCAAAGACGCAGTAGCTTCTTTTAGAGAGAATAAGGCATCGGTCACCTTTTGCATATGTTCTCCTTGTATTCTCTTATGTGACGACCTCTAAAATAAGCCTTATATAGGTCTAGGATTGTGAGAAAAGAAACCCTACACAAATACATAAGCTTGGCCCAAAAACAGAAATCTGAATTTTCGTAACCTCGACAGATAGCAGCTATCGAGGAGGTGTCGAGCAGGTGTTGAGATTTAATGAATCTTGACAGATAGCAGCTATCGAGGAGGTGTCGAGGGGACAGAAACTTTCTCGATCGATCTACCAGCTATCGAGATTGCGATAAGAATCAGCTGAAGAGCTCGACAGATAGCCAGGTGTCGAGAAGCTATCGAGATATCTATCCACAGGTGTCGAGATATCTGTCCAGCTTTATTGAACACCTTTTCTTCACTTGTTTCTTGGTCCAATCTTCATGGCTTTAATACTAGACTTGAACAACATGTTCCTTGAAGTATTAAACACATCCTAGATCTACCAAAATACAAGTAAAGTGCGTTTTGTCAAAGGATTAGCCAACTACATAAAATATGTCCTTAACAACTAAAATTATGGTTTCCAATTTTCCATATATAGAAAGCTCTTCAAATTTAAAATACCACCACTCAATGGACTTCAAAATCTGGTTTCAGTTTTCCATTTCAAAAACCATTTTCGAATAGAAAATCTTAATCTTTGGTTTTGGTTTTCCTATTTAAAAAACCCTTAAACTCTAATTCTGATTTTCCATTTCAATAGCCATTTTCAAACTTTATATCTTGGTTCTGGCTTTTCCATTTCAAAAAACTATTTTCAAACTTTAAAACTTGGTTTTGTTTTTTCACTTCAAGAACCAACTTTTCAATGATTGAACCATGGTTACGTTTTTCTCTTTCTAAAACTACTTTTCAAAGATCAAGCCCTAATTTTATTGTTTTCCATAGTAAAAACCCCTTTCAAATATAAAATGATGGTTAGAAGAAATAATACAAAGGATAAAGTCTAGTTTTACTGTTTTGTTTTCCCTATAAATTAAAAGCATATATATCATACCCCATGTATTAGGGTTAGTGCATGCATTATATCATTTGATATATTCCCCCAAAATCAGGTCAAGTATTTTGTTTATATTACATTACATATATTTTTTAAGAAATAACATAAATGACAAAATTTAGATACAAATTTATTGTAGCATAAGGCTATAACCTTACTGAATAAAATAAATATTTTTACATATTTTGAAAATCTAACCATTGAATTGCATATTCTTTACACTTTTAATACACATGTCAAATTTTGTATTAATTAGATATTATTTACTATATGATCTATAAACTTATATTTTATGCATAATTTTAAATTATAAAAACTTATTTAAACAATTTATTGATAACATAACTATTGATCTTTAACTTTCTAAAAATATTTGCAAGCATGAAGGATATAAGAAGAAGATGTAATCCAATGGTGGGTTTGTCAAAATTCACATCCAATAAAAATATATTGAGTAAGGTTATAGCCTACAACCTTACTTAATAAAATAAATATTATTACATATTTTGAAAATCTAACCGTTGAATTGCATATTCTTTACGTTTTTAACACACATGTCAAATTTTGTGTCAATCGGATATTATTCACTATATGATCTATAAACTTATATTTTATGCATAATTTTAAATTGTAAATACTTGCAATTTAAATAATTTATTGATGACATAGTTATTGATCTTTAGTTTTCTAAAAATTTTGCAAGCATAGAAGATATAAAAAAAAAGATGTAATCCGATGGTGGGTTTTTCAAAATTTATATCCAATAAAAAGATATTGAGTAAGGTTACTATAATAAATTTTGTAGCCTAATGCTACAATCAATTTTGTTCTAATACAAATTAGGTAACATTTATGGTTAGATATCATGTGGTGCTTTACACATTAATTTCCCACATGCAATCGAATTCTTAAATTATCTTTTCTGATTCAATACACGATATTTTTATTGTTAGTTTAGGCATAGGGGAACAAAATTTAGGAAAAGCCACCTTGACATGTGCTAAAGTGATTGAGTGCACTTTTAGATTACACATTTCTCTCAAATAAAGGTAGACCCTATGTGCTTTGGTATCTATATGCACCAAATAATTTCTCCTAAATTCTATATATGGTCATTAAATCGAACTGTTTCTCTAAAATGACACATGATCCATTTAATGTGATATCCTAAATCATCCAGAAACCACTCTAAGAAGTTTTTTTTTTTTTCGATAAACTCACGTGGGAAGTATTCATATTAGATTTGATTGGTCATTCTATGGCCATCAATAGATAGAGCAATTGAAAGCTCAAGACCTCACTATTTTATCTCAAATGATACTGTGATTAAGGGCATGGTCCCAATATAGGGCCAAGCCACCTTGTTTTGCCTTCTCGTTGAAGGTGTGCAATTTAATGGATCTGCCACATGATTTACTTAACCCAATATTTTGATGGGACACCAACGGCCAATTTGTGTTGCACATGGTTCTGTCTAACAGGTTAGTATGATAGTGAAGTTTTAGTCTCATTTATTTATTTGTTTTCCATCCTAATTGATGGAAAAATATGCAAGGAGATGAACAACAAAACTGAAAGCTCGAAAATGTGTTGAAAACACACGAGCGGTTTAGACCCCTAAAAACAAAAAACGGCTTGGTTGATTTTACACTAACTTACTAACAAGTGCGGAATAGTGTAAACACAAGCGTATAAACAAACAACTACTCTAATCCATAATTTAAAGCAACTCAGCAGTAAAAAAATGAAATGAACAAGAGTAGGGAAGAAGGATGCAAACACAAATAACACCGAGACGTGTTATCGAAGAGGAAACCGAAGAACTCGGCGAAAAACCTCTCCGCCGCCCTCCAAGCGGAAATCGATCCACTAGACAATCAGTTGGGATACATGGATTAGCAAAAGACCCTCCAAGCCTAGTCTACCCGATGTACCTAAGCCCTCCAAGCTCCTACTCCAACAAGGCTTCTCGGAACCGTGTCTTGTCCTAGTTATCCGGATCCCGCAACAAGCTCCATGTTGCATCTGCCATTAAAGGCTCCTTCCAATGCTTCCCAGCAGCACCAAAAACGTCACTCAGCACTCTCTAAGGTGTGTCAAGTGTTTGGGCTATCAACCTCTCAAAGATATGGACAATGGAGAGGGAAGGGTTGAGGAGATACCACAAGCAAAATGTTTAGAGAAGGTGGGGAAGACAATCTCTAATTACCAAGGTGTTTGGCTAGGGTTTTCTCTCTGAAGCATTCCTCAACAAATGTGGGTAATGATGATATTTGTAGGAGGGGTGCAAAAGGTGTGACTCAAAGAATACAGGCTGGCAGAACAGCTAGTCTCGCGGGTGTCTCGCGGGAAGGCCTTACCCGCGAGATACTCGCGAGACACAGTTGTCTCCACCTGGCATGACTCTTCGCATTCCATCATGTGCCTGGCACATGTCTCACTTCGCGGGAAGCTTGGTCGCGAAATACCCGCGAGATACCCGCGAGAATCCTATTCTTCTTCAAATGCTTGAGTCTTCAACACTCTTTCTCTCACACACCCCTTACATCAAGTCCCACAACAAATACAGGGTTTTAAACGATTGAACAAAATTACAATCAAATTTGGCACGGAATACAAGCCAACAAAACATAGTTGTAAATTACAACTTTACAATCTCCCCCTTTGGCTATTCCGTGACAAAACCCTAAAACAGACTCTAGACTTAAACGTGAGTTTGGGAACAAAGGCAAAACTCACTCACACCTAGTTCTAGATTCTGATAAGCTCTTGAACATATGAACAAGTATCTCCTGAAATACAACAACACACTAATATCATTGCATATAGAAAAACTTGAAATGCATATGGAGCAAAAATAACATGATCAAGCTAAATGAAATAGAAACACTAGATCATGGCAAGATCAAACAAGTAATCACTATACGCAAGTAATTACTATGCTCATTTACACATGAAATGAACATCCGGATATGCAGGATGATGAGCTCATTTGAAGAGAATCATCTGCAACTCCAACACTCAACCAATGCGAAATACACGAAGTATTTGCATCTAGGAACAATCCTACTAGGGCACAAGAGTGTTCATCACTCAACCAATGCATAGAACGTATATGCATCTAGGAACAATCCTACAAGGGCACAAGAGTGATGTACTTGAAGTAAAATGCATGACATTGAACAACAAGCAAACATGCATAAAGGTTGCATAAGCATGGTATAGCGAATGCATGGCACAAACCACAAAGACCTACAAAACGTTTATGCATGAAACAAACCCTTAAAGCTTACATAAGCAACATGGGTACAAGAAAAAAAAACCACATAGCATATATGCCACAAAGCATAGAACAATAGACACAAACTTCTGAAAATATACTGAAATTAATACTAATGTTAAAAACATAAGTGTCAGAAGTATAAACTAAAAACAGTAAGACATTAACTATAAACCAAAAAAAACTTAGTAAAAACCGTCTGAAAAACCAATAACCAATAGTTAATGTAGCTATGTTTCTAAGCTATGCTCCCCCTAAGGCTGTGCAAGCTCTTGTTCATCAGCTCCCCCTCAAAATTTTCTCCCCCTTTTTGACCGGAATGGCCAAAGGACTAGAATTGGTCGGAATCGGAGTCTGAACCCTGTGTAGGGGATAAGCTCTGAATCTGAGTGGATAGTGTGGTGATCTGCTCCTGGAGGTAAGCAAACTGATCCGCTGTGTGCTGCACATGAGTATCAAGCACTGTAGACATGTGATCCATCTTGGCTAGGATCTGATCAAGCTTGCTGAGACCTTGTGGTTGTGCTGGAGCAGAATATGATGGCTGTGCAGTCTCTGGAGCAGAAGTAAACCTCTCAATCTCCTCCTCAGTATCTCCTCCCTCCTCTGGGACATCCTGAGGCGCACCCCTAGGCGGTGGAATGAGATGAGGACCAGTCTTGGGGCCTTTGATGTGTGCTGTGCTCCGAGTCAGAGTGTTTGCACCAATGGGGTAATCCCTCTGAACAACAGTGAGGCCACTAGGAAACTTCAGCTTTGCCTTGGCAATGAGACCCATGATCAATGAAGGAAAGGGCATTATGGTTCTGGAGTTTTGCTTCGTGATGCTCTTCTTCAGAATGTGGAAGATGTGGCTGCAGATATCAATCTCCTTATGAGTGAAGAGGTCGTAGAGAAACCTCGTCCTTGGAGCCGAGAGAGTGGTGAGGTTGGTGACTGGATACAAGTTATGGATCATAACGTAGCTGAGAGTTCTCATTTCTGGAGAGAACTTGAGAGTATCCATTGAGGATTTCTTTGGAACCCCACCAAGAGCTGAAATCATCTCCGTGATATGCCCCAATCTCTCATCATACTGAACTGTCATCGGTTGTGAGGGAGGACGAATCTCCAAGAAGTCTTGAATGCTATCCTTTGTGATCACAAATTCTTTGTGCCTCACCCAGCAGTCTATCTTGTCATCTTCCACAGCAGCATTAGAAAAGAATTCCCTGATAATTTCCGAGTACACATTCCCAACTGGATTTAGCAACTTTGTCCAGGTTCTTTCTTTGAACACATCTGGAATGCATGTATTCTCAAGCTCCTCCAATTGAACCACCCTTTCCATGACAATGGTTGCTCTCTTGTAGCAATCATTGTACTTCATATCTGCCTCTGCGGATTTGAAGTGATCGGATTCAGTACGAGCACGCTTGGGACCCTTCTTCTTGGTACCGGCATGCTTGGTGGGAGACATCTGCATAAGAGAACACAACACATAAAGCACAAGTGCACACAACACAAGAACAAAACTTGATTAGATTCAAGTTAGTTTTCATCAAATGAGATCCATCCAAAACAGAGTAAGGTGCAAAAACAGAGCATTTCCAATTCATATACGCATGCTACACAACATACATTGATAAACTAAAACACAAATGCATTGAAAAACAGGGCATTTTGAATGAAATGAAATCATTGTGCAAGTATGTGTTTGTGTGAATGCATATGTGTGTGTAACATGAAATGCACGAGTGAGTGCCTAGAGAGTGCCTAGGTGTTTGCCAAGTGAGTACACCAAATGCAAAGTGTAATGCATACAAGATCACATATCAATTCTAGACCAGAACATGGTAAGTTATATGAAAAACTTGAAATTGGGACTCATGTGAGACCAATTAGGCACAACAATGTCATTTAGACATTTAATCAAACACCTAATGTGCGTGACAACACTTTGAGTATGAACAATGCATGAACATGGTAAAAACTTGCCTAAATACATGATAAAATGCCACAAGGGGCCAACACAGATGCAACAAGATTAAATGCAACAAAACCCAATCAAAAATTTGGCAAGAACAACCCTCAATTTTGAAAAGCAACCCAACATTTCGAAAATCCCCAATTATGACAACCCTAACCACAAAATCTGCAAGATCTAAATAAAAATTTAAAAGGAAGTGAGTAATTAACATACCTTGAAGAAGAAAATGCAGAAAAATGCTTGGTTCGGAGTGGGGTTTGATGGAATAGTGACTTTGGGTTGAGAGAGTTTCGAAGAAAAGAAAAGAGGGAAGTTTTGATGTTTTGAAAAACTGTCACATCAGCCCTATAAAACTGAAAACACGCGTTTTTCGCGGGATAGGGAGCCGCGAGACAGTCGTGAGACAACCGCGAAAGGTGCCACTGAAGCACAAAATTTTCGCGAGAAGCCTTAAGTCGCGATACAGTCGCGAGACAGTCGCGAGATTCTCTGTCTGAATTTAAGAAAATTTCAGTTTTTGCCAAACAGCATTTCGCGGGAAGCTTCTTAGTCGCGAGCTTTTCGCGAGAAAGCCACTGAACCAGTTTTTGAAGAAAAACATAAAAATTCATTTTGACCAAAAAGAAACACAAGAAAGTCTAAGATCACTTTCAAAAACAAATAAAACTCACAAAAATCTTTTTGGATTTAATCAACAAAGATTGAGCATGTGAAACACATTTGATCAAGTACAATCACACAAATGATTATGACATTCATAGAACATAGACTTGTGTGTTGTGTGTGGATATCAAAAATGAGATAGTCCTTAGTCCAATGTGAGGCTTCAATGATCAATTCAATCAAGGCATACACAACTAGCACTAGATTATGTGACCTATCTCAATTATGGAAACATGCATATATGACCTCCCACACGTACTTGATAACAATTCATTGAAGCTTTTCATTTTGCTCCATTTTTAACACTTCATTTGCAGCTTTTGAGCAAAGAGAATCACATTTAGAGAAGGATGCCTGAAATTTGTGATATTTCATTTTATGAGATAGCCTTTGGCTTTTTGGGCATCATACATTTTATTTTGGTCGCTTTCCCTTTTTCCTAGTCGAATACTAGTTTGTGCGACAGGCTTTTGCAGCTCTATATCTCTTTTCATTTGGAGATTTACATTTAGAGAGCTCTTTTAAGCAAAAAAAATAAAAGTGGGAAGATATATAGGCATGAGTCTATGCATGTATCAAGATCAACACAACCATTCACTAATCATTCATGACAAGGTTGAAGATCTATTTACAACCGTCACATAGATTTCAGAATTTCTTCCACTATGATATGAGTGCATGAGGGACAAGCTATGCTCGTTAAATGCACAAAGCCATAAGTACAAATGTACAAGGCAAAACATGTTTTGAGACAAAACTCAATAAGGTGATCAAACTTTTTGGATTTTATAATTTTTATGGGTTTTTGAAGTTTTGAAACACACCCAAAACAGAACAAGAAGAATAAGACCAACAGATAAATGTGGATCAAAACATGAAACATAAACACCTAAAACAAAATATGTGAAACCATACTAACAAGTATGCAACCAAGAGCAGTGTAGGTTCACACAAGAGATAGAGTTCAAGGAATGATACCGACGCCGATGGTCTTACGCAAAGACTCAAACTTAGGGCCAATGAGAGGTTTTGTGAATATGTCTGCCTTCTGATTGTCAGTGTTGACAAACTCCAAGTACACAATCTTTTCGTCCACCAAGTCTCGAATAAAATGATACCGGATTTCGATATGCTTTGATTTCGAGTGTTGAACTGGATTTTTTGACAAATTTATGGCACTTGTGTTATCACAGTACACACACATCGTGTCTTGAGTGATTCCATAATCATGAAGAAGCTTCTTCATCCACAATAATTGAGCACAAGCGCTTGCAGCAGCTATGTATTCAGCTTCGGCTGTCGATAGAGAGACTGAATTTTGCTTCTTGCTCATCCATGACACCAAGTTGTTCCCAAGATAGAAACACCCACCGGAGGTACTCTTCCTATCATCAACACAACCGGCCCAATCAGCATCAGAATATCCGGCTAGGCATTCATTTGAATCTCTTGAGTACCAAATTCCATAATCAGATGTCCCATTTATGTATCGGATGATTCTTTTGACTGCTGTTAAATGTGTCTCTTTGGGGGCTGCTTGGAATCGAGCACATACGCCGACACTAAAGGCAATGTCTGGTCTGCTGGCAGTGAGATATAAGAGATTTCCTATCATGCTCCGATAGAGTGTTGGATCCACTTCTACACCTGCAGCATCCCTACTTAGCTTTGACGAGGAGCTCATTGGGGTGAAGGTGTGCTTCTTGGAGTCTAGACCAAATCTTTTAACGAGATTTTTGGCGTACTTTTCTTGAGATATGAATATCCCATCTTTCCGTTGCTTCACTTGAAGTCCTAGGAAATAGGTCAGTTCCCCCACCATACTCATTTCAAACTCCTTTTTCATTTCTTCGGAGAATTCAAGAGCTAAATGATCAAGTGTAGATCCAAACACAATGTCGTCCACATATACCTGAGCAACCAGGAGTGACTTCTCATCTCTCTTTACAAACAACGTTCGATCAGCTTGACCTCTTGTGAATCCACGATCCAACAAGTATGTTGTGAGACGATCATACCATGCTCGTGGTGCTTGCTTTAACCCATACAGTGCCTTTTTCAACCTCAGTACATGGTCTGGAAAATGAGGATCTTGAAATCCCTTTGGTTGTTCAACGAATACTTCTTCAGTTAGAAACCCATTCAGAAATGCACTTTTCACATCCATTTGGTATAGTTTGAAATCCATAACACAAGCGATGGACAATAGAATTCGAATCGACTCTAGTCTTGCTACTGGTGCAAACGAATCATCAAAATCTATGCCTTCCACTTGGGTATATCCTTGAGCTACCAGCCTGGACTTGTTTCGAACTACCTCACCGTCTTCATCAGTTTTGTTCTTGAAGATCCACTTGGTGCCGATCACATGAGTATCTTTTGGCCTTGGAACCAATTCCCATACATCATTTCTAACAAACTGATGTAGCTCTTGATGCATAGACTCTATCCAGTTCTCATCATTAAGAGCTTCCTCTACCCTCTTAGGTTCGAATTGAGCAAGGTAGCAATTGTATGTCACATGATTTGCACTGTATTTTGGTCCTTTTCTCAACCGAAGTCCTTCATTGACATCACCAATGATGTTGCTGGATGGATGATTAAGAATTACCCTTGACGACGGTCTCTTGGAGGTAGAAGGTTCTTCATCTCGAGAGATTGGAGGTTGAACTTCCGGAGGGGTAAGAGGACTAGGAGGCCCTTGTGCTAATCTAGTCTCCCTCCTTGGTATGGTTGGTGTGGTCTCTTTTTCCGGTGATTCTTTCTCAATATCATCAGCTTGTGACATGTTGTCCTCACCATCCCCCTTCTTGTGGTCAGATCCTTCACCCTCATCAATATTCCTTTCAGTTATGGTGTCATCGATAACCACATTTATGGACTCCATCACAGTCTTGGTGCGTTTGTTGAACACTCTATACGCTCGGCTGTTTAAAGAGTAGCCTAGAAAGATCCCTTCTTCACTCTTGGCATCGAATTTTCCAAGGTTCTCTCTGTCATTAAGAATATAGCATTTGCTCCCAAAGACACGAAAGTATTTAACCTTTGGTTTCTTTTCTCTCCAGATTTCATAAGATGTCTTCTTCGTTCCAGCTCGGAAGTAGATCTTATTGCCAATATGACATGACGTATTCACCGCTTCAGCCCAAAATTTCTGTGGAAGGTTTTTGTTGAGTAACATTACTCGAGCCATTTCTTGAATTACTCGGTTCTTCCTTTCTACTACTCCATTTTGTTGTGGAGTCCTTGGAGCTGAGAATTCTTTCATGATCCCTTGTTCATTGCAAAATTCATCAAACTTCGCATTTTCAAACTCCTTCCCGTGGTCACTCCTGATCTTGACAATAGGTACTCCTTTTTCATTAATCAGCCTCTTGCACAATTTTTTCAGCTTGTCACATGCCTCTGATTTTTCCCTCAGAAAGTCCACCCAAGAATACCTTGAGAAATCGTCGACCACCACCATAATATATCGTTTTCCACCCATGCTTTCTGTTTTTGTTGGACCCATGAGATCCACATGCAGTAACTCTAACGGGCGAGATGTTGCAATCACATTCACTTTCGGATGGCTTGACTTTGTCTGTTTTCCTAATTGACATGAACCACAAATATTCTTCTCAATTTTCCCAAACTTTGGTAGACCAACCACTGCTTCAAGCTTTGAGACTTTGGCCACTTGTTTATAATTGGCATGTCCAAGACGTTGATGCCACAACTCCAAGAGATCTACCCGGGCACTCCGACATGCTATGCTTGGTTTGGGAATGACCCCATAACAGTTGTCGGTGGTTCTAAGCCCCTTCAGAATTTTAACACCTTCTTCATTCAAGATTAGACATCCTTTCTTGGAGAATTGAACTAAGAAGTCATCATCACAGATTTGAGTGATACTCAGTAAGTTCACCTTCAATCCCTTAATGTACAGCACGTCATTCAGCAGTGGCAGCCCCGGAATGTCCACCGTTCCCTTTCCAAGAACTTGTGAGTGACTACCATCTCCAAACGTCACAAAGCCATCTTCCTTCTCTTTAAGTGTTTTGAACAAAGTCTTATCTCCAGTCATATGTTTTGAACAACCGCTGTCAAGGTACCACAAACATGAATTAAAAACTTTCAAAGCGGTGTGAACAAAAAGACACGCATGAGAGAGACACTCTTGGCCCTCGAAGCAAGGCTCTTTTTCTTTTATTTCGTTCAAGGATGAGTGAAGTTTTCCTCTTAGATGATCAAGTTCATCACACAAGTGTTTATTTCTTCTCTCATATTTATAGACTAAAGCCTTTGACTCACACAAGCTGTTATGAATATCATGGTTTCTATGTACTAGTGATCTTAGCATGTGACAGAAAATTCTAGCATGTTTCTTTGTCTTAAAAAGCTCTAAAACCACATTACTAGAACAAAATTCAGAATTACTGACAGAGTCTTTATCACAAACACCTTTGCTTCCCTTCATGTTGATTTTAACAAAGACACTATCCAAACAACACCAAGGGGTCAAGGATCACACTTAGGTAATTAAACCTCAGCAAGTGTACCTGCTCTGATACCAATTGAAAGCTCGAAAATGTGTTGAAAACACACGAGCGGTTTAGACCCCTAAAAACAAAAAATGGCTTGGTTGATTTTACACTAACTTACTAACAAGTGCGGAATAGTGTAAACACAAGCGTATAAACAAACAACTACTCTAATCCATAATTTAAAGCAACTCAGCAGTAAAAAAAATGAAATGAACAAGAGTAGGGAAGAAGGATGCAAACACAAATAACACCGAGACGTGTTATCGAAGAGGAAACCGAAGAACTCGGCGAAAAACCTCTCCGCCGCCCTCCAAGCGGAAATCGATCCACTAGACAATCAGTTGGGATACATGGATTAGCAAAAGACCCTCCAAGCCTAGTCTACCCGATGTACCTAAGCCCTCCAAGCTCCTACTCCAACAAGGCTTCTCGGAACCGTGTCTTGTCCTAGTTATCCGGATCCCGCAACAAGCTCCATGTTGCATCTGCCATTAAAGGCTCCTTCCAATGCTTCCCAGCAGCACCAAAAACGTCACTCAGCACTCTCTAAGGTGTGTCAAGTGTTTGGGCTATCAACCTCTCAAAGATATGGACAATGGAGAGGGAAGGGTTGAGGAGATACCACAAGCAAAATGTTTAGAGAAGGTGGGGAAGACAATCTCTAATTACCAAGGTGTTTGGCTAGGGTTTTCTCTCTGAAGCATTCCTCAACAAATGTGGGTAATGATGATATTTGTAGGAGGGGTGCAAAAGGTGTGACTCAAAGAATACAGGCTGGCAGAACAGCTAGTCTCGCGGGTGTCTCGCGGGAAGGCCTTACCCGCGAGATACTCGCGAGACACAGTTGTCTCCACCTGGCATGACTCTTCGCATTCCATCATGTGCCTGGCACATGTCTCACTTCGCGGGAAGCTTGGTCGCGAAATACCCGCGAGATACCCGCGAGAATCCTATTCTTCTTCAAATGCTTGAGTCTTCAACACTCTTTCTCTCACACACCCCTTACATCAAGTCCCACAACAAATACAGGGTTTTAAACGATTGAACAAAATTACAATCAAATTTGGTACGGAATACAAGCCAACAAAACATAGTTGTAAATTACAACTTTACAAAAACAAACAATATCCCTCTGCGAATATTAAAAGGAAAAAGGCAAAAAAGTTAGCTAGCTGTTTTGTCATTCTATTTCTAGGGAGGAACATGAAGCTTTCAAATTCTAATACCTGCCCTATGGACAGCTCAAAACCCATGAGTATGACTGTGTGTACTGCATGTATACCTAAATTTTGTCTCAAAGGAAGCTTCCTTTCTATTAGGGGCGTATGACTTTCTTCTCTGAGAAAGTAGCAGTAATTTACTGATTTTAAGTTTACAACCAATTTTTACCATACAATGGAGTGAGAAGTAGGCATATTTCAATAATTTTTGGCAGTGTTTTGACAATTTCAAAAGGGTAGCAGAGATGAGGGTATTCATGATCACGAGGAGTTTAATTATGGTTCATCATCCAATGCCTTTACAGTGTGGATTACACGGACGGTCAAGCAACTCCAACTTGTTAAAAACCAGGCTAAAAGTCAAGCTTTCACATAATATGCATTTAATACCAGTTACCTATTTCCAACGAAATTCCTGGCCGTCGATTTTCTTCTCTCCCAAATTTTAACACACCAATTGACAATTCATTTGATTTGATTAGGGTGGAAAACGTAGGTCCTCAAGTAACCGTTGGTCAAGCAATAACCTTGCAATTCACCGTAATGATATTTTCGATGTTTTTAATAAAGGCGAGTGTCTTCCTCTATTTTAAATATAGGAAATATTAACGAATGTCTTTAATAATTTATTTAAAATCTTTTTCAGGAGAAATAAAAAAAATTTATATTTTGATAATTTTTTTCATTTCTCATAAAAATAGTATCAAAATTTTCTTAAAATAGATTATTAATAAGTGTCTTAAGGGCACTCATTAGCATGACCCGTTAAATATTAATAAATTTTTTATTTAATTTTTAGTTTTATTATTTAAAACTATTTTTTAAGAAAAGAATTACAAATTAAAACGAACCCATTGTAATATTCAATGACTATACATCTAAAATAAACACTATTCATTGAATGAAGTAACCAAATACTAAAAAATTATGATTGAAAATTTTAATAAAGTTATATATTTGATATTTCTAAATAGAATTTGAGTATAAATTTATTTATTAGTGTAAGATTAATGAGTTATTTTAACATTTATGTGTGAGAGATTAAATGATTGACTTATCCAATGAAAATATTTTTCTTTAACTGGTTTTTCTTTGATAAAAAACTACTTTTTCTTTATTGGTGAATATTTAAGGCTTAATTTATACTTCTATTGGTACATGAATATCTCTATTGGTAAAAATTTAGATGCCTTTTTTCATTGAGAGCCTTGGGTGGTTGCCTATTTGGCTCATCCATTGAGCCGACACTGTTCATCGTACTGATATTTTCGATATTTTTAAATGAAGATATTCAAAGTTTAAATCTTTCCTCTTCAACTATGAACTAAAAAAAAAAAAAAACACTTAACTTGCCTTTATCCTTTTACAGAAACTGAGTAAAACTTTTTTTTTTTTTTTGAGAAACAAAACTGGGTAAAACATTAGGTTGGATAAAAAGTTGTTCAGTTTATGTATTTGCAATGGCTACAGTGTTTTTTTTTTTTTTTTTTGGTTTATATGAACACAAACTTTATACATGCAAGGCCTTGATATGTATGTTTGTAAATGATCTGTTGGCTACAAATACAATGAGATGTCTACAACTTGCTTTATATGCTGATCACTGTGGAGTATGTTGACGACTCATCATGAAGTGTCAATTTGTCGATCAGAATTGTCAATATTGAAATTAATTAAAGAAACAACTTGTGTCATGTAGGTGATAAATAATAATATGTAGTCTCTTCCTTAATAAGTAGAGTGGTTGTCTTAAAAATCCAACTAATTTAAGAGGTGTTTGGTACATATTTTCAAACAACAATTTTCAATTTTTAAATAACATTACACGTATTTTTACATATTTTTTCACCTACGCATATTTTTACACATGTTTTCAAATAACAATTTTCAATTTTTAAATGCATGTACCAAACATCCTGGCCCGTTAGTCTCAGAAGCTAGAGTTGCTTGTCAATCACCATTCTAATAAGGACGATATATATTATTATCTTTTGAAAACTAAGACATGGACTCATGGATCAATATTACTTGACAATAATGAATTTCAATCATGAAGGATCTTAATTATAAAGTGTACGTTATTTAGAAACACAATTAGTATGTAGGTAGCTAGTCAGCCACATTGTGTAGAGGGTGTCCACATAAATGGTCCTTATTATTACAAATATGCAACAAATTAGAAAATTTTCTTTTATAAGTTATTCGCAACAAACTTGATTCTCTCCAAGAGTCTTGGAAGACATAATAATTGAATCCCCTCGCTTATTGTAGGGGTAGCAATTTTTATTCATATCCATATACCTGCCCATTACCCACCTTATTTGGAAAAGTCTTAACTCCTCCTATTTAAATATTTAGGTTAAATGAATAAAGACCCATTTGATTATTTAATTAGATGGGTCTAAATGGACAAATCCACTAATAATCACTAAACCCATCTAAAATTTAAATTTAAATAAACCCACAAAAACCCAATAAACCCTTCTAAAATCAAACACACTTTACCACCTACTATTCGACATTTCCTACATTTTCTCATCATCCAAACAGACTCGTAACAAACACAAAACCAAAAATAGCACATGATCACATTCTCGGCAACCAAACATACAGTACAGAACACAGTCGATGACCTTGAAAATCAGAAAATCACTCATCCAAACTAATAACAAAATATTAAAAAAGCAAAAACAAAAAATCCAAATCCAAATCTTTCTTTTGTTAGGACGGATACTGAGGATGTGGACGATCTTTGCGAAGTAGTGAAGGTAAACGACGAGGGCGGTGTCGTGAGCGGCGTGGTGAAGGAGCCGACGAACATGAGCACCCAGTCGAGGTTATCAGCGCAAGCAAAGAGCCTGGAGAAAGGCACGGCGGCCAGAGGCGGCTCGATCTCCTCGGGCTTGTCGATCTCGTCCTCCAGCTCGAGCTGCTGCGCCACCGTGTCTGCACTCTGGTCAACCATTAAGGAGATCAGACTAAACAGATCGGATAATCACTAGGTGGCAATCGAATTTGGGAGAAATATGAGAATCTAGAAACTCTAAAGACCCAGTGAGATAACAATGGAAAATGGCATAATCGGGTGAGATATTGGTAGAAAGAAACAAAAAACGGAGAAGATCTGGTGAGATCTAGTTTAGATTAGATCTCATTGAATCTGGCAGATCTAGCCAGATTGTAGTTATGTCATCCTTAAAAGAAATTATTCAATTCACGTTTTCTTCTTTTTATTAAAAATTTACGCTTTGTTTGGATTCCAAGAAAGTTAGGAGAGAAAGGAAAGTTTAAATGAGTTAGAAAAGTGTTTCAACACTTGCGTTAGTGCATTAGTGGCAATATTAAAATTAAATGAGTTAAATGGGTGGGTTACTAATTAAATGGGTTGGGCGGGTAATGGATAATTAATTTATATATAAACGGGTCATAAATGGATAAATGGTTAATTAGACACCCAAACCATTTATAACCCAACCCATTTATGACCCGACCCGTCCATTTGCCACCCCTAGCTTATTGTAAGCTAAACCTAATCTTACCTATTAATACTAGACCTAGGTTCACAATAGGATGAGCCAACAAATATGAATCCATATCTTAAAAATAAAATTTCCACGTCACCTCATGATTGTAACCTTAAGTATACCAATATTTGTCTTGGCCGCCTGTTTCTACTTTATGTGAATCATATGTTGAAAATCCATCAGCTTTGATAGCAAGGTTTGGTGAAAATCTAATCAATCAATTAAACTTGCGTTCAACTTCCCAACAACTAGACTATAGAGGAAATTAAATTCTTAGAGAGTGTCATGACTTATTATATGTACACTAGCTTGTAATCTTGTAAACCAATAATGTGTTTAAATACAATTAGATATATATATATATATATATATATTAAATGCAATCATCATGAAGCGGATGTCATGTATTGAAATTCTATTGTATTTAACAAAAAATAGAAATAAAGAAATACATTAAACATTTTATAATTAAGTTCGATACTACTAATGTTCATTTTAATTTTAATTTTTCAATTCTTGAAATAAACATTAGAAGATATTATTTGTTAGATTATGAAAATTATTCATTCTAAATTACTCAATTTAATGACAATAATTCTTAATTACTCAATTTTAGTTTTTTTAAGAAGGTAATTTTTTGAACTATTTATATACTTGGCTTTTACTTCTTATTGAAATTTTTGTTATAATGAATTTTTTTAAAGTTTACATTTTTTTTATAGAAAAAAAAAAAGTTATGTAAAACTGTAAAAGGAACATTCAATTTTTTCATAAAAGCTTGTATTTGAATTGATATTAAGTTTTGTTAAGAAAATGGTTTCAAATATTGGATTAGAAGTAGTTTTAAATGAGCTTGAAATAAATGTGCTAGAAATAGTTTAAAATGGAAATCAAGTAATTTTAAAGGAGCTAAAAGTAGTTTAAATTAGGAGGAAATTTGGCATATAATTTAAAGAGCAATGCTAAGTCCACAATATGTTCATAATAATTTCATAATAAATTTTATGCAACAAGTTGCTAATGATTCTAATTTGAGCCTACCACTAATATCACTTTTTTACCAATCAGTCACAACTTAATAGTTAATACCTAAGATTTGTTATGAAATATAATTAAAATGACATGTTGCCTCACATTAAAAAATAAATATTATTTAATTTAAATCATATATTTTTTAAGAAGAGGTCAGAGGTCATTTTTCCCATTTATTGTACTTTATTATACGCATTTTCGGTTCAGCATGATCTACTTGTTGAAAACTTGAAATTATATGCTAGATTCTAGTTAACATGCTTATATCATATCTCAATTTGTTTTTTTTTAGATTTTTTTAGTTAGAAGAAGCATATCAATTTATTTGATAGAACAATGTACTTTTTGTAACAAACATTTATGCATCAATATCCTAACATGCAATTTCATTGTGCCATTAGGATTGAACAATGTGCTTTATTATTATTACATAAATAAATAAATACAAAATTATGGCTTTCAAATTATATTGAGACTTGTTTCTCAAAAAAAAATTATATTGAGACTTTATCACCAAATTCTTGCCATAACAGCAATTATTTCGCTGGAAGAGAGACCTTTTGATAATGCCTATGCTCTGGCGTTATTCAAAAATAGGCAAAGACAAAAGTCACCTGCCCTTACCAAACAATAGACACCACATTTATTTGCTTTTTTAGACAGTAGAATTCTACCTTAGGATAATCTATGTGTGTAAACTTTCTTCTATAAATTTGAATCTTGACTCTTGCCATCTCATCCACCCCATAATCTATATATATATATATATATATAAAACCGAAACTTTTGAAACTCTCACAATTTTCCACATCATCACTATTTTCTTTTTATTTTTATTTTTGATTCTTTTTATTTTAGGTTTTATATCTTATAACAATAATATTGAAAAACGTATACAAACTTAGAGGCCTATTTAAGGGTTCCATAAAACTTGATGGACAAGAAAATATATTCTAAAATAAGCCCTAATTAATACCTAACCATAATAGGAACCAAATTTGACCTAAAAAAACATTAAAAGAGCCTAAAAACAAGGAAATAAATCACCTAGACCTAAAATAACGTTTTTTGCATAAAAATACCAAAATCTCTTCTCTCCTTAAAACCCTAGCAATTACCATCTCAAAACCCTAAACTCAAAGCGTAGGTTTTGTCTTTTTTTATTTGCTTTCATATGTGCCTGAAATTTTCATTCTATCTTATTGTTTTATTATGTTTAGAATTGATTGTCTTATAAGTATTTGGGTTAATCTCTATATTTTGATAGTGTTTTTATGGGTTTGGTTTTTGAGTTGAAATTCTAATAATTATTTTACATTGTATATGGCAGATGCAGCATCTTTATTTTTTGGAGAAAAATCAAAGCTGCAACCTATGTCTTCCAGCCCAAGGTGTGGAAGCATAAAACCCAACAAAAACTTGGTACTCTCTCTTCTCTGTTTGCAATCTCTACTACTTTTTATTTTTATTTTTTATTTTTAACTTTTGCATTGCTACAAGTGTTGTAGAGGATCCTAAAGAAGTATATGTGAAGCCCTAGAAAGCCTTGACATTTAATTATGTATTATGCAGTTATGATTACAATGCGATTCAAATCTTAGTGCTTAAGACCAGCAACAAAGCCTATTGATTGTCTGTGCATGGTTTGTATCAGTTTTATATAATTATTATTTGCAGTTGTGATATAGAAATTTGAGTTAGAGAACATGCAACCCTTTAATTGAAGTTAGGAATTTGTTTTTGATAATCAAGTGTGCTATTCATAAATCACCGTTGAATTTCCAATAAATTTATACAAATTCTGAAGCACAATTATTTCTTATGATAATCCCCCTTTGGTTCTTAAATCTTTTGGTATGTGGCTATAAATTTTCCACAAATTAAATTCATATACAAACTAAGGCACATTTATTTCTTATGATAATCCCCTTTTGGTTCTTAAAATTTTTGGTTTGTGGTTATATATCTTGACAAGTTCTAAAATTATCTTGAGCTTCTTCAGTTTATGAATCTTTATTTTCATGGATGATTGATTTTTTTTCCCCTTCATAGGAAGGATTTTGCCTTGAATGTTGTTGGTGTAATGCTAGATGAACTACTTTGAATTTCTTCTTCAATAGGTATGATTTTATGTTTTACGGTTACAATGGCGATAGACATGGGCTGAGTACCAGTAGTAAAGATGAGATAACTATAGATTTATCTCAAGATAACAATTGTGTTAAAGCAAAATTTTACATAGAAGTTAAAAGTAGTAATTAATATGCAAAAAGAGAATGAAGATCAAAACTGACATGATATCTTTCTGGTAAATTGCATATAGGATCTTAGTAATAACCAGATTCCACCTTGATGAGTTGTTTGGACATGAAATTTTTCTTTATATCATTTTGATGGTAATTTTATTCTCAAATAACATTTTGCGATGAATATTGTATATTTTATGTTTATTTTGATAAGTTATGATGTTTTTTCATTTTAAATTTTATTTTAAGCAAAGTGAAAATATATAACCAAAAGCCTCTGAAACTCTCACAATTTTCTACATCATTACTATTTTCTTTTTCTTTTTATTTTAGATTCTTTTTATTTTGTTTTTTATATTTTATATAGAATCTACCATAAAAATAATAGATAAAAGTTTGAATTTTTATTTATATCAATAATATTGAAAAACGTATACAAACTTGGAGGCCTATTTAAGGGCTCTATAAAACTTGATGGACAAGAAAATATATTCTAAAATAAGCCATAATTAATACCTAACCATAATAGGAACCAAATTTGACCTAAAAAAACATTAAAAGAACCTAAAAATAAGGAAATAAATTACCTAGACCTAAAATAACGTTTTTTGCATAAAAATACCAAAATTAAATAATTACAAAAATTAAATTGTAAATTCTATCCTACATCAATTTATCACAAAAATCATCATCTATATTTATTATTATCTATATATATATAAAACCGAAACCTCTGAAACTCTCACAATTTTCCACATCATCACTATTTTCTTTTTCATTTTATTGATTCTTTTTATTTTAAGTTTTATATCTTATATAGAATCCACCAAAAAAACAATAGACAAAAGTTTGAATTTTTATTAATATCAATAATATTGAAAAACGTCTACAAACTTGGAGGCCTATTTAAGGGCTCCATAAAACTTGATGGACAAGAAAATATATTCTAAAATAAGCCCTAATTAATACCTAACCATAATAGGAATCAAATTTGACCTTAAAAAACATTAAAAAAACCTAAAAATAAGGAAATAAATCACCTAGATCTAAAATAACGTTTTTTGCATAAAAATACCAAAATTAAATAATTACAAAAATTAAATTGTAAATTCTATCCTACATCAACTTATCACAAAAATCATCATCTATATTTATTATTATTATTATTATTATTATTATTATTATTATTATTTATATATTGTACGGCACCCAATTTCCAGGCCTGTTTGTTTGGGCTCCAATACCTGGGAGCAGCATTTGGGCCCTGTCCCAAATAGTCCAAAGGGTCCGGCCCATAATTGTGCATGACGTTGGTCCAGATCTCTCAATAAGGGTCATGCCGAGCATTTATCCCGCGCACCATGCGATTTGAGATAAGCAGAAGCTCTGGGTTTCACTTGCTCGGCGATTCCCCGAGGATTGCAGCCGCCGTGTCGTTCACTTAGAGAGGAACCAAGTTCCAAAGCCACCATCACCAAACCACCCACTTACCTTTGATCACATTGGACCTCTCGCCGCACTTACAACAATGTAATGATGACCACCCCATTATGGAGGAACTATAAATATGAGAACAACAGAAGGAAAGGGGGTTGGAAGATTTACAGAAAGCAAGAGAGAAAAAGAGAGAGAGAGAGAGCACATCAAGTTCCAGGACTTTGAACTACCCATAATAGGAGAACTTCAAACCCACAATACAAGTAAATTGTAAGCCCAATAGTAGGCCGGCCTGTAGGCTACGTTTTGGGTGAGCACATATATATATATATATATATATATATAAAACTGAAGCTCCCACAATTTTCCACGTCACTATTATTTTCTTTTTCTTTTTATTTTAGATTCTTTTTATTCTAGGTTTTATATCTTTTCTCAAAAAAAAAAAAAGGTTTTATATCTTCTTATATTTATTAGTGTTACAATAGTTTAGTTTAAGTAAAACTCTATTAGATATATTTTGTTGGCCTATCACATCATTATTATTATCTATATATAATATAAAATTGAAGATTAAAAATTAATTATAATTTTTTAAGATACCTCATGTTAGAATTAAAAAAAAAAATGACTCACTTTAGGTTTGAATTTTTTATTTTTATTTTTTTAAAAAGGACTCACCAAAAAAAAAAAAACTTTAGGATTAAGAAAAAAAGAGAGAGACTCCTGGCAGGACTATCTCATCATCTATATTTATTATTATTATTATTATCTATATATATATATAAAACTGAAGCTCCCACAATTTTCCACGTCACCATTATTTTCTTTTTCTTTTT
This sequence comes from Quercus glauca, assembly GCA_023736055.1. NCBI lineage: Eukaryota > Viridiplantae > Streptophyta > Magnoliopsida > Fagales > Fagaceae > Quercus > Quercus glauca. Next base: position 18,852,186 of record CM043324.1, on the reverse strand, counting down.
ATTTTAGATTCTTTTTATTCTAGGTTTTATATCTTTTCTCAAACAAAAAAAAAAAAAAAAGGTTTTATATCTTCTTATATTTATTAGTGTTACAATAGTTTAGTTTAAGTAAAACTCTATTAGATATATTTTGTTGGCCTATCACATCATTATTATTATCTATATATAATATAAAATTGAAGATTAAAAATTAATTATAATTTTTTAAGATACCTCATGTTAGAATTTAAAAAAAAAAAAATGACTCACTTTAGGTTTGAATTTTTTATTTTTTATTTTCAAAAAGGACTCACCAAAAAAAAAAAACTTTAGAATTAAGAAAAAAAGAGAGAAACTCCTGGCAGGACTATCTCTTCTCTCCTTAAAACCCTAGAAATTACCATCTCAAAACCCTAAACTCAACTTCACTTTAAGATTAAAAAAATAAGAAGGAGAGAGACTCACGTAAAAAAAAAAAAAAAAAAAAAAGTAGGTTTTGTCTTTTTTATTTGCTTTCATATGTGCCTGAAATTTTCATTCTATTTTATTGTTTTATTATGTTTAGAATTGATTTTCTTCTAAGTACTTGGGTTAATCTCTATATTTTGATAGTGTTTTTATTGGTTTGGTTTTTGGGTTGAAATTCTAATAATTATTTTATATTGTATATGGCAGATGAAGTATCTCTATTTTTTGGAGAAAAATCAAAACTGCAACCTATGTCTTCCAGCCCAAGATGTGGTAAATTTTTATATGTTCTTGCTTTATTGAGAATTTTTATTTGGGTTCATGTGATTTTTTGTTTTTTTATTAAAGTTTTGATTTTTGGTTGATTAATTATTTGTTTGGATTAATTTCAATTAATTATTTGTTTGGATTCAACGTAAAAGATAATGGAATTGGGTGTTATAAATTTGATAATGTTTCATTTTTTGAATCATTTATATTATTTAGACTCCTGATAGGACTCTCTCTTCTCTCCTTAAAAACCTAGCAATTACCATCTCAAAACCCTAAATTTAACTTCACTTTAAAATTAAAAAAATAAGAAGGAGAGAGACTCAACTAAAAAAAAAAATGTAGGTTTTGTCTTTTTTATTTGCTTTCATATGTGCCTGAAATTTTTATTCTATTTTATTGTTTTATTATGTTTAGAATTGATTTTCTTCTAAATACTTGGGTTAATCTCTATATTTTGATAGTGTTTTTATGGGTTTGGTTTTTGGGTTGAAATTTTAATAATTATTTTATATTGTATATGGCAGATGAAGTATCTCTATTTTTTGGAGAAAAATCAAAACTGCAACCTATGTCTTCCAACCCAAGGTGTGGTAAATTTTTATATGTTCTTACTTTATTGAGAATTTTTATTTGGGTTCATGTGATTTTTTGTTTTTTTATTAAAGTTTTGATTTTTGGTTGATTAATTATTTGTTTGGATTAATTTCAATTAATAATTTGTTTGGATTCAACGTAAAAGATAATGGAATTGGGTGTTATAAATTTGATAATGTTCCATTTTTTGAATTATTTATATTATTTAGACTCCTGGTAGGACTCTCTCTTCTCTCCTTAAAAACCTAGCAATTACCATCTCAAAACCCTAAATTTAACTTCACTTTAAAATTAAAAAAATAAGAAGGAGAGAGACTCAACTTAAAAAAAAAAAATGTAGGTTTTGTCTTTTTTATTTGCTTTTATATGTGCCTGAAATTTTCATTCTATTTTATTGTTTTGTTATATTTAGAATTTATTTTCTTCAAAGCATTTGGGTTAATCTCTATATTTTGATAGTGTTTTTGTGGGTTTGGTTTTTGGGTTGAAATTTCTAATAATTATTTTATATTGTATACGGCAGATGAAGCATATCTATTTTTTTGGAGAAAAATCAAAACTGTAACCTATGTCTTCCAACCCAAGGTGTGGTAAATTTTTATTTGGTATATTATATATGAATTTTTTGAATTTGAAGGGTTTTGTTTGGTTTTGAAGTAGAATTTGGAGATTCTATAAAATTTGGAAGGTTTAAGTTTTGGAGTTTTTTGTATTTGCGTCTTAGTAGGTTGATCTTAATTCTTTACCTTATATGTTTTTGCTTTATTGAGAATTTTTATTTTGGGTTCATATGATTTTTTGTTTTCTTAATTAAAGCTTTGATTTTTGGTTGATTAATTATTTGTTTGGATTAATTTCAATTAATTATTTGTTTGGATTCAACGTAAAAGATAATTGAATTATGTGTTATAAATTTGATAATGTTCCATATTTTGAATTGTTTATATTGTTATTAATACGAATAAATAAGATTTGTTTTTATCTTTGTAGTTTATATCAGTTTTGAGTGTGTGTATATATATAACTCTTTGGAATTTTGCTTTATTAATTTAAGAATTGTAAATTACTTTGTAGGTTTCAGTAACTATGCACCTGCAGTGAGACATTGACAATATAAGCATATATATATGGTATTAACATATTATAAAAATCTTTCTTACAATCCAATCCATTGTATTTTATTTAATTATGACAGATCCATTTTTTTTTTAAACGCTAACTAGCAAAATGTCAATAATATGCATATTATTAACCCAATTTTCTATTTCTAAATTTCTTAGATTTTATTATATCAATCTTTTTTTCTTTTAAATTTGTGGTGGGCAAATTAGTCTCTCACTAATTCTTTTACCTTAACGTGATGTTAGTTAATTGTCCTTTTATTTAACTATCCCGTGCATCGCACGGGTTAGCGACTAGTAACTTATATTTATAGAGTAACTATTACGTTAAAGGTGTATGGTGGCGATACTGCATTTATTCCGTAATATCACCATAAATAATAAAACAATCAATATTATTATTACTTTGTTTCTTCTAATGTCTTTGCAAATTGATATTTAATGGCAGTTGAATTGGTTTTTCATTTAACAAATTACGCATCGCCTTTACAACTACATTTTGAAAGTTTTAATTTCTTATATTTTAGTTTTTTTCTTTTTTAAATTATTCTACCCCTAGTTCTAATTACAAGTACTGAAAATTTTAAGAATTCATTGATTAAATTCCATCAAATAAAGAAGTTGGTTTTTTGTATAGTTGATTTTCAATTGCCGTACTTAGAGGGGCATGGGTTGGACCAATAACCGTGGCCGACGATGTGTGTTATTGTAGTTGCTAAAAGACTGATGAGTGATGAGTACAATTCATTTCCACTAAAAGCTATACATTTAAGTCAAAACCAGGTAGCGAAGATGTTTTTGTTCTTTTTTGGCCTAATCATGGCCAATTTGTTTGTTGCACCGACGTACTTTGCCAATCTGTCGAATGTATGGTCCTTCTCAAAAATAAGTGACAAATTAGAAATCTTTAAGTCGCCCTAATAAACTCGAAAAAGGCTTTAGAGTGTCCTAACTATCAATGCAAGTGTTTATATCTAATAATAAATTTTGGAGTTTATAAAGGAAAGGAATGGATAAAATAGAAAAGAATGGAATGATATTAAATATTGATCTTATTGTTGTTTGGAAGATTAAAAAGAAAGGAATGGAAAGAAAAATAATTTTGTTTGGGAGTTTTTTTCTTTTGAGAATACTAAATATTTTTAACACACATACAGGGGGAGAGGGGAGAAGGTTTTTTTAAAGAAACTTACAGTAGTGTATATCCAAAAGGGCTTAACTCTTGGATACACGGCACATGCTTTAAACCTCTTGAATGGAAAAGAATCATTTAATAACCCTACTACTATGTTATTTCTCTAATAAAAGTAGGGTTATAGACATTTAAAAAATAGATTGATAGCATTGGGACTTCAATATTAATTCATTAAAACACATTACATTCCCTCTGATTCCTCCTATTTTTTAAAGGATTGAAAAGTGGGCTCATATGGGAAATGAATGAAGCGTGGGTTCATTCCATTCCCTGTTATTAAACTTCTAAACAAGAATTATTTTCTTTATCTTTTATTCCCTCTTATTCCCCTCATTCAAATAAGATATATGACGAGTTTTGGCTTATATTGGCTTTATATATTATCTGTAACTTGGGTGAAAATGCTATCAACTTAAGTTTAGGGACAAAGGACAATCGTGCATGTAGTAAATGCTTAGATTATATTTACAAGCACTTTAGGTGCATTTAGTCTCCTCCTTTAAATTGATGGAATATTCATATGTGAGTAGTATGGTTAGTTAACTACTAAAATCCCTCATTAGACATTGATGGCAAGAGTGGGTGTTTAATATAAACAATTGGGCCCAAACTCATTAGTTTAAGCTGATGGGGTAAATAGTGTCTCCATATATTATATTAGCCCCTTAATCGAAGTCACCCCATAGTGTTATCTCCTTAAAAATGTGGTATCAGAGTTTTTAATATTACCAAAATTTTGGTAGGAGAATGAGATTGTGTTCTGAATCAAAAGGAGCCACTAATAAGAAATGTTGTGAAATATGGATTATGGATTCTTCTTTTACCTTTCATATATGTCCCCTAATAGGGAATGATTTTACGACCTCAAAGAACTGAAAAGTGGTTCCTACATGGGTAATGACCAAACCTATGAGATGTTGGGGATAGGTAAAATCAAGCTAAAGTTGCCTGATGAAACAATTTGTTCTGTGATTGAAGTTTGGGATGTATAGGACTTGAAGACAAATCTTGTCTTAGATAGTTTGTTACAAGAATCTAAGGATTTCAAAAGTTGTATAGAGAATGAAACTTTGAAGGTATTTGTGGGTGACCTTTTTGGAAAACTGCCTAAGCCTTGAGACTGATGGAGATCCTGGGTTTCCAAGGACAGATGGTTGTTAGGAGGATTGGGTTTGGCTCACCGCGGCCTTATTGGGAAGTTCTACAAACCAATCTGTGCGCAAAACATGAACTCCACAACACAAAATGTATAAATTGGGCAAATAATAAGGAACAATATGTACATAGCACAAAATATGCAAGATAAAAGGAATGGGATCCCCGAATAGGGATGATATTATACTTTATTAGATTGAAAATTAGAGTACACTGGGCCCCACTTTGTGAGGATTTACCACAAGGCTCAATTAGAGCTCAAAAGTCATAGACTTGAGTAATTCCACCAGAACTCTCAAGACTTATGAGGTTTGAATCTCTTTGAATCCAAGTGGCTCCCCCAAGTGCTAAATATTGACCCTTCTATAATGCTTCTAAACTTAAGACTTTTCTTATATTTTCTCTCCTAATTACTTGAATTTTTGCTCTCTGAATGCCCCATTTGGCTTGGATTCCTCCTCCTTTTACAGTGCTCTTTTAGGGTTCTTTAAATTACTATTTTCCCCTTCAGCCCTTCTTGGTACTCAAAGGGCTGATGAGACATTGGTGGCTGGTCATTTTCCTATTCTTCCATATTTCATTCTCCTGAGAACTGATGGCTGAAAGCCCACCTACTGGCCTTCCTCTTGTGGAAGATCCTTGTGAGGTAAACCCATATTCTTTTCTAAGTTCCCAGATTATCAATCCCCCTCCCAAAGCTTCAAAAGAGACTTATCAAAATTCTGAAGTCTTGAGGTTGACTTTCCACAATTTGTCTCTTTTCTGGGAATGCGGTGAATTACCTTCTGCTGATGGTGTAGTCAGAAAAGGTCATGACCACTTTCCTTTTCCTCCTCTCCTGCCCTGCCTGAGGTCCCTTGGTTCCCTTAACAAGCATTGAACCTGAAACTATCATCTATCCCTATCGCTCTCCTTTGGCTCCCATGAGCTGATGTTAATAGGACCTCCTTCGTTCTTCGTGCTTCCTTTGAGAGATATCGTGAGTTGTCCATATCTTGTTTAGCATGCTTTGGCCTTCCACGAGGATTTGCTTCCTAAGCCTAGCAGATTCTCGTGTATTTTGGGCCTAGATTATATTTATTCTTTATTTTTCCTTTCTTTTTTTTGCTCTTCTTTGATCATTAGGATCTCTTCATGTTATTGGGCCAACTCTTCATTTATCCCTCCTTTTCCAAGGCCTAAGACTTGTCCCCTTTTACCCTTATGGGTCGGGCTCCTCTTTATTTAATCATCTTCTTTGTATTTTTTTTTTCATATCTAGCGGGCTGGGCTTTTCTTACCTCCATGGGCCTGGGTCTTGATCACATTTTTGGACCTCAAAAGTATTATATAGAGCAATATTAGTTGTGATGAAGGTCATACGCCAATAATACTTATCCACAAAGGGTGTAACGTCACAATTTTTTATAAAGTTAGGGAGATTGCTTTAGAAACTACTAGGCTTTGACACATGTTTGAGACATATCAGTGAGAATATTTTCCAAAGGCTTGTAAAGCAAGGCTTTTTAAAGGACGCTAGGACCTACAAATTAGAATTTTGTGAACATTGTGTTCTAGGTTGCAACTAACAAATCAAATTTGGATAGATAATTTTGGGCCGAAGTAGTGATATATGTATATCATATCATCAAATGTTTGCTTATAGTTATGAATTAAGGGAAGACTCCCTATAGGTATGGTCTAAATTTTCTACTACTGATTATGACTCCGTGCACATAAAAGGTTTTTCCACATATTTTATATCATGTGAAGGATTCGAAATTAGATCCTAGAGCCAAGGAATCTATTTTCGTAGGTTTTGATTCAAGTGTGAAAGGATATAGGCTTTGGTGTCCCAAGTCAAAGAAGATAATTCATAGTCACGATGTTACAAATATGAATATGAGATTGTCAAGTCTATCAAGTAGGTGGAGGTTAGCTCATTTGGAAGTGGTTTGTAGCAAATAGAGTTTGAAACTAATATTTTTTTTTTCTTCGAACTATGTTGACACATACAATAATTTTAGGGTTGATCAAGGAAATAATTTAGATGAGAGTGGATCTACAACTTTAACACCTTTCTGATTGATATAGTCCAATGCTGTGAAAAGGCCCAAACAAAAATTTATGTTCATCTATTTTCTAATCTAGCTAACTTTAATAAATTCTTATATACAAGTGGTGCGGAAAAATTTTGACCACACTCAAAAAACCCAAACTCCAATACACTTAAATAACTCTCAAAAAAGGCTTTTGTTAAAGGGGAGACAAACCAAAGTTTAACCATAAGTTACTATGTAAAATACTCACACATGAATGAGGAGATTTGTTGGGATATTCACGTGTGAGTAGTGTGTAAGTAGTAAAGTCACACATTAAATAATTATAACAAGAGTAAATTGTTAATATAACATAACTGGATCCAAATCCATTAGCTTAAGTTTTTAGGTCAAGTGGTATCCCCCATATGTTATATTTCAATTGAAATATCCTCAAGGTCTTATTACCCCAACATAAATATCTATTAGAATCTATTCCATATGCTTATTAACATGAGCCTTGGTGAATATAATAATAATAATAATAATAATAATAATAATAATAATAATAATAATAATAATGAATCATGCATTTTAAATTTTATTTGTACAAATGAAAGGACTTAAACCAACGATATTCAGTATATAATAACTTTAAAATACTTGAAGGCATTTCTTTACGATAAAAGGTTTTTTGCAATTCATTATTTAATTAGTCATACTACTCATACTTGAATATTCTAAAATCTCACACCTCTCCCTTAAACAGAAACCTTTTTTCTTTAGTATTCAAGTGTCATGTTACCATCACCAATAGTGTGCCATTTACTCAACCATGGGTGAGGCAAACATGGGAGGCTTCCTTGCACAATTATGAAAATAACTAAAATTCACCTAGAAAAACTTTTACTCAAACATAGGTGAAGTGAATGTGGGATTCTTTTGCTTTCTACTTGGTAGAATCCACTAACAACTACTTGCCCTTGAATTTTCGGCTTTGGTATCATTTGTTGGGGGGAGAGAACACCTTCTTTGATGTGAAAAAAAAAAAAAAAAAAAAACACTTTCATTCCACGCTATGGAATAGGAATTTGAGACAATAATATTATTATATGGGGATGTTTACCTCGAGAACTTATTGTTCAATTGCTCATGATGTTTTAAGGATTTTAGTGCTTATGTTTCTTGCATTGTGTGGAAACTATCATGATATCAATAGTATTTGTGTTGCAAAGGCTGTATGGAAATACTTCAATAAGATTAGTTTGAAACATACTTATTGTGAGCAGCTTGAAAAATGATTTTAACCCCTAAGGCAAGTTGTGATTAGTGACATGGTGAGATAGCTATGTCCAAAGAAGTGTTGATGCACTTATTATAACTCCAAAGAGGGAACATTTTTTTATGAAGGTTCTAATAAATAAGCTTTTATCAGTCATAGGTCCCAAAGAGGGGCAAAAATCTTGTATGCTCCCGGTGTGTACAATCTATGTGAAATTGATATGTGGGCGCTGACATGTCTGTCTCAAATAGGTTTTATATAGTTATACCCTAAACGTATAAGATACTTTCTCCTAAGTTACTGAAAAGAAGGGGATCTAGTCCCATAGAATGGACCACACAACCCTATCAATAGGAAGGTATTGTTGACCATGTGTAATGTAGCCTTGGAAAAATGACCATAAATTGTAGAAAAATGACATCCAAATTTTATTCCACTTATATAATTAATATAACAAAATAAATGTATTTATCCTATTATTAATCTCTTTAATTAAATACTGAAAGGAGTTAGGAAATATAAATAGTGAAGATAGAGTTTAGTTCATTAACAAATGTTTAATAATTTATGGATTATTTTTATTATCAATTTTTTTCAAAGGACTTAAAGCAGCCAAACATGAGAAAATTTGTCATTTTCTAAATCTACTACTATTATGATTCCAAATAAAAATAGTTTCCTATATAAAATTGATAAAAATAATCATATAAATTTCTTTAATATAAATAATTAATTCACAAATATAGATAATTAATATATATTGTGGGGCCCGAAGATTTGGCAACCCTGGCCCACTCCATATCGAGTCCAAGGCCCATGCCGAGGACAATACAGAATCCGAGGATGAGTGGGGGAGGCCCAAATTGTCAAGGAGCTTCGCCGAGGACGACCATGTCTTCGGCCGGCCGACATTGAAAAAGGGAAGCTGTCATTCACACATTAAATGTACGCAACCGACACTCTGGCCGCATTAATGGAGAATTGACCATTGTACAGTGATGCCTTGATTACTTCAACTAACAAAAAGTCTGGAAAGACGGCTGATGAGACAAACCCTCAGACACAGGCTCAGATGATCAACAAGTGGATAGCAGAGATCAGATGAATAGGACTATATAATAAAATGAACCCCCAGAGAAGAGGGGGTTCGAGGTTCGGGGTTCGGAGGTGCAGAGGGGACAACCCCTATATTCATTAGTAATCAGGGAAGAGCTCCTTGAACTGGGCCAAGGACGAATTTTCCCTTAGAACACTTAGCCAAATCTCACTTGATGATCCTGTAAACCCACACCAACTGTTGTATCTTTCACTAATGCCTAGTCCTTCTATCCACTCTCTACAAATTTATTGTATAGGGTTACCTGGGCTTGGGTGAACTCATCCCTAGGAGGGAAGTGCTCGAATCGGGTCCCTACATATATATTTACTCTATTGGCTAATTCAATAAACTAATATTTTAATATAAAAACATTGTTGAGGTAAAAGCCTAATATAAAAAATATCTTGAGGAATGTGTCACATCGCATAACTTCATGATTTCACACAAGTAGGTTGACATTTCTAGTAAGTAAGCAATAAGTTCAACAAATAGTTACTCTTTTGTGTGTGTGTGTGTGTGTGTGTGTGTGTGTTTTATTCTCCTTTTGTGGGTTGGGCTACCTTGACTCTTTCTTAGGTTGGGGGTTGGAATGTGGGCCTTATAACCCAATGGCCTAATTCGCCTTTTGAGTGAAGTATGCCTTATACACACAAAGGATCTTGGGCTTTGACGAAAAATGTTGTAGACTTCTTAGCTTGATCTTGATGGTAGAGAAGCATGGTCTTTTCGGCCCAATCTGTGAAGCAATAAATTTTCGTGCTTTTAAGCCCATCACTTCTCGTGATGTATTTTGGGCTTTCATGCCCACCTCGTGTTCTGAGGGATTTTCGGGCTATTCAGCTTGTTTTGAATAGTGATGAGTTCGGGCCTAATTTTCTAAAAATGTGAATACTTTTGGGAAAAAGCCCAACCCATATTGTCCCTAAAAACCCATATTTCCCCAAAATCATTATTATATTCACTTTCCTTTTTTTTTTTTTTTTTTTTTTTTTTTTTTTTGGGCTCCTTTGACTATGTGGCATGATTTGTCCAATGAGGCTATGTCAAACTTTGACTCGAGGGTAGGGGAAAAAAACCGCAACCAAGTTAAAGTAGGGTAAAACTCATGTTCGGTGCCTTTTTGCATTGGACAAATTACAATTTGGACTTGTGTCTAATTATAAATATATATCCACATCTTAGCTTGTTTAGTGTAAAAAAAAAAAAAAAAAAAAAAAAAAAAAAAAAAAAAAAAAAAAAAAAAAACACCTAGACACAAGCTGTATCCGTTAAAGTACTATAAATTTGATACCCAAGAAAGACAATGAAATATGAGAAGTGAAACTCGTTATTATTATTATTTTGGGAAATGAAACTCATTATTCATAATGGGTCCATTCCACGGTTCCCCCACCTAATGGAGCGGTCAAAAAACTTTGAACAAGTCTTGGGTCTTGATGGCCATATCATTACAAAATTGCGCCTAAAATATGGATCCATGCTTTCTTTCTTGCTTTTATTTTGAAGTTTTTTATGCGAGCCCAGCCCAAGACACGAAGCCCATCTACCACTTGAATTATAGAAAGAAGGTACCAGTACGTACTTTTTTTTTTTTTTTTTTTGATAGGGTACCAGTACCTAATACCTACTTGTTAAAGAACAGCGACCAAAATTGCGGTTGAGGAGCAACTAAATTTGATGTTGAGATTTCCACTAAATTAGGACCTGTTGATTTTATGGGTCCACTAAATCATTTAGCATGCTTCATAAATAATCTTAATTATATATATATATATATATATATATACAAATTTTTTTTTCTTTTAAGATAGACAGATAATGGAAGAAAAGGAGGTAGAATTCAAACAAAAAACATAGTGTACTACTATACAAAGGATGCCATTCCCACTAGTTTATAACTTTTTCACTTGAAACCCTTAGTGTATAAAAGTTTTAGGCCTTTTCTTTACGCCTATTACTATTTATTTGATTTACAAGTTATAGGTTGTGGACAAAAATTAAATGTGTAGAATGACACCTCCAAAAAAAGAAAAAGAAAAAAAAAAAAACAGTTGTTGACATTATTAAAAAAAAAAAAAAAAAAGAAAGAGAAAAAAGAAGAAGAAGGATAGTAGTTAGTGGTAGTTCTCTCTCTCTCTCTCTCTTTTTTTTTTTCAAATTTAATAGTTGAGAGATGGAAGATTTGAATCCTAACCATTTTTATTAGAAACATTAGAAAGTATCATTTTTTAGAAATATAAAAAAGTACCAATTGAACTACAAAACTTTTCACCTAGTTTGACATATTTGAATTTCAGAATCTAACTTTCTAATCACTTAGTTATATTTAGTTGGAGAATCATTTGTAGGCATGGATAATCAGCCGTTACATTTTGATTTTTGCTTGACAATAACTCAATTACAAAGCAATTTCATTTTTCTTTAAGATATGCACGAATATTTAATGAATTTAAGATTTATTGATTCTTTATTTACCTTAGTGTATGTATATATATATATATATATATATATATATATATATCTATATTTCATTTAAGTTTGGTTGATTTATGAAGTGACTGTATTTTTATTTTTATTTTTATTTTTTTTTATTGGCCTTTGAAGTTTCCTTTTCTTGTATGATACTATCCATTAATCTCCAACTTTCTGATAAAGATACTAAATGATTTGTCAATTAAGCTGACACCCACACTGTCCTTTAATTTACATGCAAATGGGTCAATTGATTTCTTGCAATCAATCCAATTGCAAAAGTAAGCTAGGCCCAACACATGCACGACGATTCATGTGGTCCATATGGACGTTCTGCCACCCCTTCTACCTAAATGTTACTTTTTCGACAACTTGTGTTGTGCCTTCATTTTCTCCTTTAAAATATGTATATAATATACATATATTTGATTGAATTAGGTTGGCAAATTTCATTTTATTTTAAATATTACAATAATTCTAGAATCAAAGCTCGTCACATGGTGAGTCGTGAGCAGTGAATCTATATAGACCCACAATTTCTTTTTTTCACTACTTACAACTCGTTGTGTGACAAAATTATAGCACAAATTGTGAACTTTATTGCAGTTCTAGCATTTTTTTTAAAATATAATTAAGACTAAAACTTCGTTAAAATCAGCCCAAAACTTCGTGAGACTCTCGCATGGCCCTCGATCGAGCTATATTAGGGAACCTGCATAGTCATTTTTTCTTGAGTAAGAGTGCATCTTTTCTTGAGTAAACAAAAAAAATTTCTTGATAGGTGGTAAATTTGAGAGACAAAATTTGATAGTCAAATTGATTTCCTTTAAAGCCAGAGGAATTGTCTACCTTTGTTAGTGAGTTAACTAACAAACTGAAATTCTGAATCGATACAAACAAAGTTTGTTTGTGGTGGAGATGATGTAAAAGAACTCCAAAGTTTAGGAGCTACTATGGTGGAAGCGAACAAGTCATTAGTTAGGTTACATATATATGTTTGCAAAGGTTTTGTAAGTATGTTGTTGTAACAAACTTTATTATAGTGAATTTTCTTTGCGGTAGGGTATCCCTGTAGTGATTTTTCTCTTGCAAAGTCTTGTGTTGATTTTATGGCTTTTTAGTTTTTACATCAAAACTTTTCAAATATCATAGCCATTTTCAATGTTGAATTTATGCTAAAATTCTAGTTTTCTTGTTTTTAACATCAAAACCTTTTCAAATGTTAACACCTTTTTTTAAATACTAAAATTATGGTTTCCAATTTTCCATATATAGAAACCTCTTCAAATTTAAAATACCACCACTCAATGGACTTCAAAATCTGGTTTCAGTTTTCCATTTCAAAAACCATTTTCGAATAGAAAATCTTAATCTTTGGTTTTGGTTTTCCTATTTAAAAATCCCTTAAACTTTCTGATTTTCCATTTCAATAGCCATTTTCAAACTTTATATCTTGGCTCTGGCTTTTCCATTTCAAAAAACTATTTTCAAAATTTAAAACTTGGTTTTGTTTTTTCACTTCAAGAACCAACTTTTCAATGATTGAACCATGGTTACGTTTTTCTCTTTCAAAAGCTACTTTTCAAAGATCAAGCCCTAATTTTATTGTTTTCCATAGTAAAACCCGCTTTCAAATATAAAATGACGGTTTGAACTAATAATACAAAGGATAAAGTCTAGTTTTACTGTTTTGTTTTCCCTATAAATTAAAAGCATATATATCATACCCCATGTATTAGGGTTAGTGCATGCATTATATCATTTGATATATTCCCCCAAAATCAGGTCAAGTATTTTGTTTATATTACATTGCATATATTTTTTAAGAAATAATACAAATGACAAAATTTAGCTACAAAATTTATTGTAGTTTAAGGCTATAACCTTACTGAATAAAATAAATATTTTTACATATTTTTAAAATATGACTGTTGAATTGCATATTCTTTATGCTCTTAATACACATGTTAAATTTTGTGTTAGTCAGATATTATTTACTATATGATCTATAAGCTTATATTTTATACATAAGTTTAAATTATAAAAACTTATTTAAACAATTTATTAATAACATAGCTATTGATCTTTAATTTTCTAAAAATATTTGCAAGCATGGAGGATATAAGAAGAAGATGTAATCCAATTGTGGGTTTATCAAAATTCATCTCCAATAAAAATATATTGAGTAAGGTTGTAGCCTATAACCTTACTTAAAAAAATAAATATTACTATATATTTTGAAAATCTAACCGTTGAATTGCATATTCTTTACATTTTTAACACACATGTCAAACTTTGTGTCAATCGGATATTATTCACTATATGATCTATAAACTTATATTTTATGCATAATTTTAAACTGTAAAAAACTTGCAATTTAAATAATTTATTGATGATATAATTATTGATCTTTAGTTTTCTAGAAATTTTGTTAGTATAGAAGATATAAAAAGAAGATGTAATCCAATGGTGGATTTTTCAAAATTCATATCCAATAAAAAGATATTGAGTAAGGTTACTACAATAAATTTTGTAGCCTAATGCTACAACCAATTTTGTAACTAAATTTTGTTCTAATACAAATTAGGTAACATTTATGGTTAGGTATCACGTGGTGCTTTACACATTAATTTCCCACATGCAATCGAATTCTTAAATTATCTTTTCTGATTCAATACACGATATTTTTATTGTTAGTTTAGGCTTAGGGGAACAAAATTTAGGAAAAGCCACCTTGACATGTGCTAAAGTGATAGAGTGCACTTTTAGATTACACATTTCTCTCAAATAAAGGGAGACCCTATGTGCTTTGGTATCTACATGCACCAAATAATTTCTCCTAAATGCTATATATGGTCATTAAATCAAGCTGTTTCTCTAAAATGACACATGATCCATTTAATGTGATGTCTTAAATCATCCAGAAACCACTCTAAGAATTTTTTTTTTTTTTTTCATAAACTCACATGGGAAGTATTCATATTAGATTTGATTGGTCATTCTATGGCTATCAATAGATAGAGCAATTGAGAGCTCAAGACCCCACTATTTTATCTCAAATGATACTGTGATTAAGGGCATGGTCCCAATCTAGGGCCAAACCACCTTGTTTTGCCTTCTCGTTGAAGGTGTGCAATTTAAATGGATCTGCCTCATGATTTACTTAACCCAATATTTTGATGGGACACCAACGGCCAATTTGTGTTGCACATGGTTCTGTCTAACAGGTTAGTATGATAGTGAAGTTTTAGTCTCATTTATTTATTTGTTTTCCATCCTAATTGATGGAGAAATATACAAGGAGATGAACAACAAAACAAACAATATCCCTCTGCGAATATTAAATGGAAAAAGGCAAAAAAGCTAGCTAGCTGTTTTTGTCATTCTAGGGAGGAACATGAAGCTCTCAAATTCTCAATACCTGCCCTATGGACAGCTCAAAACCCATGAGTATGACTGTGTACTGCATGCATACCTAAATTTTGTCTCAAATGAAGCTTCCTTTCTATTAGGGGTGTATGACTTTCTTCTCTGAGAAAGTAGCAGTAATTTACTAGTTTTAAGTTTCCAACCAGTTTAGTACAATGGAGTAAAAAGTAGGCATATTTCAATAATTTTTGGCAGTGTTTTGACAATTTCAAAAGGGAGCAGAGATGAGGGTATTCATGATCATGAGTAGTTTCATTATGGTTCATCATCCAATGCCTTTACAGTGTGGATTACACGGACGCTCAAGCAACTCCAACTTGTTAAAAACCAGGCTAAAGTCAAGCTTTCACATGTTATGCATTTAATACCAGTTGCCTATTTCCAACGCAATTCCTGGCCGTCGATTTTCTTGTCTCCCTAATTTTAATACACCAATTGACAATTCATTTGATTTGATTAGGGTGGAAAACGTATGTCCTCAAGTAAACACACCAGGGCATAACCTTGCAATTCACCGTACTGATATTTTCGATGTTTTTGATAAAGACCTTTAAAGTTCACCGATTCATTGACAGGGCGGCACAAGGTATTGTAGGTTTTAAGGGGGCAATTTTAAGTGAAGTTTTTTCTTATCTTTTGAATATTAATAAAATATTTATTTAATTTATATATTTTTTATTTAAAATCTATTTTTTTTTTAAATTACAAATTAAAATGAACTCATTGTATTATTCAAGGATTATATAACTAAAATAAATACTATTCATTGATTGAAGTAGCCAATACTAAAAACTTATGATTGAAAATTTTAATAAAGTTATATATTTGATATTTCTAAATAGAATTTGAGTATAAATTTATTTACTACTGTAAGATTAATGAGTTATTTTAACATTTATGTGTGAGAGATTAAATGATTGACTCATTCAATGAAAATATTTATTTTAACTGGTTTTTCTTTGATAAAAAACAACAACTTTTTATTTATTGGTGAATATTTAAAGCTTAATTAATTCTTCTATTGACACAGGAATATCTCTATTGGTAAAAATTTAGGGTTTTTTTTTTTTATTGGGGGTCTTAGGCGGTTGCCTATTTGACTCACCCATTGAGCCGGCATTGTTCATCGTACTGATATTTTCGATATTTTTAAATGAAGACATTCAAAGTCTAAATTTTTCCTCTTCAACTATGAACTATGAACCAAAAAAAGAACACTGAACGTGCTTTTATCCTTTTAAAGAAACTAAGTAAAACATTTTTTTTTTTTTGGAGAAACAAAACTGAGTAAAACATTAGGTTGGATAAAAAGTTGTTCAGTTTATGTATTTACAATGGCTACAGTGTTTGTCTGACCTTTTTTGTTTATATGAACACAAACTTTATACATGCAAGGCCTTGATATGTATCAGCGCCCACTTAACAATTTTGGGAGCCTTAAGCGAAAATTTTAAGTGGATTTTTTAAAAAATTTTAAAGTCTAAACCTGCACATATAAAAATTAATTTATTACATGGTTCAATAAATTAGTATCACTATAATACAAATGAATTGATATACATCAAATGATTAATTGATGTGATAATTTATAATAATTGATAAAATAAAATTTTGTATTTAAAAAAAAAAAAACAGATGTGATAACTTATTCATTGTGGGGCGGTGGCGACCAACTTAGCTTAGGCCAATAGCTCTTGTGATGTGTTGGGCTTTGTGGACAAGACTGCATAGTGCATATAATACTGTGCAGTCTTGTCCTGTCAAGTTGTATGTAATATTTTGTATTGTGCACGTTTATTGTGAGTATTCTGCATTTTATGATACAATGTGGTTTTTTAAATGCATTTTATTTAGTAATAAAAGTATTTAATTTTTTTTTTGTAATTAAAATATATAGATAAATATTATATATATATATATATATATTTTTTTTTTTTTACAAATAGGAGCCTTTTTTTTATTTGGGGGTCTTAAGCAATTGCATTAATTGCATCTATGGTTCAACCGGCCTGATATGTATGTTTGTAAATGATCTGTTGGCTACAAATACAATGAGATGTCTACAACTTGCTTTATATGCTGATCACTGTGGAGTATGTTGACGACTCATCATGAAGTGTTAATTTGTCGATTAGAATTGTCAATATTGAAATTAATTAAAGAAACAACTTGTGTCATGTTGGGGATAAATAACAATATAGTCTCTTCCTTAATAAGTAGAGTGGTTGTCTTAAAAATCCAACTAATTTAGTCTCTGAAGCAGGAGTCGCTTGTCAATCACCATTCTAGCTAATAAGGACGATATATATATTATTATCTTTTGAAAACTAAGACATGGACTCATGGATCAATATTCTTGACAATAATGAACTTCAATCATGAAGGATCTTAATTATAAAGTGTACGTTATGTAGAAACACAATTAGTATGTAGGTAGCTAGTCAGCCACATTGTGTAGAGGGTGTCCACATAAATGGTCCTTATTATTACAAATATGCAATAAATTAGAAAATTTTCTTTTATAAGTTATTTGCAACAAACTTTTTTTTTTTGAAGTACCGCAACAAACTTGATTCTCTCCAAGAGTCTTGGAAGACATAATATAAAATAAAAGAAAACCTAGATTTGAATCGCCTCGCTTATTGTAAGTTAAAACTAATCTTACCTATTAATACTAGACCTAGGTTCACAATAGGATGAGCCAACAAATATGATCCATATCTTACAAATAAAATTTCCATGTCACCTCATGATTGTAACCTTAAGTATACCAATATTTGACTCGGCCGCGCCTATTTTTACTTTATGTGAATCATATGTTGAAAATCCATCAGCTTTGATAGCAAGGTTTAGTGAAAATCTAATCAATCAATTAAATTTGCGTTCAACTTCCCAACAACTACACTATAGAGGAAATTAAATTCTTAGAGAGTGTCATGACTTATTATATGTACACTAGCTTGTAATCTTGTAAACCGATAATGTGTTTAAATACAATTAGATATATATTAAACGCAATCATCATGAAGCGGACGTCACACATTAAAATTCTATCATATTTACCAAAAAATAAAAATAAAGAAATACATTAAACATTTTATAATTAAGTTTGATACTACTAATGTTCATTTTAATTTTAATTTTTCAATTCTTGAAATAAACATTAGAAGATATTATTTGTTAGATCACGAAAATTATTCATTGTAATTGACTCAATTTTATGACAATAATTCTTAATTACTCAATTTTATGTTTTTTAAGAAGGTAATTTTTTGAGCTATTTATATACTTAGCTTTTACTTCTTAACGTAATTTTTGTTATAATGAATTTTTTTAAAGCTTACATTTTTTTATAGAAAAAAGAAAGTTATGTAAAACCGTAAAAGGAACATTCAATTTTTTCATAAAAGCTTGTATTTGAATTAATATTAAGTTTTGTTAAGCAAATGATTTCAAATATTGGATTAGAAGTAGTTTTCAATGAGCTTGAAATAAATGTGCTAGAAATAGTTTAAAATGGAAATCAAGTAATTTTAAATGTGCTAAAAGTAGGTTTTTTTTTTTTTTTTTTGAATAGAGCTAAAAGTAGTTTAAATTAGGAGGAAATTTGGCATATAATTTAAAGAGTAATGCTAAATCTACAATATGTTCATAATAATTTCACAATAAATTTTATGCAGCAAGTTGCTATTGGTTCTAATTTGAGCCTGCCACCGATATCACTTTTTTACCAATCAGTCACAACTTAATAGTTAATACCTAAGATTTGTTATGAAATATAATTAAAATGACATTTTGCCTCACATTAAAAAAATAATTATTATTTAATTTAAATCATATATTTTTTGAGAGGAGGTCAGAAGTCATTTTTCCCATTTATTGTAATTCATTATACGCATTTTCGGTTCAGAATGCTTATATCATCTCTCTTTTTTTTTTTTTGGGGGAGGGGGGGGGGGGGGGGGGTGGGGGGGTGGGGAGAAGAAGCATATCAATTTATTTGATAGAACAATGTACTTTTTGTAACAAACATTTATGCATCAATATCCTAACATGCAATTTCATTGTGCCTTTAGGATATAATAATGCGCTTTAATATTATTACAAAAATAAATAAATACAAAATTATGGCTTTCAAATTATATTGAGACTTTATCACCAAATTCTTGCCATAACAGCAATTATTTCGCTGGAAGAGACCTTTCGAAAATGCCTATGCTCTGGCGTTATTCAAAAATAGGCAAAGACAAAAGCTGCCGCCTTTACCAAACAATAGACACCACATTTATTTGCCTTTTTTAGATAGTAGAATTCTACTTGAACCTTAACTCTTGTCATCTCACCCATGACTATTACGCTAATAGTGTGCGGTGGCGATACTGCATTTATTCCGTAATATCATCATAAATAATAAAACAATCAATATTATTATTACTTTGTTTCTTCTAATGTCTTTGCGAATTGATATTTACCTAGAGTGGCAGTTGAATTGGTTTTTCATTTAACAAATTACACATCGCCTTTACAACTAAATTTTGAAAGTTTTAATTTTTTATATTTTTTTTTCTTTTTTAAATTATTCTACCCCCAGTTCTAATTACAAGTATTGAAAATTTTAAGAATTCATTGATTAAATTCCATCAAATAAAGAAGTTGGTTATTTGTATAGTTGATTTTCAATCGCCGTACTTAGAGGGGCATGGGTTGAACCAATAACCATGACCGACGATGTGTTTTATTGTAGTTGCTAAAAGGCTGATGAGTGATGAGTACATATCAATGTCCACGAAAAGCCATACATTTAAGTCAAAACCAGCTAGCGAAGATGTTTTTGTTTTTTTTTGGCCTAATCATGGCCAATTTGTTTGTTGCACCGACGTACTTTGCCAAGCTCTCGAATGTATGGTCCTTCTCAAAAATAAGTGACAAATTAGAAATCTTTAAGTCGCCCTAATAAACTGTCCTAACTATCAATGCAAGTGTTTATATCTAATAATATATTTTGGAGTTTATAAAGGAAAGGAATGGATAAAATAGAAAAGAATGGAATGATATTAAACATTGATCTTATTGTTGTTTGGACGATTAAAAAGAAAGGAATGGAAAGAAAAATAACTTTGTTTGGGAGTTGAATGGAAAATAATCATTTAATAACACTACTACTATGTTATTTCTCTAATAAAAGTAGGGGTATAGACATTTAAAAAATAGATAGATAGTATTGAGACTTCAATATTAATTCATTAAAACACATTACATTCCCTCCGATTCTTCCTATTTTTTAAAGGATTGAAAAATGGGCTCATATGGGAAATGAATGAAGCGTGGGTTCATTCCATTCCCTTTTATTAAACTTCTAAACAAGAATTATTTTCTTTATCTTATATTCCCTCTTATTCCTCTCATTCAAATAAGATATATGACGAGTTTTGGCTTATATTGGTTTTATATATTGTACGTTTTTAGATCCCTTAAAACACAACCAGATTAACCTAGTTATTTAGCTAAGTGATTAACTTAGGTAAATTATGCAGATCTAGGATAACACACATAAATCATATCATTGAACAGTGCAGAAAATAAATAGCACAACGATATAATAACCCAGAAAAACCAAACCTGTAAAAAACCTGAGGAGGATTTAACCTAGTTATTCTCAAGGTAAAACAAATTCACTATGAAAGAATTAAAGTTTACACAATAGCGACTTAGACCACTAACATCCTATTGCTATCTCGAGTAGGAAACTTACTACCACGATCTCGTGACAACTCCGAGTCCATGGATTACTTCTTTCTTGGATTCACAGCAAGCAAAAGTACTCTCACTTGTGTATCTTTAAACTCTTTAAGTAGCAATTGAATTGATCATCAAGCTCTTGACATAATCTTGATTCTTGACAACCCTAAGTATATGTGAAGGCAAACATCTCGAGATCTCACAAAAGATTCACATACACAGCATAAACAACTCTAAAACGTGGCTAGGGTTTTTCATTTTATACTTAAGGCAAAACATAAAACCCTACACATCAAACGGGCTTAGGCTGAGTTGAAAATATTTTGCAGAAAAACAATTTGCACGAGTTTCGATCGATCGAGTCTAATTTTCGATCGATCGAGCCAGGCAAATTTACACAATAAATCCTGCAATATGCTCGATTCCAACTTTACACATAAACATACTTTAAGCAAGTCTAAAACAAGACTAAACATTTTGATCATGGTTTGCCAACATTACAAAATGAAGTTGTACTACATTTAAACCTAAAGTCTTATAACCTAACATATATTATCTGCAACTTGGGTGAAAATGCTATCAACTTCAATGTAAGTTTAGGGACAAAGGACAATCGTGCATGTAGTAAATGCTTAGATTACATTTACAAGCACTTCAAGTGCATTTAGTCTCCTCCTTTAAATTGTTGGAATATTCATATGTGAGTAGTATGGTTAGTTAACTAGTAAAATCCCTCATTAGATATTGATGGCAAGAGTGGGTGTTTAATATAAACAATTGGGCCCAAACTCATTAGTTTAAGCTGATGGAGTAAATGTTGTCTCCATATATTATATTAACCCCTTAATCGGAGTCACCCCATAGTGTTATCTCCTTAAAAATGTTGTATCAGAATTTTTAATATTACCACAATTTTGGTAGGAGAATGAGATTGTGTTCTGAATCAAAAGGAGCCACTAATAAGAAACGTTATGAAATATGGATTATGGATTCTTCTTTTACCTTTCATATGTGAACCCTAATAGGGAATGATTTTACAACCTCAAAGAACCAAAAAGTGGTTCCTACATGGGTAATGACCAAACCTGTGAGATGTTGGGGATAGGTAAAATCAAGCTAAAGTTGCATGATGAAACAATTTGTTCTGTGATTGAAGTTTGGGATGTATAGGACTTGAAGACAAATCTTGTCTTAGATTGTTTGTTACTAGAATCCAAGGGTTTCAAAAGTTGTATAGAGAACGGAAGTTTGAAGGTATTTGTGGGTGACCTTTTTGGAAACCTACCTAAGCCCTGAGACTAATGGAGATCTTGGGCTTCCAAGGACAGATGGTTGTTTGTTAGGAGGATTGGGTTTGGCTCACCGCGGCCTTATTGGGCCATTCTACGAACCAATCTCTACGCAAAACATGAACTCCACAACACAAAATGTATAAATTAGGTAGATAATAAGGAACAATAAGTACATAGCACAAAATATGCAAAATAAAAGGAAGGGGATCCCTGAATAGGGGTGATATTATACTTTATTAAATTGAAAATTAGAGTACACTAGGCCCCATTTTGTGAGGATTTACCACAAGGCTCAATTAGAGCTCAAAAGTCACAGACTTGAGTAATTCCACCAGAACTCTCAAGACTTATGAGGTTTAAATCTCCTTGAATCCAAGTGGCTCCTCCAAGTGCTGAATATTGACCCTTCTATAATGCTTCTAAACTTAAGACTTTCCTTATATTTTATCTCCTAATTACTTGAATTTTTGCTCTCTAAATGCCCCATTTGGCTTGGATTCCTCCTCCTTTTATAGTGCTCTTTTAGGGTTCTTTAAATTACTATTTTCCCCTTTAGTCCTTTTGGGTACCTGAAGGGCTGAAGGGACATTGGTGACTGGTCATTTCCCTATTCTTCCATATTTCATTCTCCTAAAAACTGATGGCTGAAAGCCCACCTGCTGGCCTTCCTCTTGTGGAAGATCCTTGTGAGGTAAACCCAGATTCTTTTCTGAGTCCCCAAATTATCAATCCCCCTCCCAAAGCTTCAAAAAGGACTTATCAAAATTCTGAAGTCTTGAGGTTGACTTTCCACAATTTGTCTCTTTTTTGGGAATGGGGTGAATTCCCTTCTGCTGATGGTGTAGTCAGAAAGGGTCTTGACCATTTTCCTCTTCCTCCTTTCCTACGCTGCCCGAGGTCCCTTGGTTCCCTTAACAAGCATTGAACTCGAAACTATTATCTATCCTTGTCACTCTCCTCTAGCTCCCATGAGCTGACGTTAACAGGACCTCCTTCGTTCTTCATGCTTCCTTTGAGAGATATCATGAGATGTCCATATATTGTTCAGCATGCTTTGGTCTTCCACAAGGATCTGCTTCCTAAGCCAAGCGAATTCTCGTGTATTTTGGGCCTAGATTATTCTTGTTCTTTATTTTTCCTTTCTTTTTTGTTGCGCTTCTTTGATCATCAGGATCTCTTCATGTTGTTAGGCCAACTCTTCATTTATCCCTCCTTTTCCAAGGCCCAAGACCTGTCCCAATTTACCTTTATGGGTCAAGCTCCTCTTTATTTCATCATCTTCTTTGTATTTTTTTTTTCATATCTAGCGGGCTGGGCTTTTCTTACCTCCATGGGCCTGGGTCTTGATCACATTTTTGGACCTCAAAAGTATTATATAGAGCAATATTAGTTGTGATGAAGGTCATACGTCAATAATACTTATCCTCAAAGGGTGTAATGTCACAATTTTTTATAAAGTTAGGGAGATTGCTTTAGAAACTACTAGGCTTTGACAAATGTGTTTGAGACATATCAATGAGAATATTTTCCTAAGGCTTGTAAAGCAAGGCTTTTTAAAGGATGCTAGGACCTACAAATTAGAATTTTGTGAACATTGTGTTCTAGGGTTGCAACTAACAAATCAAATTTGGCATAATAGTGATCAGACTAGAGGTTCTCTTTCTTATGTACACAAAAATGTATTAGGGTTTGCTAAGATTTCTTCTCTTGGAGGTAGGAACTTGTAGAAACTCCATTTTGTGCCTCTCATTAACCTCACTTGCATTGCATTGCATATTATCACCATTTCATGTTTCTAAGGCAAGATTGTAATTTTTACTTTTTGATCTCCAAATAGTTTTCATAAAATAAATCATGAGGTTATAATGATCAAAATGACAGCTTATGAGCATTAATCGGACCACCAGATTAAAAGATATCAATGGTTCAAGTATTAACGATAAAGTGTACCTGCATGAATTCGGTCTTGAGCATAGGTGATTATGATATCTTACTTCTAATTGATCTATTTTTAGTCCTATTTAAATTAAATGATGTGTCATATTCACATTGGCTGATGACAGGGTTTATGGTAAAGTTGCATGCTTATAATTTAATCCAATGTCAAAGCATTTATTGATTCCCAAAAAAAAAAAGGCAAAAATTGATTAATTAGACAAATTATTAATTAATTGAACTTATAATTTGGAATTAATTTGCTAACTTGAGGACCAAGAAAATCAGAAAAGGAAATGAAAATATGAAGGAAATCAGATCTTAGTTGAAAATAAATATGGACGGATTCGAAAAGGAAAATATCCAGGAGGATCTAGACCAAGTGCCAATCGACACTTGGGATAGAATCCCATAGATTTCCTTCCTTTTCAGTTCGTCTTGCTCGTCATTCAATTTAGCCTCGATTCCTATGTTTTTTTTTTTATTATTTTATTTAAAAAGCCTAATTTTCTAGGAGTCTTACATTGCTTAGAGAATAAACCTTAGTTCGACACATCTACAACAAATACCCCTCACCTTCGGTCCAAAAACACATCGATTATCCAAGAAATTGTCAAAGCTTCCTAGCAAACTGAGATTTCTCTCTCTTTCTCTCTAGAGTTAGTAGTAAGAAGGTGTCTTGGACTTCCTCATCTCAATTCTTTAGAAGGGATATTTTGGACCTCCTGATCTCAAGCTACCAACTTCTTACTTACAAAACCCCCTCTAGAAGTATTGTCTAGGTTGGAGTGCTTAGAAGTGTTGTGCATGCAGGTAAGGTTTTTAAACATTCCCTTTATTTTATGCCCTAGATTTTTAGATCTAAGCATGTTTAGTTTCTAGGTTTTTCACTTATTCTTTGTTTGCTAGGATGTTAGATTTAGTATGTTCATAACATTTGCATGAATTAGGGTTTTTTCACTTTCAAATAACATGTTCACATGTTCTTAGATTAGGGTTTTTCAATTTCAAATAATCTATTCAAATTTTCTTAGATTAGGGTTTTCAATTCAATAATATGTTCAAATGCTCTTAGATTAGGGTTTGTCTCACATCATACACATATTCACCATTTCTTTCTATATCCAATATATGCATGCCTAGAATAGGGTTTTATTATGTTCATATCACACACATATTTACCTTGCAAGCACATGTTTTGGATGATATAAACTCTTAAATGATATGATATGATCATTGGCCACCACAGTTTAGAAGACTGGTTTCACCCGGTAGATTAGGTGCCTATCAATTTTCCAATCCTAGACCCTAGGCCCCGAACTTAGATCAATGATTAGTAGATTAGACTTTCCCCTTGTAATATATATATTTTTTTTTAGATTGTAACTAGGAATCAAAATGTTATACTGTTTTTTTAAAGATTGTATCTAGGACCAAAACAATATAATTTTTTTATTATTATTATCAAAGAGATGTACAGTTTTAATTCATAAATAAGAATGATAACAACTCGTATAAAAAAAAAAAAAAAAAAAAAAGAATGATAACAACAATAGAACATCCACTATCTCTTGAGAGGCAACAAACACAACTCCACCCCCATTCACTTTAGTTAAGTGCCAAAACCTTGTTTGGGTTGGGGGGGGGGGGGGGGGGGGGTCTCTCACAAAACTATTTTATTACTTTTGTTGGTGGCTATTCCCATTGAGTTTGAGTTTACATTGTGAGGAACAAGGACAAGTTTCTTGAAGTGGAACAAATTTATTGAAATTCAAATAGATAGTAAGATAAAATGGCTTAAATCTAGTAATAGTGATGAATACAAGTCTTATTCATTTTTGAAAGTCAGCCAAGATGCGGGTATTGTTAGTCATTTCACTATTAAAGGTACCCCAAAACAGAACAGACTGGTTGAAAGAATGAACAATACTTTGCTATAAAAGGTAAGGTGTATGTTATCTTAAACAAACATGGAAAAATATTTTTGGGCCAAAGTAGTGATATATGCATGTCATATCATCAAATGTTTGCTTATAGTTGTGAATTAAGGGAAGAATCCCTATAGGTATGGTCTAAATTTTCTACTACTGATTATGACTCCGTGCACATATAAAGTTTTTCCACATATTTTATATCATGTGAAGGATTCGAAATTAGATTCTAGAGCCAAGAAATCTATTTTCTTAGGTTTTGATTCGAGTGTGAAAGGATATAGGCTTTGGTGTCCCAAGTCAAAGAAGATAATTTATAGTCACGATGTTACAAATATGAATATGAGATAGTCAAGTCTACCAAGTAGGTGGAGGTTAGCTCCTTCGAAAGTGATTTGTAGCAAATAGAGTTTGAAACTAATATTTTTTTTCTTCGATACAATAATTTTAGGGTTGATCAAGGAAATAATTTAAATGAAAGTGGATCTACAACTTTAACATCTTCCCGATTGATATAGTCCAATGCAGTGAAAAGGCCCAAACAAAAATTTCATGTGCATCTCTTTTCTAACCTAGCTAACTTTAATAAATTCTTATATACAAGTGGTGCGGAAAAATTTTGACCACCCTCAAAAAACCCAAACTCCAATACACTTATATAACTCTCAAAAAAGGCTTTTGTTAAAGGGGAGACAAACCAAAGTTTAACCATAAGTTATTATGTAGAATACTCACACATGAATGAGGAGATTTGTTGGGATATTCATGTGTGAGTAGTGTGTAAGTAGTAAAGTCACACATTAAATAATAATAACAAGAGTAAATTGTTAATATAACATAACTGGATCCAAATCCATTAGCTTAAGTTTTTAGGTCAAGTGGTTTCCCCCATATGTTATATTTCAATTGAAATATCCTCAAGGTCTTATTACCCTAACATAAATATCTATTAGAATCTATTCCATATGCTTATTTTAGACTATAACATGTGCCTTGGTGAATATAACAATAACAATAACAATAACAATAACAATAACAATAATAATAATAATAATAATAATAATAATAATAAAATTATAAATTTTATTTGTACGAATGAAAGGACTTAAACCAACGATATTCAGTATATAATAGTTTTAAAATACTTGAAGGCGTTTCTTTATGATAAAAGGTTTTTTGCAATTCATTATTTAATTAGTCATACTACTCACATGTGAATATTCTAAAATCTCACACTGCTCCCTTGAACAGAAACCTATTTTCTTTAGTATTCAAGTGTCATGTTTCGATTGATGCTGAGTTTTTTTAGTGTTTAGATATATATTTGCTGTCATGAAGTTTGATGTAGTGCATATTGTCAATGAATAAATTGAGCTAATTTGTTCTGTTAATCTTCAGGCTTTTGAGTTTTGAGAGTAATTTTTAGTGATGGAGGCGGCGTTTGTGAGGTCTCGTGAAGAAGACATGAGCTTCAACGAAGTACCAAGAAAGTTAAGGAAGTACATCAATCAGCCTCTCCGAAAAGGGCAGAATGGTCGTATAAGGTGAAGCTTCTTCGAGTTTGTGAATGATATGGATACAGAAGTGGAATCTGATGAGGATATTGTTGAAATTTCATTTGGGGTTGCAGCAGTTAAACTTACATGTGAAACTAAACAACGAATCCGGGCTCAATGGGCAAATGCCCTTATCGTGAAGGCATTTGATAGAATAGTGGGTTACCACGTTCTACACACTCGCCTGATAAGTTTATGGAAACCAGTGGGACATTTTGATTGTGTAGATTTAGGCAAGGATTTTTTCCTTGTGCGATTTATACTTAAGGAAGATTATGTTAGAGTCTTCAAAAGTGGTCCATGGTTTGTAGGTGGCCACTACTTGTCAATACGGTGTTGGGAGCCGAACTTCAGACCTTCATCTATCAGTGTATCCTCTGTTGCGGTTTGGGTGCATTTGCCGGAACTACCCATCGAGTATTATGAACAAGAGGTTCTCTTAGAGATTGGATGAGCTATTGGTCCTGTGCTAAGGGTCAATACTCACACTGCAGCGGAGTCTCAAGGGCGCTTCACAGGGCTCTGCGTCCAGATTAGCCTTGACAAGCCTTTTATTAAGCTGCTTCAGATTGGTGGTCTTGAACAACTGGTGTTATACGAAGGTTTGAGCTCCTTGTGCTTTACTTGTGGCCGTGTAGGTCACAAGGCGAAGGTTTGTCCGTGCCATGCCAGGGCACTAGAGAATGTTGGCGTGGAAGAAGGTGAGGGTACAGAGGTAATTCCACCTAGCCAAAAAGAGAATACTGAACAGGCCTTTGGGCCTTGGGTCTTAGTTACACGAAAAATGAAAAACGGTAATAAGCCCAAGAAAGCACCAAATCATGTTTCCTCTTAAGTGTTAAGTAACAATGAACCAAAGTCACAGGTCTATAGAGCTGTAAAGAGTCCAGCAAACATTGGGGAAGTCAAATTTGACTTAAGGAAAAGTAAGGCTATGCAGGTTTCAAGGGCTTCTAGTTCAGTGAGCGCCGTTGCCCCAACTCACACAAAGCACTCTACGTTGATAGTGAAAGCTCAACCTAGGTTCTCACCCCTAAAGGGTGGCCATTATACCCGTGGTCAAAGAGTCAGAGCTAACCTCCAAGGTTCGATGGTCCCTAAACTCATGCAGATTTCCTCCGATCAACAAGAGTCCAACCGGGATTCCCTAGACTTTCTCACCGCAAGGAGTAAGTCTCAAGAGACTTTTGCCTTCACTGAGGTTGATCATGCTCAATTCAATTGCTTCACGGCAGGAGGTAATGGCCTCTCAAAAAATGATAATCACCAGATTAATGGAATGGAGCACGGAGATCATGAGGCAGAGGCTAACCATATCAGATGTCAACCATCAATTGGGAAGCTAAAAGTTCAAGCGGAGTTGGCCGTTGCAAACATCCCAAAAGCTGGGTTACTTCAAATCAGATCAAGCCACCGCCAGGACTATTGTGAAAGTGAAGAAGACCATAGAACTGATCTGGAATTCCAAACTCGTGGACAGCGCATGGAGCTTGATTCAGAGCTTGATATTGAAAAGAGAAATGAAGCGGTTACTAGGGAGAGATCCCTTTTGCCAAGCATAGGGATGGACAATGTCCAAAAGGTGGATGGTGGTAATATTCTTCCATCTTACTAAGTAAGTTGTTGCTCTGTTCTTATTCCTCTATAATTATGAATATTATTATTTGGAACTGTCGAGGTGCTCTTAAGCCCTCCTTTTGTAGTATTGTCCAGGATATGGTTCGTGTTTATTCTCCTTCAATTATAATTGTTATCGATACTGAATTTGGAAGGATTCGGGTTAAAAATATCATTGATAGATTACCCTTTGATGGAGCAATTTATACCAATACCATTGGCTATTCTGGTGGTCTCTGGGTTCTTTGGGATTCAGCTCAAATGGAAATTTCTGAACTTTCATCCACTGAGCAGGAAATCCATTCCACTGTGAAAGTCCTCTCTTCCAATTTTTGTTGGCTTTTCTTAACAATGTATGCAAGTCCCAGATTTGATGAGAGACGAATGCTTTGGGAAAATCTTACCACTGTTTCATCTCTCCATTCTCTCCCGTGGATCTTGGTTGGAGACTTCAATGAAGTCCTTTTGGGTGAAGACAAATTGGGGGGGGAGGGGGGTGGGGAGACCAGTTAATTCCTATAGAGCTCTAAAGTTTCAAGAGTGCCTTAATTCTTGCAAAATGATTGATCTCGAATTTTTTGGTCCGAGGTTTACTTGGTCCAATAATAGACCACTTTCCCAACTAGTGCAGGAAAGAATAGACAGAGTGTTCGCTACTCCTAATTGGAGCACTCTCTATCCGTAAGCATATGTCAAACACCTAGAGAGGAGTCACTTGGATCATTGTCCAGTGGTGCTCTCCTTGCAGAATTGTTATAGTATAAGACTTCCTCGTCCCTTCAGATTTCAGCCTATGTGGCTATTAGATTTGTCATTCCTGGATGTGGTTAGGGATACTTGGGCTCCTCCAGCCACTTTAAATGCGGCTGTGGAAAAAATTGTTGTTAAAGCTTCTGCTTGGAATAAATTACACTTTGGAAATATCTTTGACAGGAAAAAGAGGCTTGGGGCTCGGCTTAAAGGCATACAAGCTGCCCTCTCCAACCGGCCTTCTAGCTTTCTTATGAATTTGGAAAAATCTCTCCGCACCGAATTGGTTGAAATTTCTAAACTCGAAGAGGAATTTTGGGCAATGAAATCTTGAATCACCCTCCTTATTGAAGGAGATAGAAATACTTCCTTCTATCACACCTTGGCTCTTGTTCGGAGAAGGAGTAACCGTATTTCTAGCATTAAAGATCGATTGGGGAATTGGCTTAGTGGGGAACAGGAAATAGTGAATCATATTAGGCTAGGGTTTATTGATCTCTACTCAACCAGCCATTGCTATTCATCTATTTCCAAGTGGCAACCCCCTTGCTGGTAGTGTAGTTTGAAGGAGGATGGTATTAGAAGTCTTGACCTTCCTATTTTGGATGAAGAGATTAAAACGGCTCTTTGGTCTTGGGTCGAATGGCTTGCGTGCTAGGTTCTTCCAATGCTTTTGACTCATCATTGGGAGTTCAGTTAAGGAGGAAGTAAGGAAAGTATTTACCTCCGGGATTATGCCTAATTTCTTGAATCGAACTTTAATTACTCTCATTCTGAAATGCAAGCACCTAGAAACGCTGAGTAATTATCGCCCGATTGGTTATGCAACACAGTTTACAAGTTGATCACTAAATTAGTAGTTGCAAGGATTCGACCTTTGTTACCTAACATTATATCCCCTCTACAAATTACCTTCGTGCCCGGCCAAAAAAGGGGTGGATAATGCCATCATCGTACAAGAACTGATTCACACCATCTCTAGGATGAAAGGTAATTATGGGGTCATAGCCATCAAGATTGATTTAGAGAAGGCTTACGACCGCTTGGAGTGGAGTTTCATTAGAGATACCCTCCATTTATTCAAGTTCCCTGAGCATTTAATTTCCCTTGTCATGAGCTGTGTTTCATCCTCAACCATCTTAGTGCTTTTTAACGGGGGGGCTTTGGACACCTTTCAACCTGCAAGGGGGATTAGACAAGGGGACCCTCTTTCCCCTTATATTTTTATTATGTGCATAGAAGTTCTTGGAGCTCTCATTTTAGAAAAATGCGAGGCAAATCTCTGGAACCCAATCAAGGCTTCTCAAGGGGGAATTGCTTTTTCCCATTTATTTTTGCTGACGACCTTGTGTAATTCGTGAAAGCGGATAGGAAAAATTGCTTGGCTGTTCGTGAGGTTTTGGACTCCTTTTGCTCTATGTCTGGTGAAAAGGTTAACAATGAAAAATCCCAGGTATTTTTCTCTCCTAATCTTTCTGGACAAGACAGAAAGGTTTTTTGCAATATCCTGGGTTTTCAATCAACTCCTTCCTTAGGCAAATATCTAGGATTTCCTTTTAAACACACCTCCGTGCCACAGGATTTCGGGTTTGTTGTTGATCGTGTTTAGAGCTGGCTTGCAAGTTGGAAAGTCCATCTTCTCTCCTTTGCGGGAAGATTGATTCTTACCTAAGTTGTAACTTCAGCCATTCCAAATTACACTATGCATTGTGCTGCCCTTCCTTCTAAGGTGCTGAATAGCATTTATAAGTTGAGTCAGAATTTTTTGTGAGGCTCCTCCGATGTCAAAAAGAAGATACATATGGTAAGTTGGAAGACTATTTCCAAATCTAAGAAAGAATGAGGATTGGGTGTTCAAGAAGCAAAGGCAAAGAACACAACTCTTCTAGCTAAGTTAAATTGGTGCTTCAATAATGAAAAAAATTCTCTCTAGGCTCAGGTACTCTCTCAAAACTATCTGAATCAAAGGAGGCAGCAGGCTTCTAATGGTCAATTCCAAACATGTTCAACTGTTTGGTCAGTTATGCGAAAAGGGGAATCACTTTTTTAACAGAGGTACGAAATGGATTGCGGGATTTGAGAGTCGGCTTAGCTTCTGGTTTGACAAATGGTTGGACATAGGTCCTATTAGAGGGCTAATATCAGGACCTCTTAATAAAGGAGAGGACTCCTTGCTTCTTAGTGATGTTGTTAACAATTCTGGATGCAATTGGAATGCTATCTCAATTCCTATTCCCAAGAACCTGATGCTTAAGATTAAAGCTATGCCCATTCCTCTTTCGGCTTCTTGTCCAGATTGTATTTCTTGGACTTCCTCTTTTGAGTTGAAAGAAGCTTATCGGTTGGCCAATGTTGCTGATGACTCAATTTCACAACCCTCTGGTTTGGGAGAATGGATATGGAAGGTTCAATCTATTCCTAAAATCCGATGCTTCATATGGTAATGTTGGCATCGTAGCATCCCTGTTAGGAATGTTCTCGCTGCAAGAGGTATGCCTATTCCAACTTTCTGCCCGATTTGCAATAATGATACCGAGTCCATCATTCACATTCTCAGAGATTGTACTATTGCATGATAGACTTGGAATGCCTTGTCTATTCCTTTGGATCCAAATATTTTCTTCAACCTTAATTTGGTGGATTGGCTGCGCATTAATTGTCAAAGCAGAAAAAATCATGAGGGGTCGAGTATTTCGTGGGGTGTCATCTTTCCAGTTGGTATTTGGACCTTGTGGTTATTCAGAAACAGAGTTGTGTTTAGAAATGATACCTCTTCAAGGAGCTTATCAAGTGAGATTTTGTCAAGAGCTTCATAAATGACCTTTATTGTTCTCAACGTGAACTCTTCAAGTCCTCGGACCACCATTCAGGTTAGGTGGCTGAGGCCATCGATTAGTTGGTTCAAGCTTAATTCGGATGGGTTGTCATTGGGGAATCCTGGAATTGCTGGAGGGGGAGGTCTCATACGGAATGATAGAGGTGAATGGATAAAAGGCTATGCGAGGTTTGTAGGGATCACCACAAGTGTAGCGGCGGAGCTGTGGGCATTGAGAGATGGCATAAACTTGTGAGTGTCGTTGAACCTTCAGGCAGTGGAAGTAAAGCTTGATGCCAAACTCGTTGTAGACCTCCCTGGGAAGGAATGTGGCAATGTTAATGTAAACAATACTATAGTTATGGATTGTAAGGAGGGCCTTCGGCATATTCCAAGGGTTAAAATTAAACACTGCTATTGCGAAGCCAATAAGTGCGCTGATGCACTAGCTAGATAGGGAGCGTTGATGAACCGTGATTTTGTTATTTTTACGGAACCGCCATCTGATATTGAATTGCTGCTTAGATTACATGTAGATTTTACTTCTTATGATCGTAGCATTAGCTCGATCTCTTGTCCTTCTTTGTATTCTGTTTAACTTTGAATGAAATATCATGTTTGCCAAAAAAAAGTGTCATGTTACCATCACCAATAGTGTGCCTTTTACTCAACCATGGGTGAGGCAAACATGGGAGGCTTCCTTGCACAATTATGAAAATCACTAAAATTCACCTAGTAAAACTTTTACTCAAACATAGGTGGAGTGCATGTGGGAGTCTTTTGCTTTCTACTTGGTGGATCCACTAACAACTACTTGCCCTTGAATTATAGGCTCTGATACCATTTGTTGGGGGGAGAGAACACCTTCTTGGATGTGAAAAAAAAAAAAAAAAATCTTTCATTCCACACTAAGGAATAGGAATTTGAGACAATTTCTACAAAGGTGTACTAGTAGGGTTGTAAATGAGCCAAGCTTTGTTGAATAGTGCATGTTCAAGCTTGGCTCTTCAAAAAATAAAAAACTCGAGCTTGGCTTGAGCTTGTGACAAGCCTAAAATTAGTGTTTGAGTTTGAGCTTGTGGGAAAGCCAAAAAGCTTGAGCTTGGCTTGGCTTGGCTTGGCTTGGCTTGATTTATTAGTCAAGACAAACTCAGGCTTAATATCAAGCTCAAACTCGAGCTCAGGTCAAGTTTTTGAGCTTGAGATTTAAAAAAATTACATTATTAAATGCTTAAATCTCTAAAATTAAGAAAAAAAAATAATATACTCATTTTATCATGCATCTAGTCTTACTTATGATTAGCTATTATTCAAATTAACAATTTACGTAATTAAACTAATTCATTTATCATTCCTTGTTTACAATTTTAGCAATTGTTCAAAATACAATTTTTTACATTCACGTTAGATGATGAAGGACTAGAAAAATACCTATTTGTAACTATTATGAATGAGAAAATACTAACATGTTTCATAATTTTACTTTAGATGATTGATAAGAAATGATCATATGTGGCCTACTTAATTATTTATTTATTTTTAAATGTAATTATAGTCTAAAGTGGTTATTGATCAGTTTAAAGGAAATGAAAAAATTAAGGTAATATAGGTAGTGATCTCATGTTGACCATGTTATTATTAAAATATGTGTAATTAGTATATTTAGCTAACACATATAAACTTATAAATAAGTTATTGCTTGAATTGTTGTGTATCAAGCCTAATAGCTCATGAGCTTGTTCATGAACAGATTGTTTTGCTTGGGCTCGGCTTGTTTATTAAATGAGCATAAAACTAAGACTCAAACTTGGTTTATTTATAAACAAACAAACATAAACAAGCTTTTTATTAAGCCAAACCCGAGTTGTTCATGATCGACTTGGTTCATTTACAGCCCTATGTACTAGAATCTCTCCTTGTGCCTACAATATCACTAGAAACACCCATAAATAGACACCCTTAAATAAGTATTGGGACCCAATCCTAGCACCTAATTTTTCCCATTGATGTAATTCTATTAATTATCTCTCATGAGATTTATCACTCCTTTGTAAAATCATGTATAGTGACTAATAAAGATAAAGGAAAATACACCCCCCCTGAAAAATCTTTCACCAACAGTGCAATATTCTGGAAGATAGATAAGCCTGGTTTGTTAACCTCATTCATTAATATGCATTAACAAACTGGGGCCCATTTTGAATCAAATCCTAATCCTGCATCTTAAAAAATCTAGAAGATTTTATTTTATTTTTTTATTTTTTTTATTTATAAAAAAAAAGAGAGTCTTTAGATAAACCTGGTTTGTTAACCTCATTCATTAATATGCATTAACAAACTGGGGCCCGTTCTAAATTTGATTCACATGGGGCACAGAGGAAGTAATGGTATCATCATGAAAATGATGACTACATGATCAATAAGACAATAACCGCAATAATATCCTAATGTTTTGAATTCTATGATTCTAAAATCAAACCCTAGTAATTTTCAATATTCTTTAGATATACCAAAACACAGGAGCACAAAGTACAGTCATCAGCTTAGCTCTAAGAAGATAAGAAGAGGTTT
Organism: Quercus glauca; assembly: GCA_023736055.1. Classification (NCBI taxonomy): domain Eukaryota; kingdom Viridiplantae; phylum Streptophyta; class Magnoliopsida; order Fagales; family Fagaceae; genus Quercus; species Quercus glauca. The sequence continues at coordinate 18,816,895 of CM043324.1, read as the reverse complement.
ATTACTATTTTCTAGTACACAGCGTATAATATAGATGAACTTATTAATTTACAGTTTTTCTTCCTCCAGTGAGGGATTGTTATCTTTCTGCTTGGGCTAGAAAGGAATTATACAAAAGCTTAAAGACCTAAACCACAAAAAACAAAGAGGAAACCCCTAAAAACCTAAGCAGCTGGACTTCATTTTAGAAAAACACTGCATTGTCCTCTAGTGACATGTTAATTAGATCATCTTGCCCCTGAGTTGTGCCATCATCAAACAGCCACTTCTCTATCAATTGGAGAGGGACTTGAGTCTCCATATTTGATTTGCTTTCATCTTGGAAGAGGCTGGTTTCTGGTGTCAAATTTGCTGTCTCATCCACCGACACAGATTCAGAGGTGGAAGAATTGAAGCTCAACAGTGAGTCAAAAGCTTGATCTGGGGTTGTGGCACTTTGTGCCCCTTCACTAGAACTGGAACCAGTTGCCCCAAGGTTGTTGTTTGAGGAATTCTGAGTGGTTTCTGAGTTTGTCTGAGCTGATTTTGGAGATGAACTTTTCTTCCAGTTCTCGAGCAATCGAGCTATGTTGTCAGCACTTGATGCATATGTGGATGATGCTTGATATGGTTTGGTAAAAGGGTGATAGCTACTATTAGAGGGCTTTGAATCAGGCAATTGGGTTGGTTTGTCAAGGGACAAAGCCTCACATAGAGCTTGCTTAGCCATATGGATATCTGTTTGGAGCCTTCTCTCCCACTGACCCTTCGGCTGTGAGGATGAGAACCCATCTTGTTTTTGGCCATCAGGACCAGAATTAAGCTTGCTGAGTTTCTTTTTTAAATGGGTGTTCCAATAATTTTTTATATCATTGTCTGTTCTCTGTGGAAGATAGGATGCTATGGCTGCCCATCTGCAACAATTTACAAAAAAAAAAGTTCACATCAACATATGGAAATAAATATCTCACTTTCACTCCCACAAAAATAATTAAACAACTTAAAAAAGCTCATCTAAAATCATTACTTTTCATTTAAAAAAAAAAAAAAAAAAAAACACAATGAAGGAATCTTCCTGTTGGGATTTGGAAACCTAACAAATGAAAATCATAACCGAAAATTTTGGAAACCATGAATTTCCACTTCACCTCAGCTAGAGAGAGAGAGAGAGAGATTTTTTACCTATTACCCAAAAGAGCTTGGAGGTGGATTATCATCTTCTCCTCATGATCAGTGAAGTTACCACGCTTAATACCAGGCCTGAGGTAATTAGTCCATCTAAGTCTGCAGCTCTTACTGCACCTGAGCAAACCTGAAAACCCCCCATATGGTAAAGAATACAAACCAGTGAGTAAAACCAATTCTACCATATAAAGAAACTAAAAACTCTTCAATATATTACTACCAAGAAAAAGAAAAAAAAAAAGCGACAAAGAGGACAGTAAGGAAGGTACACGGGTATTAATTACTTGACTTTAATGATCAAACCAACCCAAAAGCAAACAAAACGCATAGAAAACCGGGTAAAATTTACTATCCCAGAAGAAGAAACTTTAAATAGAGAGAAAAAAGTAATTAGTTTTACCTGTATTGGTGGGAACTGATCTCCAATTTCCTGGACCATGTTCTTGAATGTAAGAGACCAATATGATGTCTTCCTCTGGAGTCCACGGACCTTTCTTCACTCCAACTTTGTCACAGCAAGGTGGCCTTCCCATCTCTCTCTCTCTCTTTCTCTCTCACTCAAAGTTTTCAAAGATTTCTCAACAAATAGTCTTCCTTGTGATCTCTATAAGGTCTCCTTTCTTTCTGATAAGAGATGTATAGACAGGAGTCCAAGGTAGAGTGTGCCTTTTCTAAAGGGCATACCTAATACTGAATATATATAGAGAGCGCGCGCGAGAGAGAGAGAGAGAGAAAAAAAAAAGAGGCTAAAAAAACTGTTTATTACACGCTGACCAACAAAGAGAGGTAAAAGGGTTCGCAACAAGGGTCAAAATAGACAGCAAAGAGCATTTACTCATTGCTTGCAAAAAGTCAGCTATGCTTAGACAACCCATCTCTCTTTCTCTGTCTAAACCGTGTGGCGTTGAATATCGATGCAATGGCGGCACCGAAAAAAAGAAGAAGAAAGAACCCTAATTTACTGTTCTCTTCTTAATCGGATATATATTATTCTTTTCATTTTTTTTTTTTCTCTTTATTCTATTTTGAGGTATCTTAAAATATTGTTTTATTTTTAAAAATAAAAGTCATTAATTTATTAATGTTTTATTATATTCATATTAATTTATTAATTTAATTTTTTGATAAATTCTTTTAAGGGTAATTTTAAAAATTTATACATTTTTAAAAGATAGACAAAAAAATAAATAATATTACTTAAAAAGTTTAACTTTTCAAACCGGATAAAAAAAAAAAAAGGGACGGATTGAGGAACATGAACTATGAAGTGGGAAGCGACAAGCTTTTCTAGCAAAATCTTTGGCATTTTTTACTCAAATGAAGTTGTTTTCATGGACTTGAACTTCAACGCTCATGAAGTGTGCAAAATGTTGACGTGGCCTTTTAAACTTCTCATAGATACGATGAATAAAAACTATTCTATTTTTGCTCAAAAAAAAAAAAAAAAACTATTCCATTTGTATTATTGTTCTAGTTCTAGAATTGTGTCAAAATTAATCTTGTCTTTCTAAATTATTGACTGTGTTAATTCAAAATTTTTTTTATAAAATTTTTCCCATGGTTATAGAAAATGCTAAAACTTAAACTATTATAATTTTTACCATATAAAACTATCATTTAATTTGTTTTGGTCAGTGATGGAGTTTGAATTTTTTTTGGGGAGGATCATGGTTAACCTTGAGTCTCCGTTTGGGATTTCATAAGGGAATGGAATTGAATGATCATAAGAGAATGGAAATGAATTGAATAGAATGGAATGTATTTAAGTAGGGGAAATGAATGGAAATGAATGGAAAGGAATGGAATTAAGTAATCTTAATTGGATGTTTTGAAATAAAGGAATGAAAATGAATGAAATGTAAGTAATCTTATTTGGGAGCAACATGGAGTGAATGGAATGGAATCATTTTATGACAATATTACTATTTGATCTATATTTTAAAATAAAGGGTTGAATATATAAGAGTATTTTGGGAGTTTTAGTAAAAAAATTATTAAATTTAATTTCATTCCCTTCTATTCCTTCCAATTTTGGGAGAAATTATAGAGTTCTCTGGAGGACCACGTCACTTGTCCACCATTCCACTAAAAAACTTCCACTTGTTTAAAATTGCTAAATCAGTAATTAATTTCTGTTTTAAAAAAATTTTCTAACTAACAATTTTAAACAAGCGGTAGTTTTTTAGTGGAATGATGGACCACATCACTTGTCTACCATGTGGATCTTATAATTTCTCCAATTTCGAGGGAAATGAAAATTTAAGGTTTTAAGGGAATAGAGAGGAATGAATACTCCCTCCTACCCATTCCATTCCCTCCATTAAAACTCCCAAATAAGAAAAGGGAAGAATATTATAAAATTATTCTTTTCATTACTTTCCATTCCATTCTATTCCCTCTTCCCAAACGAGGCCTAAGAGAAAAACAATGAATATCACAAAACTACGTGCCTAATAACAAATTTTAGGTCATTATTATTTTGATTTTATTAACGTATATCCTTTTATATATATTATATTGTTAGTCTATATCTCATACCATCAAAGTTAATTTTTTATTAATGAGTTTCATGATTTACATATGTTAATATGGAGAATGTGATACTTTTCCAATATATTCATAAGTATACATTGTAACATGGATATTCTTAAAAACTTTTTTTTTTTTTTTTTGGAGAAAAAGTTAGAAAATTCATACCATAAAACTTGTGTACTTTGATCTACAAGAAAGTGAGCACTTTTTATGATTTCCTTTAATGGTTTATATTTTTGTGCAAGTCCTCCAGTAGTTTATAGGATTTAGAAAACATATTTTTAAAATTTATTAGTAAATGATAAAATAAATTATGAAGTAGTATATAATATATAACTAAAATTAACCCACCTAATTTGCCAAATTAAAACTGCCCAAATTTTCAACCACAAGAATTTTTCCAACCCACTAATTTTAGCGTGGGGGTAAAAGCCTAGAATTGTATTTTGGGTCTTGGGTTTTATCTAAGGATATGCGCGTCCAAGGAGGGGCGAATGATTTAAGAAAGCCCAAATTCCCGAATTATAAAAGATGGAGTGGAGGACGATGGTCTGAGGAGAGGTTCATTCTCGGATAGGATCAAATGCTGATCGGCTCTGCACTTCAGCAGTCTATGTGACCTTCCAAGAGATTTCCACGATAAGGATGACCCTTGTGCACATATAGAAGAGATAAGAATCCAGAAATATCTAAAGAAAAAGCTGCTACCACCGCATTTAATGTCGTGCACCTACTTTCATGTCCGCATTTATGCGAAGAAGACCCCTGAACAATATTACATTGGCAACTACAACAAACAGAAGATCAAAGAAGGTGTTTGATGGGACATATACTCAAGTGAAGGTTCAGATGATCGACAGGTGTAGGATTAAGATGGTTAGGAGGGAGCTATATAATGTAAAAGATCTCCCATGAAAGGGGGATCGAAAAAAATAGAAAGGGATAACTGTAGCACTCATATTGTATAAACACTCAATTCTATTGACTAATATCAAAACGAACCTCCTCGGACATTGATTTTGGTTAATTCTGCGTGTCTTACTTGTTTGTTCTTCTTTCAACCTAATACTAGCCGTTGTTAAACTCATAAAAGGCCTAGTTCATGTCCGCATTTATGCGAAGAAGACCCCTGAACAATATTACATTGGCAACTACAACAAACAGAAGATCAAAGAAGGTGTTTGATGGGACATATACTCAAGTGAAGGTTCAGATGATCGACAGGTGTAGGATTAAGATGGTTAGGAGGGAGCTATATAATGTAAAAGATCTCCCATGAAAGGGGGATCGAAAAAAATAGAAAGGGATAACTGTAGCACTCATATTGTATAAACACTCAATTCTATTGACTAATATCAAAACGAACCTCCTCGGACATTGATTTTGGTTAATTCTATGTGTCTTACTTGTTTGTTCTTCTTTCAATCTAATACTAGCCGTTGTTAAACTCATAAAAGGCCTAGTTCTTTCACCCACTCTCTAAAAATTTAATGTTTGGGCTAATTGGGCCGACTTCCCATACCTTTTGGGCTTAGGCCGTAAATCGTGACCCTACATATAACTTTGTTAAAATTTTTCCCTCAACCCATCAAATTCGACCGTACTCCCCTAAGACCAAGTGGTATGTTTTTAAAAAAGACAAATACTTGACTTTATCACAATAAAAATACATAATTTTAAAAGAAATTAGGAAAGGGGGAGGGACATTACAATAAAATAGTCTACATGTGGCTCCACCACCAAACAACAAAGAGTCAAGCAGTATTTATTCTTGACAGATCTCATGTCCGTTTGGCATGATTAATTTTGTCAACTTATTTTACTATTTAGCTTATTTTTGCTATTATTCATAGGCCTCATTTCACTTTTTGGTACTATTCATGGGTCCTACTGTACTATTGCAGCTAACTTTTACATTTATTTTCAGTACTTTCAGTAAAAAGTTTTCAGTTTCAGCAAAATAAGTGGATTCCAAACAAACTCCTCCGCTCTGTTTGTTTGAGCATTAACGTTTTCTAGAAAATGGTTCATTTTCCAAAGAACATTTTCTAAAAAACTGTCTTATTTTCCAGTGTTTGGTAATGACTTTGAAAATGAGCTTGAGAACGTTTTCTGGTGTTTGATATGCAATTTTTTGAAAAATATTTCTTGTATAATTTAAAACATGTATATTATGTAAACTAACTAATGTAATCATTATAAATAAAAAAACCAAGAATGAATTTGGTTTTCATACTAATTAATCTAAAATTTTGACAACAGATACAATCAAAATTAATTAGTTGTCAAATTTTCATAATTTATACCACTCATCTTACTCATATATATAGACAGTAACATATGTACACACACACACACATATCAACCATTTGTCTACTATGGTCAACAACAAGTCTTCAATATTACTCTAAATTATGTATGATAGGCCACAAACTGAATGACTCATTATGATTAAACCAATTAATTAATTAACCAAGTTATTAATTAATCAATTTATCATGCAATTGCGTGGCAGTACAAACAAATCACCAATAAACTAGATATGCAGCAGAAAATAAATAAGAAAGTGATTTGTTCACGAATGGGGAAAACCCTAACGGCAAAAACTCCACCGGGTGATTTTCAGGTCACCACTCCTGAAACTCTACTATTATCAAATCAAGCGGTTACAAGTAAAGAAATCCCAAGTACCTTACCAACTTACAGTTGAACCCTTACCCCAATACCTAATTGAATTTGATCTGTAGTGACAATTTCCTCTTTTGATGCACGGCTCCCAAGTACGTGACTAACCAATGCGCGGATCCCAGTACGCGATTTCAAACACCAACTTAGAAGGAGAGGTTGGTTGCAAAGTTCTTCAGTTCATCCTACACGATGAAGATCAGGAAGATGCTTGGTCACAAAACCCTTTGGTGCAAATACACAGCAACTTCTTCAGAGAAGCTGAACTAGGTCAAGAACTTTGTCTTTGATCACAATTTGCTTGAACAAAGATTGCTCAATACTTTTGCAACTTGTGTACAATATGACGGCTCTTAAAACAATCCTTTTATATGTTTAGGGTTAGAAGAAAAGAAGGCCCAAAAACATATTCACGGATCCCAAGAAATCAGATCAGAAAATCTGACTTTTTAATTCTCGACAGATAGCAAGTGTCGAGGAGCTATCGAGCAGGTGTCGAGCTTTAATGATTTTGCACTTCAGCTTGTTTTTTTTGGACAGACTTGATGACTTCAACACTTGATCTTGAAACTTTGTTTCTTAAAGTATTAAAAACACCTAGAACTACCCAATTACAAGTAAAGTGCGTTTTGTCAAAAGATTAGCCAATTTATATACCATAATTTTGGGTTATGAGAGTAGTCATCTTAGGGGGAGAGTTAGTATAGGACATTTTTTATAGGGGGAGTGTTGATATTTTGAGGGATGTAGTGAGATTTTGATGTATCTTTTCTTTTCTATTCTTTTTAGATACATTGATATTGTATATAAGGTCTTGTGACTAGTTTTACATACATTGTACTTATTTTCTTTCTATATGTGGATGTATGTTTCTTTCACCTCTCTCTTCTTGTGTTGTTTCTTCTCTATCTTTATACACATGTTCATTATACTTGTATGCAATCTATTATTTCTATTTCACACAAGATACCTTGATGAGTTTTGTTTAAAGTGTTTCAGAAATACAGATTGTCAAAGTCTACTTGCCATAAACTCTCTTCTTGTAAAGTTTTTCAAGAGTTTGTGTTAGGATAGATTTTATTGTATTCAACAAGTGAATATGAGTTGAGTGATTTATGACTTCTCTCATATGTTCATTTGTTTGTTGTGGTTTTTTCACGGATTGCCAAAGGGGGAGATTGTTAGGACATATGTGGTTCATATGTTAAGAACATATGTCATACTTATTTATGTAAATTGGCTAATCCTTTGACAAAACGTACTCTACTTGTAATTGGGTAGTTCTAGGTGTTTTTAATACTTCAAGAAACAAGGTTTCAAGATCAAGTGTTGAAGTCATCAAGTCTGTCCAAGAAAAACAAGCTGAAGTGCAAAATCATTAAAGCTCGACACCTGCTCAATAGCTCCTCGACACCTGCTATCTGTCGAGAATTAAAAAGTCAGATTTTCTGATTTGATTTCTTGGGATCTGTGAATATGTTTTTGGGCCTTCTTTTCTTCTAACCCTAAACATATAAAATGATTGTTTTAGGAGCCGTTATATTGAACACAAGTTGCAAAAGTATTGAGCAATCTTTGTTTAAGCAAATTGTGATAAAAAACGAAGTTCTTGACCTAATTCATCTTCTCTGAAGTAGTTGCTATGTATTTGCACCAAAGGGTTTTGTGACCAAGCATCTTCCTAATCTTCATCGGGCAAACGAATGCTATTACACACTATATCAGCATCAGGAACCAATCCATAACAGTTATCCAAAGTGCGAACCCCACTAATGAGCTTCTTTTAAGACTCATCCATGACAAGACATTTTTCCTTTGAGAATAGCACCATGAAGTCTTGATCACATATCTGACTTATGCTCAATAGGTTCACCTTTAGGCCTTTTACATAAAGAACATTTGCAATATCTGGCAGTCCTGGTAGAGATATGATTCCTTTCTCTTTAATCTGTGACTTGCTTCCATCACCAAAAGTCACATTACCACATTTCTTAGGCTCAAAGATCTTGAAGAGAGATCAGTCTCCAGTCATGTGTCTTGAGCAACCATTGTCAAGATACCATAGACATGTATCCATCACTTTGAATGCAGACTTTATCATGAAACACACTTCATGCTTAGATGACAAATCAGAGGGAATGGTTCTTTTACTCAACTGCCTTTTATGAGCTAAGCCTTTAACTTTTACTCTTCTCAGACGAACTCCTTTGCACATTTTCATTCTGAGACAGTCTAGTTTCTTTTTAGCCAAACTGAGATCTTTTCCAATAGTCATTATAAGAGAATTCAAATAACTTTTAGACTTATATTTTCTGAGATACTCAAACAAATAGTTATTAGAAAAACAAGATGTATTTGAAAACATAGATCTCTTCGAGCCAGTTATAGCCATGACAACAAGGGTCAATGGATCAACACAGCAAATATTAAACCTAATCAGAGTGTGCCTGCTCTGATACCACTTGATAGGCCACAAACTGAATGACTCCTTGTGATTAAACCAATTAATTAATTAGCCAAGTTATTAATTAATCAATTTATCATGCAATTGCGTGGCAGCACAAACAAATCACCAATAAACTAGATATGCAGCGGAAAATAAATAACACGATGATTTGTTCACGAATGAGGAAAACCCTAACGGCAAAAACCCCACTGGGTGATTTCAAGTCACTACTCCCGAAACTCCACTATTATCAAATCAAGCGGTTACAAGTAAAGGAATCTCAAGTACCTTACCAACTTACAGTTGAACCCTTACCCTAATACGCAATTGGACTTGATCTGTAGTGACAATTTTTCCTTTTGATGCACGGCTCCCAAGTACATGACTAACCAATGCGCGGATCCCAGTACACGACTTCAAACACCAACTTAGAAGGAGAGGTTGGTTGCAAAGTTCTTCAGCTCATCCTACACGATGAAGATCAGGAAGGTGCTTGGTCACAAAACCCTTTGGTGCAAATACACAGCAACTTCTTCAGAGAAGATGAACTAGGTCAAGAACTTCGTCTTTGATCACAATTTGCTTGAGCAAAGATTGCTCAATGCAATTGCAACTTGTGTACAATACGACGGCTCTTAAAACAATCATTTTATATGTTTAGGGTTAGAAGAAAAGAAGGCCCAAAAACATATTCACGGATCCCAAGAAATTAGATCAGAAAATCTGACTTTTAATTCTCGACAAATAGTAGATGTCGAGGAGCTATCGAGTAGGTGTCGAGCTTTAATGATTTTGCACTTCAGCTTGTTTTTCTTGGACAGACTTGATGACTTTAACACTTGATCTTGAAACCTTGTTTCTTGAAATATTAAAAACACCTAGAACTACCCAATTACAAGTAGAGTGCGTTTTGTCAAAAGATTAAACAATTTACATAAATAAGTATGACATATGTTCTTAACATGTGAACCGCATATGTCCTAACAATGTATTTACATAATGTACTGCATAATATATCATCACTGCATAGTATTTGCCAACAAAAAAATTATTTGCCAGCAAATGCAATTCTCCTAAACAATTATCATTCATTATATAACAATATTATTAGTCCACGGTAAAGATTGTCCCGTAAAAGCAATTTAGAGCAATATAGATACTATGTTTAAAATTTTCATCTTTTACTTTATTCATTCATTCTTTCTTCTTCTTCTTCTTCTTCTTCTTTTTTATTTATTTTTATTTTTTTTAATTCTAGTTTTTTGCACTTTTTGTACGAAAAAGAAGTAACTTTTGCCCGGAATCTATCAAACTGAAAATTTCTTAGAGAAAAACGAAAATCGAGCTTGAAGTTCAAAGCAAAGAATTGAGATTTTCGTAGAGAGGAATGAAATAATTACCGTTGCAAATTTGTTCTCATTTGCAAGTCGGAGCTACTAACCGATCAGTGAAGGAAAAAAAAAATCTAATTAGAGAATTGTGTTACAGAGGGGAAGAGAAACATGGAGAAAAGAGAGAAGAGAGATAGTTAAAGAGAGAGATCTATGGGAAGATGAGAGACCAGAGTTAGTCACAGAAAGGGTGTGAGGAGAGAAAAAGTAAGGGGAAGAGAGATAAAGTGAGAAAACTTACCATGAGAGAGAGAAGGCGCCAAAAAATTATGTTTCCCACGGCTATAAAGGAAGATAATATTTATAGGAGATGCAACGCATGAGAGAGAGATTTTTTTCCAAAAATTTTTTTTGGAAAACAACATATAGAAAATAAGCCTTATTTTTATTAGAGTTTTTCGTTGAGCAAAGATAGTTTTCCATTAACTGGGTTTTTTTTGTACTATCAAACACTGAAAAATGTGGAAAATTATATTTATAGAAGGTTTTCCAGCGAAACAAATAGAGTGCTCATTACATCACAATTTGAAATCTTTTTTTTTTTTGTGGAGAAAGTTTGAAATCCTTTTAATTACGCATGCATGTGAATTAATTAGAAGATAAAGGAAGCTAATTTTTATGGATAATTAATACTAACATATATATATATATATAAATCACTATTGCAAGATTTTTCGTGATGATGGAGTGGAATATTCTTTGGTTCTTAAAGGTACGATTGAATTATCAAAACGGGTCATGCTTTATATATCTTTTTGAGAAAGACATGGTTTATATATCTTATTTTAAAAAATGTCACAGTTATTGTGGGGCCAAAGAATTAGGCAACCCTAGCCCACTTCGTACCAAGCTCAAGGCCCATGCCGAGGAGGAAGAAACTTCCAAGGACGACGTGAAAAAGTTCGAATCACCCAGGAGGACTGCCGAGGACAACTATGTCCTCGGCCAACCCTGACCAGAGGAGGGAGAGTTAACACCCCATCAAAGGCAGCCTCCTAGAGCACCCCAAGAGAAAGAACAAATATAATGTGTCGATCATGGAAGGACGGTGGAGGAGCAAATCCAAGACAAACTATCACCTCCACATTAAATGCCCACCGCTGGCGTTCTGGCTGCATTAATGAGGAAATGACCCCTGAACACTGCAGCCTTGGTAGCTGCAACTCACAGAAGGATGAAAAAACGGCTGATGGGACAATCACTCGAGTAGTGACCTGCCTGGTCGACAATTGTAGGGTTAGGATCAACTAAAAAGAGATATATAATGTAAGAAACTCTTCTGAAAAAGGGATCTCTTTCCCAGGGGGGGGGGGAAAGAAGGCTAACTGGTCCTTACTGGAAGGGAGCTCACCAAATTGAGCTAAGAATAAACCTTCTTTATTAAACTCAGTCCATCTCAGTTTGGTTGCCATGAACGCCATACTAACCGCTGTCCATTCGCTAAAACCTGGACCTTTAACCCGCTTTCTACAAATTCATTGTATCGGGCTAGCTAGGCTTGAGTCCACTCATCCAAAGAAAAAGCAGTGCTCAAACCCAGTCCCTACAATTGGCGTCGTCTGTGGGAAATGGCCTGTGTGATAGCAAGTGCAACAGTTAGTTAAGGTGGGCTTAAACTCCCATCGACAAGGGTCCCTGGAGAGGGCCACTTTGACGGTAGTGCATACTGCATAAAGGCGCCACCGTTGTTTCTAAGAACATGCATAGTTTTTGTCATAACTCAGTGCTCACTCAAGTCAACACGTTGAAGCACTGATCATATGGGGTGGATTGCTACGTGGAACACAGCTCTAAAGGCTCCGAGCATCAACCATATGCTCCGTACCTCCATTAAGGGGCTGGTCCTTGCAAGAAGAAAGAACTAAGTCCTAAACAAAATCAAGGTATTTCATGGTCCTCGGACTCAAACTTATGGGGAAACGATCCTCGGATCAGACACTTGGGGGAAAACGAAGCCGCGGCATCACTATGAACGCCAAACGGAACCTTGGTACACGGTGGTCCCCCCCGGATCGCTTGTTTAAATCCAACGTGCTCGGCTAGTCGCACAGTCCACGGGGCAGAGCACCTGATTATCTTCCTGGTTATTCCTATATTGTTAACTTAGTTAAAGATAGCGACCAAGGGCTATCGTCGGCTTTGTCGAAATTAGGGTGACAATTCTTCGTTACTACTAACGGCATCAATTCTAAGTCCCATTGGAGGCAAAAAATAACGCACACATTAAATAATTATTGCAGAGAAAATAAAAGATTCATAAAGTAAGAAGAATTGTCATTTTTTATTAAATAAAAGAAAGATACATCATACATCAGATGGTTGAGGCAAACTTGTTTTAAAGCTAACTACAATAGGAGAGGCTATGACAGGCTTGTTTTAAAGCTAACTGCAATAGGAGAGGTTGAGGCAATTTTGTTTTAAGGCTAACTCTAAAAAGAGAAAGCCCATGGGAATGGTAGATTCGCAGTCTCGTCCCAGTAGCAATCGAGCCCGTAGAGATGGCACCAGCGATGAGAAAGAAGAAGAGGCGGAAGTGCCTGATGACCCCATCCTAGGATGTTCCCTTGATTCTCTCCCAATTTCATGATAATTAGGCATTGGAGAGGGCAACACTCGGGCGTTAACCGTTCAGCAATCTTGCAAACTTCCATCGGGGTCCTACCATCAACGCAAGACTCAAACTTTGTCACGCCGAAAGTTTGATGCGACCTACGCTTGCTTCGATTCTTGGCTGAAGGAGGAAGGCCCTCTTTCTTGCTCGATTGAAGGGAAGGAACATCTTTGTCCTTTGCTTCCTTTACCTCAACTGCCTTGTCCAGGGCCAGGGCAGTATCCTTGGTTCTTGAAAGGGGCTTGGCTTCCTTACCCTTGCCTTTATCCAGGGTCATCTCATTCCTTAAGCCTTGATCACGACCTTGGCAAAGTCCTTGGAAATGCCTAAAGTGTTGAGAGCTTGAAGTTTCTGCTGAACGTGGGGATTTGTAAATGAGAAAGAACAATTCCCCCAGAGGGCCTTATATAGAAGGCGAAATCTAGTAAAAATTAATCCGTACGAAATTCGAGGAGAGAGATACGGCGAAGCAAATCCCGCCCAATTTTCAAAGAAATTTCCAATTGTTGGATCTGCGCCACTTTACGAGGACATTAATGAGGGCACGCCTTGTATACCGAAGCGCCAAGATTGTGCTTTGGGCAAGTGAAGGGACTCCGGCACTGACTAGGGGTAAGCCATGACGTAGGCCCGAGGATATCAAAATCCTCCTCCTCGTCCGAAGAGCCGAACAGTAGGATTTTGAGGGGCTATTGTGGGGCCAAGGAATTAGGCAACCTCGACCCACTTCATACCAAGTCCAAGACCCATGTCGAGGAGGAAGAAACTTCCGAGGACGACGTAAAAATGTCCGAATCACCAAGAGGACCGCCGAGGACAACTATATCCTCGGCCAACCCTGACTAGAGGAGGGAGAGTCAACACCCCATCAAAGGCAGCCTCCCAGAGCACCCCAAGAGAAAGAACAAGTATAATGTGCCGATCATGGGAGGACGGTGGAGGTGCAAATCCAAGACAAACTGTCACCTCCACTTTAAATGTCCACTGCTGGCGTTCTGGCCGCATTAATGAGGAAATGACCCCTGAACACTGCAGCCTTGGTAGCTACAACTCATAAAATGATGGAAAAACGGTTGATGGGACAAGCACTCGAGTAGTGACCTGCCTGGTCGACAAATGTAAGGCTAGGATCAACTGAAAAGAGATATATAATGTAAGAAACTTTTCTAAAAATGGATCACTTTCTCGGGGGGGGGGGGAGGGGGGAGAAGGCTAACTGGTCCTCATCAGAAGGGAGCTCACCAAATTGAGCCAAGAATAAATCTTCTTCATTAAACTCAGTTCATCTCAGTTTGGTTGCCATGAACGCCATACTAACCGCTGTCCATTCGCTAAAACCCGGCCCTTTAACCCGTTTTCTACAAATTCATTGTATCGGGCTAGTTAGGCTTGAGTCCACTCATTCAAAGGAAATGTAGTGCTCAAACCCAGTCCCTATAGTTATCAATTAAGTTTAACATTGTTCATGTGCTAAATCGTCTCTCTCTCCCTCTCCCTCTCTCTTTTTTGCATTTATAATTTTCAATACTAATATTTAGAAGTAATATTAATTTCATGATAAATCTTTTTTTTTTTTTTTTGCTGAATAATTTCATGATAAATCTTAAGTAAGAAATTATTATTGATTTTAATTTAGGCCTATCACTCATATCAATTTTTGATCCACTAATAATAATCTAGCACTTAGAGTTTATTCTAAAATTATTGTAATTAAATATATGATGGACGCACCATTACTCTAATATTAGATTTTAAATCATGACTTGAAATATTTTTAATGTTATTCAAATTAAGTTTGCGTTAGTATAGGCTGTTACAAACTTGTGTTTTAAGTTTAAAATGGACATTTATAAAAAAAAAGTTATGAAAAATTACTGTTGCAAAATTATATTTTAGATTTTAAATATGATCTTTTAAGCTCCTAAAATACCCGACCGTAACTAAACAAAGGATTATCCTGAAAACTAACAAATGAAAGGGAAAAAGAAATGGAATCAAACATAGCTGCGATTGGTTCTTGGTTACATCATAATGAAAAGGACTGATAGCATATCGAGTTCTAGAAGGTTAATAGTACATATACAGAGAACTTGACACTGTTAATTTTTGACTGACATGTGATACGATGACGTATAACTAATTTGGACTTTTATGTGTGATGCACTGATGTGCAGACAATTGGACGATCTACAGCGAGAAATTTATATGTATGAGAGAGAGAGAGAGCTATGTTAAACACAGAATAAATGATAGTATGAGAAACATACTGTGCCTAGTGTGAAACGAGGTATCTTAGTACACTCTCAAAAAAAAAAAAAGTTATCTCAGTACAATTTTATGACACTATTTTCTCACTTGTATATGGGGAACTCACAGATTATATAATATATTGTATGAATGAAAGAGATTGAACCATTCCAAAATTTTCTATACCCATTTTTTATTTTTAGATAGGATAGAATTAAACTTATAGTATCTCTTAATATTTAAGTCAAGGTACGAGTTGATTTATGATGTAGATAGACTTTCAACCTTAAATTTGTTATTCGAACACAAAAAATTTTATTTGTTCAAGAACTAATTACTTGAGTCTTTTTTTTTTCTTGAACCATTTGTTTCCGACAATAAGAAATAAGGGTAAATAAACATGAACATAAAATTACTACAAAATAATGTTTAGAAATAAAGAATTTAATACATTTCTACACACAAATATATATATATTTTTTTTGTGTCACAATGAATTCCTATATGTTCATGATTGGTGGGAGTTTCTTGTGTGTCATTAAGAATGATTGATTGGAGTCACTCAAGTTTGATTCCAAATCCTGTGGTTTCCATTCCCATGAATGGATTCCAAATATTCAATAATTTTTATACCTAGCAAGCGCTCGCACGATCGTATTTAATAAATTGACGTTCATCTCGTTGATTATTATATACAACTAATTTTTTTCTTTGAATTGATTATTCAAGTGATGCTAACATGAAGCAAAATGATTTAATTTGCAATGTTGTACCGATTTTAAAAATTGCCCTCAGATTTCTGCCATACTTTTTAGCCTTATATTTTATTGGTATACCAGACAGAAAAAATGGGACTTGTGATTCTCATTTCATTTATTTATTCTTATTTTCCTTTTGGGAGAATAAGGAGAAAAATTATTCAGTACTCGAGCATACTACTAGGATAATTCATTCTTTTTTGAAAGTACATTCGCATAAACATAAAAATAAAAACATAACAAAACAACAATATTTAACATGTTTTAGTTAGCTCAATGCCTACATCTACAAGAAATGCTAATCAAACCCACTTTTAGCAATTTGATTAATAACCACTTTTAACCAAATCTCACAAATACAAACCAACCCAAAACCATATATACAAAGGTATTCTCACACTAACACACAAAAACAAAGTCTTATCTTCCAAAAACATAAATTAACCTAAATCTCCAAGATACCCTAAATTGCTCACAGTAATACACAAAGTCTTGTCTTCTAAGTTCTAACTCTTACACTAGACACAGTTTAATGTTATTTCTCTCATGACGCATACCAAAACTACACCACTAAATCCCTTATATATGTACTACCTATTCCTTGATTACCAAATAAAATAACATTATTTATTTGATAATGAATAAACTTGTCTTCCATACTAAGAAAACTTAAATAAGTAACCAAGTCAAATTACCCATGAGATGCCTTCACTAGTACCTTTTTGGATACCCTCTTTGCACCACTTTGTGGGTAGGAGTTTTGCACCACATACTTATCGAGAGATGTGCTCAATTGTGTTCAAGTAATGCTTGAATGTTTGCTTACTGACCAATAGTATAGTTACTATGTTTTCATATAAAAGAATAAGCACGGTTAGAAAAAATAGGGCTTGAACCAAAAAGTAGTAAACTATAAACATATTATATGTATTAAGACCATGGTTATCAAAATCCTGATTTAGATCCTACAATCTTACGATTTTACGATCTCATATGCTCAAAACAATCTGGATCTTTCAAGGATCTTTGTGATCGTTCAAGATTAATAGGATCATATGATTCTGATGATCGCAAATGATCTTGGTTTCTTGTAATCTTCTTTAACTTGACAAAAGACTCAGTTGAATTCAAATGAAAAATAACATTTCAATAGACCAAGTTTTACTATTCAAATGTAGAGAGCTAGAATGTCAGTTAGACCCATATAAAAAATAGCATCCCAAATTCCCAATACGCAATACAGTGTCACGTTTTTGAGATTTTTGGTCTCTTTAAATGATGCTTATAAATAGATGTAATGATGTATGGCAATTACATCAAATGGATGCAAATTTTTGGTTTTTTATGAATGAATGTATAATTTATGTAATTATTTAACATACCAATATGTATTTTTTGGTTTTTTTTTTCTTAAATAATGTAGGATCTTACGATCCACGATCCGATCCTATGATTTACGATCTCACCTACCTTCCATAATCCTATGTAGGATCCTGATTTTGACAACCTTAATTAAGACGATGCTTAGTAGTAATACATTCCTTCGTGTACAATTGATAAAACTCTTTCTTCCATTACGAGTGATTCATAAGCAATTTCGACAAGTGCATCATTTTCATTCAACATGCTTTAGTTTACAATTGAGGTAGGATTCAAAAATTTCCCATTCATTATCATGATTAGTTGTTGGCATGGACGAAACCAGAACTTAGAGTTAGGGGGGGCGGCTTTGCTGTTGGTTGTGTGCAGTGACTTCGGCCTTTAACTTTGTTGCTACTTAGTCGCTTAGCTGCTAGTTGTTTAAATTTTTTTAAAGGGTCAGATTGTTTGTTTTAGGTAAAATTGGTTGACTAGGTTTAATTTTTTTTTTTTTTTTTTTACTAACGATAATTTTTGTTGTTGTACTAATTTTTTTGGGCTTGTATATTTCTTTTTTAGATTTTAGACTTAAAATATTTTTTAATGGTCTTTAAAATGAGGAAAATGTTTGAACTACAAATTTTTTTAAAAATTGCTGATAATGTAAGTGGTGAGCCCAAATGCGAACCAATAAGAATTTGTTACCTTAGTAGTTTGTAAAAATGTTATAAAAAAATTTGTGACTATAACAATACTCTTAAAAGAATCAATAATATTTTTAAGGGAGCAAAAGTTTAATTTTCTAAAACAAAATTGCTAAAATTAGTTCCCATATATATAATAATATTCTTTTAAAAAAAATTTGTGGTGGGGGGGAGGGGGGGGAATGTTGTCGGCTTCTTCGACTTTTCAAACAATAAATTAAACAATCATTTTGTTTTTGTTTTAGGTGCTAGAATATCACTAGTACTTTTTTTTAGACAAGAACATAACATTAATTTTAATTTGATGAAAATGAATAAACATAACCACCACGATTTTAATTAAGATCCCAACTTTGACAACCTTAATTAAGACAATACTTAGTAGTAGTACCTTCCTTCATGTACAATTGATAAAACTCTTTCTTCAATTATAAGTGATTCATAAGCAATTTCGATAGGTGTATCATTTTCATTCAACATGCTTTAGTTTACAATTGAGGTAGGATTCAAAAATTTCCCATTCATTATCATGATTAGTTGTTGGCAGGGATGGAGCCAGAACTTAGAGTTAGGGGGGGGGGGGGGGCAGCTTTGTTGTTGGTTGTGTGCAGTGACTTCGGCTTTCGACTTTGTTGCTACTTAGTCACTTAGCTGCTAGTTGTTTAAAATGTTTTAAAGGGCCAGATTGTTTGTTTTAGGTAAAATTGGTTGATTAAGTTTATTTTTTTATTTTTTTATTTTTTACTATTGATAATTTTTGTTGTTGTACTAATTTTTTTGGGCTTGTATATTTCTTTTTTAGATTTTAGACTTATAAATATTTTTTAATGGTCTTTAAAATGAGGAAAATGTTTGAACTATAAACTTTTTTACAAATTATTGATAATGTAAGTGGTGAACTCAAATGCGAATTAATAAGAATTTGCTACCTTAATAGTTTGTAAAAATGTTATAGAAAAATTTGTGACTATAACAATACTCTTAAAAGAATCAATGATATTTTTAAGGGAGCAAAAGTGTAATTTCTAAAACAAAATTGCTAAAATTAGTACCCATATATATGTCGGCTTCTTCGACTTTTCAAATAGATCATTAAACAATCCTTTTGTTTTTGTTTTAGGTGCTAGAATATCTCGAGTGCTATTTTTTTAGACAAGAAACATAACTTTTATTTTAATTTGATGAAAATGAATAAACATAACCACCATGATTCAAATTAAGATCCCGATTTTGACAACCTTAATTAAGACGATACTTAGTAGTAGTACCTTCCTTCATATACAATTGATAAAACTCTTTCTTCAATTACGAGTGATTCATAAGCAATTTCAACAAGTGTATCATTTTCATTCAACATGCTTTAGTTTACAGTTGAGGTAGGATTCAAAAATTTCCCATTCATTATAATGAATAGTTGTCAGTAAGGATGGAGCTAGAACATAGAGTTAGGGGGGCGGTTTTGCTGTTGGTTGTTCAATAACTTCGGCCTTTGACTTTGTTGCTACTTAGTCGATTAGCTGCTAGTTGTTTAAAATTTTTAAAGGGTCGAATTGTTTGTTTTAGGTAAAATTGGTTGACTAGGCTTATTTATTTTTTATTTTTTTGTGTTACTATTGATAATTTTTGTTGTTGTACTAATTTTTTTTTGGGATTGTATTTTTTTTTTTAAAAAGATTTTAGACTTATAAATATTTTTTAATGGTCTTTAAAATGAGGAAAATGTTTGAACTACAAACTTTTTTATAAATTACTAATAATGTAAGTGATGAGCCCAAATGCGAACTAATAAGAATTTGCTACCTTAACAGTTTGTAAAAATGTTATAGAAAAATTTGTGACTATAACGATACTTTTAAAAGAATCAAAGATATTTTTAAGGGAGAAAAAGTGTAATTTTCTAAAGCAAAATTACTAAAATTAGTACATATATAATAATAATAATAATAATATATTTTTAATTTAGAGGGCCATTTCCCCCCTCCCCCCCAGTCCGACCATGGCTCCATCCATGGTTGTCGGCTTCTTTGCCTTTTCAAACAATACATTAAACAATCCTTTTGTTTTTGTTTTGGGTCCTAGAATATCCCTAGTACTATATTCTTAGACAAGAAACGTAACATTAATTTTAATCCGTTGAAAATGAATAAAATTTTTCTTCCAAAATAGGAACACAAATTAGAAAAAATACTGTAGTTTCAGCAATTTTGACATAAAAAGGGAAAAGGGGAAAAAAAAAAAAGATTATATATCCTACCTCATGTTTTATATTAGGACAACATATACATGCGATATATGCTTGAATGCTGCATTAGAAGGTTGTAAGAAAGTCAAAAAGTGATAAGAAATACACAAATCGTAGTATGATGCTAACTATGTTGAGTCTCTGTATTGTTATGCGTATGTCGACATTTAATTGTCTTATTTGTTGATGGTAATCGATTAATGATAACGATAATGATAATGGATCTAACTTCTAAGTACTACTTATCTTTGAAAGGAAGAAAAGGAAGAAGATAGAGACTTCTTGTTCGGACTCAATTAAACTATTACGACTATTTCTTACTCTAAAGTCAAAGTATTTATTGGCCGGGGAAGCCGATGTGGACCCATCAAAATTACAAATTACAGTACGTAGAGCCATGCGTCATGTAATTTTTAGTCTACGTTCATTAATGTTTGATAACAAACAAGAAAACAAACGAGGCTTATCTTGGCTTACATGATTTCATGTTCAAACTATTCAAAAAGCAAGCAGAGGCAGCGCCGGCTTAACAATTTTGGGAGCCTTAAGCGAAAATTTTAAGTGAATTTTTTTAAAAATTTTAAAGTCTAAACCTGCACATATACAAATTAATTTATTATATGGTTCAATAAATTAGTATCACTATAATACAAACGAATTGATATACATCAAATGATTAATTGGTGTGATAATTTATAATAATTGACAAAATAAAAGTTTGTATTTAAAAAAAAAAAAAAAACAGATGTGATAACTTATTCATTGTGGGGCCGGTGGCGACCAACTTAGCTTATGCCAATAGCTCTTGTGATGTGTTGGGCCTTGTGGACAAGACTACACGGTGCATATAATACTGTGCAGTCTTGTCTTGTCAAGTTGTATGTAGTATTTTGTATTGTGCATGGTTATTGTGAGTATTCTGCATTTTATGATACAATATAACTTTTTTAATGCATTTTATTTATTAATAAAAGTACTTAATTTTTTTTTGTAATTAAAATATATAGATAAATATTATATATATATATATATATATATATATAAAATTTTATTTATTATTATTTTTTTTTACAAATAGGGGCTTTTTTATTTTATTTTATTTGGGGGCCTTAAACAATTGCATCAATTACATCTATGGTTCAGCTGGCCTTGAGTAGAGGTCACAGGTAGGTACATGATTTGTTTACGGAATTTGTCTTATTTATGAATTTATAGGCATGGCCGATCTTCCTTCTGTTTTCTTCTTCAATTTCAATTGCATTTCACATTGTTGACTTGTAAATATGTAGTACTAGTGGGGGTTGAGGAGACATAATTGGGAGCTAGGAAAATTATACAAAACACACTTCCATTTCCAACCAAGAAAACTTTTTGTTACATATATTATAGCATAAATATCACATGTCAGAAAAAAAAAATTGTTGTGGAAATGTCACTTTTGGGTTTGATAGCTTTAATTCTATGATAATAATGTTTGGAAACATCATATCAAAAAAAGAAAAGAAAAAGTTATTGTATTATAACCACATCTAATAATAACTTCACTATAGAGTCTATAGTTTTACTGTTAGCAAATAGTAGAGAATCTTAAGATTCTATCTATATATATCTTGAAATGAATCGATTAACTTTTGCCATGATATTAATAATTTAAACAAATACCAAAATTATGTCAATCACACGATTGACATAATTTAAATTATTTAAATGTTTATCACACGATTCTTATCCAAAAAAAAAAAAAAAAAAATTATCACATGGTAGAATTTAATTAATTCACTCATACTAAAATTAATGGATAGGATTTTAAAAGCTCCAAACTAAGGTCACTCTCAGACCTCTAAAAAATCCTAATTTGTTGGCCTTTGTAGTTTAGTAAATAGTCCTTCATCCCATATTATTGATCATTTTTAGAAAATTTAACTTTTTTAGGTAATACCATTTAATGAATTGTATTTTTAAATAAACGGTACAAATTTTCAAAACCATCCCTTTCAATTTAAAATTTAAAATTTAAAATTTAAAATTTAAAGTTAAACTCTAGTTAATGAAGGGTATTGAATTAAAGCAAAGAGTAAATAAGAAAATTCATTAATTAACTTTTCAAAGAAGCCCACTTAAGATATTTTAAAATAAAATAGAGAACTAACAATTTAAGATAGATGGAGTATATTTGGCAAAGTTTATGTTTTCTAGAGTTTTTTTTTTTTTTTTTTTTTTTTTGTGCTTAAAATGACTTAAAGCAAATAAGTTAATTTTTTAAAAGAAAATAAACCTTCTTACTTGTTTAATGTCATTTTCTTCCTCGCATTTAAGTTTAAGCTACCAAATATAACCTACCTAAACTCACTCAATTTTCTTGAAAAAAAAATCTTAGATTTAATTTTAAGTAATTATCAGAATCATAATCCAACAAAGTCAACAGAGCTAATAACACAATATAATTGTTTAAAGGGCCGTTTGATAAGATTGTTTTAATAACGTTGTTTGTATTTTTTAGAAATACGTGTGAGTGAAAAAATGTGTGAAAAAATATGTAATATTATTTAAAAACTGAAAAATGTTGCTTAAACTACCAATGTCACAAACTTACATTTGTTGTTTTGATTATAACACATTGTTAAGTTTCTTTCTTGTTTCCATTAAGTCTTGAACTACAATTTTCAATGAACAATTAAAGATGCAACACTTCCTTCCTAACTTGGGAAGCCCTGTTGTCAATAGAGACAGTGTACAAGTGGTGCAATTGTAACCTCTCTAAAAAAAAAAAAAAAAAAATACTATTATACACTGTGATCTTTGTAATTAATTAAGCCTCCCTCCCGATTTTCGAGCTATTGTTAGCCCATAAAAAATTCGGGCCTACAACCGCCATGTTATCCATACATGTGGCATTACAGGACAGGTGTACGGTCAGAAATCAAGCCAACGTGGAATTTACATTTATGCGGAACTTTTGGGAGAATAAATAAGAATTTGCCACGCATCCCAAACCCAGGCACTTTCATAAAGCATACCCACATCAAACAAACGGATCAAGTCTGCCATGATTGGGCTCATTAGTTGCCATTTTGGAGCCCACCACTCGAGAAGGGATTTCTTTATCCCAAAAGGGACATTTCGTGGATAATATTTTTATAATAAATTATATTTTATAAATTATTAATGATAAAAAAAAAAGTGTTAGTGATGAATTCAAAAATAAAATCTGTATTAATTTATTATAATTTATTTATAAAAATATTATGAACACAACTTTTTTCGTTATGGATTATTTAGATAGGTTTGTGAATTTGTCCTTTGTTTGGTGCCAAGTGTCACAATCATGACGCAATAGGAATTTAAAAGTGAGGTTGTTTATATTAGGGGGGGTGGGGTTCATTCGCACTGTTTACATTCAGATAAACTAGATGAAGGCGAAGATGATAATGTAGGTAGCAGAGTTTTTTGGGGGTTCACACCTAGAAAATGTGAAGGGCTGACAAGTGGGAACTGTTGGGTCCCACTGCCGACAAATGATTCAATGTAGTTTTATTTATTTATTGATTTGATTTGATTTGGATTCAATGTAGTTTTGATAGATGCAAAGGTGTTGTTGTTGTTGATTGAGTCCCCCTCGAAGCTGAAATGATGGATCGAAGGTAAGTTTAATGTGTGGCCTACAAGTCAGTATTTTTGCGCTTTGCGCTTTAAATTTTGGGTCTTACGGTACGGTTTACTGACCAGCTAACGTGTGAAAAATGCAGTAATTAATTTGCTACAGTTTTTTGAGTTTTAAAAATTATTTTATTATAATATTTTTATTAATAAATTTTTAATTTTTAATAAAATAAACAGTATTTAAAAAAAAAAAAAGACATAATTTTTATCATATTTTCCGAAGTAGATTGTGAAGGGTGAAATAATTATAATAGAAGTTGTGATTTGTTATAATGATAGCAAGATTATTCGTTGGTACCTATATATCATGCATGAATTGCACATGCAAAGTTTCCTTTTCTGCTGAAAAGGCTCACATCTATTAAGCGAATTGTAATTCACCACCTAAAGGTGTCATAAATTGATTATAATTTCAGAATTCTCCTAGCTAGTTTTCACATATGCTTAGAAACTTGATGTACCTATGGTTTAGTTATTTTTTTTAAGAGTGTATTTAACTTCTTCATTTATCTCGAGTTTCCTAAATCTTGAACCTTTCTTTTTAAATTACAATTTTTTATTTATTTTAAATTATCTTTTTGACAAAGAAAAGTCTTTCTTTCAATCTTCCATCACCAAATTTGGTCTTTCTAGTCTTCTCCTAAATAAATATATTATCGGTGTGGCGGCTTTAGAATTTTTTTCTAGAGGGGGTAAATAAGATGTATTTTAGGTAAGAGATATATCTTGCGGTCTATGCAATTTTTTTATTCAAATTTGTACATAGTACTAGTAAGAGAATAAAAGATATACTATAAGTTCTTTAGGCATACTGTTTCTTAATATAATGAATATACTAATTATTGCTTCTAAGATTAAATATCAGAAATCATCTATTGTTTTTAAATACAATAAACATGTTAAGTATTGTTGTTAAGTGAATTTTAATTATTAAAGCTAGGAATGTTTTTATTTGTTAGTTTATGTCTATACTTTTACAATTATTTTATTTAACAATTCAACCTCACTTTGATAACAATTGGTCTTTGTAATTGTATTAAAGAAAATTTTTGTTGTGTTAACATTTGCTTTTATCTTCTCCCAATCAATCTCCTATCCCACACCCTTGGTCTATTTTTTTTTAGAATCACCATCTATCTAATTGTTTGATTCTCTTTTAGTGTTAACGTTTGTAACCCACTAACTGATTGACCCACGCCCCTAGTCCCCACTCAAGAAATAACAAATTAAAAGTTCACTCAAATTTAGCCACTCTAGTCACATATTTGGTCAAAAGTATAAATTACTTGAGAATTGTTATGCCCACAACATTTTCATAATAAATTCTTGGTGCTAAGTTGTTACCAATTCTAATTTGAAACTACCAATGAAATTACTTTTTTACCTAATAGTAATAGTCAGTAACAACTTGCCATTTAAAATTTTTTGTAAAAGTGCTGTAAAAATGTTGTGAATATAGAATTTCTCAAATTAATTATAATGTTATTTACAAAAATAGATTGTTAATAGGGTCATGTTCAAGCTTATACCAATTGAGCCTAAAAAAATTAGAGTTAGGGTGTTGACAATTTTATTTTAGGAAGTCAAAAGCTATTCAAAACAATTTTTTTTTAATATTATATAAAAAAAAAAAAAAATGTGGCCATCTTATGGGGTTCATTTGAACCCCCTGAACTAAAGGTGGCGCCTTTGTCGGTCATGACAAATGGATTACATGTGTAAACTCCTTTATTTTTCATATACAAAACTGCTTTAGGTATTCTCATTTTATACCATATTTTGTCCCTCATCTTATAACCTACCCCCTCCCTTATTTCTTGAAAAAAACTCCTGTGTAAGCCGACTATTCAATCATATCATAAAGTATTTAATTCTATATCTTATCTTAGGAAAAAAAAAAATCATAAACATTTTACCTTTTGCTCCTCTTGATTTTTATTATTTTTAATTCGAATAGTTCTTAATGGGGCAACCAATCCTCCATCTTATTTTACAAGAGAAAATGGCCGCGCCATAGAGTTAAACTTAAAGGTCATTAGCATAATAATCCTTCTCTTCGAATATACCTTAAGACACTTGATTTGGTAGTACGTAGAACCAAATTATCCATTTAAAAAAAAAAAAAAAACCTAATTATCCATTTCAAAACCTCTAGTAGATAGTGATGGCAACACTAGAAACTTTGTGGCTGTAGCGAAGAGGAGGGGGACAAGGGGATTGAGGAGGGCATAGAATTAAATTTTTTTTTTTTAATTTGAAAAAAAAATAGTGATATCTAATATTATCTATTGTAAAATAAAAATGGTGCCCGACACTTTGATTGCGTCAACTAGAAGTCTTCTCTCATTCTTTCCTTATATTTTCTTTTTCGTTTTTTCTTCTTATATCATATGAACAGTCTTTAACTCATTTATAATGCACAATTAGAACCTTTTTTTTTCTTATCGTGATAACAAAAGAGTTCTCAACACATAATTATATTAAAATTATCAAGATAATTTTTCTATGAATGCGTCTCAATAAGCTTAATTTTGTTTGAAAAATAAGTTGTACTTAAAAAAAATGTCAAGTTTTAAAAAAATATACATAAACTGGAAAATAAGCTCATCCAAGCATGCCACCCAAAACTCTATTACCAAAGTTCCAAGTATTTTAAACATCAATTAAAATTTTACTACTAAAAGTTTGAAATAATTTTTTTTAAATCACTATTTATTTCAAATTAAAAATATTTGGTCTTTCACTATATATATATATATATATATATATATATATTGTCATGTATCTTTAAGTAAATGTTTATTAACTACTTTATTACTCAATTTTGGTGATATTTGACGTATGAATTTCAATTAATCTATGCATCATAAGGAAATAATACTAGCTCTTGCTAATATATTTATTAAACGCTTTAACTAAAACCATTAACTTTATTGTGGCTTCCCTTATAATTGTAATGGTGACTTCAAGAGTTCCTCAACAGTTCTCACCTCTACTTTCATTCAAATATATTAGCAAGAGCTAGATGATGCATGTATGGCAAAATGTGAACTATTCGTATATCTGTATAAGTGAAATATCATTTCAGCACTGCCAGACCAGACCTAACCAAGTTGAAACAGTTGCATGGAGGCCCCAATAATTGATTGGCTGAATGAAAATAATGTCTTTAACATCAAAATAACCAAACCAACCCTCGTAAACAAATAACAATCCCCCATTTTTAAAAGTTTAAGGACTGGTTTGGTGTATTTTAGGTTGTGATACATTACATATTAACACTGTTAATTATCATTTATGAAATTCTAGTTTCAAATACGTGATAAGGTTCAGCTTGACAAAGAAATAAAAAGCATTAATGTCCGTAACATGCATGCACATCTAGAATTCGTACATTTTTATCTTTTCATGGTGTCTAATAGTTTGGATTCTTAAATGCTACGTACCCAAAGTTAGATTCATGTTCTACCTGAACAGCTATATAGGCATTGTGAAATGTTTGCCTATGCACATTCTTCACAAGAATCGTGAAAGATTTATATGGACCAACAGTGTGTGTCAAATCAAACAGAAAAAATGTTTAATTTGTGTATTTCCGAGGAACACGAATGAAGATGCGTCTTATGAACACTGTATCATACTTTATTTTAGTCGTAGGTTTAAATCGCATTACTTGTACTGATGAGAGCATTGCACTGTGGTCATACGCTGGTATAACCATGAATATATGTAGCTAGGAGTTATGGGTCACGGTCGCTTTAACCTGAAAATGATAATGTTACCTTTTTATTATTTCCTTTTTCTTTTGATAAGCATCGATCAGAAGCCAGGTGAGAGTGACGAGTGATGAGTGATGAGGATTCAATTTAGATTTGGATTTGGGCATCCCAATCACAACCCAGGTGTTTTTTCTTTCTTTATTTTTCAACTCACCTCTCTCTCTCTCTCTCTCAAAAGACAAAAGACCAAAAAAAAAAAAAGTCTATAAAAACAATTTTCCAAAAATAGAAAACTATAAACAACTTTCTAGCTACAACTCTAAAATAACATTAAGCTTGTTCAAAAAATTTTATTTATTTCACATATTCACTTTTCAAAATACCTTGTATCAAATTATTTATTTTATACTATATTTTATTAAAAGATTAATTTTTAAAATTTTTTTTTTCTCTTTCTTGGCACACAACAATCATTCACTTTATTCCTTTATCCAAACTACATAAAGATGAAATAAGAAAAAAAAAATTAATAGTGACGGTATAAATTACACTGTATTTTTACACAACTTTACATATCCTGATGTGGGTGGATTTTGAGATTGGTACACTTCCTCCCTCCAGAGGAATGATTAAGGGTAAAACTTAGCTTCAATTTTTAGGTTCATCAATTAAAGTCAAACACATTTATTTTGAAATTATCTTTTGGAAACTCAAGTATAAGTGTATGACTACTTTACAAAAAAAAAATGAGAGCAATGGAATACACAATTTTGGTAGCCAAACTACATTACAATACCTCACTCCTTATGCAAAAGAAACTTTGGCTGAATATTTTATGTTTCATAAACAACAATTTCAAGGTAAAGAGATAAATTATTAACATATTCACGTACTAAATGATGGTAAGATGAATTATGAAAATTGACTTTATCGTACAAATCTTTTGCCTAGACGTTTAAGCATCTCTCCAATTGATTTTTTTAGGGATATTATGATTGATCCCTCATAATTAATCTCGAACTAAGTCTTTGTTTCTACAATGCTTACTATTGTTAATGTATTGGGATTTGATCATGGGGTTTCACTTTTTCATTGGAATTTAAAGTTTAAACTCCCTTAATTTTATGTATTTATTGTAATTTACCAATTTCAAAAGTTGGGACTCACCTTTTATTTTAAAATATGTGTTTATTACACACAAACTATTTATTTTAAAGGAGTACTGCATCATGAAGTAACTAATAATTATCTGTATTTGACAAAATATTGTGAATTTAATTTGTGCAAAGAAAAAAAAATTCATACATGAAAAAAAGAAAAGAAAAAAAGAAAAGGAAAAAGGATATGTGAGGATGATGGGAATTGAGAAGTATGTTTGGCCCCATTTTTAGAGAGCAAAAATACAATTTTAACCAAAAATGTAAAAATGTTGTGTTTGGGTCCACTAGATTTTACTATTTTAGAGAAACTGCGTCTTCAAAACACCCCAAAATTACATTTTAAAATACGGAAGTATTTGTTACACAAACTATTTTACATAATTTTACACACAACTAAAGTCACGATTTCCAAGTTTCCTATCTCTCACATTTATGGTAAATTTCACTAATTAGATTCATGGTAAGGTTTATCATAAATATAAGAGAAATGAATAACATGTCACCGTACTTTGAGGGTATCTAATAATTTTCTGTTAAACACCTACCACATTTAAGAAGTAATACTTCTAATGCACAAATTTCCCTTTTATGAATTTGCGCAACATGATATTCTATCATTTACAGGTGCTAGAGGTAGATTTTGTAGTATTTTTTTTTCATAGTGCATATTTTTATTTTGTCCTGCTTTTCCTTAAGCATTATTATAAGGCATCCCTTTTGTGGTTCAATTTCAAAAATTGACATCATGTCTAGTTTTATTTTAAGAAATCTTCCGGCCCTAGTAATCTTTTATAATGATAAGATACCTAAAACAATAAATATGACTACTAGAACTTTCAACTTCCATTTTATATTCCTTTTTTTTTTTTTTTTTTTAAGAAGAAGAAGACTTCCATTCCATATATAGAGAGTTTTCCTTAAAATTTTGGTATTGCATTTCAATTCTGATGGAAACAATGCTTGGGAGTTGGGAGTTAGGAGCATATATAGGACAAGGGTTGGTTTTGTTTTGGTTTTTTTGGTTTTAAAATAAGTATTTAAGGAAACCCCAATCCAATTGACGAGTCCGCTAACACACACCACATCTTTGATATTGGTATGGATTCATGATGGAGACATTTTGTTTGATTTTATTTATTTTTTTAATCTTTCTCGTTTTCCTTCCTTTTTTTGATTGTCAGCAGCATTCTTGGCTGAAATTCTTCATATTCCTTCCTCTTTCCAACTGTTTTAGCTTAATTTTTTGATGGTCTGATGTCTCTTCCTTTTTATTGTGTGTGGAAGAAGTAGTTCAGATTAAATTTTGTTTTATTTTATGTGTGGATAATTCGATAATTGGGGAAGAAGAATTTAAATCCTGGATGTCTCCATTAAATGTACCAAGAAATGTCAACTAGTAGAGTTACAACTAGTTAAAATCAATTATAATTAATTGCTAAAAAAGGAGAGAAGAGGGGAGGAAAAAGAATTGAGTAAATATAGGAGGAAAGTGGAAAGAATAACGGGCAAACATGACAAAGGTAGACAACTTCGAGTATAAGAATGATCAAGATTATAGTACAATATAATTGTTTAAATTGCTAAATTAGATTTATCATTAAAGTAAGTGCCTAAAGTTCGTTATTTGGTGCGTAAGAGAACTAGAAAGATCAATTGAAAATGATTAATGTTATATAGACAATCCTGTGTAGTATTTCCAAGGTTCATTGTATCAAGTGAATCCAATATCAAGGGCCCAAAATAAGCAATTCTTGATAGAAATATAAGGGCAACAAATTCAACTTTTGTAAGTGTTGACATTTATCTCTTCATGAGAAAGATTATAATAACATGAAGAATGTTGGGGATATTACACAAAGTAATAATGGAAGAACAAGGTTAACACAAAAGATAAACAGAAAATAGATAACTTGGAGGCACTATCGTTTTCCTTAGATAATATTTGCCCCCCACACTTTTGTTGTTAAAGGGTTATCGTAAATTTGTCTCCAAGATACAATTAAGATGTTGGGTTCTACAGATAGCAATTCTGGAAAATGACCACAGGATTTCTTGCGTTTCCCTCAAACTTACGATTTCATGTGAACATAAGCCTCTATTTATACTCATAGGGTTATGTTTCATGAAAAGGCATGTATGGAGAGTTAGTTATTTTTTCAAGTGAACATAAGCCTCTAGTCATACTCATAGGGTTATGTTTCATGAAAAGGCATAAATGGAGAGTTAGTTATTTTTTCATAAAACGGTTAACAAAGATTAAAACCTCTTCAACCTTTCTGAACAATCACCAAAAAATTCTGCAGAAAATTTCAGAAAATTATGATTTTTGAATTTTCAGTTAGAAAATTCCATAACTTGAATTTTCACTTTATGAAAGCATATTCTCCAAACTCAAACATCATTATTACAACCTATCCTTGTATATACCTATATATACAATAATCCCCCACTAGATTGTAATAATATATGTCTTACTTGATTGATATCCTATCATGCATAATGGAAGATGTCTTTCAACTTAAACCTCCCTTTAGTGTAATTGCTCAAGAAATCAACAGAGTTAATGGTGGCTTAGGGCTTAAACCAAAACTCTTATGTGTTGAAATTGGAAACAACACACACATGAGAACACCCACAACACATTTAGAAATCCACTATTGTTAGCACTATCATGGCCTTGTGCTCTTCTTGGTTTAGTGAACATTTACAAGAGAAAACCTTTTACTTTTGCTAGAAGCAACACCATTTCTATTTTCACAAAGGTGAAGTTCTTTCTTATGTCCCTGTTACATAGAAATTTATGATTTATGAACTTCATTAAGAATTTAAAACTCATCCTCAATTTCATCATAACAGTCTGCACTAATCCATCCTGAATGAGACACAATTTTAGTGCTTTTACTAATCATGTATCAATAGCTTATTGTTACCCTTTAAACCTCTTAAATATAATCAGTTCAAAGTTGGGTTCCCACTATTGGAGATTCTCTTAAAAGAAGGGTTTTAAGTCCCATTCCAATGGATATTATCCTTACCAAGTCTCGAGACACACTTCGGTAAAGGACCTATTTTATATATAGAATTACGTAGGCAATAGACTAGTCCAACCACATTTGACTTGCCTTACATATTCTTGTCTTAGACTTTTAAATCTAAGTTCACATTGTATACAACTCATGTATACCATACGCATTGTGGTTTCACAACTACAGTATAAGGAATGGCTTACTATGGTCGTGACCACAACACTTTATCAAAACCTTAGCCATTTTTTTTCCTTGCTCATTACCATTATAATCAATGCTCTCAATTTAATTCTATAGTAGAGTAAGAAATACACCTTATTTTTTTAATGCTTACACATAGCACCTCCACACGTAGTAATTATCTAACTAGACATAGATATTATCATTCACATCATTAATAAAATTAAACTTGAATATTCTATATCATAGATATTCATCACAATTATGTACTTTCTAGTGATCAACCTCAAGTTTTAGAAATTTTGAAAGTCTTCATACTGTGAAGGCAATGTCTAGTTTAGTTTCATACATGATAAGCAACATGTACTTAATTCACTAGCAAACTCGAGCTGTGCATCCGCTCTTCCAGTAATTTCTTTATTTATTATTGGAATCAGAGTGTCTTTGCCTCTTTAAAGATATTAAATTCTAAGAAGCAAGTTCTTAACACTAGTCTCAACACAATGAGATAACACAATTCCCAATAGAATGAGAAATCACAAATCTCAACACAAAAAGATTACTCAGATCTCAACAAAATGAGATAACATAAATCTCAAAATGAGATTAATATAGTGCACATGTCCACTATATATATATATATATATATATATATATATATATATATATTTTACTTGATTCTTATTCATAAAAGATTTTCATTTAATTAATTAGGGAAATACAAACCCACAGATCTTTCAAGCAAACTTCCTTACCAAGATCACTTTTAAGAAAGTCACTTCACATCTATATGATGCATACTTAAATTATATGTGGAGACACAATCTAATATTTCATTATTGATCCTTAAATGTTTAATTAATGAACTCACTTGTACTCTATTTATTTCACAAAGAGGTACTTTTAGGACCACAATATGTGCTTGTTTAAACTCGAGACATCTACCACATATGGCAGAATTTAATCACAATGAATTTAACATCTCTTGATGTTAATTCTCAATACCTTTAACAAGCACATCTTTGATGCACATTAGCATTCTTATGAGTTCATGACTCGTTTAAAGGTTATACCCCCACACTTATTGGATATCATAATTCCACAATTTGAATTTCTAAACACCACAGTTTGGGTTCTCAACCTTTCCAAACTTCACATATATACACACACTGTAATTACATATAACAAAAATGTAATAAATAGAATATAGTGAATTTATTTAAAATTATATGAATGGTTTTAAAGATTTCAAACTAATAACATAAATAGTTACTAGTGTATAGATATCAAAATCTATCTTTTCCCTTTGTTTCAAACCTTTTACTATTAACCTTAGACCAAAAGATTTTATAATTTATTCTAATACTCACTCACAACCGATTGGTTTATAAATTAGAGGTAGATTCATTAAGACCCAATTATTAATAAATAATATCGAGTCTATCTCATCATTAATAGCTTTTATAATAGAAAGCTACATCTTTTAGAAGTACAAAACTTTCTCAAACTTTAGGATCACTTCCCTTAAAGAATACTATGGGTATTTAATTAGGACTACACTTTTATTACCTTTAACAAGGTAAACAAGAGTTTCACATGAAATGAAAATTTGGATTAAAATCCTTTTTATTTCTCACACTTTGACTCCACATTTGTTCACTTAGTGAACCACGTTTAAATTTTTAATATCACTTAATGTGATATTTAACATTAGAGTCAATTACTCGTGTTTAAGTAGGTATTGGTGTATCCTTGAAATCATCTTTGAATTTAAACTCAATAAATTCAATATTTTTTTTATTTCAATCTTATATTAGACATTAAGTCTAATAAAATACATATCCTCGAATTTACTCAAAACCTACATATACACTTTATATAGCTCTTTGACCAATTAGTCATCTTTGATCTATCATTTACAAAAAGTTAAACACCCCCACAGTTTAAAATGATAAGCATTTGGTCACATTCTCATTTCATAACACATATGAAATACATTTGAGATGAAGCTCTATTATGCACATAGCATATACTAAGCAAAGTTTCTTCACATTGATCAGATAGGAACTTAGCTGATTGCACTCAAATTTATGGCATTCACCATATCAAATAGAGTTCTCTCTTTTGACCTAACAATTTTATTAAGGTGTATAAGGAACTACACTTTGGTGTATTATGACATGTTCCTCACAAAGAATAATATACATTTAGAAATATTCATCATTTCTAGTTAATACACCATTCAATTCAAATCATCATGCTTATATAAATTATATCATGCTTTGACATAAATTTCAAGAATTTGAAATTTAAAAGTCTCAATATAGCATGCCACAAATAAAGAATCAATAATATAAGCATAACCAAAACATGTTGATAAATAACACTCAGATAGTAGCATATTCGTTGCCTACTAATATCACATTCTTAGACAAGACCATTCTTAAATAACAAATTGACTTTTCTTGATATTAGGTACATGAAAAATATAGCATTGGTCAAGAGAATTTCTTACCAAAACTCAATTTCACTTCAACAATACACTTTCCACGGACTTTTGCCTTACTGTGGATGTTCACAAGCACCTTTAGTTCTATGAAAGACTCTTCATAAGTCCTGAATTGTGTCTTGTAGTTGTACACATGCAACATTGCACCTTTAGTGTTCAAACTATGAACATGGCTTTTAATGCATTCACAATGTGAAAGAATTATCACTTTGTCTTGCCAACAAAGAAACTTGTTTCTTTAAGCCTTATTCCATTTAATCTTCTTTATGATGAATTCATCATTTGAAGAACTCTTCAAATCCTAGCCAATTGCTCTTCCTACCGTGTAAAATTTGGTTCCATCAATGCGATCAAATTTCACCAAACCATGGTTTAACATCTTCAAAGTTGTACCATCATTTACTCCTTGTCTTGTAGTCAAATATTGTCTAAAATTGTTGGGGGATATTACACAAAGTAATAATGGAAGAACAAGGTTAATACAAAAGACAAATAAAAAATAGATAACTTGGAGGCACTATATTGTTTTTCTTAGACAATATTTGCCCCCCACACTTTTTTTGTTAAAGAGTTATTGCAAATTTGTCCCCATAATACAATCAAGATGTTGGGTTTTACAGATAGCAATTCTGAAGAATGACCACAGAATTTCTTGTGTTTCTCTCAAATTTACGATTTCAAGTGAACATAAACTTCTATTTATACCCATAGGGTTATGTTTCATGAATAAGCACGTATGGAGAGTTAGTTATTTTTTCATAAAACGGTTAACAAAGATTGAAACCTCTTCAACCTTTCTGAATAGTCACTAGAAAATTCTGCCAGAAAATTCTAGAAAATTCATATTTTTGAATTTTCACTTAGAAAATTCCAGAATTTAAATTTTCACTTTATGAAACCATATTCTCCAAACTCAAACATCATTATTACAACCTATCTTTATATATACTTATATATACAACAAAGAATGGAATGAATTAAGCACATATCATGTAAAAGCCAATTAGACAATACAATATTCATTAACTCAAAATAAACTTACCATAAGAATCAAATAATCATCATGAAATATAACATAAAATAAATATGGTCCTTATTTTAAAATTTCTTTTATTATTACAAATAAGCGTTCATATACAATGTTAATGGACATGTGTTACATGTTATTCTTTTT
Organism: Quercus glauca; assembly: GCA_023736055.1. Classification (NCBI taxonomy): domain Eukaryota; kingdom Viridiplantae; phylum Streptophyta; class Magnoliopsida; order Fagales; family Fagaceae; genus Quercus; species Quercus glauca. The sequence goes on along the minus strand of CM043324.1, from coordinate 18,781,328 downwards.
TCTTTTTCTTTTTTTGAGCAGATACATATGATTCTAATTGATTTCCAATATAAAACAAGTATCCCGCTCCAATATATATATATATATATATATATATATATATATAAAACAAGCATATATTTTTTAGCCATTAATTCTCCACTCTATATGAGATAGGAATATCACACAATATCTTGCAGAAGGTTGACAAAAACATGGTACATGTTCATGAAAATTGGATTGTCATATTTTAGTTTGAATTTGGAGAAAGGAATTCAATTCACCTGTTAAAAGGTACAGAAGTCACACTCCTAATGGATTACTTTTCTTTCTATTTCACCTTCAATACACTTTCTTTCAATAAATGGTAACTTGCACAAAGTCCGAGCTTCAAGTAATATTTAGTGCTCACTTGAAAGATGACACAAGAAAGTGTACCCATTGTTTTGTAGGCACCTCTGGTTAGTGGTTGTATCAAGTCAGGTTGAACAAGTCAATCTCATTTATTGCTAACTAGTAATACTGACTAAGTCAGAAAATTTTTTCAGCGTCAGCTTTAGAAATTTTTTTTCAGGATAGTTATTAAAAAATTTAAATTATACAAGATCTAATAAAATGAGAACTTTATATATTAATGACAAAAAAAAAAAAAAAAAAAAAAATACACACACATATTCAAACACATAAAATCTTAAAATTTCATTCTACAAATTTTCTTATCTTGAAATCGTTACATAATAGTCTCATTATTAATGTTGCAAGTTACATCTCATTTGAAATTTTAGTTAAATAAAATTTTCTTCAACTTTTTTTTTATTTTATGTAAGGATGTAATATATTGTTAAGGGGACTAAAGTTTAAGGATAAAGTTTGACTACAAACTAAGTTGTAGCACAAAACTGCAACTCTCACTAAACAAATTAACATTACTATATATTTGCAAATCCAACCATTGAATTACATGTTCTCTATGTTCTTAAAACACATGTCAAGTTTCATGTCAATGGGATGTTATTCAGTATTCGACCCATAAACTTATTTTTTATGTATAATTTTAAATTTATAAAAACTTGAAATTTAAACATTTGATTGATGAAATAGCTATTGATCTTTGATCTTTTTGAAATTTTGCAAGTATGAAGGATATAAGAAGAAAATGTAATTATATGGTAGATTTGTTAAAATTCACAACCAATAAAAAAAATATTGAATAGAGTTGTAGCCTTAGCTTATAACAAAGTTTGTTGCCAAATTTTGTCCAAAGTTTGGTCATGTTGGGCCTAAAAGAATTTAGGGTTACAAAGTTTTTTTTAAGGATAAAAAAATCATAAATTCTTAAAATTTTTACATAATAATAATAATTTTTTTTTAGGTCAAGGTGGTCCTGTGTGTTGGGGTTTATGCCCTAAAATCCAATTTATTAGCATGTCATAAATAATTAAATTGTTTAATTATATGAGACTATCTATAAATGAACTAATGTGATATTATTTTAGTCCATGAGATGCATAGTATGTGATTTATGTGAAAAGTCACAGAAGATATAAATCACAAGTTCTTTGTAAACTCAGAATTTTAGTTCGTAGTCAGTGATGAAATTGGGCATTTCATCTGCGAAAAATATAACATATCAACTAAGATGATTTGTCTTGATCATGGAAGTGGAGAATTCTAGTTGATATGTTGATATATTTTAAGAGTTAAGACATATTGAATTGGATCATTGTGAGATTTATTATTATCCTAACGACTGTCAAATGAATAATAAATCTCACGACTTCTATTTACATCAACTCTAAATCCTGAGAGAATAATGGGCCTGATCATGAGGTGTAGGTTACTTTGATATATCAGGAGTGAGATCTATAAGTAACGGTCAAAATCTCAGTATGTTGGGCAGCCGCATTTAGTGTTGATGGAACATATATCCTCAAGATGGAATTTATAATATCTTAACGGAGATATAAAATATTCATTTGAGATAAGTTTAATGGATTTGGTTATTCAGAGTGTTAGGCCTAATCACTTTAGTAAGGAGTTACTAAAGTATATATATTTATGAAATTGAATTTCATAAATATATGATGAATAACATAAAGGATTAAACCGGGTACTCAAGGACTAAGATGTAGTAATCTTCAAAGTGACAATCAACATTCATGACTTTGTATTACTACGAATATTTTAATGAAGGGGTTACATGTATAATAAAGTTTTGAGATATAATTTATTAATAAGGTCTAGAGTACAATTATATTCTTATAGTGGTATTGAATATAATTAATGGTAACTTTGGACTTGTCAAGAGTTGACGGAAAAACTCAAGGCCCATTGGAGCTAGAGTTTTATTTGTTCACTTTTAGTCCCACTAAGGAGTTACTAAAGTATACATATTTATGAAATTACTTTAGTAAGGAGTTACTAAAGTATATATATTTATGAAATTAAATTTCATAAATATATGATGAATAATATAAAGAATTAAACCGGGTACTCAAGGACTAAGATGTAGTAATCTTCAAAGTGACAATCAACATTCATGACTTTGTATTACTACGAATATTTTAATGAAGGGGGTTACATGTATAATAAAGTTTTGAGATATAATTTATTAATAAGGTTTAGAGTATAATTATATTCTTATAGTGGTATTGAATATAATTAATGGTAATTTTGGACTTGTCAAGAGTTGACGGAAAAACCCAAGGCCCATTGGAGCTAGAGTTTTATTTGTTCACTTTTAGTCCCACTAAGGAGTTACTAAAGTATACATATTTATGAAATTGGATTTCATAAATATATGATGAATAACATAAAGGATTAAACTAGGTACTCAATGACTAAGATGTAGTAATCTTCAAAGTGCCAGTCAACATTCATGACTTTGTATTACTACGAATATTTTAATGAAGGGGTTACATGTATAATAAAGTCTTGAGATATAATTTATTAATAAGGCCTTGAATGCAATTATATTCTTATAGTGGTATTGAATATAATTAATAGTAACTTTGGACTTGTCAAGAGTTGACGGAAAAGCTCAAGGCCCATTGGAGTTAGAATCTTATTTGTTCACTTTTAGTCCCATTCCAAGCCATACACTAGAGCCCAATTGGAATGGTACAAAAGGCTAGCCCAATTAGATAATCAGTTATATATATATATATATAAGGAGAGAAACATACAGAATTTCATAAGTCTTTAAAGTAGGTTTCATTAAGATCATATAAGGAATGAAATTTTGTATGTGAGTGTTGGACATTCTCTTATTCTCTCCTTGGAAACTGATTGAGAGATCACATTTCTTGGGCATTAAGTGGAATTAGAGTGAAGATTAAAAGTGTTCCCAAGTACTTCTAATCTTTTGTTTTGAATTTCACCGCACCAAGGTATGCAAATGAAGTAGATCTGTTAATTTTTCGTTGCGTATGTTTTGTATGCGATACAAACAATATTTTCCAACACTGTGACCATCCTAGACACTATGTAGAGTCGCCAGTGTTCAAGGAGCCAAGCTATATATATAACATGCATATAGTGTGTATATATATATATCTATATATGTATTATATACATTTTTTATAAGTATATTTTATTTATTTAATGCTTATACATGAAAAATGTTTGTAATTTTGATTTATCATATGATATTTTCTTACGTAAATAAAAATATTTACATAAATTGAGTCTATCTTTGCACAAAAAAAGTGAGCAAGTTTTGATATGTCTAAAAATATACAAGTCACACTTTCTTAAGCAATATGAGACAATTACCTATTCTTTTTTCTTTTTTTTTTTGAGAAACAAACACACACACACACAAGGAAGAGAGAAATGGGTTCTAACACAAAGGCATACCACAACTCCGCTCAAAAGTCATGGTAACTTTTAAGAGAGGGTGGGGTAAGTTATACTAGACATAACACGCAACTTCACCCTCCCTTAAAAGTTACCATGACTTTTGAATAGAGTTGTGGTATGCCTTTGTGTTAGAACCCCTTTCCCTCTCCCCTGTGTGAGTGTGTGTCTGTTTCTCAAAAAAAAAAAAAATATATATATATATATATACACAAGTCAATTTAATAAGAATGAAGCATAATTAAATTATGTATGGTATTCATTAAATACACTTGGATTTAATCAGTTATGTATGATATAAGAGTAATTAGAGGGAACAAAAATGCATTAGACAACTATATAAAAGCATTACATGTTTTTAGTAAAAATCTAGGCATTATTAAATTTCATGTCCAATATATATATATATATATATATATATATATATGGGTCCGGTTAATGTGTGCTTTATGGGTATTCATTAAGCCATCCATTTTTGGAAACATTTTCTCGAGAATTGAAAAAGTTGTCAATATTTTTTCACTTTCCAAGAAATTTTTTTCCAAAAACATATTAGCAAAATCCTATATATATATATATATATATATATATGAGATAGGTTCAAGTTACATCTGGTGTAACTCTAAAGAGTTACACATTTTTTAAACCATCGGATTTAAGTAGATCCAATGGTAAAAAAAAAAGACTCTTATTAATGCTAATATTCTAATTGATTTCATTTATTATCCCTTATTTAATACACCCTACCTTGGCACTAGGGTGTTTTATAAATGCTAATGGATGTGAATTCTTCCATTGGCCAAGTGCTTAGTGACATTCCTACTTCACAAGACTTCCCAGGAAAGACTTCATTTGCATCTGAAGCAATGGAATCCACTAGCAGCTTAGAATATAATTATTCTTGTTTGTAGAGTTCTCAAAAAATACATCACATCCATGAGATCACAATGAATTACATGTGTAAACTCCTCTATTTTTCAAACAAAAATGCTTTGGGTATTGTCATTTTATACCATATTTTGTCCCTCATCTTATAACCTACTCCCCCTCCCTTTTTTCTTGAAAAACACCTGTGTAAGCCAACTATTTAATCATATCATAAAGTATTTAATTCTATGTCTTATCTTAGAAAAAAAATATCATAAATATTTAACCTTTTGCTCGTCTTCAGATATTTTTTTTAATTCAATAATTACAAGAAGGGATTGGGATTTTTTATTTTAATAAATTACACATAAATCAAATAGTTGTTAACGGGGCAACAAATCCTCCATCTTGTTTTACAAGAGAAAATGGCCGCACCCTAGAGTTAATTTAAAGGTCATTAGTAGAATAATCTTCCTCTTCGAATTTACCTTAAGACACTTGATTTGCTTGTAGAACCAATTTCAACCTAATTATCCATTTCAAAACCTCTAGTAGATAGTGATGGCAACACTAGAAACTTTGTGGCTGTAGCCCCCAAGTTGGCAGAGGAGGGGGACAAAGGGATTGAGGAGCACAAAGAATTATTAATATTTTTTAATTTGAAAAAAAAATAGCGATATCTAATATTATCTATTATATAAAATAAAAATGGTGCCCTACACTTTGATTGCGTCAACTAAAAGTCTTCTCTCATTCTTTTCTTATATTTTCTTTTTCGTTTTTTCTTCTTATATCATATGGACAATCTTTAACTCATTTATAATGCACAATTAGAACTTTTTTTTTAATCCCTGATAACAAAAGAGTTCTGAACACACAACTATATTAAAATTATGAAGTTAATTTTTCTACGAGTGTGTCTCAATAAGATTATTTTGTTTGAAAAATAAATTGTACTTAAAAAAAATATACATAAACTGGAAAATAAGCTCATCCAAACATGCCACCCAAAACCCTATTAGCAAAGTTCCAAGTATTTTAAACATCAATTAAAATTTTACGACTAAAAGTGTGACATGATTTTTTTTTTTTGAGCTAAAAGGTAGAAATTTTATTGATGATAAATATACATGACATGTAACAACCCTGACCATTACAATAACACAAGGCCATTAGGGGAAGTAGCAACTGGTCTGCAAACCAGACAATTATGTAGAAACAAAACATAAGGCCTTGGCTAGTAGAAACAGGTTCTCATTCCTGTAATTCTACAGAAAATACAAAAAGCCCAAGCCACAAAATGGCCATGACCATTACAATAACACAAGGCCATCTGCATACCAGACAATTATGGAGAAAAAAACACAAGGCTGTGGCAACACACAAAGCAGAGGTTGGTTCTCCTTCTAGCAATTTTGCAAAAAATACAAACAGCCAGAGCCATAAATTGCCTATGATCATTACAATTGTAAGGTTGAATTTTATCAATCATTTTGTTGGCTTTATTCCGTGCCAATTTGCTTGTAATTTAGCACTTAGTAACCCTGTATTTAGGTGGGAAAATTGTAAGGGTAGTGTGTGAGAAGATGTGAAGAAAAGCTCAAGCATGTGCAAAGAAGCAGAGCTTCGCAGCTAGGACTCGCGGGTGGATCGCGACTGGCAAGCCGCCAAATGCAGACACGTGAGATGCACACAGGGAAGCTGAAGGGTCGTGCCAGCTGTCACACTATAGGACAAAAGTCCCAGGCTGGCCAGGCCGTTACGTTGCGACTTGAACTCGCGACTTGGACAAGCCGCAAGACCAAGCCGCCAATTTACCCTGTTTGGCAAAATCTGTCTATTCGTATTTTTTCCTCACCACACTATATATAGACCCTTATACCCACCATATTGTGAGAGCTTCCAGAGAGAATTTTGTGAGAGAAACCCTAGAGAAATACAAGATTGATTCATCCACAATCTTTTTCTTAGAGACTCTACAAATTCCTCTACTCTCTTCCTCTCCATTGTCATACCCTTGAAAGGCCTTTAGCCAAATCCTTATCTCACCACATCCACATCTGTAAGAAGGCTTATTTGGTACTGTTGGGAAGCAGTTAGGAAGGAACCAATCTACATTGGTTGATGCTATGGTCTAGTAGCGGAATCCGGTAAGTTAGAAAAGAAAAAGGTTCGGCGCAACCTCGTTGGAGCAAGAAGTTTGGAGGGCTTAGGTACCTAGGTAGATTAGGCTTGGAGGGTCTATTGTTGTTCATGTATTCCAACTACATTTTCTAGTGGATTATTTGACCGCTTGGAGGGCGGCGGAGAGGTTTTACGCCGAGGGCTTCGGTTTCCTCTTCGATAACACATCGTGTGTTGTCCGAGTGTTTGCATCTTCCTTCCTTTATCTTTGCCTTATATTTACTACTGTGGATGTGTTTATATTTGGCTTAGATTGTTATCAATTCTGGTATAAACTTGTTATCATATTCCGCACATTAACTGTTTGATATAAAGGTTGAATTGGTAATTTTGTATTTGGGGTCTAAACGTTCAAGGGTGTTGTATACCCATTTTGAACTTTCAACAATACATAGTGCAGGAGCTAGTCCTCAGTCTAGCAATCATGCATAAAATTGAAACACAAACACAAAGGCCAATGATATACATTAAAAAAAAAAAAAAACCACAAAGAAATCATTCAATTATTTGTTTTAGCAGCTACCAATCTTTGATATTCCTGCAAAAATCCAATTGCTCCATTAAATATAGACTTAGGGTGAGTTTGGATATGTTCAAAATAAAATTTGTTTCGAGCATTCCAAATTGCCCAAGCAATTACTACCCATCTTTCCAATTCCTAATGTGAAAGTTTATCTATCAACCAACGAAATAACATGAAGATACCTTAAGCATTGTTAGAGCATTTCTGAATCTTTCCTCAGTAATGGGCCCATATATTTCTTGCAAAAGGACATTCCTAAAGCAAGTGTGTAGCAGACTCCAATTGTGGACAACAAAACTCATACTGTGGGTCAATTTTTGTCTTTCGGCGATGGAAGTTGTCCCTAGTAGGCAAAATATTTGAACATGCTCTCCATACAAACGTATGTACTTTCGGTGGTACATTCAAACTCCACAGCCTTCTCCATATTCCATGGTCAACCACCATCCTTAAGTGTTCAACCCGTGATTTCTCTTTCATCTGTTGTGCTACATGGTAAGCTTATTTAATTGTAAATTTTTGGGACTTGTTTTCCTTCCTAACCAATACATCCCTTGAAGATAACCTTGGCAGAGGCAGTTGCTGAATTTCAATACGTGTCCTATATGCAAAAAGATCAACAGCTTCTCCCTATCCCATTGTCCTGTAGCACTATCAATCATGTCTTTCACATACAAATTAGGCTGAATCTCTCCCAGGAAAACTGGTTTATGTGTCAACCATTTATGCATTGAAACTTCAATTTAACTTCCATCCCCTACCTGCCACTTTGATCCTTCTATACTAATATCTTGTTAGGTTCTAAGACTTTATGAACTAAATGTATTAGAACTTCAATTTGTAATGTGTTGGTAAACTATGATCAAAACTTAGAGTCTAGATTTAGGCTGCTCAAAGTGTGTTTATTTGTAAAGTTGGAATTGAGTGAATTGCAAGATTTATTGGCTAAATCTGCAAGGCTCGATCGATCTAACCTTTTGTAGATTAATTTTCTTTAGATTTTTCCAACTTAGCCCAAGCCCGGTTTGACGTGTAGGGTTTTATATTTTACTCCAAGTATAAAAGGAAAAACCCTAGCTACGTTTTGAATCTCTTGTGAGATCTATAGGTATTTACCTTCATACACACTTAGAGTTATCAAAATCAAGATTATGTCAAAAATTGGTGATCGCTTCAGTTGCTGCATAAAGAATTTAAAGAAGATCTGAAACCTTTGAGTGGAGTCTCAAAATCACAAGTGGGAGTACTTGTGGTTGCAGTGGATCAAGGAAAGAAGTAGTCCGTGGACTCGGAGCTGTCACGTGGTCGTGGTAGTAAGTTTTCTACATGAGGTAGCAATAGGATGTTAGTGGTCTAAGTTCTATTGTAAAAACTTCAATTCTTTCATAGTGGATATGTTTTACCTTGAGGATAGCTAGGTTAAATCCTCCCTAGGTTTTTTACCGGTTTGGTTTTCCTGGGCTATCATATTGTGTGTTATTTATATTTCTGCATTACTTACATGATATGATTTGACTGTGTTAACCTAAATCTGAATAATTTATCTAAGTAATCACTTGGCTAAATAACTAAGTTAAACAACTTGTGTTTTAAGGGGTCTAAAAACATACAAGTGGTATTAGAGCGGGTTAGCTCTTGTATTTAGATCTTTTGATCTAAGAGTTGATCCTTAACCTCTGTTGTCATGGATTCTTTGAAGTTCTTATTTCTAAAATTCCAACTGGTCTACTTTTGCTTTGTGTCACTTGCTGCATGTGTTAAGTCTTTCCTTAAGTATCTTGGTATAATTACATGTGATGCTAATTATGTGTGTTATATTGCTTTAACCGCATTAAAGCCACGTGATTCTTATCTTTGGTATTTGGATAGTGGTTGTCCCAGGCATATGACAGGAAATAAAACTTTATTCAAGACACTTTTTGAAGGAAAGATTGGGACAGTTATGTTTGGAGATGGAAGTAAATTTGTGATCAGAGGCATTGGAACTGTGGACATTCCAGGGTTGCCAGTTTTTGAAGATTTGTGACAATGGATTGAATGTTCTCTTTACCAAGTATGAATGTGAGATACTTGATGGAAGAGGTGACTTCATGTGTACTGGTGTTAGGACAACTGACAACTGTTATGGTATAACACCAAGTATAAGCAACAAGTATTTCAGTGCAAAGATCAATCAAGTAGACTTATGGCATCAACGGTTGGGACACGCAAGTCACAAGCAATTAAAGAAGATTTCCAAGTGTGATGTAGTTATTGGGTTGCCCAAGTTTGAAAAGATAGAGAAGTACATATGTGGACCATGTCAGATGGGTAAACAAGTGAAGTCCAAACATCTGTTTGTAATTGAAGTTCAATTCAAGACCTCTAGAGTTGTTGCACATTGATCTTATGGGTCCTGCCAGAGTTCAGAGTTTAGGTGGAAAGAAGTATATTCTAGTTGTTGTGGATGATTTCACTAGATATATTTGGGTTGTGCTTTTGAGAGATAAGGCTGAGAATTTGAAAACACAAAACTGGCTACTTTCTGCAATGATCAAGGCACACATCAAGAGTTCTCATAACCCAAGACACCACAACAGAATGAAATAGTGGAACTGAAGAATAGGGTTGTTCAAGAGATGGCTCATGTTATGCTATATAACAAGAAGATGCCCAAGTTCTTCTGGGGAGAAGCAATTAACACTGTTTGCCATACACTCAACTAAGTGTATTTCGGACCCGATTCTAAGAAAACTCCTTATGAACTCTGGAGAGGGAAGAAGCCTATTGTCAAATACTTCAAGATATTTGGTAGTGACTGTTATATTTTGCGGGATAGGGAGAACCTAGATAAGTTTGATGCAAAGAGTGACAAAGGATACTTTCTGGGATACTCTTCCATCAGTAAAACATATAGAGTGTACAATTTGAGACCTAAAACAGTCATAAAGTCCTCAAATGTGGTGATCAATGATGAATTGTGTTCAGAATCTCATTCAGAAGACACATCTTCAGTTCAAGAAAAGACTATGGAGGTTGATGATTCTCTTCCTAAAGATTATGTTGGGAAGCATAGTGATGAAGATCTACAATTATTGAATGACGCTGTTTCAGAACTGTCAAGTTCGGAACCATCCACTCTTGTTCGTGAAACTCAACAAGAACAAAATGAGCCTAGTGTTCATCTAAACAAAAAGGTACCTCTACTTCTTTGGTCAAAGGTCCATTTGCTAGAGTAAAGTTAAATAATCCTGTCACAAACATATTGGGTAGTCTGAATGGTAATATGAGATTGAGATCCAAAGCCTTGAATGTAATTACTCACTCATGATATCTATCCCAATTTGAACCGAAGAAAGTGGATGAAGCATTTCAAGATGCTGATTGGGTTAATTCTATGCATGAAGAACTTCATCAATTTGTTTGGAATGATGTGTGGGAGTTAGTTCTTAGACCAAAAGGAGTGAATGTCATTGGAACTAAGTGGATTTTTAAGAACAAGTCAGATGAACATGGTATAGTAATTAGAAATAAATCAAGACTTGTTGCTCAAGGATACATACAAGTGGAAGGGATTGATTTTGATGAGACATTTGCACCAGTGGCAAGACTGGAATCCATTAGGATAATCTTGGCCACAGCTAGTCATTTGAATTTCAAGTTGTATCAAATGGATGTCAAGAGTGCGTTTTTGAATGGGATCTTGCAAGAAAAGGTGTATGTAGAACAACCAAAAGGTTTTGTTGGTCCTCACGGATTGGATGATGTCTAAAAATTGAAGAGAGCCCTCTATGGTTGGAAACAAGCTCCTAGGGTTTAGGGTTTAGGGTTTAGGCATGGTATGATAAGTTAACTGCATATCTCACTGAGCATGGATTCAAAAGAGGATTCGTAGATACTACTCTCTTCATACGAAAGGATAAGAATTATTTTGTAATAGTTCAAATTTATGTTGATGATATTGTTTTTGGAGCTACTAATGATTCTCTTGCTCAATATTTTGCAGATGAAATGAAGAAGATGTTTGAAATGAGTATGGTTGGTGAACTAACTTATTTCTTGGTATTGCAGGTGAAGCAAACGGATTCTGGAATTTACATCAATCAAGCAAAATATGCTAGAAATCTAGTCAAAAGATTTGGACTTGAAAAGGCTGAACATGCTAGAACACTAATGGCTGCTAATGCAAAGTTAACCAATGATCCTTCAGGTGAGTCTGTTGATGTTACATTATATAGAAGCATAATTGGTTGTCTTTTGTATTTAACTGCAAGTCACCTTGATATTGCTTTTAGTGTCGATGTATGTTCTAGGTTTCAATCTAATCCTAAGGTTTCACATTTGAATGCTGTTAAAAGAATCATAAAATATGTTGGTGGAACTTGTGATTATGGATTGTTTTATAGCAAAGTGTCAAATTTGTCTCTTGCTGGATTCTCAGATTCAGATTGGGCTGGCAATGGCGATGATAGAAAAAGCATCACTAGTGGGTGTTTTTATGTAGGGGTTGTTGCTTGGATGAGTAAAAAGAAAAATTTTGTCTCTTTGTCTACTGCAGAAGCAGAATATATTGCTGCTGAAAGTTGCTGTTTACAACTTCTTTGGATGAAAAAGCTTTTGAGTGATTATGGGATATCACAAGACACCATGGTTGTCTATTATGATAATTCTAGTGCTATCGATATCTCTAAGAACCCTGTTCAACACTCTATGACTAAGTACAAAGAGATTAGATATCACTTTATTAGGGATTTGGTTGAAAGAAAGATTGTTGCTCTTGAATATATCCATACTAAACTTCAGAATGCTGACATCTTCACCAAACCTCTTAATAGAAGTAAGTTTGAGACACTTCGTCAAGTAATTGATGTGATTTTGTGTCCCTAGTCATCTTTGGCTTTCTTGGTCCTTGTGCTTCATCTCAATATTCTTAGTGACCCTTCTCCTTTTGTTGTTTTGTTTTTTGTTTTTAGGATTTGCATTGCATAACAGTCATGCATTTCATGATAGGTTGTTTTTGTTATTCCTTTTTTTTTTTTTTTTTTTTTTAAATTAAGAAAAATAAAAAAAGGAAAAGGGGAAAGGAAGGAAAAATGTGTTTTGCATTATTTCTCTTGGACTTGTAATCAAGGCTTGCCATATTATCTTTTCATAACATGCTTGTGTACCTCGTTTAGCTTGGATGAGCTTATTCTTTATGCACTTTGCTAGTTTTAGCTATGTAGTGCATGTTGTGTGGGAGTGTTTATAGTTTTTGGTCACATGATCTTGATTTTGAAGTCACATGCTTTTGATTGTTAGGACTAAAAAATTCTAAGAGAAAGGCATAAATAACCATCTCACCACTGTTTACTAGCCAATCATGAACACCTTAATGCATATTATTAGATTTTGTGCTCGAGAAAGTGTAGCACATGCACAAAAAGAACATAAGGTGTAGCCTCGAATTAATGCTAAAATTGGTGTGTACATTATTGGGATATAATAAATTCACAATGAAATAAAATTAGTGTGTACATTATCTGGCTAATCAAATATTTTCATATTGAAATAAAATTGGTGTGTACATTATGAAGTAAAACAAGAAACTTACATGATTGCAAGCTTGTTTTTTAGGAGATGTGAGAGTTATATGATGTAACTCTTTAGGTGATAGTCTCTTTCAAACTTATGTGATGAATTTTGTAGAAATTATGATTGATTTCTATCTACTTATCACCTCACATGTATCTCAAGCTATTGCTAGTTACACACATTACACAAGTTATTCTTTGCTAAACCTAGTACATGATATTGTGTGTGAATTTGTTTTGGCCATCCAAGATTATATATTCCTTGTTTTTAATGCAAAATGTGTTTTATGTTTGAGTTTTTGAGGACAAATTGATTGAAAAACTTTTAATCTCATACTCATGCATTTCATTCATGAAACACTACGCTTTGAGGAGTTCTTGCATTAAATTGCTCCGTTTTTCAAAAATTTGAGTTTTCCAGATTTTCGACCGATCGAAGCTGTTGCTCGACCGATCGAAAATGCGAAAAAAAATTGGGTTTGAATCTGCCTGGCTTGATCGGTGCTCGATTGATGCTGGATCGATCGAATCTGTTTCTCGATCGATCAAGGCTTATTTTCAACCAATTGAAATTTGATCAGAAGGTGTTTTAAAAGGTCTTTTCTCATGTGTTCTTCATACTTTTTCAAACTTTTCAAACACTTTTTCACTGTTCTTCTTCGACCGATCCAATCTAAACCTTTTTTTGTCATTTTCTTCCTCAAAATTCTCAAGGGTTTTTGTCCTCAAGTGCATGTAAGACCTAAATACCCCTTTTTTTTTCATTAAAATCACAATTTTCATGCATTTTTATTGAAAATTTTGAACCTAGGGATTTTGAGATTTTTGTTCAAATCAGTTGTTTTTAATCAATTTTGTTTAATGGGTTTTTGTTCTTGGATGTTATGAAAATGATTCCCATGCATTAATTTGATTAATTTTGTGATCTGAGAAAATTTTGAAATTCTAGGGCTTGAAACTTTGTGAAATTGGGGATTTTGTTCAATTGGTCTAAAATTGGTAAAATTGACATGTGTAATTGATTTATTAACTCATTATATGATGTTTCCTAACTAGTATGATGATTAATTGCTCAATTTGGTTTAATTTTTGAAATTTGGTTTTTCAAAAATTGGGGTTTTTGTTCAAAAACTCTGTGTTCAAGTCAAATTGATGGTTTGTGAAGTAAATTTGAACAAATTTCAATGTAGTAGAGCATGCATCATATGTGCATTCATTACATGTATCATATAGATTGTTATTTATTGAGATTTTTGTGCTTTAACCTTCTCTAATGCAGTCTGCCCTTGTGTTTCTTTCTTTGTTTCTGTTTTCCTTTCATTATAATCTCTTAGCATCATGGTTAGGAAAACTAGAACAAATAAGAAATCCTCTTCTTCCTCTAACCCTGTTTTTGATAGTGATAGGTTTCGGTTTTAGAAAAACCAGGAGAACAATAAGAAACTCAATATCTACAGATTTGTATGGGCTGAGCGAAGAGTTATCCTAGATGAGTTAGATCCTGAGATACGTAGGAATTTTGAGAGTCGGGGTTGGTTACCTCTTATGGAAATGGAGCACCCTCCTCCTGCTGCTGCCTTGATTAGAGAGTTCTATTGGAACCTCTTTATCCGCTCTGATGATTCCAACACTCAATATGTGATGAGTTGGATAAGGGGTGAAGAGTATATCATTACACCTCAGGCAGTGGCCTCTACTCTTGGGGTACCTTTGGTATGACAGCCAGTCTATCCTTACTCCGAGGTCCTTCCCCTTAATGACATCATGTCTCACATTACTGGTACTACCATTAGATGGGGTTTCGATCCTCGTATCACTACTCATGAGCTTACTGAGCTCAATTATCTGTTTTTTCGGATTCCTTGTCATTCTATTTGGCCTATCTCTTACTTGCACACCATTCCTATTGAGTGATGTGTATTTTTGTATACCCTTGTGACTGATGCTCCTATGAGTTTTCCTATTCTTTTCATTCGATCTCTAGTTGAGGTTCGTAGGAGTAGTTCTAAATCACATGGTCTTTTCTTTCCGGTCTTTATTCGTAGGGTTTTATTACATTTAGGTTTAGAGGATTTTCCTACATCCGAGCCTGTCCATATCATCGCTCCCATAGATGCCACCTTCCTTAGGCAAAGAGCAGCTCAGTTGAAAGCTAGCTCTAAACGCCCCAGAGTTAAGTCTTGCACAGGTGATGCATCTTAGCCTCATCCATTTAGTGATCCCACTACTAAGGAGTTTGTCGATCCCACCGCCACTGTTGATCCTCCACTGTCTTCTTCGAGTGATGCTTCTCTACGGAGTATGTTGGACACTGTCATGACCGTTCAGGCAGCGCATAGATAGATTTTGGTGGATGTGCTTGCGAAGCTTCAGGCTTTACGTGCTGATTTGAGTGCTCGACAATCTACTCCACCACCTCCTTTTGATGATGAGTCATGATTGCCCTTTGGCAATTCGTCACAAAAAGGGGGAGTACATATTGTGCATGGAGATGGGGGGAGTTCTTTTTTTTTTTTTTTTTTTTTTTTTTTTTTTTTTTTTTTTTTAGAGCTAGATTGTATTTAGGTGCTTCTTGATGTATTTATTTTTTATTTGGCTCATGATGTATTTATTTTTTATGAGTTGTATATGTTAGGAGGAGACACTATGTTTTATGTTTCTTTTATGGTTTCTTGTTTCACATGTGATACATTGGTTATTGATTTATATTATGAGATTATTCATGGTATATGTCTTTTATTTTCTGTTTTGTGAAATCAAGAATTTTTTTTTTTTTTTTTTTACTTATATTTTCCACACATGCGTTTATGTGTTTGTTGAATGTTTCAGAAATTTACAGGATTATTTAGTCGTGCTGCTGTCTACATTGGGAACTGATAGATAGTAGTTAGGTTGAATTGTTTTTGGGCATTTTAATTTAAATGGGTTGTTTTGTAACTTTTAGCATTTTATATTTGTGATGTGTTTTGTCACAGATTGCCAAAGGGGAAGTTTGTTAGGTTCTAAGATTTTAAGAACTAAATGTATTAGAACTTTAATTTGTAATGTGTTGGCAAACTATGATCAAAACTTAGAGTCTAGATTTAGGCTGCTCAAAGTGTGTTTATTTGTAAAGTTGGAATCGAGTGAATTGTAGGATTTATTGGCTAAATCTACAAGGCTCGATCGATCGAACCTCATGCAGATTAATTTTCTGCAGATTTTTCCAACTCAACCCAAGCCCAGTTTGACGTGTAGGGTTTTATATTTTACTCCAAGTATAAAAGGAAAAACCCTAGCTACGTTTTAGAAGTTGTTGATGTGCTATGTATCGAATCTCTTGTAAGAACTAAAAGTGTTTACCTTCATACACATTTAGGGTTATCAAGATCAAAATTATGTCAATAACTTGGTGATCGCTTCAGTTGCTACATAAAGAATTTAAAGAAGATCTGAAGCCTTTGAGTGGAGTCTCAAAATCACAAGTAGGAGTACTTGTGGTTGCAGTGGATTAAGGAAAGAAGTAGTTTGTGGATTCAGAGCTATCACGTGGTCGTGGTAGTAATTTTTCTACACAAGGTAGCAATAAGATGTTAGTGGTTTAAGTTCTATTGTAAAAACTTCAATTCTTTTATAGTGGATCTGTTTTACCTTGTTGATAGTTAAGTTAAATCCTCCCCAGGTTTTTTACCGGTTTGGTTTTCCTGGGTTATCATATCGTGTGTTATTTATATTTCCGTATTACTTACATGATATGATTTGATTGTGTTAACCTAGATCTGAATAATTTATCTAAGTAATCACTTGGCTAAATAACTAGGTTAAACAACTTGTGTTTTAAGGGGTCTAAAAACATACATATCTCTAGCTGCTAAAAGACTTCTCCAAACATATGAAGGATTGTTGCCTATCTCTGCATCCATAAAAGAGCAATTTGGAAAATATCTTGATTTATATACTTGATAGAACAAAGAGTGAGTGTTATGAATCAAATGCCAAGCTTGTTTAGCTATCATAGCTAAGTTGAAAGCTTGAATATCTCTAAAACCCATTCAACCTCTTTCCTTATTATTACAAAACTTTTTTCCAATTGATCCAATGGATTATCTTTTCATCTTTAGACTGGCCCCACCAATAATTTGCTAGTACGGAGTTAATAGAATCGCATAAAGCCTGTGGGATTTTAAAAATACTCATAGAGTAGGTGCAAATAGCTTGAGCCACTGTTTTGATTAAAATTTCTCGCCTTGCTTTTGAGATAAATTTTTCCTTCCATCCCATCACACTATTAGTAATCTTTTCCCATAGATCTTTAAAAGTATTAACCTTAGGTTTCCCACCAACCATTGGCAAGCCAAGATACTTTTCATAATCCTCCATAATTCTTGCACCCAACATAGCTCGTATATCTTGCTTTACTTCTACTCTTGTATTCTTGCTAAAAAAGATATAAGTTTTTTGTCTATTAATAGCTTGACCTGATGCCGATTCATAGTACTCAAGCAAGGTTAGGAGATACTAACATTCCTCTACAATAGCTTGTTAGACAATAAAGCTATCATCCGCAAAAAGGAGATGAGAGATACATACCTCATTTGTACATGATAGAATACTATGAAGATTTTGTGATGCCACTGCCTTTCTAATTAAAGCTGGGAGCCCTTCCGCACATAGTAGAAACAAGTATAGGGATAAAGGATCTCCTTCTCTTATACCCCCTAGATGGGGTGACAAAACCTTAAGGCTCCCCATTTATAAGCATTGAATAAGAAGCATTAGTCACTGTTTCCATTGCTAGGTGCACCCATCAAGCATTAATGCCCAATTTGCCGAAGAAAATCTCATTCAACCTGATCATAAGCCTTACTATTATCTAGTTTAATAGCCATATGCCCTTTCTTCCTTGTTCTTTTATTCCTCATCTCGTGTAATACTTTGTGAGAGTGCCTTTTTTCTTAGCACAAAGGCCCTAGGATCCTGGGTCGAATAATTGTGGTTTGGTGGACTGGGCTTGATTCACCGTAGCTAAAGGGCTGTTTAAGAACCAAGTGGTGCACAGGGCATGTTTCCTACAATACAAATAAACTAACAAGCGAGAATATTTGTATTGAATGACAATGAAAACAGCAAAGGAATGCAAAAATAATAAAAAATACACAAAACGGTGGTTAGAAATCCCCGGATTAATGGGAAGCACTTTATTAATTTTCTTTGATTATGGTTACAGTGTGCTCACTAAGACGTGATACAAGGTTTAAATAAGCTCAAAAATTACAGACTTTGATGGCTATTCAAGCCTCTAAGACTTGCAAAGTTTGAATCCTTTTGAATCCAAGTATGTGCTATAGTGGCTACTTCTGGGATACCGGGAGATGTTACTCTGTTTTCCTTGAATTCAACAGAGTACTCTCAATGATTCTATTGTGGTGTTTTTTCGGCTCCTTCCAATGTGGTTGCTTCTTCCTTTTATAGTGTAACTTTAGGGCGTCGGGGTACCAGTGATTTCTCTTTTTGCCCCTCCCTGGGTACTAGAGCTCATGCTTTGTCAATTACCCAGAGGGCTGGTTCTTTCCTTCTTTCTCATAACTTTCTTCTTTTGGTGTTGCCAAGCTGAAAGTCTCTTGCTGACTTTCTATTCCGAAATCCCCTCAGGTTGCTGTCCTTAGCTATTGGTCATTTCCACCTTTTCAGCTTTTGGCTGTCCTATTTTCTTGTCACTTTTCCCAAGTAGTTGGAATCTTTTATTGCTGGGTTGAAATTTTCCTTCCAGCCACTTCCACTTATATTTTCTCATTCTGAGTTCCTTGAGGTTCCGTTCTTTTGTTCATGAATGTTGCTTTATACCTTCTGATTCCTTACTGTATTGCTGGGCGCTTGAGAATGACCTATCTGTCATTCGTTCTTTGTGCCCTTTGGTACTTTCTTTCAAGTCGTTTCAATCCTACTTAGGTTGTGTTGTGCATCCTGGGCCCCTAGCAGTCATGGGGATCTCGGCCTAGTTCTTCCTATTGGGCCTCTTTTGGCTTGCTGATCTTGGCCGGCTGGGTTTTTCCTTTTGCTTCATGGGTTCTAAAGCTTGTTCCTTCATGGGTCTTTGGATCCTAACTCTTTGGGCCCCTCATCCTTATCTTCTTTTCTTTCATTTTCTCTTCATTTCGTGAGCCCAACTCTTTTATTTCTTTAGTTTTATTTCTCATGGGGTTAGCCTAATGTGTTATTTCCTTGGGCCTTATGCTGTGATTTTTTGAACGTCAACATTTAGCCCCTCAAGCTTGTGGGTTGCCTGTAACCCACGCATGAGTAGTTGAGTTTCTGTAGGGTCCTACCGTCTTGATCCTTCTTTGGGGATCCTGATCTTTCATTTTCGGCCTTTGGTATCCTGGTCTTTATTTATTTATTTTTTATTTTTTTGCTTCTTTCTCTTATAACTTCCCCCTTTTATACAGGACGTGGCAGTTGAGTTTTGGAGTAAAACTTACTCCACCCACTTTTACGTTCCCCGTAACTTCCATTAATAACTGCTAATAACTCTTCCCTCTTTAAATTAAATTTTTTGACAACTGGCGCGTTTTTCCACACATTGTCTTCTCCAATTGCTCTTTGCGTCTTTATTGCAGGCATTTCACATTCTCTCTTTGCCTTCCTGAATCTTCCATTCCCAAATTTGTTCTCTCCATTTTAGTCAGTCTGCTACTCTTTTCTTTCTCCATCCTTCAATTCTGCTTACTTCCTGACATACCCATTGCTCTGATGGCCTCATCCTCTTCTCGGAAAAGAAGAGAGCTCACTCCCAGCCCTTCTGAGGGTGAGGGTTCCTCTAGTTCTGCACAGGGCGAGTCTCATGAGGTCACTGGGCACTCCGCCCTTCCTTTACGGGACCCCTGATACACCCTTAGCCTATTTTTTCCTCAGGTGTCCCACGGTGAGGCCCCTCCATCTCCTCACTCCTGGGTATTTTCTGGTCAGGCAAGTTTCTCTGGGTCCACTCAGGTCCCAGACCCTAGAGAGATTATTGATCTCCAAATCAGGCAGGGACTTTGAGAGGCAGTTCCCATCTTTTTCGATTTCGTCATTGGGAAGATCTAAGGCTGGCCTATCTGGGTGGAAAAGGAACTCGCTGACGAGGAGTTCGTGGGTCGCTTGGAGCGTGCCAATATTCTGAAGGCAGTGGCGATCTTCAGGAATCTTGAGGGTTTTAGAGACGCTAAAGGTCTTAGGCATCTGGTACACCGTTGGCGCCCTTCTCTTCACACTTTTTTCTTCATTGTTGGTGAACTAACGATCACCCTAGAGGATATGGTCAACAACTTCCTCCTTCTGGTGCTTGGGGATGAGAATCCTTTTGATATTACTCTTTTTGAAGAGGATCTCAAGATAGAAGATAAGTTATTAAGCCATTTTGGTGCGCGTATCGCTTTTCCTGGTGGGAAGCTGGCCAAGATGGGTAGGTGGGTTGTGAGCCTTTCACGCAAGAAAGACAAGGAAGTTAGGTGAGCTGGGTTCCTTGCATTCTGGCCTAGCAAATTTCTGTTCAGTGAGTTCCCTGGGTATGGGATAAAGTTTGCCCTCTTTCCATTGGCGATTAGGTTGGCTCGGGGTGCTCAGTACCCTCTAGCCCCCATGTTCTTGGGCCATGTTTATTCTCAACTGGATCAGCTTCATGGAGATGAAGCCGAGAGCGACTTTTGTTATGTAATCACTTCTTCTTTTCATTGCGCCATCCTCCAGGTATTTATGTGGGATCATTCTTTGGTCACTTTAGCAAAGTGTAGAAATTTGAAGTTTGTGAAAGACAAGTTCCAAGGATCCCCTGATGTGGTTAAAGGTCTTTGTGGTAGTTCAACCGATAGCCATCCTATTATCTTCCGTTGGCTCAGCCTGAAAGGTGGCAGCCTTAACTTGATTGAGCTGTTTGATCAGGCAGGACATTTACATTGGCGTTCTCCCCGGGAGTTCAGCCCTAGTTTTGTCTGTGATTATGTGTTGTCTTCTTTCCTTACTTCTATAGGAAACACTTTTGATTTGCGCCCTGGTGATGAGGGTAGTTTAGCCTACCTAGCTTGTATTTGCCCCTCTTAGCTTCCTGTGCCTTCTTCAAGTGGTCCCAAGTATACTCGTTATTCAACACACCGGGTACTTTGGCAATTCGGTTTTGATCAAGATATTCCCTCGTCCTTCTAGGATATAGTACCCTATCTCCCTTCCCTGGACCCCTTTTTGAGATCCCAAGCCTTCTCCTATTAGTCGCAGAGAAGTCCTTAGTTTATAGTGCCTAATTCCCAGAGAGGGGTTTTTGCCTCTAGCGATTATGCTGGCTATTGGAGAAGAGTGCAAAAATCCTTTATTGACTATGTTGGTTTCGGCACAATTAGGAGGGTCCCTAATCCTGACATTCTTCTGCTCTGACATCCAACAAACGCCTATCCCTCCCTACAGCTGGCATTGTATCTATTGCTGTGAGTAGCAAAACAAGGTTTGCAGAATGGCATGCTTCCAAGGGAGGTTGGGTGACTTATGATGCACAAGATTTTCCGGAAACTTGGTCAAGATGTGACCTTATTGTTGGTACTTCTACTGGGGTACCAATTAAGAGGGGGATAGTGGAGGCCATAGGTGATGGCACTCACATAGGGAAGGGCAAAGAAAAAGCAATTAAGCAGGAAAAGTTGAAGGAAGCTGAACTTGGAGAAGATGTAGAGGGTACTGGCCCTGAAACAAAAAAGAGAAAGACTGGGAAATCCCAGAAGCAATTGGTGATTTCTGAGGGAAAGGAAGTTGGACAACCTTTAGCTACAAGGTCCTGGGTGAAAACTAAGGTAGAGTCTTCTTTCTCCTAGGTTCTTGTGACTGCTTCAATCCATGGTCCTTTGGGCTCCTCTGATTTTGTATTTCAGTCCCCCTTAGGACCTTCTGGGCGCAGTTGTAGTAAACAAAAGACCATCGAAGGATCTGTAGAGAAAGAGAGAAGGGCAAGACCTCTTTTCTTCTTCTCTCTTTTATGTTTGTCATTGTTGTCGCAACCCCTTCTCCTTTTTCAATTGATGAGTGGTTGTTTTCCTTGCAGTCCAAACGCAAATCAGACTCTAAGAAAGGCAGAAGTTAGTCATCCGGTGATGATGTGGTATGGCCTTTCCTTATTCACGTCTTCTCCTGTTTGCTTGCATTCCCTTTTTTAGTACTCTGTGTTTGTGACTCCTTGTTACTTGTACTTATTATTGCTTTTTTTTTTTTTTTTATTTAGGTGGAAGTATCTCTTCCCACGGCTAGTAGGACTCTGGAGGAGGAAACAGTTGCAGCCCCCTCTACTGCATTTCTAGGTGTGGAAGAGGAGCCCTATAGTGGTGGCATGTCTGAGGAGGCCAAGCAGCCAATGTAGGGTGTTCAGGTTACTCAGGATCCGGAGGCTTCCAAACTTCATACGCCCCAAGGTCCCAGCTAGAGCAGACTCCCAGTCCCATCAGAATTGTGTTACCTTAAATGGTGTTAAGTACAGAAACTTTGGGAGGCACGTCTCCATCCAAACAAATAGGTGAGCCTTATTCTCCTTTATAATAATGTTTAACTCTATTTTCTCTTTCGTCCCCTTTCTTTCTTCCCCTTTTTGAGTTTTCTTTCTCCCTCTTTTCCTTTTCAGGCCAAGCCAGTGCGAGATTTACCCCTGGTGCTGCATCTTCTTTAGAATCAGAGGATTCTGAAGGTGGGTGTTGATCGCTCTTACTGTGTTTCTTTTTCTTTCTTTCCTTTTGTGCTCTTCTCCTGTCTTCTTTTATGGCTAAGCCCCTTGTATCCTTACCCTCTTTTAGCCATTTTGCTGAGACTTCCTCACCATTTCTTCAACTTGCTATATGCTCCTTCTCAGAGTCCTCCAAGAAAGCAGAGGAGCAAGAGGAGGAGGCTCCGCCCTAGGAGGCCGATACTGGTTTCCCCTCTTCCCCCTTTTACTTTCTTCTCTTTCCATTTTTTTTTTTTTTTTTGCAGGAGCTGATATAGGTGTCAGGGATTCTGAGGGGGCTGTGGGATCCGTTCAGGTTACTGATCTTCGAACTTCCCAGAGGGCTAAGGGTTCCTTAGCCCCTACAGGTGGTGATACGCCAATGAGAGAGGCTCTAGGAGTGGCTACTTTAGATCCTGCTTCAAGGCTTTCCACCTTTCTGGCCCGCTTTGATCTTCTCGAGTTCAACAGCCTTCCAACTAGCCACTTTCATCATTTTAGGCCTTCCTATGGTAGCTTCTTACGCTTCTCCGTGCCTATGGGGGGTCTGTCGTTGCTAGAAGAGTTGTTCAAAAGTTATGGAGATTTTACCAGTGGTTTCAGGGGAGGTGTTTTTCTGGACAACATCCTGATGGAGTTGTTGTGTGCTGTACTGATTTCCTTGAGGGATTCTTCTCTAGATTCCTTATCTAAAGAGAAGCTTTTAGAGTGGAAAGGAGTGGTGCAGGACCTTTTAGAAGACAAGTTCAACTTGTCCTTCTTGTTGGAGTACTTGCGTTCATTGGCCCATATGCTATTCTAGAGGCAGGCTTCCAGGAGTATAGATGTTGAGATCGCCGCTGCTGAGGAGGCCCTAGCTTGTGCTCACAAGGTCTTGCAAGATTTGAAGATTAAAAGGTAGAAGGTTCTCTCTTTTTCAGCTGTCCCTATTATTTCCCTAGATGGTTCTTTGTTGGCTGGCCTTATTTCCTAGCTTTTCCCTTCTTTTTTTTTTGGTTTAGATGTGTATAAACAATTTGGGGTTGTATAAGTTTCTATTTTTTCTTCTATTTGAACACTACTTCTGGTTTTTTTTATTGGCATGGATTTGTATTTGTGTTTCGAGTCTGCTTTTAAGTGTTTGTGCTTCAAGATTGCTTCTAAGCGTTTGTGTTTCAAGACTGCTTCTAATTTTCTTAATGGCATATGGATCTGTTTGTTTGTTTGTTTTTGTTTTTGTTTTTTTTTTTTTTGGGTACATTGTCTTTCTTTCTTTTTGTATTGAGTCCTGGGCCATGGTCCCTACAAGTTTTGTTGTAGGTCCTAGACCAAGTACCCTTGTGGTTGTTTTGCTGCGCAGGTACTGAACGAGGTACACCGGGCGATTTCTTTTTCTCTTTTTTTTTTGTCCCAGTTCATGAACTTGGCAAGTCTTTTTGTCAAGTACTGGGCTAGGTATCCTGAGCATTTGCCTGGGATCCTAGACCATGTATTTTGAAAATAACTATGGGGTGGGTCCTGGGTCATGTATCAAACATTTTTCTCTCTCTCTCTTTTTTTTTTTTTTTTTTTTTTTGCCTTGGCCCAGGTATCCTCCCTTAATTTTGCCTATGCCTGGACTTAGCAGTATTTAGAATTTAATAGCTAAGGAGAAATAAAAGAGATTTCATTGAATTAAAACATAATTGCCTTTCAAGGAACACATCAAAGTCATCAAAGATAGTAAAGATCACAGTGTCCTTTTACCATGGGTTCCTAAACAAAATTACTTAAACGAGAATTCATAATAAAAATAAAGAGAGTGATGAAAAACACTTAGCAGGTTAGAGAGCCGTTAAAAGGACCCCGACATATTGAGACATCTCTCATTCTTATGCATAGTACTGTTTCAGCCACTTCCCATTTATGGGCTCTGTTAGGACTGTCCCATCTTCCTTTGTAAGATAGTAATATCCACTATTATGGGCTTCTCTGATGATGTAGGGTCCCTCCCACTTTGGGGAAAATTTGGAAGGTCCTGCTAGGTTCCTCCTCACAGTACCAGCTATCCTTCAGTGAAAGCCCTTAGGCGTACTGCCTGCGCATATGCCTTAGTCATTCTCTGTTGGTACCTCTGGCTTCTCCTCTTGGCTAGTTCTCTTTCTTCCTTTACTCCTTCCAAATCTGCCAGCTTCCTTCCATTGTTTGTGTCCTTAGTGTCCTCCTAGCTTTCCTCAAGTACTACTCTTAGTGTAGGGTCAACTAATTCCACAGGACTGATAGCTTCTGTCCCATAGACTAGGGAGAACGGTGAGAATCCCGTGGCTGTCTTCACAGAACTCCTATATGCCCAAAGTACATCTGCCAAGTGGTCACTCCATTTTCCTCCATACTCATGCTTCATCTTTTTAAGGACCTTCAGCATCACCCTATTAATGGCCTCAGCCTAGCCATTTCTTTGTGAGTAGTGATAGGCCACAAATTGAATGACCCCTTGTGATTTAAACTAATTAATTAATTTAGCCAAGTTATTAATTAATCAATTTAACATGCAAATACGTGGTAGCACAAACAAATCACCGAATAACTAAATATGCAACGAAAAATAAAAGACACGGTGATTTGTTCACGAATGGGGAAAACCCTAACGGCAAAAACCCCACCGGATGATTTTCAGGTCACCACTCCCGAAACTCCACTATTATCAAATCAAGCGGTTACAAATAAGGAATCCCAAGTACCTTACCAACCTACAGTTGAACCCTTACCCCAATACCCAATTGGACTTGATCTGTAGCGACAGTTCCCACCTTTGATGCACGGCTCCCAAGTACGTGACTAACCAGATGCATGGATCCCAGTACGCGACTTCAAATACCAACTTTAAGAAGAAGAGGTTGGCTGCAAAGTTCTTCAGATCATCCTATGCAATGAAGATCAGGAAGATGCTTGGTTACAAAACCCTAAGGTGCACAATACACAGCAACTTCTTGAAGAAGATGAACTAGGTTAAGAACTTCGTCTTAGAGCATAATTTGCTTGAACAAGGATTGCTCAATGCTTATGCAACTTGTGTCTATGTTTACGGCTCTTAAAACACTCCTTAAATATGTTTAGGGTTAGAAGAAAAGAAGGCCCAAAAACACATTCATGGATCCCAAGAAAATCAGATTGGAATTCTGACTTTTTAATTCTCGACAGATAGCAGGTGTCGAGGTAGGTGTCGAGAAGGTGTCGAGCTTTAAAAATTCTGCACTTCAACTTGCTTTTTCTTGGACAGACTTGATGATTTCAACACTTGATCTTGAAACATTGTTTCTTGAAGTATTAAAAACACCTAGAACTACCCAATTACAAGTAGAGTGCGTTTTGTCAAAGGATTAGCCAATTTACATAAAATATGACATATGTTCTTAAGTGTGAACACATATGTCCTAACAATCTTCCCCTTTGGCAATCCGTGACAAAACCACAACAAACAAATGAACGTATGAGAGAAGTCATAAATCACTCAACTCATATTCACTTGTTAAACACAATAAAATCTATCCTAACACAAACTCTTGAAGAACTTTGTAAAAAAAGAGTTTATGGCAAGTAGACTTTGACAACCTGTATTTCTGAAACACTTTTAAACAAAACTCATCAAGGCATCTTGTGTGAAACAGAATTAACTAGATTGCATACAAAAATAAAGAACATGTGTATAAAGAGAGAAAAGAAACAACACATGAAGAGATAGGTGAAAGAAAAACATACATCCACATATATAGAAAGAAAAGTACAATGTATGTAAAATGATATACAAGACCAATGTATCTATAAAGAATGGAAAAGAAAAGATACATCTAAAGCCTCACTACATCCCTCAAATATATGAACACTCCCTCTATCAAAAATGTCCTATACTAACTCTCCCCCTAAGATGACTACTCTCATAATCCCAAAACTACTCCCCCTTTTTGTCACGAATGACAAAGGGTAGAGTGTCATGTAGACATCTCATCAGTAGAGCTAGCATCTCCATCATCATCATCAGAAGCATCATTGTCATCACCATCAGCATCATCATCATCCTCAGTATCAGAATCTGAAGCAACTGGAGGAGGTGGTGGAGGAGAAGCCTCAGATGCAAAACCACCCATGGTCGCCTGCCGTCGTGCAATACGACCAACACGAACGTTCACCTGATACAGCTCAGTGGTAAGTGTATCAAGGCGAGCATCCATGCGCTGCAGCTGCGCTATAATATCTCCAAGAGATACATCGCCTGAGGAAGGAAGAGGAGTCGATGTAGATGGAGCAGATCTGGATGGAGCCGAACGGGAGGGCGGAGTGGAATCCGGCTGTCTCGACCTGAACTGTGCCTTACTACGTTTTACGGTAGCAGCATCTATGGCAGATATGTGTGTGAAGTGGTCGGACACAGGGAAAGGAATGGAAAAATGGCGTAGAATCCTCGTGATAGCGGAAGGAAAGATGAGCTTATCACAGGACGCCGCATCTAAATGAACATCTATGATAGAGAAAATGAAGTGGGAAGGAAAATCTATCGTGAGATGCTCAAGTAGAGATAACAAGAAACGAGCACGAGGCTCAGTGATAGAGTTATAGTGAGAAAGAGGATGAAGTACAAAGGTCATCACCATGTTAAGGAACCTAGGACCTTTAGCAAAAGGTCTACATGATGTGTACTGATGCTCACCCCATTCAGAAGGGCGCTCACAAAAAGCAGTAATGAGCTCATCCTTGGACACAGTCCTCAGACGCTCACATGTAGGATAGTCAGGAAACTCTATCCTAGGGACATGAAGCACATCCGCAACCAGCTGCGGTGTGACAGCAATGTGCGTACCTCGAACGCGAGTATGAAAGAGAGGTACTGAACGATCAATCCCGTACATGTTGGAGTAAAACTCCTGAATAAGTACGAGAGGACAAGTGACCGGGACGTCACACAGTGACTCCCATCCCCTACTGTGAATGACAGAGGGAAGGTCAGTGTCGGCGAAGTCCGCCAGAACAACGTGGCGTTCCGAATGAACACCTCGTTTAGAAAAGTTCTCAGTAAATGCCTTTTGGGCATCTACATCACGGAACCGAAGAGTATGAGGAGCAGTATCAGAAGGTGAAGAAGCTCCAGAACGTAGAGGGTTCCGAGCCGGAGTGGATTTACGTTTAGGTGCCATAGATGCAACTAACGTAAAAGAATGAGAAAAGAGATAGAGAGGGAGACAATCAGAAAAGTCCCAAACAGTTCAAATATGATAAATATGTTGAACAAAATGGACGTATGCATGGGAATGCATGGTCATGTGACGTGCAAACATAAAGAGCATCATGGGCTCAGCCCAATCCAATCCTAGCAGCACACATACAAGAATCACACAACTAAATGCATGAAAATATCATTCTAATGCACATGGAATGCAATGCATGACATTTTAATCACTTTTTATTGAAAAACCAACCCAAAATTTCAACAAAAACTCAAAGATTTTGAAAAACCCCAAAATTTTCAAAAACTTTAAAACCTAAGTTTCAAAATCATGAAATGCATGAAGAACAAAGGATAACAAGATCATACCAGGTGATTCGAAGCAAGGAAGTGCCAAAAATCACGTTGGATGAAGGTTGGAGTGAAGAAAACTGCTCTGGAAGACGAACCGCCACGGACAGATCGAAGAGAGATCGAGAAAATGAGAGGGAAATTGCGATCGCAGCTTAAATAGGCACCTCAGTAAATCTCGATAGCTGAGGTGTCGAGAGGTATCGAGGGTGCTATCGAGGAAGGTGTCGAGAATTTTGCCTTCGACAGCTAAGGTATCGAGGTACCAAACAGCTGAACCAATACCAGAATCTCGATCGATCGACGTGGTGTCGAGAAGGTATCGAGGAGACAGAGAGAATCTAGATCGATCCACCAGGTGTCGAGGAAGTGTCGAGATTGTGATAAGAAAAAGGCTTAGAAGCTCGACAGCTGACCAGGTATCGAGGAGGTATCGAGGAGGTGTCGAGCCAGTTTTTCAAAGCAGTTTTTCGAGAAGAGAAAAACACAAACATGAATGCATCAAGACATGCACCTCAACCATGATCCAATCAACATAAAATGCTCTCAAATAACCTCTCTCAAACAAAATTTAAGCACATGGATCTCCCAAAAACACACACACACACTAAACAAGTCTAACCAATTTTATATTTCAAAAATAAGTCATGACAGTTTAGTGAGCATACAAAAGCACATGTAAACCTTTGTGATGGCCAAATCACATTGTACCTGCACATGTATCAAAAGTAGCAAAGAATATTGCGTGTTGTGTGTGAAAAACATCGCAAGATTGCATATGTGTATACATGTTATGACGATCTGAGATATGAGAAAATAACCTTAACTCACACACAATCATAACTGTTTGATGGGGACTATCACCTTTGAGGTACATCCTATAACTCCCACATCTCCTAGAATACACGCTTGCAACCATTTTAAAGCATTTTTTAATCTTTTTGCTTTTTTTTTTTTTTTTTTTTTTTATTTCTTTGCATATTTTCTTTTTACACATATCATACATGGGCTTATGAGAAAGAAAAGAAATACCCATTGATATTTTGACATTTCAATTTTGCTATGCCGAAACATACAGATGTCATTAATGATTGGCGGGCAACAGTGGTGAGATGGTTATTTATGCCTTTCTCTTAGGATTTTCTAGTCCTACCCGTCAAAAAGAGTGATATGAGTGTTAAGTCTAAGAAATAACCTAATCTTACTCATCACAAACACGAGCCACAAAGCTCACTTGCTTAGTTGTGCATAAAGATGCTCATCTAAGCTACAAGAGATACAAAGTTTAGAAAATTTTGTTTCATTGGCCATCTAAGGTACACAAGTACCAAAGTACACAAAACACACACTGTTTTTGTATTTTTCAATTTTTCAAATTTATTTATTTTTTTATTTTTTTATATCAAAAACAAAATAAACAAAACTGAAAGTAAACACACAAAAACATGTTAACAAAGCAAAACAATGCATAAAACTAGACTGACTCAATAAAATGCAAAACACACATGCAATGCAAAAACAATAAGAAAAACAAGAAGGGAAAAGAAAGTGATGACATCACTTAGAGTCCTTTTTCTTCCACACCTTGGAAGAGCCTTTCCTTTGGTTAAATCCTTGAGCCGGCGGTGAGGGGGAAGCATTAAAACCATTCAAGTTCGAAAGGAACATGATGGCTTTCAGAAGATCTCCAAGAGGAGCAAGAGAGGATTGAAGTTGATTTTGGCTTCCAGATGCTGTCATACTGTTGCTCTGTTGGGTGGCTAGCCACTTGTAGCAATTAGGTCGAGTATGACCAGCAGCTCCACAATGATAACAGAGATGCTGCTTCTTTTGTTTAGGCTTCTGAGAGTTAGCCTTCTTATCCCTAGGGAGTTTAGCCTCTTTCTTTTCTAACTTAGGGGGTGCTCCTAAGATGGATTTTTCCTTGTCTATGTTCTCACTAGCTAATTCAGTTTTATCATCAATGTTCTCAATTTTAACAGTATTAGCAGGAGGAACAAAAACAGTAGAACTAGTAGAAGCAGAGTTAGAGAAAGAAAGACCATACCCTAAACCTGTTCGATCTGAAGCAGATTTCTGGTTGCTGAGCATCTCATCAAGTTTTGCACTTGAAGTCCTCTCCAGTTGAGCTCTGACTTGAAACAGCTCTGCTTCAAGCTTCTTGGTCTTCTCAGCCAGGAAGTTATTCTCAAACCTCAGTGCACCAATAGTTTGATTCGCCTCATCAAATTTTGTGGACAATTCTTCTCTATCGAGTTCCACATCACTGAGCTTCTTGGTGGCCAGCCTGTATAACTTCTCATGCTTTTCAGAGAGCTTGTAAAGCTTCTCATAGGCTGAATGGATATCATCTTTGTCATCCATCTTTTCACATTCAGTGTCCACCAATTCTTCTTCTTCTTCTTCAACAATCCCATCAGTAGAATTGACTGAAGCAGTAAAGGCATTTAGGATTCCGTCATCCTCATCATCGGAATCATTTTCAGGTTCAGTGTCACTAAGGGTTGCAGCTAGAGCCTTGCTCTTCCCAATGCTCTTCAGATATGTAGGACACTCATTCTTCATGTGTCCAAACCCGTGACACCCAAAACACTTTGGTCCTGCCGGAACAGTGTACTGACCGCCATCCTTGGCATCCTTTCTTCCTTTGTCTTAGCTCTTGAACTGTGAAGAACTGGATTGCCTTCGGTCCTTGTCGAAGCTCCTCCCATTGGCATTCTTCATAAACTTCTTGAACTGCCTTGTAATGTAGGACTTCATCTTTGAATCTTCATCATCGGAAGATTCATCTGTATCACTGCTCTTAGCCTTCAGGGCCATGCTCTTGCCCTTGCTTGACTTGCCTATTCTTGATAACCCTAGCTCGTAGGTCTGTAAGTTCCCCACCAGCTCAGTCAAAGGAATTTTATCAATGTCCTTTGATTCTTCAATTGCCGTAATCTTGGCATGAAATCTCTCAGGTAGAGATTTGAGCACCTTCCTTACAACCTTGGGTTCAGGGATGGTTTCCCCAAGATTGAAGGCTGAGTTCACTATGTCTTTCAGCTTGGCATAGAACTCATCGAACGACTCATCCTCCTCCATCTTAATTTCTTCAAAGCTAGTAGTGAGCCTTTGTAGCTATGAATCCTTGACAGCCTTTGTTCCTTCATAGGTTGTCTGGAGGATGGTCCACGCCTCCTTGGCAGTTTCTGTTGAGGATATCTTCTTGAACTCCTCATTTGTGACAGCGCTAAATAGAGCATTCAGCGCTCTGCTGTTGAAGTTCGCCGCCTTGATCTTGGCTTCATCCCAGTCAGCTGGCACTTCTGTTGGCTTGGTCCAGCCAATCTCTACAGCTTGCCACACCTTTTCATCTAAGGACTGCAAAAAAGCTCTCATGCGTACTTTCCAGTAGACATAGTTAGTCCCATCAAATAAAGGAGGTATAATAAGAGATTGTCCTCTATCCATGACAAACAGGGGTCAATGGATTAAACACAGTAAAGATTAAACCTAATCAGAGTGTGCCCGCTCTGATACCACTTGATAGGCCACAAATTGAATGACCCCTTGTGATTTAAACTAATTAATTAATTTAGCCAAGTTATTAATTAATCAATTTAACATGCAAATACGTGGTAGCACAAACAAATCACCGAATAACTAAATATGCAGCGGAAAATAAAAGACACGGTGATTTTTTCACGAATGGGGAAAACCCTAACGGCAAAAACCCCACCGGGTGATTTTCAGGTCACCACTCCCGAAACTCCACTATTATCAAATCAAGCGGTTACAAATAAGGAATCCCAAGTACCTTACCAACCTACAGTTGAACCCTTACCCCAATACCCAATTGGACTTGATCTGTAGCGACAGTTCCCACCTTTGATGCACGGCTCCCAAGTACGTGACTAACTAGATGCGCGGATCCCAGTACGCGACTTCAAATACCAACTTTAAGAAGAAGAGGTTGGCTGCAAAGTTCTTCAGATCATCCTATGCAATGAAGATCAGGAAGATGCTTGGTTACAAAACCCTAAGGTGCACAATACACAGCAACTTCTTGAAGAAGATGAACTAGGTTAAGAACTTCGTCTTAGAGCACAATTTGCTTGAACAAGGATTGCTCAATGCTTATGCAATTTGTGTCTATGTTTACGGCTCTTAAAACACTCCTTAAATATGTTTAGGGTTAGAAGAAAAGAAGGCCCAAAAACACATTCATGGATCCCAAGAAAATCAGATTGGAATTCTGACTTTTTAATTCTCGACAGATAGCAGGTGTCGAGGTAGGTGTCGAGAAGGTGTCGAGCTTTAAAAATTCTGCACTTCAACTTGCTTTTTCTTGGACAGACTTGATGACTTCAACACTTGATCTTGAAATATTGTTTCTTGAAGTATTAAAAACACCTAGAACTACCCAATTACAAGTAGAGTGCGTTTTGTCAAAGGATTAGCCAATTTACATAAAATATGACATATGTTCTTAAGTGTGAACACATATGTCCTAACAAGTAGTATAGTGTGGACCTTCCATGCTTGATGCAATATGCCTTAGTTAACCCTTTCATATCTTTATTTATGAACGGGGTTCCGTTGTCACTAATCAATCTTTTGGGGATCCCGAACCTTATAATGATGTGTTTTCGAATGAAATTTGCTATACCTACTCCAGTGGCCTTTTTCAAAGGGATGGCTTCTACCCATTTTGTAAAATACTCGGTGGTTGCTAAGATCCAGATATAACCGTTGGATGGGGGATTTATGGGTCTTATGAGATCAAGCCTCCAGGTGTAAAAAGGCCATGGTGTTGTCATATCCCGCAACACATTTGGGTGAGTATGAATTGCATCCCCAAGGACTTGATAGGCGTGGCAGGTTTTGACCAGCTCCTCGGGGTCTCTCTTCATTGTTGGCCAATAGTACCCCAATAGTAGCAACTGTTTGTAGAGCCTTCTTTTTCCCAGGTGACTTCCACAATCACCAGAATGGACCTCTCTAACTACTTCCCTAGCTTCCCTTGGCCCCAGGCATCTTAAGGGATCCCCACTGTATCCCCTTTTGAATAGGATCCCGTTTTGCAAGAAGTACCTGACCACAAGTTTCTTGAGCTGGTGGGCTAGCGTCCTGTCAGTTGATAGGATCCCTTAAGCCAAGTATTCTATGAAGGGAGTTCTCCAATCTTTGGTAACAAATACAGCGTAGCTTTCCTCCTTGTCCATCGAGAGTTGACATTCTTGACATTTTTCCTGTATAGTTGTTGTCTCTTTATTCATATTAGGCCAGTAGTATCCCTTGCATTGCATTCTTCTATATAGGCTGATCTTTTCTACAGTCTTGTAGGCTTGGGTATGTAACTCTTCTAATCTCAGTTTTCCTTCCTTCTTATTGATACACCTGGACAGGATCCCTTCGGGCAGCCTCCTGTATAGTTCCCCTTCTATCAAAGTGTATTCCCTCAGCTTTTTAATACTTCCTCCAGGTCCTACCTCTTTCATTTTTTCTTTGACTTCGCTCCTCCAATCCCACTGCTTGGACTCCCTAAGGGACATCTTTTGGAGGATTCTTACAATAGAATGTTCTTGCTTTCCTATTCTTATCAGTGTGTCATTTCCTTTAACTGGTACTTGGGATCCCAAGGTGGCAAGCGCATCAGTAAACCTGTTCTCACTCCTCTGAGTGTACTCTATGCTAAAGGTCTGGAATTCCTGCTCCAGCTTTTGCGCCCAAGTCCTGTAGGCTGCTAAGCTTTATTCTCTTAGTGCAAAGTCATATTTCACTTGGGAGACTACGAGATTGGAGTCTTCCAGTACTCTCATATGCTTTACTGCTATACCGAGTGCTACAGTTAACCCGGTCAGGTATGCCTTATATTTAGCTGCATTATTAGAATAGGAGAAACCAAGCTTGAAAGTCAAGGGTATGGTATCCACATCCTTACAGCTTAGTACAACTCTCACTCTATTTAAGGTCGTTGTAGCTGACCCATCAAATCTTATTGTCCATTTCTTTTCTCGGGTTTTTGCCACTGCTACCTCACCCGGGATCTCTTCATTCAGTGAGCTTTCTTCCTCTCCTGGGAACTTGCTAGTAGACCTGCTATGGCTTGGCTTTTGACAGCTTTGGGGGTCCTGAGGTCTATGTCATATTGAGAGAGCAAAACCAGCCATTGTGTTATTCTTCCTGTTCGGAGGGGCTGATGTAGGAGTACTTTTATGGGGTGGGACTTAGTCACCAAAAGAATCTGGTGAGCTGAGAAATATCTCTTCAGCCTTTAGGATGCGTAGATAACCATTAGGCAGGCTTTCTCTATCCTAGGGTACCTGGTCTCAGCATCCTTAAGTGTCTTGCTTACATAGTAAACAGGCTGCTCATTCCCATCATCGTCTTCTTGTGCCAGCAGGGCTCTTATTACTTAAGAATTTGATGCTAAGTACAGCAACAGAGGTCCCCCACGTACTAGTGCTTGAAGAGTGGGCAAATGATTCATGATCTGCTGAATTCTTTGGAAGGCTTCCTATTGCTCTGTTCCCCAGGGGAACTCATTTCCCTTTTTCAACAGTTTGGATAAACCACTTGTGACTGAAGCCAGCCCTGGCACAAATCTCCTAATATTGGAGACCCTCCCTAGGAAGCTTTTGAGCTCCCTTACTGTTGTTGGTCTTTTCATTGTGGTAATGGTTGTGGTTTTGGCTGGATCTACACTTATGCTCTTGTGATGTACCAGGAACCCAAAGAATTTTTCAGCAGACACCCCGAAGGCACATTTTTTGGGGTTCATGCGTAGTTTGTACTTCTTGCACCTTTCGAAAACTTGTTCAAGTACCTGAAGGTGTCCTGTCCTAATTTTTGATTTGATCACAATATTATCCACATAGTCTTCTATCTCCTTATGCATCATGTCGTGGAAGATAGCCGTCATGGTTTGCTGGTATGTGGCCTTTGCATTTTTGAGGTCAAAGGGCATCACAGTGTAATAAAAATTCCCAATTGGGGTTCTGAATGCTGTCTTCTCTGCATTTTTGGCAGCCATGCAAATTTGGTTGTACCCATTATACCCATCCATGAATGAAAATGTAGAACTTCCCGCAGCTGAATTCACAAGGAGGTCAATATTAGGTAGAGTGAATTCATCTTTTGGACATGCCTTATTCAGGTTGTGAAAGTCCACACAGCAACGGATTTGGCTGTTCTTTTTCTTTATGGTACTATATTGGAAAGCCACTTGGGATGTTGAATGGGCTTGATAAAACTAGCTGCTAGCAGCTTCTTTACCTCTTGAGTTATCTGAGTTTCTACATCAGTGTGAAAGACCTTGGCTGGTTGGATTACTGGTTTGACTCCTGGGTCCACATTAAGAGAATGAACCACCAATCCTAGGTTCAGACCAGGCATCTCATCATAGGTCCATGCGAACACGTCCATGTATCTCTAGAGTAAAGCCACCAATTGCTCCCTCTCTTATGCTATCAGTTGACTGCTAATAAAAACAGGCCTCTGGATCCCAGCTTGGCTCCCAAGTTTATTTCCTTTAATTCCTCCTCAGGCTGAATTTAGGTCTCTTTAACTGGTTCCTCTAGGACTTCCTCTTGAGCCATCATACACTCTAGTGGTCTGGGGCCCTCCTTGACGATGCACTCAGGCCCCGCATACCTTCATAAGCGGTAAATCAACATTCTTCTAGGTTCCCGTACTACTACACACTCCCGGGATCCTGAGGTGCTGGGCTCCCTTTTTTTTTTTTGCCTTTTTCTCTCCAAGAGGTCTCTTAAGTCGTGGGTACTCCCTCATTCTTCCTCTTCCAAGATAGGTACTCTTAGGGTCCTTGGCACGGGACTCTCATTGTCTGGTTCTAACTCATAATAGAATATTGTTTCCTCAAAATTTACTTCTCTTTGGCTGAATGGGTTATGGTTGGCAGGGATCCTTACGGGCCTCCCATTTAACCTCCCATTTAACCTCCCTTTAACACATTGATGGTACGTTGATGGTATAAGGCGATGCTTATGGAGCCATGGGCATCCTAACAATACATGGTAGGACACCTCTGAGTTGATTACATGAAATCTGGTCAAGGCTACTATTGGCCCCACTCTTAAGGCCAGTTGTACATATCCCTCGGTTGATTCTGCTGATCCTCTAAATCCTGTTATTTCCATGGGAGCCCCCAGGATCCTTCTGCCAGCCAGGCCCACGGCTTCTAGGGTACTCAGGGCTATGAGGTTGAGTAATACCCCTGTGTCCACCAATGCTCTTTTGATTTAGACACCATTTATGGTGGCCATTAGATAAAGGGGTCTACGGTGGTCTGGATGCTCAACCTCCATATCCTCATCAGTGAAGGTTATGACATTGGTTGTCTCCAAGAAAGCTCAACTAGCATGTGATTCTGCTGTGAAACATTCCATTCTCGAGTCTACTGCTATACTCATGAGAGACTCTGTGGCCACCCTTCTTACTTCTAGTCCAAATCCTAGCTGGTTGAATAACGACCTGAACTTGGGATTCTTCTGGAGGGCCTTGACTGTGCTCGGGTGGAAGGATCCTTCAGATTCTTCTACTTTTACTGGGTTCTCATGGATCACTACAGCCACTACCCCATTTCCTTTGTGATTAGGCAAGGGATTCCTTTGTACTTCTGGCTCCTTTTGAGTGAGCTCCAGAGTTCCTTCTTTTACCTTTTTGTGAAAGAGCCTACAGAGGGTCCAGCAATCCTTGGTGGGATGCTTGACATAATTATGAATCCTGCAGAATAAAGGATTCTTCCTTTCTTCCTCCGTGGTGGCCTGGACATAGTAAATAGTCTAATAACTCCATCCCCTATCCATTAGTCCAGGACATGGTTTAACTCCTCTGCGGTACATGGGATCATCGGTGGTTCTTTGAACACCTTTTCGTCTGGCCTCTTCCTTTTCTCTCCCACTGATGCTGTCATGGCTTAGGATACTGGCGTCCTTTTTGTCCTCATGGTTTGTGCTGTCCTTCTAGTCCTTTGTAACAGGTCAACAAACTGTGTGATGCATAGATTTTCGAGGTTGAGTATGTAATAAAAAAGCATGTTGGATATGCAGGTTTCTACAAGTTCTTTTTCTTCATGGTCCCCATAACAATCTAGTGATACATCTTCAAACCTTTTGATAAACTGGACGGGATCCTCTTCAAGCCTCTGCCTTACCATCTGAAGGCTTTGGAAAGTAACCTTGTCCTCACTAGGGTAATATTTTGCACAGAATCTTTCCATCATTTCATCCCAAGTTTTAATGGACCCAGGTCTCAGAGTGGTGTACCAAGTATATGCTCTGTCCACTAAGAATTTAGCAAACTCTCTTAGACACAGTTCTCGGTCTCTTGCATAGGGACCCATAGTGTGAATGAACCTATTCACGTGTTCCACGACACTTCTATTTCTCCCATCAAAAGGATGGAATTTTAGGGGTTCATATCCTTTGGGGTATGGCTTGCCAAGGAGTTCTGGTCGGAATAGGGGATCTCGAGAAAATTTCTTGGGGATCTTTCAAAGTTTTTCCTTTTCTTGCTCCAGGAGGGCATTGACATTTGCCAGCGTTAGGTACTGGGGGTTGGTTCCCCCTCCCACTGCTGACCCTCCCTCTGGCTGGGTTCTGTCTTGGTTGCCTACCTCACATTGTCCCTGATTTCTTGTGTCTTGCCTTCTTTGAGAAGGCAAACTTCTTGCTGCAAATCCTTCAACATTGCTATCATTCGAGCCACGGGGTCTGGCTCCTGCCTTGCGTTTCTTTGTTCTGACAGAACCTCCTGCTTCATTAAGGGCACCTCGCCTCTTTGTCTGGAGACCACTTCATTTTCTCCCATAGGCTCAGAGGCCGCGGGTGGCATATTAGTACCTTTGCTGTTCCTTGGTCTTAGAGCCATGCTCTGCGAAGGGATTACTTCTTTCGTCTTCTTTACCCAGTCCCTAGTGAAGTAGCCAAAATGTGAGATTGCCTTTTTTCTTAGCACAAAGGCCCTAGGATCGTAGGCCGAATAATTGTGGTTTGGTGGACTGGGCTTGGTTCACCGCAACTAAAGGGTTGTTTAAGAACTAAGTGGTGCACAGGGCATGTTTCCTACAACACAAATAAACTAACAAGCGAGAATATCTATATTGAATGACAATGAAAACAGCAAAGGAATGCAAAAATAATAAAAAATACACAAAACGGTGGTTAGGGATCCCCGGATTAATAGGAAGCACTTTATTAATTTTCTTTGATTATGGTTACAGTGTGCTCTCTAAGACGTGATACAAGGTTCAAATAAGTTCAAAAATTACAGACTTTGATGGCTATCCAAGCCTCTAAGACTTGCTAAGTTTGAATCCTTTTGATCCGAGTATGTGCTATAGTGGCTATTTCTGGGATACTGAGAGATGTTACTCTGTTTTCCTTGAATTTAACAGAGTACTCTCAATGATTTTGTTGTGGTGTTTTTTCACCTCCTTCTAACGTTGGTTGCTTATTCCTTTTATAGTGTGATTTTAGGGCTCCGGGGTACTAGTGATTTCTCTCTTTTGGCCCTCCCTGAGTACCAAAGCTCATGTTTTGTCAATTACCCAGAGGGCTGGTTCTTTCCTTCTTTCTCATAACTTTCTTCTTTTGGTGCTGCCAAGCTGAAAGTCTTTTGCTGACTTTCTATTCCGAAATCCCCTTAGGTTGCTGACCTTAGCTATTGGTCCTTTCCACCTTTTTAGCTTTTGGATGCCCTCTTTTCTTTTCATTTTTCCCAAGTAGTTGGAATCTTTTACTGTTGGGTTGAAAGTTTCCTTCCAGCCACTTCCACTTATATTTTCTCATTCTGAGTTCCTTGAGGTTTCGCTCCTTTGTTTATGAATGGTTGCTTTATACCTTCTGATTCCTTACTATATTACTGGGCGCTTAAGAAAGACCTATCTGTCCTTCGTTCTTTATGCCCTTTGGTACT
Organism: Quercus glauca; assembly: GCA_023736055.1. Taxonomy (NCBI): domain Eukaryota; kingdom Viridiplantae; phylum Streptophyta; class Magnoliopsida; order Fagales; family Fagaceae; genus Quercus; species Quercus glauca. The sequence continues at coordinate 18,742,224 of CM043324.1, read as the reverse complement.
TTCCTTCGAGCCGTTTCAATCCTACTTAGGCTGTGTTGTGCATCCCAGGGATCCCGGGCCCCTGGCAATCTTGGGGATCCCGGCTCAGTTCTTCTTATTGGGCTTCTTTTGGCTTGCTGATCTTAGCCGGCTGGGCCTTTCTTTTTGCTTCTTGGGTTCTAAAGCTTGTTCCTTCATGGGTCTTTGGATCCCAACTCTTTGGGCCTCTCATCCTTTCCTTCTTTTCTTTCTTTTTCTCTTCATTTCGTGAGCCCAACTCTTTTATTTCTTTAGTTTTATTTCTCATGGGGTTAGCCCAATGTGTTATTTCCTTGGGCCTTGGGCTATGATTTTTTGAACCTCAACATACTTCAAATGCTACAATAGTATTATCAGTAATATTTGGTCTTTCACAATATATATTGTCATGTATCTATAAGTAAATGTTTATTAACTACTTTATTACTCAATTTTTAGCATATTTGACGTATGAATTTTAATTAATCTATGCCTCATAAGGAAATAATGCTAGCTGGTTTGAATAATTTTTTTTTTTTTTGGATGAATTAGTTTGAATAATTCTAGCTAGGAACAATCATAATTTTGTATATTTATTAAACACTTTAACTAAAACCATTAACTTTATTGTGGCTTCCCTTACAATTTTAATAGTGACTTCAAGAGTTCTTCAACAACAGTTCTCACCTCTACTTTCATTCAAATATGTTAGCAAGAGCTCAATGATGCATGTATGGCAAAATGAGAACTATTCGTATATCTGTATTAGTGTAATATCATTATAGCACTGCTAGAACAGTAGACCTAACTAGTGGTGGAGCCAGGATTTTAGTTTAGAAGGGGTAAGATCAAAAGACAATAATAAAAAAAAAAACATAAAAATTATTAATTGATATTAATAATAAAATTATAAAAAACAATAATTGTCATACAAAGCCTATTAAAATTAAACAATTTTAAAATAAATAAACAATTGTAAAAAATCTAATTCATAGTTATTAATTGACAATCAATCATCAAAGTAAGAGATTAATCTATATACATAAAGTTTAGAGATCTAATTTGATTCCTCAAAATAAATTGAGAAAATAAATTTCAACTTTTCTCAATTCTTTTAATTATTTAAAATTTTGGATTTATCATAGAGACTCAAATTTTGAAACTATGAAAATAGAAGAGATGAAGGATAAAAAAAAGTAATGGACATTTTAATGTTTTAGTACCATACAACACATTATTATTATTATGATGTGTAATTAGAGCACCACGGGCTGAACTTCAAATGAAAAGAAGGAAATTTTGTTCGGTGGCATTTAACAAGTTTAGTTCGGTGGCATTTATTTTGTGACAGATTGTTCAAAGTGAGAGGAATTGTTTTAGTAAAATCACAAAATTTTATAATATTTTTATAATAAATTGAGGTGTTAGTACATCAATAGTCAGAATAAAATAAAATAAATTATTCTGAGATTTATTTTTACTAAAAATACAAGTATTGTGAAAATATTGTGAGATTTTGTTGTGTCTTTAGACACTCTCAGTTGAAAAATTTGTTATTTTATTATTTATTTCATGTCATGTACAGTTTGTTTTGGGAAACTGTCTCCTTGTTTTTCTATTCCATGTCAGGACTAAACCAACTTTACATAAGCATGTATCATAGACCTTTAGGAGGAGTAGGGGGGGCAGGTGCCCCCCCTCCGCCCCTGGGCCTAACCTAGACTCTATGTAGAGCCACAAGTGTTTAGGGAACCAAGCTATATATATATATATATATATATATATATATATATATAGAGGTAGTTATTGGCTACCATAGTCATGTGCTGAATTTTATTTATGATTTCTTGTTCTAATAATCCATCTATATTCCATTCATAGAGTTTATTAGAAGATATTAAGAACTGGTTGCTGCCATTTTTCTCTTCAAACTGGAGATCAGGGGGTGTTAGTCTAGGATACCAATTTTTGGTAAGTTTGGTTGGGGTTACTCTTCGGTGGTAAAGTTTATTTACCTGTAGTCCTTGGAATTGGTTTTCTAATTTTCCTATTTCCTCTTGGGTTTCTTTGATTTCATGTTGAAGGTCGTTAACTGTGATTTCTTTCTTAGCTTTGGTAAATCTATTGAAGATTTTCTCCAGGTTAGTTGGAGGTTCAGAGTGCTTTGGTTTGGTTTCCTTTGTTTTTTTTACTAAAGTTTTCTAAAACTAGCTAAGATATTGGGCTTTAACACCTGTCTTTACATCCTATCCTAATGTTTGGACTACTGGAGATGCTAGATGACTCTCTAGAAGATGATGACTGGTTTATTTGGAAAATCTCATGATCACTAGAACTGCTAAAGAACTCACTGTTTGTGTGGTTAAGTTCTAGGAGCTTGAAAATTTCATCTTTGCTGGTTTGGTCCCCTTGGAGAGGGTTGATTAAAGCTTTAGCTTTGGATTTATACTCAGACCTAAAATGACATTTCTTGCCACACTTATAACATTCGATATACTTCTTATCGAATGTTTTTTGTGCTAGATTTTTTCTTTTACTATTGACCTTATGGTAATCTCTGGACTTCTTGCTTTTCTTATAGAAACCAATTCTGTTGAAGTTGCTGGGTTTCTTATGACTTCTATAATACTTGGAGGATGTTCTTTTCCTAGGATATTCTTTTTCCCTGGGTTTCCTCTTGGATGGGGCTATGGAAGGTAAGCCATACTGAGTACAAAAGTTTCCTGCTTCGTACTTAGCTTTTCTTTTGTCCTTATTGGCCTGATTTTGGATTTTCATATCTACGCACAGCTTCAGGCCTTCCCTGCGAATGACACTAGATATGTCTCCATAGGTGAGGTCATCATAATCTATGGCACTTGAGGTGTTGCTGAGGGTTTCTCTAATCTTATGAGCAAAAAGACTAGGTAAGCCATTGATAAACTTCTCCTTCCAAAAGGGGCAGTTACAATCGCTTCTGTTCAAAACTCTGGTGGTAAAGACATCTTCGTACCACTTGTAGTTACTAAGGGTAGGACACCTGAGGTTACTTAATTGGTCACGTATCTTGGTTGTAATGTAGCTAGGGGTTCCTATGAAATGTCTTGTAATAGTATAGATTAAGGTGTTTACTGCATTTGGCACACCTCAACCTATGGTTTCATCAAAGATTGGACGTCCAACCTCATCTTTCTAGACTGCACTTTTGATCTCTTCCTTTGATTCTTCTGTTAGGTAATGGTTCCACCATAACAGAAGTTTTCCTGTGAAACCTAAGACCAGAAGTTCAACTACTCCGGTATGGGGACGATTTTCATTGAGGTAGTTATTGGCTACCATAGTCATGTGCTGAATTTTATTTATAATTTCTTGTTCTTATAATCCATCTATATTCCATTCATAGAGTTTATCAGAAGATACTGAGAACTAGTTGCTGACATTTTTCCCTTCAAACTGGAGATCAGGGAGAGTTGGTTGGGGATACCAATTTTTGGTAAGACTGGTTGGGGTTACTCTTCGATGGTAAAGTTTATTTACCTGTAGTCCTTGGAATTGGTTTTCTAATTTTTCTATTTCCTTTTCAAACTCTAAAGTGGTTTTGCTGTTGTTGCTGCTAGAAGCCATATGGATGTCTAGGGTGTTTAACTTGGGGTCTCTGCTAGTCGAAGAGGTAGTTGGTTCCTTTTTGACTAGTTCTTCTAACTTTTGGTTGACTATTTCTAGTGTTGTCTTGTCTTTGGACCTGAGACTGGTTTGTTGAGTTACTGGTAACTTGATTGAAGGTTTCTCTAAAGACAGGATGAGCTTAACAAGGTTTCCTGATTAGGGAATGGCCTTCGATTCTATCCTATCTTTTATTATGTCCAGCTGTTTTCCTATGACATCTAAACACTAGTTGGTGTAGTTGTTTTACTCTAAGACCTTTTTTACTAGTTTATTCTCACTAGAAGGTTTCCTAAAAGGAGTAGCAACTACTTCAAAACCCTGATTTTGATGGTTATATTCTCTAGGGGAGGGTGACTAGAGCAGACTACTTCCTTGTTTTCTTTGGTCCAATTTGTTTTAGTGATGACACCAGATTTTCTATGCCGTTCAAAATGGTTCTCGAAATATTCAAAGAAATGGATATTTGCTGATATCTCTTTTATGAACTCTTGCCATTTGGTGTACACTTTTATCTTCTATTCTTTTGTTGTGTTTCTAGACTTTTTCAATTGGAAGATTTGTTATTTTATTATTTATTTCATGTCATATGTACAGTTTGTTTAGGGAAACTCTTTCCTTGTTTTTCTATTCTATGTCAGGAGCTAAACCAACTTTACATAAGCATGTATAATAGACTTTTTAGGAGTCAGGGGGGCAGGTGCCCCCCTCGCCCCCCTCTGGCTCTGTCCCTAGACCTAACCAAGTTGAAACAGTTACATGGAGGCCCCAAAAATTGATTGGCTGAATGAAAATAATGTCTTCAACATCAATATTACCAAACCAACCCTCGTAAAAAAATAACAATCCCACATTTTTAAAAGTTTGAGGACTGGTTTGGTGTGTTTTAGGTTGTGATACATTACATATTAGCACTGTTAATTATCATTATGAAATTCTAGTTTCAAATACGTGATTAGGTTCCGCTTGACAAAAAAAAGCATTAATGTCCATAACATGCATGCACATCTGGAATCCGTACATTTTTCTTTTCATGGTGTCTAATTGTTTTGGATTCTTAAATGCTACGTACCCAAAGTTAGATTCATGTTCTACCTGAACAGCTATTTAGTGTGTGTCAAATCAAACAGGAAGAAATGTTTAATTTGTGTATTTCCGAGGAACACGAATGAAGATGCATCTTATGAACACTATCATACTTTATTTTAGTTGTAGGTCTAAATCGCTTTACTTGTACAGATGAGAGCATTGCTTTTTCCTTTGATAAACATTGATCAAAAGCCTTGCGTAAAGAGATAAATTATTACCATATTCACACACTAAATGATGGTAAGATGAATTATGAAAATTGACTTTGTCATACAAATCTTTGCCTAGACGTTTAAGCATCTCTCCAATTGATTTTTTAGGGATATTATGATTGATCCCTCATAATTAATCTAGAACTAAGTCTTTGTTTCTACAATGCTACTGTTGTTGTTGTATTGGGATTTGATCACGGAGTTTCACTTTTTCATTGGAATTTAAAGTTTAAACTCCCTTAATTTTATATATTTATTGCAATTTACCAATTTCAAAAGTTGGGACTTACCTTTTATTTTAAAATACGGTGTTTATTACAAACAAACTACTTATTTTAAAGGAGTACTGCATCATGAAATACCTAATGATTATTTGTTTTGACAAAAGAATATTGTGAATTTAATTTACGCAAAGAAAAAAAAATTCATAAATGAAAAATAGAAAACAAAAATAGAAAAGGAAAAGGATCTGTAAGGATGATGGGAATTGAGAAGTATGTATGGCCCCATTTTTAGAGAGCAAAAATAAAATTTTAACCAAAAATGTAAAAAATGTTGTGTTTGGGTCCACTAAATTTTACTATTTAGAGAAACTGCATCTTCAAAACACCCCAAAATTACATTGTAAAATAGGGAAGTATTTGTTGCACAAACTATTTTACATAATTTTACACACTACTAAAAAAACAAATAAAGTCACAATTTCCAAGTTTCCTATCTCTCACATTTATGGTAAATTTCACTAATTAAATTCATGGTAGGGTTTATTATAAATATAACAGAAAGGAATACTATGACATCGTATTTCGAGAGTATCTAATAATTTTCCATTAAACACCTATCACATTTAAGAAGTAATACTTCTAATGCACAAATTTCCCTTTTATGCATTTGCGCAACATTATATTCTATCATTTACGGGTGCTAGAGGTAGATTTTGTAGTATTTTTTTTCATAGTGCATATTTTTATTTTGTCATGCTTTTCCTTAAGCATTATTATGAGGCATCCCTTTCGTGGTTCAATTTCTAAAATTGACATCATGTCTAGTTTTATTTCAAGTAATATTCCCGGCCCAGTAATCTTTTATGATGATAAGATACCTCAAACAATAAATATTACTAATAAAACTTTCAACTTCCATTTTATAGTCCTTTAAAAAAAGAAGAAGTTGGGAGTTTCAACTTTCAACTTTCAACTTCCATTCCATATATAGAGAGCTTTCCTTAAAATTTTCGTATTGCTTTTCAATTCTAATGGAAACATTGCTTGGGAGTTGGGAGTTAGGAGCATATATAGGACAAGGGTTGGTTTTGTTATGGTTTTTTTGGTTTTAAAATAAGAATGAAAGGAAACCCGAATCCAATTGACGAGTCCGCTAACACAAACCACATATTTGATATTGGTGTGGAAACCAATTAATCATGGAGAAATTTGGACAAAGTTTAGCTACAAAATTAGTTGTAGTCTTAGGCTACAAACTTACTTAATATCTTTTTATTGGAGGTGAATTTTGACAAATCCACCATTGGATTACATCTTCTTCTTATATTCTCCATGCTTGCAAAATTTCAAGAAAATTAAAGATCAATAGCTATGTCATCAATAAATTTTTTAAATTACAAGTTTTTATCATTTAAAATTATGCACAAAATATAAGCTTATAGATCATATAGTAAATGATATTTGATTGACATAAAATTTAACATATGTATTAAGGGCATAAAAAACATGCAATTCAACGGTTAGATTTTCAAAATATGTTGTAGTATTTATTTTATTGAGTGAGTTTGTAGCCTTAAGCTACAACCAATTTTGTAGCTAAACTTTGTCCGAGAAATTTTCACTGATTTTAATTTTTTTTAAAAAATCTTTCTTGTTTTCCTTCCTTTTTTGAATGTCAGTAGCATTCTTGGCTGAAATTCTTCATATTCCTTCCCCTTTCCAACTGTTTTAGCTTAATTGTTTGATGGATTGATGTCTCTTCCTTTTTATTGTGTGTGGAAGAAGTAGATCATATTAGATTTTTTTTTTTTTTGGTGGATAATTCAATAATTGGGGAAGAAGAATTTAAATCTTGGATGTTTCCATTGAATATACTAAGAAATGTCAACTAGTTGAGTTACAACTAGTTAAAATCTGTTATAATTAATTGCTTGAAAAAGAGAGAAGAGGGGAGGAAAAAGAATTGAGTGAATATATATAGGAAGAAAAGTGGGAAGAATAATGGGCAAACGTGACAAAGATAGCTAGACAACTTCAAGTATGAGAATGATCAAGATTATTGTACAATATAATTGTTTTAATTGCTAAATTAGATTTATCATCAAAGTAAGTGCCTGAAATTCGTTATTTGGTGTGTAAGAGAACAAGAAAGATCAATTGAAAATGAGTAATGTTATATAGACAAATCAAAGGATAATATATATATGTGTGTGTTCTACAATCCTGTGTAGTGAATCCAAAATAAGTAATTCTTGCTAGAAATATAAGGGCAACAAATTCAACTTTTGTAAGTGTTGACATTTATCTCTACATGAGAAAGATTATAATAACATGAAGAATTGAATGAATTAAGCACATATCATGTAAAAGCCAATTAGGCAATACAATATTCAACTCAAAATAAACTTACCATGAGAATCAAATAATCATCATGCCCATAAAATATCTTTCATCAACATGATTTGTTAACATAAAATCCATGTCAATATAGGATTCTAAAATTCTCACAAATATTTCTTGGCACGCATCATTTTGATAATGAACAAATTAAATGGTGAAATTACAAATTCTTAGGGATCAATTGAGTGAATTAGGAGTGTTGCATGTAATAGTTGTTCATATTGAAGAGTAGAAGCGCAACTTTACTATTAACTTGTTGTAAAGTGAAAGAAATAGCTAGTATAGATATAAAAATTGAAAGATACAGAAACTAGTTCTTTCAGGTATTCTATATTATTCATTCCTTTATTGGCATAGAGTTATAATGATTGAATACTTTAAAGGTGACAAATTTAACTTAGGAAAAGTTAATGGATGCCTTAAAGATATTAGTTTAGAAAGTATTTTTATAAATTTTTATGAGAAAAGAAAAAGGTAATAAAAAATTTTGATAGTTTTTTGTATTTTTCATAAAATTGGTATCAATATTTTCTTAAACGGTTGATTAACAAATACCCTAATGACATTTTTAACCGAACCTTTTAACTAAAACCGAACCCAAGACAAGAGGTAGAAACTGAATTGATGGAAACCAAAGCGATTGAAACCCAAAGGGACATTCACTACCATTATATTAATTGAAAGGTTGTCACTGACTAGTAATACTTACTGAGTCAGAAATTTTTTTCAGGGACAGTGGCGGCTTCAGAAATTTTTTTGAGAGTTGTCATTAGGAAACTTAAATTATACAAGATCTAATAAAAATAGAACTTAATATATTAACGACAAAAAAAAAAAAAAAAAAAAAAAAAAAAAAACCGCACCCACACACATGCAAGCACATAAAGTCTTACAATTTCTTTCTTCAAATTTTCTTATTTTGAAATCGTTACATGATAGTCTTATTATCAATGTTGCAAGCTACATCTCTTTTAAAATTTTAGTGAAATAAAATTTTCTTGAACTTCTTTTTATGTAAGGACCTAATATATTATTAAGGGGACTAAAGTTTAAGGACTAAATTTGTCTACAAACTAAGTTGTAGCACAAAGCTACAACTCTCACTAAACAAATTAACATTACTATATAATCTAACTGTTGAATTGCATATTCTCTATGTTCTTAAAACACATGTAAAGTTTCATGTCAATTGGATGTTATTTAATATTCGATCCATAAACTTATTTTTCATGTATAATTTTAGACTACAAAAACTCGAAATTTAAACATTTGATTGATGACATAGATATTGATGTTTGATTTTCTTGAAATTTTGCAAGTTTGAAGGATATAAGAAGAAAATGTAATTAAATGATAGATTTGTTAAAATTCACAATCAATAAAAAAAATATTGAATGGAGTTGTATCCTTAGTTTACAAAAAAAATTTGTCGCCAGATTATCCAAAGTTTAGTTATGTTAGGCCTAAAAAAAATTTAGGGTTGTCACAAATTTTTTTTAAGGATAAAAAAATCATAAATTTTTAAAATTTATACATAATAATTATGATTTTTTCCAGGCCAAGGTGGTCCTGTGACCACCCTAGACTTTATGTAGAGTTGCAAGTGTTCAGTGTACCAAACTATATATATATATATATATATATATATATATAGGTAGTTATTGGCTACCATAGCCATGTGCTGAATTTTATTTATGATTTCTTGTTCTGATAGTCCATCTATATTCCATTTGTAGAGTTTATCAGAAGATACTGAGAAGTGGTTGCTGACATTTTTCTCTTCAAACTGAAGATCAGGGGGTGTTGGTCTGGGATACCAATTTTTGGTAAGACTGGTTGGGGTTACTCGTCGGTGGTAAAGTTTATTTACCTATAGTCCTTGGAATTGGTTTTCTAATTTTTCTATTTCCTCTTGGGTTTCTTTGATTTCATGCTGAAGGTCATTAATGGTGATTTCTTTCTTAGCTTTAGTAAACCTATTGAAGATTTTCTCCAGGTTAACTGGAGGTTTAGAGTGCTTTGGTTTGGTTTCCTTTGTTTCTCTGACTAAAGTTTTCTGAAACTGGCTAAGATATTGGGCTTTAACAATTGTCTTTACATCCTATCCAGATGTCTGGACTACTAGAGATGCTATATGACTCTCTAGAAGATTATGACTGGTTTATCTGGAAAATCTGATGATCACTAGAATTGCTGAAGAACTCACTGTCTGTGTGGTTGAGTTTTAGGAGCCAGAAAATTTCATCTTTGCTGGTTTGGTCCCCTTGGAGAGTGTTGATTAAAGCTTTAGCTTTGGATTTATGCTCAGACCTAAAATGACATTTCTTGCCACACTTATAACATTTGCTATACTTCTTATCGAATGTTTTTTGTGCTGGATTTTTTCTTTTACTATTGACCTTATGGTAATCTCCAGACTTCTTGCTTTTCTTACAGAATTCATTTCTGCTGAAGTTGCTGGATTTCTTATGACTTCTATAATACTTGGAGGCTATTCTTTTCCTAGGATATTCTTTTTCCCTGGGTTTTCTCTTGGATGGGGCTATGGAAGGTAAGCCATACTGAGTACAAAAGTTTCCTACTTCATACTTAGCTTTTCTTTTGTCCTTATTGGCCTGATTTTGGATTTTCAAATCTATGCACATCTTTAGGCCTTCCCTGCGGATGACACTAGATATGTCTCCATAGGTCAGGTCATCATAATCTATGACACCTGAGGTGTTGCTGAGGGTTTCTCTAATCTTATGAGCAAAAAGACTGGGTAAACCATTGATAAACTTCTCCTTCCAAAAGGGGGAGTTACAATCACTTCTATGCATAACTCTGGTGCTAAAGACATCTTTGTACCACTTGTAGTCACTAAGGGTAGGACACCTGAGGTTACTTAACTGGTCATGTATTTTGGTTGTAATGTTGCTAAGGGTTCCTATGAAATGTCTTGTAATGGTATAGATTAAGGTGTTTACTCCATCTGGGACACCTCGACCTATGGTTTCATTAAAGATTGGATGTCTGTCCTCATCTTTCTGGACTGCACTTTTGATCTCTTCCTTTGATTCTTTTGTTAGGTAATGGTTCCATCATGACAGAAGTTCAACTATTTCGGTATGTGGACGATTTTCATTGAGGTAGTTATTGGCTACCATAGTCATGTGCTGAATTTTATTTATGATTTCTTGTTCTGATAATCCATCTATATTTTGATAGAAATTTAGACCCCTTAAAACCCAATTGGATTAACCTAGTTAATTAGCCAAGTGATTCTTAGTCAAATTATGCAAATCTAGGTTATCACAATCAAACAATCATATTAAGTACATAGCAGCGGAAATATAAATAACACAAAGATATGATGATCCAAGAAACCACACCGGTGTTTACTCCATCTGGGACACCTCGACCTATGGTTTCATTAAAGATTGGATGTCTGTCCTCATCTTTCTGGATTGCACTTTTGATCTCTTCCTTTGATTCTTTTGTTAGGTAATGGTTCCATCATGACAGAAGTTCAACTATTTCGGTATGTGGACGATTTTCATTGAGGTAGTTATTGGCTACCATAGTCATGTGCTGAATTTTATTTATGATTTCTTGTTCTGATAATCCATCTATATTTTGATAGAAATTTAGACCCCCTTAAAACCCAATTGGATTAACCTAGTTAATTAGCCAAGTGATTAACTTAGTCAAATTATGCAAATCTAGGTTATCACAATCAAACAATCATATCAAGTACATAGCAGTGGAAATATAAATAACACAAAGATATGATGACCCAGGAAACCACACCGGTAAAAACTTGGGGAGGATTTAACTTAGCTATCCTCGAGGTAAACTTGAATCCACTATGAAAGGATCGAAGTTTTACAATAGCGACTTAGATCACTAACATCCTATTGCTACCCACCAGTAGAAACTTATTGACACGACCACGTGCAAGCTCCGAGACCACGGACTCCTTCTTTCTTGGATTCTCCAGCAATTACAAGCACCCCCGCTTGTGTATCTTTAAACTCTTATGGCAGCAACTGAATGATCATCAAGTTCTTGAAGAAATCTCCTTCTTGATAATTCTAAACTTGTGTAAAGGAAAGCTCCTCACAGATCTCACAAGAGATTTACACAGACTGCAATATGAGCAACATAAAAACGTGGCTAGGGTTTGCCTTATACACTTAGGGCAAAACATAAAACCCTAAACTTTTTTAATGAGATAGGGCTGAGTTGGAATTCTGCAGAAAAACGCATTTTGCCCGAGATTCAATTGATCGAGCCTAAGCTTCTATTAATCGAGCCAAGCCGAAATGCACTAATACTTCTGCAGTCACTTCTTTCCAACTTTACATAAAAGTCATAACTTTGAGTAAGTCTAAACAATACTAAACAACCTGTTTTGATCATGGTTTGCCAACATTACACATTAGAGTTCTAAATATATAAATCCCTAAATCTTTAGAACCTAAGAAACTCTCCTTTTGGCAATCTGTGACAAAACACAACTAAAAGCTCAAAGTTTACAAAGTAAAGCCCTTTACAAAAAATGCTCATTTCAACAAATCCAATCCTAACTACTATCCATTACTTGCAAGTGTAGACAGCAGCTCAATTGAATCAACCTGTATTTCCTGAAATACTCAACAAATGCATAAACGCATGACAGAAAAACAGTAAATCAACAAAAATGCAAACTAACTCTCCCCCTAAGTTAGATACATAAAAAAATTTATTTTCTCCCCCTATCAAAAACAAATTCAACTCCCCCTAAACAAAACAAACATGATTCCCACATTTCAACTATTTCTCCCCCTTTTTGTCACGTATTGACAAAGACAACTCAAACATACATGACAGAGGATAAGAGAAAATAGAGAATCAAGGGGACAAAATAATTCAGATTGATAGAAAATAGAGACAACTCCTCCTATGAATAACAAAGGTTAAAAACAAGCTTCTCCCCTTATAAAAATAGGAAAAACAAAACAAGTTTAGGGAAAAACAGGTTTGGGAAAAATTTAGGAGGTGGGGAAAAATACACAAACCAAACTTAAAAACTAAGTTGAGAAGGTGAGGATACACATGAAAAAAAATTCTTTCTTTCAATAAATGCAAACTTGACACTATGTGACCCACAAACAGTTGCATGAGTAGAGAAAATATTTGCACATTGATTATCCATCATATCTCTTAGGAAAAATATTTTCTTGTAGTTCACACATAAAAATAGCATATACTAAAATGTACAAAGGACTAAAAAATTAATCAATCAATTTTTAGATCAAGTTGAGTACCCAATTTAGCAAAGTGCATGCATTTTATGTGTGAAAAAAATGAGAGATATGACTGCAAAACTGTAAAATGGACACAAAAACAATGCAATGCATGTGAATCCTAAACATAAATGATGCATAAAAAAAATTTGGTCAAAAACTTAAAAACTAAACACATTTTGCATCAAAGTCAAGGAACTTTTAATCTTTGATGATCACAACAAGATCACACAATACAATGTACCAAGGTTAGCAAAGAGTAACTTATGTAGTGTGTGCAACTAGCAAAAACTTGAAATACATGTGAGGTGATATGTGAATAGAAATCAAATACAAAGTCTACAAAATTCATCACATAGTCTACAAAATTAATCACATAAATTTGAAAAAGACTATCACCTAAAGAGTTACTTCATATAACTCCCACATCTCATAGAATAAAAGCTTGCAATCATGTAAGTTTCTTGATTTTTGCCACATAATATACACATCAATTTTAATTGTTCAGAAACTTATTAAATAGCCGGGATAATATACACACCAATTTTAGATGTTTGTTTTAGCTTTAAGTCAAATAATGTACACACCAATTTTAAGCAATTAAACCGAGGCTACACCTAATGTTCTTTTTGTGTATGTGCTACACTTTCTCAAGCACAAAATCTTACGATATGCACTAAGTTGTTTATGATTGGCTAGTGAACAGTGGTGAGATGGTTATTTATGCCTTTCTCAAAAGATTCAAGTTCGACAGTTAAAGACATGTGACTTCAAGATTAAGACAAAGTGATCAAAAATTATAAACATCTCCCACACAACATGCATTACAAAGCTCAAACTAGTAAAGTGCAATAAATAAGCTTATCCAAGCTAAATAAGGTACATAAACATGTTATGTAAAGATAATATAGCCAGTCCCTGATTATAAATCCAAGATGTGAAATACAAAACACAAAAATCTTTTTGGTTAAAAAAAATTTTATGACCAAAAACCAAAAGCACATATTATGCTAAATGAACAATGCAAAAGCATGCATGATAGTGCTAAACTAAGCTATAGAGGATACACAAACAAGAAATATTAATTTTTTAATTAACCCTTGAGTACATATACAAATTAATACTTACTCACACAAAATCAAAAAAAGCTTAGCACTTATATAACACATACTATTCAAGTTTCTCTACAATGTCAAGCATGTTCTAAATCAAGAGAGATATCATAATTCATGTAATCCTTAAGAAAAATAAAACAATACTCAAAATAAAATATTTTTGTCTTTTTGAAAAATTTTCAATGTTTTTGGATTTTTTTTTTAAATAAAAAACAACCTATAAAACAAAACAATCAAAAACAAAAACAAGACATGTCCACAAATAATTGAAAGAATTAAAACTGGGACAAGTCAGCAACACTCACCTTTGAGAATCTTTTCTCACCCATATAGCACAAGTCTTCGGCTTTGTAGGTGAAAATCCATGTGAAGCAGATTGTATTTGGGAGATTACACTAATCTTCTAAGAAAGACTGAAATCCTGCAAATTCCTTTCATAAGCCAACAAGCTTAAATTTTTCAAAAGCATATGAAACAATTTATATGGACTTATGGCAGGAGAAATATCATCACATATCCTAAATTGACATACAAAATGCTTAAGTTTCAATTTATGACAATTAGGACGAATGTGACCGGAGGCACCACAAAAGTGACAAATAGGAACAAATTTAGAAACATCAGTATTCTTAACAGCAAATCTAGTCTCAGATTTTGGTTTTTGCCTTAACAAATAACAATTTGGTCTAATATGACCAACAACACCACAAATGTGACATGTAGGCATAAAAATAGATTTATTATGCTCTCTAACAGTAGGTTTAGATATAGGTTTAGAAACTTCAGCGTCTACATCAGAATTTTTACCTTTGTCTAACCCAGCAAAATAAGCATTTTCTTTATTATTCCTCTTGAAATGAGGGATATAAACTTTTTCAGCTTTAGACTTAAGAGAAATAGAAACACTTCTGTTATTATCAGCAGGCTAGGTACTAGTCAAATTTTCAATTTTAGCTTTAGATTCAACTAACTCTTGTTCCACACTTTTCATCTTCTCATCTTGAGAGGGAATTTGATTTCTAAAAAATTCATTCTTTTTATTAGATTCATCTAATCTAACAATTAATTCCTCTTTTTCAAGATTAGCCAATTTTAACTCTTCCTTGAATTTTTTAGCAATTTTCATAGATTTTAATAATTCCTTACGAAGAGTTTCATAGGTATCAATAAAATCAACAGAAACATGAGCAGAAACATGATTAGAAAGACACTTCAAATTATCCATGACAACAGGGGTCAAAGATCAGCTCTTATATCAAAAGATCAAAAACAGAAGAGCTACTCGCTTTGATACCACTTGATAGAAATTTAGACCCCTTAAAACCCAATTGGATTAACCTAATTAATTAGCCAAGTGATTAACTTAGTCAAATTATGCAAATCTAAGTTATCACAATCAAACAATCATATTAGGTATATAGCAGCAGAAATATAAATAACACAAAGATATGATGACCCAGGAAACCACACCGGTAAAAACCTGAGGAGAATTTAACCTATCTATCCTCAAGGTAAACCTGAATCTACTATGAAAGAATCGAAATTTTACAATAGCAATTTAGACTACTAACATCCTATTGCTACCCACCAGTAGAAACTTACTGACACGACCACGTGCAAGCTCCGAGACTACGGACTCCTTCTTTCTTGGATTCTCTAGCAATTACAAGCACCCCCGCTTGTGTATCTTTAAGCTCTTATGGCAGCAATTGAATGATTATCAAGTTCTTGAAGAAATCTCCTTTTTGATAATCCTAAGTTTATGTAAAGAAAATCTCCTCACAAATCTCACAAGAGATTTACACAAACCGCAATATGAGCAACATAAAAACGTGGCTAGGGTTTGCCTTATATACCTAGGGCAAAACATAAAACCCTAAACGTTTTTAATGAGATAGGGCTGAGTTAGAATTCTGCAAAAAACGCATTCTACCCGAGACTCGATTGATCGAGCCTAAGCTTCGATCGATTGAGTCAGGCCAAAATGCACTAATACTTCTGCAATCACTTCTTTCCAACTTTACATAAAAGTCACAACTTTGAGTAAGTCTAAACAAGACTAAACAACCCGTTTTGATCATGGTTTGCCAACATTACACATTAGAGTTCTAAATACATAAATCCCTAAATCTTTAGAACCTAACATATTCCATTCATAAAGTTTATCAGAAGATACTGAGAACTAGTTGTTGACATTTTTCTCTTCAAACTGGAGATCAAGGGATATTGGTCTGGGATACCAATTTTTGGTAAGACTAGTTGGGGTTACTCTTCGGTGGTAAAGTTTATTTACCTGTAGTCCTTGGAATTGGTTTTCTAATTTTTCTATTTCCTTTTCAAACTCTAAAGAGGTTTTGCTGCTGCTGCTGCTAGAAGCCATATGGATGTCTAGGGTGTTTAACCTGTGGTCTTTGCTAGTCGAAGAGGTAGTTGGTTCCTTTTTGACTAGTTCTTATAACTTCTGGTTGACTATTTCTAGTGCTGTCTTGTCTTTGGACCTAAGACTGGCCTGTCGAGTTACTGGTAACTTGACTAAAGGTTTCTTCAAAGACGAGATGGGCTTAACAAGGTTTCCTAATTGGAGAATGGCCTTGGCTTCTATCCTATCTTCTTTTTTGTTTATCTGTTTTCCTATGACATCTAAACACTGGTTGGTGTAGTTATTTTGCTCTATGACCTTTTTTACTAGTTTATCCTTACTAGAAGGTTTCCTAAAAGGAGTAGCAACTACTTCAAAACCTTGATGTTTGATGATTATATTCTCTAGGGGAGGGTGACTAGAGTGGACTACTTCCTTGTTTTCTTTGGTCCAATTCTATAACCTTTTTTACTAGTTTATCCTTACTAGAAGGTTTCCTAAAAGGAGTAGCAACTACTTCAAAACCTTGATGTTTGATGATTATATTCTCTAGGGGAGGGTGACTAGAGCGGACTACTTCCTTGTTTTCTTTGGTCCAATTTGTTTTGGTGATGACACAAGATTTTTTGTACCATTCAAAATGGTTCTCGAATTATTCAAAGAAAGGGATATTTGCTAATATCTCTTTCATGAACTCTTGCCATTTGGTGTACACTTCTATCTTCTATTCTTTGGTATGATTTGCCTTATAGGCTTCTCTTTTGACTTTGTTTGTCTCCGAGTCAAAATCATCTCCTAAAGACTTATGATCTAAGGTGAAATCATGTTTCATGACATTAAGCTGGTGACCTACTGGGGGTTCAGCCTGCTCAAAGTTTGACTGAGTTAGGGTGGATTGGCTGTGATTTTCCTCCTCATCCGCAATTGACTCTTATTTGGCTATATAGCATGGTGTGCTAACTTGGGATCTATTCTTAACTCCTTGGAGTTCTAAGTCCAAATTTTTCTTAAGGGATGGGTGTCTTGATGAGCTACATTGGGATGTAGATCTATCTTTGAGGAGAAAAGGGGATTGCATTTTGGGTTGTTGAAGATTTAAGGGAAATCTAAACTGGACTGATCAAAACTTAATTAGTCTGACAGTTCCATCAGTTAACTGTTGGACAAAGTCTAAATCTGGGGTTTGGGTAGGGTCTTGGATCTAAAATGAATAATTTTCATTTTGCAGAGTCTAATCTTGTGGGAATGAGATCTCTGTCCACTTAAGGGTCTTAGGTACCTGAATCTGAGATCTAGGGGCTGTGGTTTGGATAAGGGTGGTTTCTCCTTTTGTTTTCTTGTTAAGGGCTTGGACATTTAGGTTTGTCCCTGATGCACTTGTTGTAGACTCTATATATTAAAGCTGATTGTTTGGTTTCTACTACCATGAGGGTTCCTGAAGTCTTGATGTTTAAAGTGAGGGCTTTCCTGATATGAGGGCCATGAAGAGAAACCGTAAAGTTAGGGAAATAATCGAAATGGATTGGTCCACTACTAAGACTGGTTTGGATGGTTCTTAAGAGACTATCTTCAAATCTGATTATATATATATATATATATATATATATATATATATATATAAAATGCATAAAGTGTGTATATATATATATGTCTATTTATTATATTTATTTATTGCTTATACACGTAGAATGCTTGTAATTTTGATTTATCATATGATATTTTCTTACGTAAATAAAAATATTTACATCAATTGAGTCTATTTTTGCACAAAAAAAGTGAGCAAGTTTTAAATTATGTATGGTATACATTAAGACTTGGCCAAGTGCTTAGTGACATTTCCTACTTTCACAAGAGCTCCCAGGAAAGACTTCATTCATTATCATTTGCATCTGAAGCAATGGAATTCACTAGCAGCTTAGAATATAATTATTCTTGTTTGTAGAGTTCTCAAAAAATACATCACATCCATGAGATCACAAAAGAAGCAGAATTTAGAGAGGGTGATACATTGTTCATAATATGCACATTTGTGTACAAGCTTTTCACCAGGAGTATAAAACTATAAATTGCAGCCCCACATAATTGTGAACCTTTTTGTATTGGGGGGGGTGGGAATATACCAATTTTAAAAGTTGGATTTAAAATTCTCCTGCAAAAACTTGTAGAGCTACTAAGCAACCATGGCAGGATACTCCTCTTGTGGAAGAAGAGCACCTGGAACCTCAACAACCTTGCTCACTCCTTTGGCGGACACAACCAGCACAGGTGTCTTTCCCTCCAGATTTTTAAAGAAAGCGAGTGGAAAACAAGAAGGAAAAGTAAATGAACAATTAAAGATGCAACACTTCCTTCCTAACTTGAGAAGCCCCGTTGTCAACATAGTAAGTGTACAAGTGGTGCAACTGTAACCTTTCTTAAAAAAAAAAAAAAAAACCCATTATACACTTTGATCTTTGTAATTAATTAAGCCTCCCGATTTTCCAGCTACTGTCAGAATTCAAGCCAACGTGGAATTCATATTTATGTGGAACTTTTAGGGGTAACAAAAGGAACAAATAAGAATTGTCCACGCGGCCCAAACCCAGCCACTTTCATAAAGTGTACACACAACAAACAAACGGATCAAGTCTGCTATGATTGGGCTTGTTAGTTGCCATTTTGGAGCCCACCACTCGAGATGGGATTTTTTATCTAAAAATTAGTGTTGTGTTTATAATATTTTCATAATAAATTATAAATTATTATTAATAAATAAAAAAAATTAGCATTAAGATAGACTCAAAAATAAAACTCATATTAGCTTACTAAGTTAAATTTGTTGTGAAAATAATGTGAACTCAATATTTTTACTTGAGGTATGGATTATTTAGGTAGAGTTTGTCTTTTCTTTAGTGCCAGGTGTCACAATCATGACGCAATAGGAATTTAAAAGTAAGGTTGCTAATATTTGGGGGGGGGGGGGGGGGGGGTTGGGTTCATTGGCACTGTTTACATTCAGATGAACTAGGTGAAGGTGAAGATGATAATGTAGGAAAGAGAGTTTTTTGGGGGTTCACACCTAGACACGTGGGAAAGTTGGGGCCTACTGCCGACAAATGATTCAATGTAGTTTCTTTTTTTGACTAGGATTCAATGTAGTTTTGATCTTGAAGAGATGCAAAGGTGGTGGTGTTGTTGATTGAGTCCCCCTTGATACTGAAATGATAGGTACCTAAGGTAAGTTTAATGTATGGCGTACAAGTCAGAGTCTCTGTGCACGGATTTTCAGACTTTCGATTCGAGTGATTTTTTGTTTGTAGTACTATTGGGTCCCAAAAAAATTTAGTACCAAAAAAAAAAAAAACACAATTTTTATCGCAACAATTTACGTAGTAGATTGTGAGTGGTAAAAAATATGTAATAGACCTGTATAAAAGTGATAAATAATTAATTATAATATATTATATAAGATAATTGTAGTAAAAATTGTGATTTTTTGTTTTTGTTTAAATACTAATAAAAAATAAAAATTATTTTACTATTTAATTTATTTTTGTTACTATTTATAAGTTCTATTTCACTTTTTTATATTATTTATAGGCTTTATTGTACTGTTTTAACTAACTTTTACTTTTATTTATCATACTTTTAGTAATAAATTTTCAATTTCAACAAAATAAACTGTATCTAATTAGAGCCTTTATATGATGCTAAAATTATTCGTGGGCACCTATCATGCATGCATTGCATATGCAAAGTTTCCCTTTTTGCTGAAAAGGCTCACATCTGTTAAAGTGAATTGTATTCACCACCTAAAGGTGTCATAAGCTGATTACAATTTCAGAATTCTCCTAGCTAGTTTTCACATATGCTTAGAAACTTGATGTGCCTATATATGGTTTAGTTATTTTTTTAAGAGTGTATTTAACTTATTCATTTTTGTCAAGTTTCCTAAATCTTCACCTTTTCTTTTTAGATTACAAATGTGTTCTGTCTGTTTTCAATTAAAAATAAAAAGTTAATCCTAATTTATTCTATAAAAAAAGTAACAATGTTTAGATTTTTTTTTTTTTTTTGGGCTTGAAACTATTTTTTTTTTGGAGTTATGATAGAGGTCATGTATTAGGTATGACTTCAAAACAATCCTGGTTTATTTTTGATAGAAAAGTCAATAATATATAAATTCTGTACAATTTTTTTATTTTAAATTATCTTTTTGACAAAGAAAAGTTTTTTTTCAATCTTCCATCACCAAATTTGGTCTTTCTAGTCTTCTCCTAGAAAAATATATTGTCATTTGTCGGTCATGACAAATGAATTACATGTGTAAACTCCT
Organism: Quercus glauca; assembly: GCA_023736055.1. Classification (NCBI taxonomy): domain Eukaryota; kingdom Viridiplantae; phylum Streptophyta; class Magnoliopsida; order Fagales; family Fagaceae; genus Quercus; species Quercus glauca. The sequence goes on along the minus strand of CM043324.1, from coordinate 18,721,604 downwards.
CTATTTTTCATACAAAACTGCTTTAGGTATTCTCGATCATTTTATACCATATTTTGTCCCTCATCTTATAACCTACCCCCTCCCTTTTTTCTTGAAAAACACTCCTGTGTAAGCCGGCTATTTAATCATATCATAAAGTATTTAATTCTATGTCTTATCTTAGGAAAAAAAATATCATAAATATTTAACCTTTTGATCCTCTTCATATATTTTTTTTAGTTCGATAATTACGAGAAGGGATTGAGATTTTTTAAAAAATAAATTACACATAAATCAAATAGTTCTTAACGGGGCAACCAATCCTCCATCTTATTTTACAAGAGAAAATGGCCGCACCCTAGAGTTAAACTTAAAGGTCATTAGTAGAATAATCTTCCTCTTCGAATTTACCTTAAGACACTTGATTTGCTAGTAGAACCAATTTCAACCTAATTATCCATTTCAAAACCTCTAGTAGATAGTGATGGCAACACGAGAAACTTTGTGGCTGTAGCCCCCGAGTTGGCAGTAGAAGGGGACAAAGGGATTGGGGAGCGCATAGAATTATTATTATTTTTTAATTTGAAAAAAAAATAGTGATATCTAATATTATCTAATAAAATCAAAATGGTGCCCTACACTTTGATTGCGTCAACTACAAGTCTTCTCTCATTCTTTCCTTATATTTTCTTTTTCGATTTTTCTTCTTATATCATATGGACAGTCTTTAACTAATTTATAATGCACAATTAGAAATTTTTTTTTTTTAATCCCTGATAACAAAAGAGTTCTGAACACATAACTATATTAAAATTATTATCAAGTTAATTTTTCTATGAGTGTGTCTCAATAAGTTTATTTTGTTTGAAAAATAAGCTGTACTTAAAAAAAAAAAAAGTGAAGTTTTAAAAAATATACATAAATTAGAAAATAAGCTCATCCAAACATGCCACCCAAAACCCTATTACCAAAGTTCCAAGTATTTTAAACATCAATTAAAATTTCACAACTAAAAGTGTCACATAATTTTTTTTTTTAAAGGTAGAAATTTTATTGATGATAGATATACATGACATGTGAAAACCCTGACCATTACAAAAACACAAGGCCATCAGGGGAAGCAACAACTGGTCTGCAAACCAGACAATTATGCAGAAACAAAACACAAGGCCTTGGCCAGCAGAAGCTACTTCTCATTCCTGTAATTCTACAGAAAATACAAACAGCCAAAGCCACAAAATGGCCATGACCATTACTATAACACAAGGCCATCTGCATACCAGAAAATTATGCAAAGAAAAAAAAAAAAAAAAAACACTAGGCCATGGCAACACACAAAGCAGAAGCTAGTTCTCATTCCAGCAATTTTGCAGAAAATACAAACAGCCAGAGCCATAAACTGCCTATGACCATTTCAATACACAATGCAGGAGCTAGTCCTTCGTCCAGCAAGCATACATAAAATACAGACACAAACACAAAGGCCAGTGACATACATTACAAAAAAACCACAAAGAAATCATTCAATTATTTGTTTGAGCAGCTACCAATCTTTGGTATTCTTGTAGAAATCCAATTGCTCCATCAAATATAGACTTGGGGTGAGTTTGGATATGTTCAAAATAAAATTTGTTTCGAGCATTCCAAATTGCCCAAGCAACTACAGCCCATCTTTCCAATTCCTAATGTGAAAGTTTATCTATCAACCAACGAAAAAACATGAAGATATCTTGAGCATTGTTAGAGCATTTTTGAATCTTTCCTCGGCAAAGGGCCCATATATTTCTTGCAAAAGGACATTCCTAAAGCAAGTGTGTAGCAAACTCCAATTGTTGACAGCAAAACTCATACTGTGGGTCAATTTTTGTCTTTCGGCGATGCAAGTTGTCCCTAGTAGGCAAAATATTTGAACATTCTTTCCATACAAACATACGTACTTTCAATGGTACATTCAAACTCCACAGCCTTCTCTATATTCCACGGTCAGCCACCATACTTGAGTGTTCAACCCGTGATTTCTCTTTCATTCGTTGTGCTACCTGGTAAGCTTATTTAACTGTAAATTTTTGGGACTTGTTTACCTTCCAAACCAATACATCCTTTGAAGATAACCTTAGCAGAGGCAGTTGCAGAATTTCCATACGTGTCCTATAAGCAAAAAGATCAACAGCTTCTCCCTATCCCATTGTCTTGTGGCACTATCAATCAGGTCTTTCACATACAAATTAGGCTAAATCTCTTCGAGGAAAACCGGTTTGTGTGTCAACCATTTATGCGTTGAAACTTCAATTTAACTTCCATCCCCTACCTGCCACTTTGATCCTTCTATAATAATATCTCTAGCTGCTAAAAGACTTCTCCAAACATATGAAGGATTGTTGCCCATCTCTGCATCCATTAAAGAGCAGTTTGGAAAATATCTTGATTTATATACTCGATAGAACAAAGAGTGAGTGTTATGAATCAAATTCCAAGCTTGTTTAGCTAGCATAGCTAAGTTGAAAGCTTGGATATCTGTAAAATCCATTCCACATCTTCCCTTATTACTACAAAGCTTTTTCCAATTGATCCAATGGATTTTCTTTTCATCTTTAGACTGGCCCCATCAATAATTTGCTACTACGGAGTTAATAGAATCACATAAAGCCTGTGGGGTTTTAAAAATACTCATAGAGTAGGTGGGAATAGCTTGAGCCACTGTCTTAATTAAAATTTCTCGCCCTGCTTTTGAGATAAATTTTTCCTTCCATCCCATCACACTATTAGTAATCTTTTCTCGTAGAACTTTAAAAGTATTGACCTTAGATTTTCCTCCAACCATTGGCAAGCCAAGATACTTATCACAATCCTTCATAATTCTTGCACCCAACGAAGCTTGTATATCATGCTTTACTTCTACTCTTGTATTCTTGCTAAAAAAGATAGAAGTTTTTTGCCTATTAATTGCTTGATTTGATGTCGATTCATAGTACTCAAGCAAGGTTAGGAGATAGTGACATTCCTCCACAATAGCTAGGTAGAAAATAAAGCTATCCTCCGCAAAAAGGAGATGAGAGATACATATCTCATCTGTACATGATAGAATACCATGAAGATTTTGTGATGCCAGTACCTTTCTAGTCAAAGATGAGAGCCCCTCTGCACATAGTAGAAACAAGTATGGGGATAAAGGATCTCCTTGTCTTATACCCCCTACATGGGGTGACAAAACCTTTAGGCTCCCCATTTATAAGCACTAAATAAGAAGCAATAGTCACTGTTTCCATTGCTAGGTGCAACAATCGAGCATCAATGCCCAATTTGAGCATGGTTTGCCGAAGAAAATCTCATTCAACCTGATCATATACCTTACTAATATCCAATTTAATAGCCATATGCCATTTCTTCCTTGTTCTTTTGTTTCTCATCTCGTGTAATACTTCAAATGCTACAGAAGTATTATCAGTAATATTTGGTCTTTCACAATCTATATATATAAATATATATATATATATATATATATATATTTGTCATGTACCTTTAAGTAAATGTTTATTAACTACTTTATTACCCAATTTTGATGATATTTGACGTATGAATTTTAATTAGTCCATGCTTCATAAGGAAATAATGCTAGCTGGTTTGAATAATTCTTTTTTTGATGAACTAGTTTGAATAATTCTAGCTAGGGACAAACATAATTTTGTATATTTATTAAACACTTTAACTAAAACCATTAACTTTATTGTGGCTTCCCTTATAATTGTAATAGTGACTTCAAGAGTTCTTCAACAACAGTTCTCACCTCTACCTTCATTCAAATATATTAGCAAGAGCTCCATGATGCATGTATGGAAAAATGAGAACAATTCGTATATCTGTATAAGTGTAATATCATTATAGCACTGCTAGAACAATTCGTATATCTGTATAAGTGTAATATCATTATAGCACTGCTAGAACAAACCTAACCAATGACGGAGCCAAGATTTTAGTTTAGGAGGGGCAAGATCAAAAGACAATAATAAAAAAATAACCAAAAATTATTAATTTACGATAGGCCAAGAATGTATTGATCCCTTGTGATATATTAATTGATTAATTAGTCAAGTTTATTAATTAATCAAATTAACATACAAAGTGCGTGGTAGCACAAATAAATCACCAAATAACTAAGTATACAGCGGAAATTAAATTGACACGGTAATTTGTTTACGAATGGGGAAAACTTACACTGCAAAAACTCTATCGGGTGATTTTAAGGTCATCACTTCTGAGAATTTACTATTATCAAAACAAGTGGTTAAAAGTAAAGGAATCTCAGTACCTTATACTAACCTACAGTTGAACCCTTACTCCAATACCCAATTGGACTTGTTCTGTAATGACAATCTCTCATTTTCAATGCACGGCTCCCAGTACGTGACTAACCAATAGATGCGCGGATCCCAATACGCGACTTAATCACCAACTTAAGAAGGATGTTGGCTGCAAAGTTCTTCAGTTCATCCAGACAATGAAAATGAAGAAGCTCCTTGGTCATTGTAAAGTTGTAATTTACAATTATTTATGTTGGCTTTAATTCCGTGTCAAATTTGATTGTAATTATGTTCAATTTTTTGTACCCTGTATTATTTGTGGGATTTCATTGTAAGGGTTGTGTGTGAGAGAGAGAGTGTGAAGACTCAAGGCATGAAGACTAAAGCTGTTTTCGTGGGTTGCTCATGAGTAAGCTTCTCGCGAAGTGAAGCATGTGCTCTGCACATGACTAGAGTGCGAAGAGTCAAGATAGGATGGAGACAGCTGGTTTTCGTGAGTGTCTCGCGGGTAAGGCCTTCCCACGAGATACCCACGAAACATTCTGTTTTGCTGAACTATCATTTCTGATACACACTATATGTACCCACATTATATATACACACATTACCCACAGATGTTGAGGAGTGCTTTTGAGAGAAAACCCTAGCCACAAACCTTGGGAGTTAGAGATTGTTATACCCACAATTCTCTACACAATTCGTTATGGATTTTCCTCAACTCCTACCTCTCCATTTCCATACATTTGAGAGGTTGATAACCCAAACACTTATCACACCCTTTCAGAGTGTTAAGTGAGGTTTTGGTGCTGCTGGGAAGCATTGGAGAAAGCCAGGCTTTGGCGGATGCAATCGGGTGTATTGTGGGATCTGGAGAGCTAAATAAGACACGATTTCGAGAAACCTTGTTGGAGTAAGAGCTTGGAGGGTTTAGGTGCATTAGGTAGATTAGGCTTGGTCTCTTGCTACTCGAGTATCCCAACTGATTGTCTAGTGGAATGATTACCGCTTAGAGAGCGGCGGAGAGGTTTTACACTGAGTATTTTGGTTTCCTCTTTGATAACACATCGATGTGTTATCTTGTGTTTGCATTCTTCTTCCCCACTCTTTTACCTTTCAGTTTACTGCTGTGTTATATTGATTATGGGTTAGAGTAGTTTATTTGTTTATCCGTTTGTTTTTACTCTATTCCGCACTTAGTATAAGTTAGAGTAAAATCTATCGAGCTGTAATTTTTAATTTGGGAGTCTAAACAGCTCTTGTGTTTTAACACATTTTTGAGCTTTCAATTGGTATTAGAGCGGGTACACTCACTATGGTTTAATTACGCGAGTGTGATCCTTAACCCTTTTGTGATGGACCGATCACAATCTCTCAATGCTCCACCATTCTTTGATGGGAGCAACTATGCATTTTGAAAGGTTAGTATGAGGGCTTTCTTGTGTGCTATAGATGAGTTAGTATGGGACTCTGTTGAGAATGGGTATGTTAAACCCACAATAGCCATGTCTAAATGGGAAAAGGCAGCCCTTGCTTTGGCTAATGCAAACAGTAAGGCTATTAATGCGATATTCTATGGTGTGTCTACTGATGAATTTCATAGGATATCGCATGTGGAGATAGCCAAAGAAGCTTGAACTATTCTTGAGACTATTTATAAGGGTACCAAGAAAGTTGACGACACAAAGCTCCAGATGCTTACCACCAAATTTGAAGAGCTCAAGATGGGTGATGATGCGTCGTTTGATTCATTTTATGGGAAGCTCAATGAAATTGTAATTACTAAGCTCAATCTCGGAGAGAAGATTAAGGATGCTAAGGTGGTGAGAAAGATTTTGAGATCCTTACCGGAAAGCTTCCATGCGAAGGTCACAACTATAGAAGAAAGTAAAGATTTGGATGAGATCAGAAACCAAGAACTCATTGGATCTTTCCAAACATATGAGCTGGGACTGCCTTCTCACAAGACGAGCAAATCTCTTGCTCTTAAAACCATCACTGAAAGAATGGATGACTCCTTCGAAGAAGATGATGTGGAGAAGGAGGTAGCATTTCTTGCAAAGAACTTCCTCAAATTTTTGAAGATGTAAAACAGTGGGAATTCGTTCAGCAAAGGAAAGTTTTCATCCTCCAAAGGTGATAGGAAGGAGTTTAAGAAGAAAGATGGAAATGATTCTTAATCCTCTCAAGGAATTGTGTGTTACAAATGCAATGGCCATGGATATCTCAAGAAGGAGTGTCCCAACTATTTGAGAGGAAAGGGTAAAGTGTTTGCCATTACCCTTAGTGATTCTGACTGCTCAAATTCAGACACTAAAGAAGAATGTGACAGTGAAGGAAATTATAGGGCCTTTATGGCTATTGTCTTTGTTGATTCAAAGGATGATTTGAGCAATTTGGTTGATGAACTTGGTAATATTTTTGAGGATGAGGAAATTGAAGAATCAGAAGATGAAGACGTGTGCCAAAATGAAGGGGAAAACAACCTTCAAGAAGCGTATGATTCTCTGCTGGAAGATTGTGGCAAATACGCCAAAGTTGCTAACCTTGCTGTGAAAAAGATGAAAAAGGTTGAAGAAGAGCATAGGTGTATACTTGTGCAACTCAAGGAATCAAAGTGTGAAGAAGAAAGACTCAAGGGAGAGTTGGTTGAAGCTTACTCTAAGATCAAGTTTCTTAAACTTGAAATTATTCAAGCAAATGTCAAGGTTGAGCGCATCTCCACCAAGAAACTTGAAATTATTCAAGCAAATGTCCTCTCAAAAATCTTCACATGATAAGACCAGTTTGGGCTATACCGGAGAAGGAAGTTCAAGCAGCGAACCCAAGAAGGAAGTAAGGCTCGTATTAGCCAAGAATGAAGATAAGCTAAAAGAAGTGAAGCCAAAGATTGAGACCCCTGTTGCTATAAAAAGAACCATTGGTGTAAAACCAAAGGAAAAAGGGAAGTTATTATCCAAAAATCAAAGGGGGCCTCAAGTGAAGCGTGTGTGTCATTATTGTGGTGTACAGGGGTATACAAGGCCGAATTGTTTCAAGCTTCATGCACTCAAGAAGGCTGATTCTCTACGTGGCCAAGAAATGTCAAAGAGAAGACCAAAGGGAGCATAAGCTAAGGGAGATAGTGAGGGACATCTCATTGGAGACGTTATGGAAATGCTAAAGAACATATCACTATGCCTTGCTAGCTTCACTCTGAGGTTTGAAAGTTATGTTGGTCATACCCCGCCATCTAAGGCACTCACCCAAAACACTCGTAAAGAGTGGGTGAAGAAGGGTACCTATGCATGATCACTCTCTATACCCATGCATTAATACTTCCGATGTTTAGGGTCATAGGTTCATGCATCATGACATACATAGTTCTCCTATGTCATTGCTTCCAGTTTATAGCATGTTTCTTTTGCGAGTTTTGTTTTGTACTTGTTGTCTTGTTGATCTTACTTTACTTGTTCTATTTTTGTGTGTGTTCAAAAAATTCAAAAACCCAAAAAAATTGAAAAATCTTCGAGAAGTTTGATCGCTTGTGTTGTGTATGTCACACATGAATTTGGCCTAGTACCTTCGTACTAATGGCGTAGTGCATTTACGAGCTTAGCTTGTTATGTATGCACATATATCTGTGTGAGAAAAATCTTGAAAACTATGTGTGATTGTTGTAAATCGATCTTCAAACTTGTCATGAATGATTGGTCAATAATCTTGATGGTCTTGATACTTGCATAGACTTGTGCCTATATCTCTTCCCACTTTATTTTTATGTTTTTGCTTAAAGAGCTCAATAAATGTAAATCTCAAAATGAAAAGAGATAATAAGCTGCAAAAGTCGTCACACATACTAGTATTTGACTAGGAAAAAGGAAAAGCGGCATTTTAATTGTAATGTATGGTGCTTAAAAAGCCAAAGGCTTATTCTCAATATTGAAATATTAAAAATTTCAAGTACCGATCTCAAAATGAGATGTATTGTTCAAAAATGATCAAATGTAATGATTTGTATAGAAGCCAAATGAAAAGCTTCAAAGTTGTGTAATCATTTTCTTGTGGGAGGTCATATATGTTCATTTCTATAATTGAGATAAATCACTTGACTTAGCACTAGTTGTGTATGACTTGATTGAATTGATCATTGAAATTTTACTCTGGTCTAAGGACTATTCCACATTTGATACTCACTCACAATACACAAGTTTTTGTTCAATTAATGCTTATTTCATTTGTATGATTGTACATGATTAAATGTGATGTGTATGCTCAATTGTTTGCCGATCAAACCCAAAAATATTTTTGAGTATTTTATATGTTTTTGAAAGTGTTTTTGGACTTTTGTGCTTTAAGTTTTTTTGTTCAAAATGCATTTTATGTGTTGCTCTTCAAAAACTTGTTCAGAGGCATTTTCGCGAGAAACTCGCGACTAAGAGCATCTCGCGAAAAGAGGTTAAGGGAAAGCTGGGAATCTCAAAATTCGTACCGAAAGTATCACGACTATCTTGCTACCATTTCGTGACTAATCTCTTCCTGCTAAAGGATTTTTAGGCAAAAACTAGAAAACACATGTTTCGTATAGAGATTATCGAGACTGTCTCATGACTGTTTCGCGACTAGAAGCTTCTCGCAAAAGTTTTTGTGCTTCAGTGGTGTTTTTCGCAAGTAATTTCATGACTATCTAACCCGCGAAAAACGCGTGTTTTCAATTTTATAGGGCTGATGTGACAAATTTGTAAAACACTCTCTATTTCCCTCTCATTGCCTCACTCGAAGCTCTCTCAACCCAAATATGTTTTTCACTCAAACCCCATCTTTGTTAAGCTTAATCTCTGCACAATCAACTCAAAGGTATGTTTTCTTAAAAATTCTTTTCATTTCTCTCTTAGATTATGCAGAAATTGACTTAGGGTTCTTGAATTGGGGATTTTCGAATAAAGGGTTGGGAAACTTTGTTTTGGGCAAAATTTTTTCAAAATTTTGATTGGGCTGTGTCCCATTTGTTTTGTTTATATCTGTGTTGTCCCCTTGTGGCATTTTAATCATGTATTTAGGAATATTTCCATGTGTTCATGCATTGTTCATTTGTGTAGTGTAGTTGTGCATACCAAGTGTTTGATAAAATGCTCAAGTGGCATTTTTGAGTTGTTGTGGACTCCAATGAGTTCCAATTTCTGGGTTTACCCTTGATTGAACTTGGTATGCATATTTTAATCTTTGGGTGTGTGTTTTACACATTGTGCCCATCATGTGCCTTACAATGCCTTGCCATGCATCACCTAGGCACACACTAGGCACACACCCTGCACACCTCATGCACACTCGACACACACACATGCACAGTTGCTAATTTCTTGCATTTTGGTAATGTTCACATAGTTTAGCACTTTAAGCATGTTGTTTTAACATTGTTGTGTTCTATTTTAAGTACTTCTTCTTATGTTTAGGACTAACTTGAATCTAATCATGTTTGTGTTTTGTTTTTGTGGTTGCACTTGTTTCTTTTCTGTTTTGTGTTGTCTTGTTTAGATGTCTCCCACCAAACACTCTGCTTCCAAGAAATCTTCCAAACATCCTTGCATAGATTCTGATAACTTCATATTAGCTGATGCAGACATGGCTTACAATGATTGTTACAAACAAGCCATAATTGTTATGGAGAGAGTTGTCAAATTGGATACCCTTCAAGACACTTTCATTCTTGAAGTTTTCAAGGAGAGAACATGGACGAAGTTGTTAACTCTGAGTGGAAATGTGTACTTGAAACTCATCAAAGAGTTCTTTTCAAGAGAAACACAGCAGCTTCTTCAAGAGAAAGATGAACTAGGGCAAATTCTGTCTCCAGTCACAATTTGCATGAACAAGACTTTGCTTTATACTTGTGCAACTGTGCAACCTTTGACGGCCCTTAAAATAATCCTTATATATGTTTACAGTTGTGAGAAAAGAAAGCCTAAACACATAATCACGGATTTGATGAAAATCAGCTCTGAAAAACTGAGTTTCATAAACCTTGATAGATAGCCATCTATTGAGCTAGCTGTCGAGCCATGGGCTTTAGCAGCTTTTAAACCTCAATAAATGTTAGTTGTTGAGCTTTAAAATCTAGCACTTTATTACTTGATTCTTGGATAGACTTGCATGGCTTTAACACTTGAACTTGAACCCTTGTTTCTTGAAGTATTAAACACATCTTAAATCTACCCAATTACAAGTAAAGTGCGTTTTGTCAAAGGATTAGCCAATTATATAAAATAGTGACATATCTTCTTAACATTGAATCACATATGTCCTAACAATCTCCCCCTTTGGCAATCTGTGACAAAACCACAACAAAAAAATGAACATATGAGAGAAGTCATAAATCACTCAACTCATATTCACTTGTTGAATACAATAAAATCTATTCTAACACAAACTCTTGAAAAACTTTGCAAGAAGAGAGTTTATGGCAAGTAGACTTTGATAACCTGTATTTCTGAAACACTTTAAACAAAAATCATCAAGGCATCTTAGTGTGAAACAGAAATAATAGATTGCATACATTATATAAGAAACATGTGTATAGAGAGAGAAAAGAAACAACACATGAAGATATAGGTGAAATAACATACATCAATATATATATATATATATATATATATATATATATTTCAACCAAATATAAGTACAATGTATGTCAAGTGGTCACAAGACCAATATACAAAATATAATGTATCTAAAAGAGAAAGAAAAGAAAAGATACAAAAAAACCTTACTACATCCCTCAATATACACTCCCCCTATCTCCTAAACTAACCCTCCCTTTATGAGTATGACTATTCTCATCTCAAAACTACTCCCCTTTTTTGTCATGAGTGACAAAGGGCAAGTAAATCAAGTAGACATCTCATCATCATCCTTATCAACATCATCACTACCAGTGCCATCGTCACTCTCATCCTCAGATGCTGGAGGAGATGGAGAGGAAGCGATAGTAAAACCACCCATGATAGCCTGTCGTCATTCGATACAACCAGCACGGGTGTTCACCTGACACAACTCATTGCTGAAAGTGTCAAGGTGAGCATCTATGCGCACAAATTGTGCCATGATGGCCTCAAATGTCACTTCACCCGCTAAAGAAGGAGCAGAGGTGGATGGAGCGGTAGAAGCTGGAGGAGTTGTCGCTTAACGATAGCGGCGTCAATGGCACATATGAAAGTGAAGTGGGGAGGCTTGGGATAGGAGACAGAAAAATGGTGAAGGAGCCGCGTGATAGCCGAAGGAAAAATGAGCTTATCACGGGTCGTTGCATTCTTATAGACATCTATAAGGGAGAGTATGAAGTGAGAAGGGAAGTCAATAGAGATATCCTCAATGAGGGATAACAAAAACCGAGCACGAGGCTCTATGATAGTGTTATAGTGAGACAATGGATGGAGAATAAATGTCATCATCATGTTTAGGATTCTCGGACCTTTAGCAAAGGCCGAGCATGTGGTGTTTTGACGATCACCCCAAGAAGAAGGTGTCTCACAAAATAGAGATGAGAGTTCGTCTTTGGACACTATCCCCAGATGCTCACAGCCAGGGTAGTCAGGATGCGCTACCCTAAGGACGTGTAGTACCTTGGATACAATACCTGGAGTAACTACCATGCGTTTACCCTGAACGCGAGTGACAAACTGGGGTATAGAGTAATCAAATCCGTGCATATTGGAGTAGAACTTCTGTATGATTACGAAAAGGCATGTGACCGGGGCGCCACATAGTGACTCCCAACCCCTATTGTAGATGACAGGGGGTAGGTCAGCGTCAGAAAAATCTGACAGAATGACTTGGCGTTTCGAATGAATGCTTTGTCGTTAAAAGTTCTCCAAGAAGTCCAATTTGGCTTTCTCATTACGAAACCGAGCGTGAGATGGAGTGGGGTCAGAAGGAGAAGAAGAAGAAGATGCCCTGGAACAAAGAGGGTTTCGGGACGGAGTGGATTTACGTTTAGGTGCCATGAAGCAACTAACGTAAGAAAGAGAGAGAGAGAGAGGGACAATCAGAAAAGTACCAAACATATTTAATATAACAAATATAGAAATTTGAAGGTACGTATACATGAAAATGCATGAACATGTGACATGCAAATTTAAATACATCATGGGCTTAGCCCAATCCAAACCTACCAGCACACAACATAGCAACAAAGTAAACACACATCTAACATGCATGAAACATTGTTATAATGCACATGTGATGCAATGTATGAAGTTTTAAACATCATTTTGACAAAAACCATCCCAAAAATTGAGCAAAAACTTCATTGATTTTGAAAAATCTCAAAACTTTCCAAAAATCCCAATAGTTAGGTCAAACATATGAAATGCATGATGAAGAGAGGGATTAAGGACCTTACCAATGAAGAAAAGCAAGATTAAGGTCGAAGAATACTTGGAAACGAAGTTTGGAGTGAGTGAGAGTTGTTTGGGAGGTGAAAAGACTTAAAGTAGTTGAGAGAGATCAAGGAGAATAGATCTAAAATAGCAAGGCGCGTATATATAGAAATTTCATAAACCTTGATCGATCGAGAGCTATTGAGGTCTAAAAACGCGTCTTTTAGTTATTGAACCAGCTATCAAGGATTTAACGAGAGGTTTCCAAATGCAAAAAAAGCTCGATGGATCAAGGTAACTATTAAGAAGCTATCGAGGAGACAGAAAGTTTCTCGATGGATCGAACTAGCTATCGAGAGCTATCGAAAATGCGATAAAAAGCAGCTGAAGGGTCTTGATAGATAGCTTATCTGTCGAGAGCTATCGAGATTGCTTAAAAACAGTTTTTCAAAGAAAAGAAAAACACAGATATGAATGCAATCAAGCATGCTACTCAAAATAAGATCCAAACAACATTTTAAGCTCTCAAAATCATCTCTCAACAAGAAAAATGTTAAGCATATAGATCCCAAAACACACACACACACACACACACACTAAACAAGTCTAACCAATTTTATATTTCAAAAACAAGTTAAGACAGTTTAGTGAACATATATTAACACATGTATTCTTTGTGATGGCAAAATCACATTGTACCTGCACATGTATCAAAAGTAGCAAAGAATATTGCGTGTTGTGTGTGAAAAACATCGCACGATTGCATAAGTGTTTACGTGTTATGACGATTTGAGATATGAGAAAATCACTTTAACTCACACATAATTATAACTGTTTGATAGGGACTTTCACCTTCGAGGTACATCTTATAACTCCTACATCTCATAGAATACACTCTTGCAATCATATATAAAGCATTTTGATCTTTTTGCTTTTATTTTTCTTTGCATATTTTTCTTTTAAGCAAACCATGCATGGACATATATGAGATAGAAAAGAAATACCCAATGATGTTAAGCATTTGAAATTCCAATTTTGCTATGCCGAAGCATACAAATGTCATTTCATGATTGGTGGGCGACAGTGGTGAGAAGGTTATTTTTGCCTTTCTCTTAGGGTTTTCTAGTCCTTCCCATCAAAAAGAGTGATACGAGTATTAAGTACAAGAGATCACTTAACCTTACTAATTACAAACACGAGCCACAAAACTTACTTGCTTAGTTGTGCATAGAGATGCTCATCTAAGCTACAAAAGATACAAAATTTTGAAAACTTTGTTTCAATGGCCATCCAAGGTACACAAGTACATTACACAAACACATATTGTTTTTGTATTTTTCTGATTTTTCAAAAATTTTTTATTTTTATATGAAAAATAAAATAAAGAAAAACTGAAAAATAACCAAACAAAAACATGTTAAACAAAACAATGCATAAAACTAGACTGACTAAAAACATAAAAGAAAAACACACAAGTAATGCAAAAACAAAAACAAGAAGGGGAGAGAGAGAAACAGTAATAGAATCACTTAGAACCTTTTTCCTTCCACACCTTGAAAGTACCTTTTCATTTAGCAAACCCTTGATCCAGCGGTGAGGGCTTTGAGAAGATCTCCAAGAGGAGCAATGGAGGATGGAAATTGATTCTGGTTTCCCGATGCGATCATGCTGTTGCTTTGTTGAGTGGCTAGCCACTTATAGCAATTTGGTCGAGTATGTCCAACTGTGCCACAGTGATGACAGAAATGCTGCTTTTTCTGTTTTGGCTTTTGAGTATTTCCCTTCTTAGCCCTAGGGTTCTTGACCTCTTTCTTATCAAGCTTAAGGGGTGCTCCTAAGATAGATTTACCCTTGTCTATGTTCTTACTAACTAATTCATTCTTAACATTATTGTTCTTAGTTTGAACATTATTAGCAGGAGGAATAAAAACAGTAGTACTAGTAGAAGCAATACTAGGAGAAGAGAAATCATACCCTAAATCGGTTCGATTAGAAGCAGATTTCTGAAGACTAAGCCTCTTATCAAGCTTAGCACTTGAAGTCCTTTCCAACTGAGCTTTAACTTGGAATAGTTCTGCCTCAAGCGTCTTGGTCTTCTCAGCCAAGAAATTATTCTTAAATCTCAGTGCTCCAATAGTTAATTAGCTTCATAAAACTTTGTAGAGATTTCTTCTCGCTTAAGCTCCACATCACTAAGCTTCTTGGTGGCCAACCTATACAACTTCTCATGCTTTTCAGAGACCTTGTATAACTTTGCATAGGCTGTGTGGATGTCATTTTGTTCATCTATCTTTTCAAACTTAGACTCCACCAATTCCTCTTCTTCATCCACATCTTCAACAATCCCTTCAGTAGGATTTATAGTGGCAGTGAAGGCATTTAGGATTCCATCATCCTCATTATCGGAGTTATCCTCAGGCTCGGTGTCGCTCTAGGTAGCAGTAAGTGCCTTACTTTTTCCAAAGGTCTTGAGATAAGTAGGGCATTCTTGTTTTATGTGACTGAAGCCTTGACACTTAAAGCACTTTGGTCCTGAGGGAACAGTATACTGGCTGCCATCTCTAGCATCCTTCTTCCCTTTGTCTTGACTCTTAGACTGAGAAAAACTCGACTGTCTACGGTCCTTGTTGAAGCCCTTTACATTGGCATTCTTCATGAACTTTTTGAATTGCCTAGTGATGTAGGACTTCATCTTAGAATCTTCATCATTAGAAGACTCATTAGTGTCACTGCTTTTGGCCTTTAGTGCCATGCTTTTGTTCTTGCTTGATTTCTCGATCCTAGACAAACCCAACTCATAGGTTTGTAGATTACCAACCAGCTCTGTCAAAGGAATGGTTGACAACCAGCTCCTTAATCGTGGTGATCTTCGCATGAAATCTCTTGGGTAGAGATCTAAAAACCTTTTTCACAATCTTAGGTTCAGGAATGGTTTCCCCAAGATTAAAAGCTGAGTTCACTATGTCTTTGAGCTTGGCATAGAACTCATCGAACAACTCATCCTTCTCCATCTTGATCTTTTCAAAGCTTGTAGTGAGCCTTTGAAGTTTTGAATCCTTGACAGCCTTGGTTCCCTCATAGGTTGTCTGGAGAATAGTTCATGCTTCCTTAGCAGTTTCAGTGGAGGATATCTTCTTGAACTCCTCATTCATGATTGCACTGAATAAAGCATTCAATGCCCTGCTATTGAAGTTTGCTGCCTTGATCTTAGCATCATCATAGTCGCCCAGCGCTTCCGTAGGTTTGGTCCAGCCTATCTCCACAGCTTGTCACACTTTCTCATCTAAAGACTGCAAGAAAGCTCTCATGCATACTTTCCAGTATGTATAGTTAGTGTCATCAAATAAAGGAGGTATAATAAGAGACTATCTTATATCCATGACAAACAGGGGTCAATGGATCACACACAAAGATTAAAACCTAATCAGAGTGTGCCTGCTCTGATACCACTTGATAGGCCAAGAATGTATTGACCCCTTATGATATATTAATTGATTAATTAGCCAAGTTTATTAATTAATCAAATTAACATGCAAAGTGCGTGGTTGCACAAACAAATCACTAAATAACTAAGTATGCAGCGAAAATTAAATTGACATAGTAATTTGTTTACAAATGGGGAAAACCTATACGGAAAAAACCCCACCGGGTGATTTTAAGGCCACCACTCCTGAGAATTCACTATTATCAAAACAAGCGATTACAAGTAAAGGAATCTCAATACCTTATACCAACCTACAATTGAACCCTTACCCCAATACCCAATTGGACTTGTTCTGTAGTGACAATCTCTCATTTTCAATGCATGGCTCCCAGTACGTCACTAACCAATAAATGTGTGGATCCTAGTACGTGACTTAATCACCAACTTGAGAAGGATGTTGGCTGCAAAGTTCTTCAGTTCATCCAGACGATGAAAATCAAGAAGTACCTTGGTCATAAAACCCTACGGTGTAAAAACACAACAGCTTCTTCAAGAGAAAGATGAACTAGTGCAAATTCTGTCTCCAATCATAATTTGCATGAACAAAACTTTGCTCTACACTTGTGCAACTATGCAACCTTTGACAGCCCTTAAAATAATCATTATATATGTTTAGGGTTGTGAGAAAAGAAAGCCTAAACACATACTCATGAATTGTATGAAAATCAGCATTGAAAAACTGAGTTTCATAAACCTCGATAGATAGTCATCTATCGAGCTAGCTATCGAGCCACAGGCTTCAACAGCTTTTAAACTTCGATAGATGCTAGTTGTCAAGCTTTAAAATCCAGCACTTCATTACTTGATTCTTGGACAGACTTGCATGGCTTTAACACTTGAACTTGAAACCTTATTTCTTTAAGCATTAAACACATCCTAGATCTACCCAATTACAAGTAAAGTGCGTTTTGTCAAAGCATTACAAATTACATAAAATAGTGACATATGTTCCTAACATTGAATCATATATGTCCTAACAATTTATATTAATAATAAAATTTTAAACAAACAATAATTGTCATACAAAGCCTATTAACATTAAACAATTGTAAAATAAATAAACAAATTGTAAAACATCTAATTTATAGTTATTAGTTGACAATCAATCATCAAAGTAAGAGATTAATCTATATACATAAGGTTTAGAGATCTAATTTGATTCCTTAAAATAAATTGAGAAAATAAATTTCAACTTTTCTCAATTCTTTTAATTATTTTAAATTTTGAATTTATCGTAGATACTCAAATTTTGAAACTATGAAAATGGAAGAGATGAAGGATAAAAAAAGTAATGGACATTTTATTGCTTTAGTACCATATAACACATTATTATTATGATGTGTAATTAGAGCTCCACAGGCGCGCGCTGAACTTCAAATGAAAAGAAGGAAATTTAGGTAAGTGAAAAAAGAAAAAGATAAAAAGAGTTAATATGGTCAAAAGTGTAAGCCGCTTTAACAAGTTTAGTTTGGTGGCATTTATTTTGTGATAGATTATTTAAAGTGAGAGGAATTGTTTTAGTAACATTACAAAATTTCACAATATTTTTACAATAAATTAAGGTGCTAATATATCATTGGTCAGAATAAAATAAAATAAATTATTCTGAGATTCATTTTAACTAAAAATTAGAGTATTGTAAAAATATTGTAAGATTTTATTGTGTCTTTAGACTTTTTCAATTGAAAGATTTGTTATTTTATTATTTATTTCATGTCATGCACAGTTTGTTTAGGGAAACTGTTTCCTTGTTTTTTTATTCTATGTCAGGAGCTAAACCAACTTTACATAAGAATGTATAAAAGACTTTACATCAAAAGTCTATGTTAGGTAAGCCCCAATAATTGAAACAGTCACACGGAGGCCCCAATAATTGATTGGCTGAATGAAAATAATGTCTTTAACATCAAAATAACCAAACCAACCCTCGTAAACAAATAACAATCCTACATTTTTAAAAGTTTAAGGACTGGTTTGGTGTGTTTTAGGTTGTGATACATTACATATTAGCACTGTTAATTATCATTATGAAATTCTAGTTTCAAATACGTGATTAGGTTCAGCTTGACAAAAAAAAGCATTAATGTCCATAACGTGCATGCACATCTGGAATTCGTATATTTTTTCTTTTCATGGTGTCTAATTGTTTTGGATTCTTAAATGCTACGTACCCAAAGTTAGATTCATGTTCTACCTGAACAGCTATTTAGTGTGTGTCAAATCAAACAGAAAAAATGATTAATTTGTGTATTTCCGAGGAACGCGAATGAAGATGCATCTTATGAGTTATGAACACTATATCATACTTTATTTTAGTTGTAGGTCTAAATCGCTTTACTTGTACAGATGAGAACATTGCTCTATGGTAATCACTGTTTTAAAAACCGGACCGGACTGGCTGGTCCAACCGGTTCAACCGGGAATTGGGAGCCAGTCCGGTCTGGTTAAAACTCCAAAATTGGTCAACAACAGGTCAAAAATCGAGTAAAAAACCGGGGTTGAACCGAAAATTTTCAAAAAAACGGTTTGATGTCCGGTACGGTTTTTAAAACCATAATAGTAATACGTTGGTACAACCATGAATATATGTAGCTAGGAGTTATGGGTCGTGGTCACTTTAACCTGAAAATGATAATGTTACCTTTTTATTATTGATATTACTAATAGAACTTTCAATTTCCATTTTATAGTCCTTTAAAAAAAAGAAGTTGGGTGTTTCAACTTTCAACTTCCATTCCATATATAGAGAGCTTTCCTTAAAATTTTGGCATTGCGTTTCAATTCTGATAGAAACATTGCTTGGGAGTTGGGAGTTAGGAGCATATTTAGGACAAGGGTTGGTTTTGTGTTGGTTCTTTTGGTTTTAAAATAAGAATTAAAGGAAACCCCAATCCAATTGACGAGTCCGCTAACAGACACCACATCTTTGGTATTGGTATGGAAACCAATTAATGATGGAGAAATTTTCATTGATTTTAATTTTTTTTTTTTTAATTCTTTCTCGTTTTCCTTCCTTTTTTGAATGTCAGTAGCATTCTTGACTGAAATTCTTCATATTCCTTCCTCTTTCCAACTGTTTTAGCTTAATTGTTTGATGGATTGATGTCTCTTTCTTTTTATTGTGTGTGGAAGAAGTAGTTCAGTTTAATTTTTTTTTTTTTTGGGTGGATAATTCGATAATTGGGGAAGAAGAATTTAAATCCTGGATGTCTCCATTGAATGTACTAAGAAATGTCAACCAGTTGAGTTACAACTAGTTAAAATATGTTATAATTAATTGCTTAAAAAAGAGAGAAGAGGGGAGGAAAAAGAATTGAGTAAATATAGGAAGAAAAGTGGGAAGAGTAACGGGCAAACATGACAAAGATAGCTAGACAACTTCAAGTATGAGAATGATCAAGATTATTGTACAATATAATTGTTTTTATTGCTAAATTAGATTTATCATTAAAGTAAGTGCCTGAAATTCGTTATTTGGTGCGTAAGAGAACAAGAAAGATCAATTGAAAAAGAGTAATGTTATATAGACAAATCAAAGGATAATATATATATGTGTGTGTTCTACAATCCTATGTTGTGAATCCAAAATAAGTAATTCTTGCTAGAAATATAAGGGCAACAAATTCAACTTTTGTAAATGTTGATATTTATCTCTACATGAGAAAGATTATAACAATATGAAGAATTGAATGAATTAAGCACATATCATGTAAAAGCCAATTAGGCAATACAATATTCAACTCAAAATAAACTTACCATAAGAATCAAATAATCATCATACCCATAAAATATCTTTCATCAATATGATTTGTTAACATAAAATCCATGTCAATATAGGGTTTTAAAATTCTCACAAATATTTCTAGGCATGCATCATTATGATAGTGAACAAATTAAATGGTGAAATTACAAATTCTTAGGGATCAATTGAGTGAATTAGGAGTGTCGCATGTAATAGTTGTTCATACTGAAGAGCAGAAGCGCAACTTTTACTATTAACTTGTTGTAAGGTGAAGGAAATAGCTAGTATAGATGAAAAATTGAAAGATACAAAAACTAGTTCTTTTTGGTATTCTATATCATTCATTCCTTTTATTGGCATAGAGTTATAATGATTGAATACTTTAAAGGTCAGAAATTTAACCTAGGAAAAGTCAATGGATGCCTTAAAGATATTAGTTTAGAAAGTATTTTTATAAATTTTTATGAGAAAAGAAAAAGGTAATAACAAATTTTGATGGATTTTTTTATATTTTTCATAAAACTAGTATCAATATTTTCATAAAATGGTCGATTAACAAATACCCTAATGACATTTTTTAACCGAACCTTTTAATTGAAACCGAACCCAAAACAAGAGGTAGAAACTGAAGTGATGGAAACCAAAGCGATTGAAACTCAAATAGACATTCACTACCATTATATTAATTGAAAGGTTGTCATTGACTAGTAACACTGACTAAGTTAGAAATTTTTTTCAAGGACAGTGGCAGCTCCAGAAATTTTTTTGAGTTGAGAGTCATCATTAAAAAACTTAAATTATACCAGATCTAATAAAAATAGAACTTCATATATTAACGAAAAAAAAAAATCACACACACACACATATGCAAACAGATAAAGTCTTACAATTTTCTTCTTTGAATTTTCTTATTTTGAAATCGTTATATGATAGTCTTATTATCAATGTTGCAAGCTACATCTCTTTTAAATTTTTTGTTAAATAAACTTTTCTTGAACTTTTTTTTTTTAATTTTTTTTTTTTATGTAAGGACCTAATATATTATTAAGGGGACTAAAGTTTAAGGACAAAATTTGTCTACAAACTAAGTTGTAGCACAAGGCTACAACTCTCACTAAATAAATTAACATTACTACATATTTTGCAAATCTAACTATTGAATTGCATGTTCTCCATGTTCTTAAAACACATGTTAAGTTTTATGTCAATCGGATGTTATTTAATATTCGATCAATAAACTTATTTTTTATGTATAATTTTAGATTACAAAAACTTGAAATTTAAACATTTGATTGATGACATAGTTATTGATCTTTGATTTTCTTGAAATTTTGCAAGTATGAAGGATATAAGAAGAAAATGTAATAAAATGGTGGATTTGTTAAAACTCACAACCAATAAAAAAAAATATATTGAATGGAGTTGTAGCCTTACCTTACAACAAATTTTGTTGCCAAATTTTGTTCAAAGCTTAGTTATGTTGGGCTTAAAAAAAATTTAGGGTTATCACAAATTTTTTTTAAGGATAAAAAAATCATAAATTTTTAAAATTTAAACATAATAATTATTATTTTTTCCAGGCCAAGGTGGTCCTGTGACCACCCTAGACTCTATGTAGAGCCGCAAGTGTTTAGGGAACCAAGCTATATATATATATATATAGAGGTAGTTATTGGCTACCATAGTCATGTGCTGAATTTTATTTATGATTTCTTGTTCTAATAATCCATCTATATTCCATTCATAGAGTTTATTAGAAGATATTAAGAACTGGTTGCTGCCATTTTTCTCTTCAAACTGGAGATCAGGGGGTGTTGGTCTAGGATACCAATTTTTGGTAAGTTTGGTTGGGGTTACTCTTCGGTGGTAAAGTTTATTTACCTGTAGTCCTTGGAATTGGTTTTCTAATTTTCCTATTTCCTCTTGGGTTTCTTTGATTTCATGTTGAAGGTCGTTAACTGTGATTTCTTTCTTAGCTTTGGTAAACCTATTGAAGATTTTCTCCAGGTTAGTTGGAGGTTCAGAGTGCTTTGGTTTGGTTTCCTTTGTTTTTTTGACTAAAGTTTTCTAAAACTAGCTAAGATATTGGGCTTTAACACCTGTCTTTACATCATATCCTAATGTTTGGACTACTAGAGATGCTGGATGACTCTCTAGAAGATGATGATTGGTTTATTTGGAAAATCTCATGATCACTAGAACTGCTAAAGAACTCACTGTCTATGTGGTTAAGTTCTAGGAGCTTGAAAATTTCATCTTTGCTGGTTTGGTCCCCTTGGAGAGGGTTGATTAAAGCTTTAGCTTTGGATTTATACTCAGACCTAAAATGACATTTCTTGCCACACTTATAACATTCGGTATACTTCTTATCGAATGTTTTTTGTGCTGGATTTTTTCTTTTACTATTGACCTTATGGTAATCTCTGGACTTCTTGCTTTTCTTATAGAAACCAATTCTGCTGAAGTTGCTGGGTTTCTTATGACTTCTATAATACTTGGAGGATGTTCTTTTCCTAGGATATTCTTTTTCCCTAGGTTTCCTCCTGGATGGGGCTATGGAAGGTAAGCCATACTGAGTACAAAAGTTTCCTACTTCATACTTAGCTTTTCTTTTGTCCTTATTGGCCTGATTTTGGATTTTCATATCTATGCATAGCTTCAGGCCTTCCTTGCGAATGACACTAGATATGTCTCCATAGGTGAGGTCATCATAATCTATGGCACTTGAGGTGTTGCTGAGGGTTTCTCTAATCTTATGAGCAAAAAGACTAGGTAAGCCATTGATAAACTTCTCTTTCCAAAAGGGGGAGTTACAATCGCTTTTGTTCATAACTCAGGTGGTAAAGACATCTTCGTACCACTTGTAGTTACTAAGGGTAGGACACCTGAGGTTACTTAATTGGTCACGTATCTTGGTTGTAATGTAGCTAGGGGTTCCTATGAAATGTCTTGTAATAGTATAGATTAAGGTGTTTACTGCATTTAGGACACCTCAGCCTATGGTTTCATCAAAGATTGGACGTCCAACCTCATCTTTCTAGACTGCACTTTTGATCTCTTCCTTTGATTCTTCTGTTAGGTAATGGTTCCACCATAACAGAAGTTTTCCTGTGAAACCTAAGACCAGAAGTTCAACTACTCCGGTATGGGGACGATTTTCATTGAGGTAGTTATTGGCTACCATAGTCATGTGTTGAATTTTATTTATGATTTCTTGTTCTTATAATCCATCTATATTCCATTCATAGATTTTATCAGAAGATACTGAGAACTAGTGGCTGATGTTTTTCCCTTCAAACTGGAGATCAGGGAGAGTTGGTTGGGGATACCAATTTTTGGTAAGACTGGTTGGGGTTACTCTTCGATGGTAAAGTTTATTTACCTGTAGTCCT
Organism: Quercus glauca; assembly: GCA_023736055.1. NCBI lineage: Eukaryota > Viridiplantae > Streptophyta > Magnoliopsida > Fagales > Fagaceae > Quercus > Quercus glauca. Next base: position 18,698,361 of record CM043324.1, on the reverse strand, counting down.
TGGAATTGGTTTTCTAATTTTTCTATTTCCTTTTCAAACTCTAAAGTGGTTTTGCTGTTGCTGCTGCTAGAAGCCATATGGATGTCTAGGGTGTTTAACCTGGGGTCTCTGCTAGTCGAAGAGGTAGTTGGTTCCTTTTTGATTAGTTCTTCTAACTTTTGGTTGACTATTTCTAGTGTTGTCTTGTCTTTGGACCTGAGACTGGTTTGTTGAGTTACTGGTAACTTGACTGCAGGTTTCTCTAAAGACAGGATGAGCTTAACAAAGTTTCCTGATTAGGGAATGGCCTTGGATTCTATCCTATCTTTTATTCTGTCTAGCTGTTTTCCTGTGACATCTAAACACTAGTTGGTGTAGTTGTTTTACTCTAAGACCTTTTTTACTAGTTTATTCTCACTAGAAGGTTTCCTAAAAGGAGTAGCAACTACTTCAAAACCCTGATATTTGATGGTTATATTCTCTAGGGGAGGGTGACTAGAGCAGACTACTTCCTTGTTTTCTTTGGTCCAATTTGTTTTAGTGATGACATCAGATTTTCTATGCCGTTCAAAATGGTTCTCGAAATATTCAAAGAAAGGGATATTTGCTGATATCTCTTTCATGAACTCTTGCCATTTGGTGTACACTTTTATCTTCTGTTCTTTTGTTGTGTTTCTAGACTTTTTCAATTGGAAGATTTGTTATTTTATTATTTATTTCATGTCATATGTACAGTTTGTTTAGGGAAACTCTTTCCTTGTTTTTCTATTCTATGTCAGGAGCTAAACCAACTTTACATAAGCATGTATAATAGACTTTTTAGGAGTCAGGGGGGCAGGTGCCCCCCTTGCCCCCCTCTGGCTCTGCCCCTAGACCTAACCAAGTTGAAACAGTTACATGGAGGCCCCAATAATTGATTGGCTGAATGAAAATAATGTCTTTAACATCAAAATAACCAGACCAACCCTCGTAAACAAATAACAATCCCACATTTTTAAAAGTTTAAGGACTGATTTGGTGTGTTTTAGGTTTTGATACATTACATATTAGCACTGTTAATTATCATTATGAAATTCTAGTTTCAAATACGTGATTAGGTTCAGCTTGACAAAAAAAAGCATTAATATCCATAACATGCATGCACATCTGGAATTCGTAAATTGTTTTGGATTCTTAAATGCTACGTACCCAAAGTTAGATTCATGCTCTACCTGAACAGCTATATAGGCATTGTGAAATGTTTGCCTGTGCCCATTCTTCACAAGAATCGTGAAAGATTTATATGGACCAATAGTGTGTGTCAAATCAAACAGGAAAAATGTTTTATTTGTGTATTTCCGAGGAACACGAATGAAGATGCATCTTATGAACACTGTATCATACTTTATTTTAGTTGTAGGTCTAAATCGCATTACTTGTACAGATGAGAGCATTGCTCTATGGTCATACGTTGGTACAACCATGAATATAGGTAGCTAGGAGTTATGGGTCGTGGTCGCTTTAACCTGTAAATGATAATGTTACCTTTTTATTATTTCCTTTTTCCTTTGATAAACATCGACCAAAGCCTTGCGTAAAGAGATAAATTATTACCATATTCACATACTAAATGATGGTAAGATGAATTATGAAAATTGACTTTGTCATACAAATCTTTGCCTAGACGTTTAAGCATCTCTCCAATTGATTTTTTAGGGATATTATGATTTATCCCTCATAATTAATCTAGAACTAAGTCTTTGTTTCTACAATGCTACTATTGTCGTTGTATTGGGATTTGATCACGGGGTTTCACTTTTTTATTGGAATTTAAAGTTTAAACTCCCTTAATTTTATATATTTATTGTAATTTACCAATTTCAAAAGTTGGGACTTACCTTTTATTTTAAAATACTAGTTTATTACAAACAAACTATTTATTTTAAAGGAGTACTGCATCACAAAGTACCTAATGATTATCCGAATTTGACAAAAGAATATTGTGAATTTAATTTGTGCAAAGAAAAAAAAATTCATACATGAAAAATTGAAAACAAAAATAGAAAAGGAAAAGGATATGTAAGGATGATGGGAATTGAGAAGTATGTATGGCCCCATTTTTAGAGAGCAAAAATACAATTTTAACAAAAAATGTAAAAAAATGTTGTGTTTGGGTCCACTAGATTTTACTATTTTAGAGAAACTACATCTTCAAAACACCCCAAAATTACATTTTAAAATAGAGAATGTTAGGACATATGTGATTTAATTTTAGGAACAATTGTCAAATTAGAATTGGCTAATCTTTTGACAAAACATACTTTACTTGTAATTTGGTAGATCTAGGATGTGTTTAACGCTTCAAGAATAAGGTTTCAAAGTGTTAAAGACATGCAAGCCTGTCCAAGAAACAAGTGAAGAAGTGCTAGATTTTAAAGCTCGACAGCTAGTATCTATGGAGGTTTAAAAAGCTGCTGAAACCCGATGCTCGACAGCTAGCTCGATATATAAGCTATCTATCAAGGTTTATGAAATTTAATTTTTTAGAGCTGATTTTAATCCAATCCGTGAATACATGCAAATTGTGACTTGAGACAGAATTTGCCCTAATTCATCTTTTTCTTAAAGAAGTTGTTGTGTTTGTACACCATAGGGTTTTGTAACCAAGGAGTTTCGTGATCTTCATTGTGTTGATGAATTGAAGAACTTTGCAGCCAATATCTTTCTTAAGTTGGTGAGTAAGCCGAGTATTGGGATCCGCGCATCGAATTGGTTAGTTATGTACTGGGAGCCGTGCAATAAATAGAGAGATTGTCACTAGAGAACAAGTCTAATTAGGTATTGGGGTAAGGGTTCAACTATAAGTTGGTATAAGGTACTGGGATTCCTTTACTTGTAACCGCTTGTTGTGATAATAGTGAATTCTCGGGAGTGGTAACCTTAAAATCACCTGGTAGAGTTTTTGCCGCGTAGGTTTTCCCTATTCTTAAACAAATCACCGTGTCAATTTAATTTCCGCTACATTTAGTTATTTTTTGATTTGTTTGTGCTACCACACTATTGCATGCTAATTGAATTAATTAATTAACTTGGCTAATTAATTTGTTAATTCATCACAAGGGTCAATATATTTTTGGCCTATCAAGTGATATCAGAGCAGGTACACTCTGATTATGATTAATCTTTGCTATGCGATCCATTGACCCTTGTTTGTCATGGATAGAGGACAGTCTCTTATTGTACCTCCTTCATTTGATGGCACTAACTATACTTACTAGAAAGTACGCATGAGAGTTTTCTTGCAGTCCTTAGATGAGAAAGTGTAGCAAGCTGTGGAGATAGGTTGGACCAAGCCTAAGGAAGTGCCGGCCAATTGGGATAATGCTAAGATCAAGGCGGCTAACTTCAATAGCAAGGCATTGAATGCTTTATTTAGTGCAGTCACGAATGAGGAGTTCAAGAAGATATCCTCTACTGAAATTGCAAAGGAAGCATGGACTATCCTCTAGGCAACCTACGAAGGAACCAAGGCTGTCAAGGATTCAAAACTTTAAAGGCTTACCACGAGCTTTGAAGAGATTAAGATGGAGGAGGATAAGTCATTTGATGAGTTCTATGCCAAGCTCAAGGACATAGTGTACTCAACCTTCAATCTTGGGGAAACCATTCCCGAACAACCCAAGATTGTTAGGAAGGTGCTCAAATCTCTACCTGAGAGATTGCATGCCAAGATCACCGCAATTGAGGAATCAAAGGATATTGACAAAATTCCTTTAACAGAGCTGGTTGGTAATTTGCAGACCTATGAGTTGGGTTTGTCTAGGATCAGGAAATCGAGCAAGAGATAGAGCATGGCATTGAAGGCCAAGAACAGTGACACTGATGAGTCTTCAGACGATGAAGATTCTAAGATGAAATCCTATATCACTCAGCAATTCAAAAAGTTTATGAAGAATGCTAATGCTAAAGGATTTGACAAAGACCACAAGCAGTCTAGTTCGTCTCAGTTTAAGATCCAAGACAAAGGAAAGAAGGATGTTGGGGATGGCAGTTAGTACACTGTTGCCTCAAGACCAAAATGCTTTGAATGTCAAGGCTTCGGACACATGAAACAAGAGTGCCCTACATATCTCAAGACCATTGGGAAAAGCAAGGCACTTGCTGCTACCTTAAGTGATACCGAGCCTGAAGATGATTTCGACAATAAGGATGATGGAATCCTAAATGCCTGTCACTGCCATTGTAAATCCTACTGAAGGGATTGTTGAAGATGTGGATAAAGAAGAGGAATTGGTGGAGTCTAAGTTTGAAAATATGGATGAGCAAGATGACATCCACACAACCTATGCAAAGTTATACAAGGTCTTGGAAAAGCATGAGAAATTGTATAGGTTGGCCACCAAGAAACTCAATGATGTGGAGCTTGAATGGGAAGAAATCTCCACGACGTTTGATAAAGCCAATCAGACTATTAGAGCACCGAGATTTGAGAATAATTTCTTGGCTGAGAATACCAAGAAGCTTGAGGTAAAACTGTTCCAAGTCAGAGCCTAGTTGGAAAGGACTTTAAGTGCAAAGCTTGAAGAGATGCTTAATCTTCAAAAATCTGCTTCTGATCGAACCAGTTTAGGGTATGATTTATCTTCTCCTAGTATTGCTACTGCTAGTACTACTATTTTTGTTCTTCCTAGTAATAATGCTAAATCTGAAAATACTGATGTGCAAAATGTGTTAGCTAGTGAGAACATAGACAATGGTAAATCTATCTTAGGAGCACTCCCTAACCAGGATAAGAAAGAGATCAAAAACCCTAGAGCTAAGAAGGGAAACACTAATAAGCCTAAACAGAAGAAGGAGCATTTATGTCATCACTGTGAAGCAGCTGGACATACTTGACCTAATTACTACAAGTGGTTAGCCACTCAACAGAACAACAGTATGATCTCATTAGGAAACCAGAATCAGTTTCCATCCTCCTTTACTCCTCTTGGAGATCTTCTCAAAGCCCTCTTGTTCCTTTCAAACTTGAACAGTTTCAATTCTTCCCCATCACCACCGGATCAAGGGTTTTCAAAACAAAAATGTTCTTCCAAGCTATGGAAGGAAAAAGGCTATAAGTGATTCAGTCGCTTTTTCTCTCTCTCTCCCCTTCTTGTTTTTGTTTTTGCATTACTTGTGTGTTTTTCTTTCGTGTTTTGAGTCAGTCTAGTTTATGCATTGTTTTGTTTAACATATTTTGTTTGTTTATTTATCAGTTTTACTTTATTTAGTTTTTATAAAAATTAAAAAAAAAATTTTTGAAAAATTAGAAAAATACAAAAACAATGTATGTTTGTGTACATTGGTATTTGTGTACCTTGGATGGCCATTGGAACAAAGTTTTTCAAACTTTGTATCTTTTGTAACTTAGATGAGCATCTCTATGCACAACTAAGCAAGTGAGTTTTGTGGCTCATGTTTGTGATGAGTAAGATTAAGTAATCTCTTATATTTAACACTCGTATTACTCTTTTTGACGGGAAGGACTAGTAAATCCTAAAAGAAAGGCATAAATAATCATCTCACCACTGTTGCCCGCTAATCATGAAATGACATTTGTATGCTTCGGCATAGCAAAAGTGGAATGTCAAATGCTTAACATCATTGGGTATTTCTTTTTTATCTCTTATATGCCCATGCATGGTTTGCTTAAAAGAAAAATATGTAAAGAAAAATAAAAAGCAAAAAGAATCAAAATGCTTTACATATGATTGCAAGCGTATATTCTAGGAGATGTGGGAGTTATAGGATGTACCTTGAAAGTGATAGTCCCCATCAAACAGTTATGATTGTATGTGAGTTAAAGTGATTTTCTTATATCTCAAATCGTCGTAATATGTAGACATTTATGCAATTTTGCGATGTTTTTTACACACAACATGCAATATTCTTTGCTACTTTTGATACATATTCAGGTACAACGTGATTTGGCCATCACAAGGAATACATGTGTTAATGTATGCTCACTAAATTGTCTTAACTTGTTGTGAAATATAAAATTGATTAGACTTGTTTAGTGTGTGTGAGTGTTTTGGATCTATGTGCTTGACATTTTTCTTGTTAAGAGATGATTTTAAGAGTTTAAAATGTTGTTTGGATCTTTGGTTGTATAACATGCTTGATTGCATTATATTCGTGTTTTTGTCTTTTTGAAAAAAAAAATTTTAAGCAATCTCGACAACTACTGGACAGCTCTCAACAGCTAGGCTATCTATCGAGCCATTTCAGCTTCTTTTTATCGCACTCTTGATAGCTTCTCGATAGCTGCTTGATCTATCGAGAAACTTTCTAGATGCTCAATAGCTTCTCGATCCATCGTGATCCCTTTGCTGTGGACACCTTTCGACAGATTCTGGGCAGCTCTTTGACAGCTGATTCAAGCGTTTTAACCTCAATACCTCTCAACACCTCTCGATCTGCTGAGAATTATGGATTTCTATATAAAGGATCAACGCGAATTCTTTCTCATTTCTCTCTCCTTTTGTCTCCTCACCTTCCCTAACACCTCTCAATCACTTCAAATCTCTTCCCTACTCAATCTTCGATCTCAAGATCATTTTCTTCATCTGGTACGATGCTTTCTCACTCATTAATCATGTATTTCATATCTTTTGACCTTAGGGTTTTTGAAAATGTTTGAGATTTTTCAAAATTATTGAGGTTTTTGCTAAAGTTTTGGGATGGATTTTGTTTAAATGATCCTAAGTGTTCATGCATTGCATCACATTTGCATTGTAACTATGATTCATGCATTTTTAGATCTGTGTTTACTTTGTTACAATAATATGCATTGGTAGGTTTGGATTGGGCTGAGCCCATGATGATTTTATGTTACATGTCACATGTTCATGCATTTTCATGCATACATACCTTCAATTCTTTGTATTCTTTTATATTGATATTGTTGGTGCTTTTCTGCTTATCTCTCTTTCTCCCTCTCTCTCTTTCTTGCGTTAGTTTACTCTATGGCACCCAAACACAAATCCACTCCGTCATAGAACCCTCTTCGTTTTGGGCATCCACTTCTTCTTCTAACCCTACTCCTTCTCACGTATGATTTCGTGATGATAAAACCCGACTTTTTGGAGAACTTTTCTTGATAAGGCATTCATTTGGAACGCCAAGTCATTCTATCGAATTTTTTTGATACTGACCTTTCCACTGTCATCTATAGTTGGGGTTGGGGGCCACTATGTGACATCCTAGTCATTTGTCCCTTCGTGATCATATAGGAGTTTTACTCCAATATGCATGGATTCGATACTTCTATACCTCAATTTTTCTCTCACGTTTGAGGTACACGCATTTTTGTTACTCCGGATATTGTATCAAAGGTACTACATGTTCCTAGGGCAATGCATCCTGACTACCCTAGCTGCGATCACTAAGGACTACGTCCAAAGACAAACTCTTGTCTCTATTTTATGAGACACCCTCATCTTGGTGTGAATGCCAAAACACCCCTTGCTCGGGCTTTGTAAAATGTCCGAGATTCCTTAACATGGTGATAACATTCATTCTTCATCCTTTGTCTCATTATAACTCTATTACAAAGCCTTGTGCTCGATTTTTGTTATTCCTCTTAAAGGACATTTCTATTGACTTCCCTTCTCATTTTATTCTATCCTTTATAGATGTCTATAGGGATACAGCAACTCGTGATAAGTTCATTTTTCCTTCCGCTATCACGAGGCTTCTTTGCCATTTTTCTGTCTCCTTTCTTGAGTCTCCTTATTTCACGGTTATGAATGCCATAGACGCTTCTACCGTTCGACAGAGCGAGGCACAGCTTAGACCGAAGTGGCCCCGGACAGAGACGATGACTCCTCTAGCTTCTATCACTCCATACACCTCCGCTCCTTCGTCTTCTGCGGGTGGAGTGACTCTCGACTCCATCATGGCACAGCTTGTGCGTATGGATGCTCGCCTTGACACACTCAGTGATGAGTTATGTCAGGTGAACGCCCGTGTTGGTCGTATTGCACGACGACAGGCTGTCATGGGTGGTTTCACTGCTTATACCTCTCCATCTCCATCGGCTTCAGAGGATGAGAGTGATTATGGCTCCGGTAGTGATGATGCTGATGAGGACGAGGATGTTAGCTCGCCTAGTGATGATGAGATGTCTACTTAATGTACTTACCCTTTGTCACTCGTGACAAAAAGGGGGAGTAGTTTTGATATGAGAGTAATCATATACATAGGGGAAGAGTTAGCGTAGGAGATTTTTGTGATAGAAGGAGTGTCTATGAGGGATGTAGTGAGATTTTTATGTATCTTCTTTTCTTTCTTTTACATTTACCTCATGTATATTTATAAAGTTGTGATTTACAACTATGTTTTATATTGGCTTTATTCTATGACAAAAAGTGTTGTAATTACTTTAATTTTGTTCCTTGTATTTCATGGGATTTTATTGTATTGGGTTTAGTATTAAGTTGGTGAAAACTCAAGCTAAAATGAAGAATCAGTGGAATTCGCGAGAAGCTAACTCGCAAAAAAGCTATGTGAGAAGCACATGCTGGAAGTCGAAGAGTCGTACCAAGCTGTCGTTTTCACAAGTGTCTCGCAGGTAAGGCCTTCCCGCGAGATAGTCACGAAACATTCTTCTTGGAGGATTTTAAAGAGTGACTTTCTTACCCTTCACCTATACTATATATACCCTCATTACCCATAAATGTATACGAGGCTAATTCAAAGAGAAAAACCCTAGATAGGTTTTCTACAACACGCACACCCATCTTTTTGAGAGAAAGTTACTCATCCTTAGTGAGAAATCATTGTAGCATCTTTTCCATCCCTCTTCCATTGTCATACTTAGAGAGGAGATTTGTACCCAAATACAACCCACACCTATTTAGAGTGTAGAGAGTGTTTTAGAGTTTGGGAAGCTTTGGGGATTTGCCAAAAGAAGCCGGTGAGGCTTTGTGGATGCAATCGGGCGTATTGCGAGATCCGGAAAGCTAGATAAGAAACGGTTCCGAGAAGCCTTGTTGGAGTAGGAGCTTGGAGGGCTTAGGTACATTAGATAGATTAGGCTTGGAGGGTCTCTTGCTAACCTATGTATCCCAACTGATTGTCTAGTGGATCGATTACCGCTTGGAGGGCGGCAGAGAGGTTTTTCATCGAGTTCTTCGGTTTCCTCTTCAATAACACATCGGTGTGTTATCTTGTGTTTGCATTCTATCTTCCCTTACTCTTGTGCTTTACTTTTATTGTTTGTTGTATATGTTTATGCACTAGAGTAGTATCGGTTGTTTGCGTTTCATTTACTCTTGTTTCTGCACTTAGATAAGTTAGAGTAAAAGCAATCTAGCTGTAATTTTAATTTGGGGGTCTAAACAGCTCTTGTGTTTTCAACACATTTTCGAGCTTTCAATATTGGTCTTTGACCATTTGACATACATTGTACTTATATTTAGTTTATATCTACTGATGTATGTTGTTCATATCTTTACATGTGTTGTTTCTTTTCTCTCTTGATGCACATGATTCTTATATAGTGTATGCAATCTATTATTTATGTTTCACACAAAGATGCCATGATGAGTTTTGTTTAAAGTGTTTTAGAAATACAGGTTGTCAATGTCTTATCGCCATAAACTCTCTTCTTGCAAAGTTTTTCAAGAGTTTGTGTTGAGATAGATTTTATTGTATTCAACAAGTGAGTATGAGTTGAGTGATTTATGGTTTCTCTCATATGTTCATTTGTTTATTGTGGTTTTGTCACGGATTGCCAAAGGGAGAGATTGTTAGGACATATGTGATTTAATGTTAGGAACATATGTCAAATTAGAATTAGCTAATTCTTTGACAAAACGCACTTTACTTGTAATTGGGTAGATCTATAATGTGTTTAATGCTTCAAGGAATAAGATTTCAAGATTAAGTGTTAAAGCCATGCAAATCTGTCCAAGAAATAAGTGAAGAAGTGCTGGATTTTAAAACTTGACAGCTAGTATCAATCAAGGTTTAAAAAGGTGCTGAAGCCCGATGCTCAACAGCTAGCTCGATAGATAAGCTATCTGTCGAGGTTTATAAAATTTAGTTTTTCAGAGCTGATTTCAATCCAATTTGTGAATGCGTGTTTGTGATTTCTTCTCTCACAACCCTAAACATATATAAGAATTGTTTTAAGGACTATCAAAAGTTGCGTAAGTGTGAAGCAAATTGTGTTCATGCAAATCATGACCGGAGACCGAATTTGCCCTAGTTCATCTTTCTCTTGAAGAAGCTGTTGTTTTTGTACACCGTAAGATTTTGTAACCTAGGAGCTTTGTGATCTTCATCGTGTTGATGAACTGAAGAACTTTGTAGCCAACATCTTTCTTAAGTTGATGAGTAAGCCGTGTACTGGAATCTGCGTATCAAATTGGTTAGTTATGTACTGGGAGCCGTGCAATAAAAGGAGAGATTGTCACTACAGAACAAGTCCAATTGGGTATTGGGGTATGGGTTCAACTGTAGGTTGGCATAAGGTACTGTGATTCATTTACTTGTAACCGCTTATTGTGATAATAGTGAATTCTCGGGAGTGGTGATCTTAAAATTACTCGGTAGGGTTTTTGTCGCGTAAGTTTTCCCCAGTTATAAACAAATCACCGTGTCAATTTAATTTTCGCTACATTTAGTTATTTAGTGATTTGTTTATGCTATCACGTTGTTGCATGCTAATTGAATAAATTAATTAACTTGGGTAATTAATTTGTTAATTCATTACAAGAGGTCAATACATTCTTGGCCTATCAGGGAAGTATTTGTTGCACACAAACTATTTTACATAATTTTACACACAACTAAAAAAACAACTAAAGTCACAATTTCCAAGTTTCCTATCTCTCACATTTACGGTAAATTTCACTAATTAAATTCATGGTAGGGTTTATCATAAATATAAGAGAAAGAAATACCATGTCACCATATTTCAAGAGTATCTAATAATTTTTCGTTAAACACCTACCACATTTAAGAAGTAATACTTCTAATGCACAAATTTCCCTTTTATGCATTTGCGCAACATTATATTCTATCATTTACAGGTGCTAGAGGTAGATTTTGTAGTATTTTTTTTCATAGTGCATATTATTATTTTGTCCTGCTTTTCGTTAAGCATTATTATGAGGCATCCCTTTTGTGGTTCAATTTCTAAAATTGACATCATGTCTAGTTTTATTTTAAGCAATCTTCCGGCCCCAGTAATCTTTTATGATGATAAGATACCTAAAACAATAAATATTACTAATTGAACTTTTAACTTCCATTTTATAGTCCTTTAAAAAAAAAAAGTTGGGAGTTTCAACTTTCAACTTTCAACTTCCATTTTATATATAGAGAGCTTCCCTTAAAATTTTGGTATTGCGTTTCAATTCTAATGGAAACATTGCTTGGGAGTTGGGAGTTAGGAGCATATATAGGACAAGGGTTGGTTTTGTTTTGGCTTTTTTGGGTTTAAAATAAGAATTAAAGGAAACTCCAATCCAATTGACGAGTCCGCTAACACAAACCATATCTTTGATATTGGTATGGAAACCAATTAATGATGGAGAAATTTTCATTGATTTTAATTTTTTTTTTTTAAATCTTTCTCATTTTCCTTCCTTTTTTCAATGTTAGTAGCATTCTTGGCTGAAATTCTTCATATTCCTTCCTCTTTCCAACTGTTTTAGCTTAATTGTTTAATGGACTGATGTCTCTTCCTTTTTATTGTGTGGAAGAAGTAGTTCAGATTAGATTATTTATTTTTATTTTTATTTTTTTGTGTGGATAATTCGATAATTGGGGAAGAAGAATTTAAATCCTAGATGTCTCCATTGAATGTACTAAGAAATGTCAACTGGTTGAGTGACAACTAGTTAAAATTTGTTATAATTAATTGCTTAAGAAAGAGAGAAGAGGGGAGGACAAAGAATTGAGTGAATAAGGAAGAAAAGTGGGAAGAATAATGGGCAAACATGACAAAGATAGCTAGACAACTTTGAGTATGAGAATGATCAAGATTATTGTACAATATAATTGTTTTTATTGCTAAATTAGATGTATCATCAAAGTAGGTGCTTGAAATTCGTTATTTGGTGCGTAAGAGAACAAGAAATATCAATTGAAAATGAGTAATGTTATATAGACAAATCAGAGGATAATGTATATATGTGTGTGTTCTACAATCCTGTGTAGTGAACTCAAAATAAGTAATTCTTGCTAGAAATATAAGGGCAACAAATTCAACTTTTGTAAGTGTTGACATTTATCTCTACATGAGAAAGATTATAATAACATGAAGAATTGAATGAATTAAGCACATATCATGTAAATGCCAATTAGGCAATACAATATTCAACTCTAAGCAAACTTACCATAAGAAATAAATAATCATCATGCCCATAAAATATCTTTCATCAACATGATTTGTGAACATAAAATCCATGTCAATATAGGATTTTAAAATTCTCACAAATATTTCTAGGCATGCATCATTATGATAATGAACAAATTAAATGGTGAAATTACAAATTCTTAGTGATCAATTGAGTGAATTAGGAGTGTCGCATGTAATAGTTGTTCATATTGAAGAGCAAAAGCGCAACTTTTACTATTAACTTGTTGTAAAGTGATAGAAATAGCTAGTATAGATAGAAAAATTGAAAGATACATAAACTAGTTCTTTTAGGTATTCTATATTATTCATCCCTATTATAGGCATAGAGTTATAATGATTGCATACTTTAAAGGAGAGAAATTTAACCTAGGAAAAGTTAATGGATGCCTTAAGGGTATTAGTTTAGAAAGTATTTTTAGAATTTTTTTATGAGAAAAGAAAAAGGTAATAAAAAATTTTGATAGTTTTTTTGTATTTTTCATAAAAATGGTATCAATATTTTCTTAAAATGGTCGATTAACAAATACCCTAATGACATTTTTTAACCAAACCTTTTAACTAAAACCGAACCCAAGACAAGAGGTAGAAACTGAAGTGATGGAAACCAAAGCGGTTGAAACTCAAATGGACATTCACTACCATTATATCAATTGAAAGGTTGTCACTGACTAGTAATACTGATTAAGTCAGAAATTTTTTTTTGGGACAGTGGCTGCTCTAGAAATTTTTTTGAGAGTGATCATTAAGAAACTTAAATTATACAAGATCTAATAAAAAGAGAACTTCATAGAATTACTGTTAGGTTCTAAATATTTAAGAATTAAATATTTAGAATCATTATTGTATTGTGTTGGCAAACCGAGATCAAAACATGTTTAGTCTAGGTGTTTAGGCAATGCTTAAATAAGGGTGTTTCAAGTTTTGAAGTCCAGCTGTTTGCAAGAAAGAAAAGTGAGGTTCTGCCTTTCTCGACCGATCAAAGATTAGGCTCGACCAATTGAAAATCGCAGGCATAGTTTCTTTGCAGAATTTTAAACAAGCCGAAGCCTGTGAAAATGTTTAGGGTTTCACTTAAACTTCTTCACATATAAAATGGAAAGCTTGGTCACGTTTTGGAAAAGCTGAAGAAGACTTGTGTGTTACTCTTTGTGAGATTTGAGAGGTTTAGTACCTTTTACTACACAAGAATCTACTGGAGCTAAAACTACAATCAAGGATTGGTAGAACTACTTGTTGCATCAAGATCAACAAGTAGAGGTGATCTGAAACTTTTGAGTAGAGTCTCAAAGTCACAAGCAAGGCGGCTAGTGTTGGTGTAAATCCAAGAAGAGAAGGTGTTCGTAGATTCTGAGCTTGCACATGGTCATGTCAGTAAGTTACTACATGAGGTAGCATTAGATTTAGGGTTAAAACTTTTGTAGAAACTTCGATTCTCTTATAGTGGATTTGGTTTACCTTAAGGATAGCTAGGTCAAATCATTCCCAAGTTTTTACCTTGAAACGGTTAGTTTCATTGGTTTTTCTGGATAATTATATCGTGGTGTTATTTACTTTTTTGCATCTTTACATGATATGATTCATTTGTGTTTAACCTAGATCTGAAAATTAATCTAAGTAATCACTTGGTATCAGAGCAAGTTAGCTCTTGTTTCCTGGGTAATCATTTGTGTTTAAAAAATCCGTTAAAGGGGTTCAAACAAACTTTCAATTGGTATCAGAGTGGGTTAGCTCTTGTTTATAGGTATATTTACCTAGAGTTGATCTTTGACCCCTACCGTCATGGATTTCTTGTCTTGTTTCTTGAAAGCTACTAGGATGAGAATTGAATCTTTTTCCTCTTGTTCATTATGGCTTTTTAGATGTGCTAAACCTATCCTTGGATGTTCACGTATAACTACTTCCTACAATAATTATGTCTGTTATACTGCTTTAACTACCTTAAAGGCACGTGATACTTGTCTTTGGTATTTGGATAGTGGTTGTTCCAGGCACATGAGAGGTAACAAAGCTTTGTTCAAGACTCTTTTTGAAGGAAAGATTGGTACTGTCACCTTTGGAGATGGAAGCAAGTCAGTCATCCGAGGTATTGGAACAGTCGACATTCCAAGGCTGCCCGTGTTTGAAGATGTGTGGTTTGTGGATGGGTTGAAAGCGAACTTGTTGAACATTAGTCAAATTTGTGACAATGTGCTGAATGTGTTGTTCACCAATGGTGAATGTGAGATTCTTGATGTAGGAGGTGACTGCATAAGTGTTAGTATAAGAACAGTTGATAATTGTTATAGCATAACACCAAGCATAAATCATAGTATAAAAATTAATCAGGTGGATTTGTGGCATCAATGGTTAGGACATGCTAGTCACAAACAAATAGAGAAAATCTCCAAGTGTGAAGCAGTTCTCGGGTTACCAAAGTTTGAAAAGATAGAGAAAAATATTTGTGGACCATGTTAGATTGGCAAACAAGTGAAAGCTAGGCATCCATCAATCAGTGAAGTTCGGACATCTAGATCGTTAGAGTTACTGCATATTGATCTTATGGGTGCTGCCAGAGTTCAAAGCTTAGGAGGAATGAAGTACATCCTTGTTATAGTTGATGATTTTACAAGATACACTTGGGTAGTTCTTCTGAAAGCTAAGTCAGAAGCTGCTAACAAGATGATTCATCTATGCAAGATGCTACAAGTAGAGAAGAATATCCAGATTGCTCGGATCAGAAAGAATTTGAGAACTCCAAACTCATATCCTTTTGCAATGATCAAGGGACAAGAAGGAAAAGAAGATGGACAATTAAAGATGCAACACTTCCTTCCTAACTAGAGAAGCCCCGTTGTCAACATAGTAAGTGTATAAGCGGTGCAATTGTAACCTCTCTAAAAAAAAAAAAAAAAAATACTATTATACACTTTGATCTTTGTAATTAATTAAGCATCCCGATTTTTGAGCTATTGTCAGAATTCAAGCCAACGTGAAATTTACATTTATGTGAAGCTTTTAGGGGTAAAAAAAGGAGCAAATAAGAATTGCCACGCGGCCCAAACCCAGCCACTTTCTTAAAGTATACACACAACAAACAAACGGATCAGGTCTGCCATGATTGGGCTTGTTAGTTGCCATTTTGGAGCCCACCACTCCGGAACGGATTTTTTTAATCTAAAAAATGCTATTGCATCTACCATATTTTCACAATAAATTATAAATTATAAATTATTATTGATAAATAAAAAAATTAACATTAATGATAAACTCAAAAATAGAACCCATATTAACTTACTATGCTAAATTTGTTTGTAAAAATATTGTGAACCCAATTTGCGAAAATATTGCGAACCCAATTTTTGACAAAGAAAAGTCTTTTTTCAATCTTCCATCACCAAATTTGGTCTTTCTAGTTTCTAGTCTTCTCCTAGATCAATATATGGTCATTTGTCGGTCATGACAAATGAATTACACGAGTAAACTTTTCATACAAAACTGCTTTAGCTATTCTCATTTTATACCATATTTTTTCTCTCATCTTATAACCTACCCCCTCCTTTTTTTTCTTGAAAAACACTCCTGTGTAAGCGGACTATTTAATCATATCATAAAGTATTTAATTCTATGTCTTATCTTAGGAAAAAAATATCATTTCTTTTTATACAATATAGAAATTTTACTTTAGCCTAATCTAAGTATATATGTATGTAAAACTTTCTCCTGAAAACTTAAACTCCAGCCCTTACCCCCCACACCCCACAAGCACCTATACTTGTGAAGTGACCATTGCACCAAGAGCATGCGGTGGTAGGAAGAAAAAAAAAATCATAAATATTTAACATTTTTCTCCTCTTTATATATATATATATATATATATTTTTTTTTTTTTAATTCGATAATTACAAGAAGGGATTGAGATTTTTTTTTTTTAATAAATTACATATAAATCAAATAGTTCTTAATGGGGCAACCAATCCTTCATCTTATTTTACAAGAGAAAATGGCTGCACCATAGAGTTAAACTTAAAGGTCATTAGCAGAATAATCTTCCTCTTCGAATTTACCTTAAGACACTTGATTTGCTAGTAGAACCAATTTCAATCTAATTATCCATTTCAACACCTCTAGTAGATGGTGATGGCAACACTAGAAACTTTGTGGTTGTAGCCCTCGAGTTGGCAGAGGAGGGGGACAAACTGACAAAGGGATTGAGGATCGCATAGAATTATTATTATTTTTTTAATTTGAAAAAAAAATAGTGATATCTAATTTATATATATCATATACTATATAAAAAAAGTTGGATTTAGATGCAGTGATTATGCCAAGTGGCAAAACTGAATTGCAGAAATTTTTTTTAGATTTTTAGATTTCAAAAAGAAAACATTTACATAAAAAAAGTGTAATGCATCTTAAATTGTAGCGAAGTAAACATAGAGTAATCTAATTCTTCTTATTTTTTAATTACTCCACTAAAAAGAAAGGTATAAAGTATTTTAAATTGCAGCAATCATATACTACACTAAAAAAAAAGAGGTCCAACGCATCTTAAATTACAACAACGTATATTATTCTAAATCAAAAGGTCTAATGCATCTTAAATTACAGTAACCGTATACTACACTAAAAAAAAGAGGTCTAATGCATCTTAAATTGCAGTAACGTATACTATACTAAATCAAAAGGTCTAATGTATCTTAATTAAATTGCAACAACCATATACTACACTAAAAAAAAAAAAGGTCTAATGCATCTTAAATTGCAGCAATATTTATAAAATATTATATATATATATATATATATATATATATATATATAATTAAATTACAATTTCACTACTAAGAGCTTTTAGAAATTAAAAAATAGCCATAACTTTTTTAAATATTTTATAATTGTAAGGACCTGATTCGAGCGTTATTCCTAGCGGACGATGGGCTCGAGCCCGGCTGGCCCAATACAATAAAATTTGTAGAGAGTGGGTCAAAGAGCTAGGCCTTAACTAAGGTTGTGCGATTAAGCATGGTAATACAAAGATCGATTAGAGAGGATATAAATTGAAAGTATGAAAATAGGCTCCTCGGCCACTTTCTTTGATACTATCTTTCTTCTCTTCTTCCTAATACTGGGTTACAAAGGTTTTGCCAAGTACTCTCTTCTTTTTCCTCTCCAAAAATTGCCATCCCCCTTTCTGAAGGACTTCTTACATTTTATACTCCATCCTGGTTAATCTCTACCCTCCATATGTCGATCATGCAGGTCACCACTCCAGCGCCTGTCCTATCAGCCACCTTCTCGTCCTTTTTGTGGGTTGTAGCAGCTGAGGCGGCACTGTTCAGGGGTCACTTCTCCATTTAATGCGGCCAGAACGTTAGTTAGGAGGGCATTTAATGTGGAGGTGACAGTTCCTCCTAGGATTGCTCCTCCACTATGCTGCTATGGCCAACCCGTTGTACTTGCCTCTGTCTTAGACTTACCCTGGAAGGTTTCCCTTGAAGGTGCTTTGCTCATCCTTTCAGTGATCCTTATGAGCCGAGGACGTGGTTGTCCTCGGCAGTATTATTGGCGAATGGATTCATCCTCGGACATATCTTTCTTCCTTGGCATGGGCCTTGGGCTTAACTTAGAGTGGGCCGGGGTTGCCGAATTCTCTGGCCCCACAATAGCCCTTCAAAATCCTGCTGTCGGGTTCCTCGGACTGAGAGGAGGATTTTGACGTCCTCGGGCCTCTTCCGCAGCTTGTTAAGTCTTGTCCTTCATGATTATTAGTGCCTTTTCGCTTGTCCAAGGCATGTTTCTGATGCCTTATTATGCGGAGCGCACTCGCATTAAATTCGGGCGGCCCTGTGCTCCCCACGTTCAATGGTGTGATGATAATCTGACGGTGGTGATCTTCTTGATCGTTTGGGCGAGAAAACTTTGCACAGTTGTTATTTTTTTATTGGGGGTATAAATACTTGTTTTGAATTGATCCGCCCATTTACTTTTGCATTCAAGAGATATTGTACACATACTTTGAATCTGGTCACGTCTTCAACTGAACTTGCGACCTCTTTCAGCACAAAAAGCCTGCTCGAGGAGCTCCTCCTCATTTCCGTAAGTCCTCTTCTCTCTTTGCAATTGCGTTTTCCCCTCTTTTAGGCTTCTTCCTTCGTGTCTTTTAGTTGTCTCTGGGAATGAGTAAGCTCAAGAAATTTGTTGAATCTGAAGAAGCGATGGAGAAATTCATTGCTGACTATAGGATACCCAGCACCGTAGGTCTAAGGTACTGTGAAGAGGGGGAGTGGCGGTTTAGGAGGGAAGAGGGAGAGGTGGTGATTCCCATAATCGCTTTCTTAGAGGGTGGTATGTGGATCCCCGTGGGTCAGGTGATGATGAGTTACCTTAGGCATTTTCATCTCGCCCCCACCCAATGCGGCGTCAATATGTTTAGAATTTTGGGTTATATAGACGCCTTAAATGAGAAGATGGGGCTCAGGCTAACCCATCATGATGTGAACTGGTGTTACAACCTTCAGTGCCTGAAGGACAAGTCCTACTACATGAAGATGATGGAAGATAGAGTACGGCTTATTCAGTGCCTCCCCTCGTCCAGCAAGGGGTTGGACAAGGACTTTCTCATCGTGTCTGGGGAGTGGCATGATGGCCTCCACTATCCCACGGTGGAGGGCACGCCAGGTGGGGCATGCGGAGTAGGAGATGGTGTTACTTTTTGATTTCTCGTTGCTCGTTTTGCTTGGTCACTAATAACAGTACGTTTTTACTTCTACAGATCCTCACGCTTTCGAGCGTCATATTGGCTTGGTTAACAAAGAGGACTTGGAGAAGGTGCTAAGGGCGGAGATCTTCGTGAACGAGGCCGACAACCAAGTTAGGGCCACTCACAAGATTCTGGGGTACGTCCCTACTCAGAAGTCGTTTGCCGCGCCCAAGTATGTGATCAAGGCCAAGGATCCTCGGCTCCAGAGAATCACCGTGGTCGAGGACGGTTTCTTGATCCCGGAGGGATCCTCTACTTCGGTGGGTGTTCCGTTAGCGAATTCTTCTACCTCCCACCAGGCTGTGGAGACTGAGGAGAGAGGTGAACAAACAGAGGAGGGAGGTGCCAGTTTGGTTCCGGCCGAGGGCGATTTTGGTGTGTTCGAAAAAGTTCGCCTGTCCGAGGAGCTATCTAGGGACTTGGGTGACCAGGGTCTGACCGAAGCAGACCCCTTGTCAGCAGAGGGTT
Source organism: Quercus glauca (assembly GCA_023736055.1). Taxonomy (NCBI): domain Eukaryota; kingdom Viridiplantae; phylum Streptophyta; class Magnoliopsida; order Fagales; family Fagaceae; genus Quercus; species Quercus glauca. The sequence goes on along the minus strand of CM043324.1, from coordinate 18,678,787 downwards.
CTTCTCGGGTAGAGATGGGTTTCAAGAGGAAATCTCAGTCCAACTTGCTTGACCTGCTCGAAGGCCAGTCAGGGAAGTATCAGCCTAAGCCTCCTCCTCTTCCTCCCAAGTCTCAGCCCGTTCAGACCAGGTCGGCTTCCACCCAGTCCAGACTTCCTCTTCCTCTATCTCGGCCGTGCCCGTCGTCAAGGCCCGAGCCCTCTGATCCTAAGCAGAGGAAGGACAAGGGTAAAAGGCCAATAGGAAGGGAGAAGCCCCGCTCCCTACAGGAGGAGGGTGATATTCGGCGACCCTCGAAGCAGTTGAAGATCGGGCCTCAGGGTCAAGACAAGCAGGCCGCCGCCCGCTCCGAGGCTAATGCTTGGCTTCTAGCCCCAATGCTCCATGGGGTGCCTCTGATGGACGATGCCTCTCTTAGGGACTTCCAAGGGGGTGAAGGCACACTGGTAACCGACGCGCTGGAGAAGTCCCTATTACTCCCTGTGGACATGGCTAAGTTGGGGGCTTTGAAGAGTAATGAGGTTTTTCTCAACCTCAAGCGATACTTGGGGATGGTGAGACTCTTAGCACTACGATTCTCCTGATTTCGATTTCCTTTCCTTTTTGTTTCCTTATTATTTGCGCATTTGTTTCAATTGGCAGGCTGTTTAAGCCACTTTCAGGTTGGAGGAGGCTTCCATCAAACAGAATAAAACCACTGATGCTGAGCGCGATAAGCGCATAGCGGCCAGTCGGACTTTTAAGGTCACCGAGGCTGATCTTGCGAAAGCTCGAGAGGAGCTAAAGGAAGCGACTAGGGCTCGAGTTAGCGCTGAGTCAGGCCTGACTGGTGCCAAAGGCAAGCCCAAGACTAGACGAAGCGTCTGGCTGGGGTGGAGGAGCAGCTGAAGCTTGCGAATGACCTGATCGTTGATTTGAAAAAACAGGTGGCCGATGCTGAGGGGGCCAAGAAGATGGCTGAGTGGGCCAGAGACAAGGCTCTTAGGGCCAAGGTTGAAGTGGATTTTGGTAGAGAGGAGGCCCAGGCTTCCAAGGAGGGAGTTGAGGAGGCGGCCTACGCAGTTGAGATAGCCGAGACGGAGGCCGCTCTCAGAGCCCAAATCCCTGGGGTATGCAGGCTCTACTGTTCCCAGGTCTAAAGTGAGGCCCTTAAACAAGCTGGGGTTGAGGCTTCGTCCATCCTGTGGAAGGAGGAGAGCGTGTATTATCCTTCTGCCATTCGCGAGGCCATTCCTCCTAGCTCTGAGGCCGAGGCGACTACAGGGAAGACTGATGCTGTGCCTGATGAAGAAGCCGAGGAGGCCGCGGTTATCACCGAAGCGGTTACTATAGTTTCGGACGATCCTACCGTGAGGACGGGTCCTCTAGGGGAGATTGAAACATCTAAAGGTCCCCGCGAAGAAACGTCCCAGGAAATAGCCAACCTCTCGGCCGATATCCAGGCCTTTTTGGCTGAGGAGATGGTGTTCTCCACGGCGCCCCTACAGGTTGCTCCTCCAAGTCAGAGTTCCGAAGTCCCTGAGGTTTCCACAAACCCATCGCTTACAGGGGGGAAGAAGATAAAGTTGAAGAAGTAGGCCCCATGGCGCCCTTGTTTTATCTCCCTTCTATTTGGAACAATGCAATGGCATTTTTGCCTCGTTTTTTTTATTTTTTTTAAATGTTTCGGCATAATTCTTGTCGTGTACTTTCTATGAACTTAATGCAGAGCGTATTTTTTTTTCTCCTGCTTGTCGAATGCTCATGGAATTTGTTAAAGTAGCTAGTTTCCCCATAGGTTTAAGTCCGGGGACCATGCAAGATCTTGGTTTTGTCTAGCATTTATAGAACTTATCGAACTGGTTAGTTTGCCCATAGGTTTGAGTCCGAGGACCATGCAAGACCTTGGTTCTGTCTACCACTTATAGAATTTATCGAATTGGTTAGTTTCCCCATAGGTTTGAGTCCAAGAACCATGCAAGACCTTAGTTCTGTCTAACACTTATAGAATTTATCGAACTGGTTAGTTTCCCCACAGGTTTAAGTCTAAGGACCATGCAAGACCTTGGTTTTGTCTAACATTTATCATTTTGAAGTAACTAGTTTCCCCATAGGTTTGAGTCCGAGGACTATGCAAGACCCTAGTTCTGTCTAGCACTTATCATTTTGTAGTAACTAGTTTTCCCATAGGTTTGAATCCGAGGACCATGCAAGACCTTGGTTCTGTCTAGCACTTATCATTTTGAAGTAACTATTTTCCCCATGGGTTTGAGTCTGAGGACCATGCAAGACCTTGGTTCTGTCTAGCACTTATCATTTTGAAGTAACTAGTTTCTCCATAAGTTTGAGTCCGAGGACCATGCAAGACCTTGGTTCTGTCTAGCACTTATAGAATTTATCGAACTGGTTAGTTTCTCCATAGGTTTGAGTCCGAGGACCATGCAAGATCTTGGTTCTGTTTAACACTTATAGAATTTATCGAACTAGTTAGTTTCCCCACAGGTTTGAGTCCGAGGACCATGCAAGACCTTGGTTCTGTCTAACATTTATCATTTTGAAGTAACTAGTTTCCCTATAGGTTTGAGTCCGACGACCATGCAAGACCCTGGTTCTGTCTAACACTTATAGAATTTATCGAACTGGTTAGTTTCCCCATAGGTTTGAGTCCGAGGACCATGCAAGACCTTGGTTCTGTCTAACATTTATCATTTTAAAGTAACTAGTTTCCCCATGGGTTTGAGTCCGAGGACCATGCAAGACCCTAGTTCTGTCTAGCACTTATCATTTTGTAGTAACTAGTTTCCCCCATAGGTTTGAGTCCGAGTACCATGCAAGATCTTGGTTCTGTTTAGTACTTATAGAATTTATCAGGGAAAGAAGCATGTAATAACAGACTTAAGATATGAATTGACAAAGACACTTTTATTAATAATAATACCTTCGCAGGTTTTTTACATTCCACGGACGAGGTACAGGTTTTTCATCTAAATCTTCTAAGTAGTACGCACCTATTCCTACCACTGAGGTGATTCGGTATGGTCCTTCCCAATTGGGTCCTAACTTCCCATAGGACAGGTTCTTGGCAGCGCCCATAACTTTCATTAACACCAAGTCCCCTAGTGCTAGTCGTCTTAGCTTCACATTGGCGTCATATCCCCGCTTGAGCTTTTGGTGGTAGTAGGCCAACTGGATCATCGCTTTCTCCCTTCGTTCATCGATCAGATCTAGGCTCTCCCTCAGGAGCCCATTATTACCGTTCGGGGAGAAAGAGCTCGTCCTCAGCGTTGGGAAGCTTGCCACTAGGGGGATAACGGCTTCGGCTCCATAGGTCATGGCAAAAGGTGTCTCACCCGTCGATCAACGGGGTTAGTCCGATAGGTCCATAGGACGTGCGGTAGCTCCTCTACCCATCTTCCCTTTGCGTCATTCAGCCTCTTCTTAAGCCCATTGACTATAACTTTGTTGACAGCCTCGGCCTGCCCATTTCTTTGGGGATAAGCCGGGGTTGAGTATCGGTTCGTGATTCCCAACTCACCACAGTATCTTCTGAAGGCCTTGCTATCAAATTGAAGTCCGTTATCTGAGATGAGGGTATGGGGGACCCTGAATCGCATGACGATATTCCTTCAGATGAACTTTTTAGCATCCATATCTCTGATGTTGGCCAGGGGCTCAGCCTCGACCCACTTGGTGAAATAATCTGTGCCGACCAACAGATACCCTTTTTTCCTTGGTGCCTTGGGGAAAGGTCCTATGATATCCAGGCCCCATTGAGCAAACGTCCATAGGCTGGACAAGGGATTTAGAACGCCTCCCGGCTGATGAATGTTTGGGGCAAACCTTTGACATTGGTCACACTTCTTAACATAATCAAGAGCTTCCTTCTGCATCTTTGGCTACCAATATCCTTGGGTGAGGGCTCGGTGCGATAAGGACCTTCCTCCTGTGTGACTCCCACAGATCCCTTCGTGTAACTCCTCAAGTAGTAGTTCCGACGCCTCAGGGTGAATACACTATAGGTAGGGCCCGGAGTAGGAGCGTCTATACAGCTTGTGGTCCTCCGACAACCAGAACCGATGAGCGTTTCTCCGTATTTTGTCAGCCTCTGACTTCTCCTCAGATAAGATATCATCTTTGAGGAATTTCACTATAGGGTCCATCCAGCTGGGGCTCACCCTAGCCTGGTGGACGTGGGTCGTGCCTTTTGTCGCATCACTTGCCCTCTCCAGATGTTCAACAAGGATCATCTTAGGCAAGTCCCTTGCCGAGGTCGTGGCAAGTGTGGCCAATGAGTCGCGTGGGTGTTTCCATTTCTGGGGACGTGTGACAAACCGAAGAGGTCGAAGTTTGACTGCAGGCGCTTTACTTGGCTTAAGTACTCTTGCATCCTTACGTCTCTGGCTTCCAGTTCTCCGTTTACTTAGCCCACTATCAATCTTGAATCCGAAAACATATCCACTACTTTTCCACCCATTTTCTGTACCATGATCATACCTTGCAATAAGGCTTCATACTCGGCTTCGTTATTTGTGACAAGGAACCGAAGTCTTAGGAACTTCTCCACAACGGACTTTTCTGGGGACACCAGGACTAACCCCACTCCATACCCCCTTTGATTCGCGGCTCCATCAACATACACTTTCTAGCGTGAGGGCCCGGGAACAGAGATCGTCCCAAACGATTTTTCCTTTATGTCACCCTTTTCGGCTATTGCTTCTTCCAGTGGTTTAGCAAACTCAGCCACCAAGTCGGCCAGGACCTGGCCTTTTATAGAGATCCGAGGCATGTACTTAACGTCAAAAGCCCCTTAGAATCGTGTTTCACTTGGCGATCCTTCCAGTGTAATCAGCAGACCGAAGTACAGATTTCAAGGGCAGTTGAGTTAGGAAGACTACCGTGTGAGCCTGGAAATAGTGAGGGAGCTTTCGTGTAGCATGGACTATAGCCAGTATGGCTTTTTCCAAGGGCAAGTATTTGATCTTAGCTTCATGCAATGACTTGCTTACGTAGTAGACTGGTTTTTGGATTCCGCCATCATCCCGTATCAGTACCAAGCTCACTGCATGAGGGGCCACGGCGATGTAGGCATACAGGACTTCGTCGGCTTCAGGATTAGACATGATCGGTGGTCGAGATAGGTATTCCTTGAGCTGTTGAAAAGCCGTGGCACAATCCTCGGACCACTTGAACCCTTTCCACTTATTAATCAGGAGGTAGAAAGGCCTGCATCTATCTGCCGACCTAGAAATGAACCGGTTTAAGGCCGCGATCATTCCAGTGAGTTTTTGAAGCTCCTTAGGGTTTTGCGGAGGCTTCAGGTTATTGATAGCTTTAATCTGATCAGGATTGACCTCAATCCCCCGATGGGTGATGATGTAGCCCAGAAACTTGCCTGACCCTACTCTGAACGAGCATTTGGAAGCATTCAAGCGCAGCTTGTGTTCCCTTAGGATGTCAAAGATACAGCCGAGGTCCCTGAGGTGCTCGGGCACCACTTTACTTTTTACCACCATATCGTCAACATAGATTTCAATGCTTTTGCCCAGCAACAGCTCAAACATTCTCATCATCATCCTCTGATAGGTGGACCCAGCGTTCTTCAGGCCAAAGGGCATTACCTTGTAGTGGTAATTCCCAATGGGTGTCACAAAGGCGGTCTTCTCCTTATCACCCAGGGCTAGTGGTATCTGATGGTAGCCCTAGAAGGCATCCAAGAAACTCATCCGAGGATGTCCCGTGGTGGCGTCCACTAGTTGGTCTATCCAAGGTATAGGGAACAGGTCCTTTGGGCATGCCTTGTTTAGGTCCGTGAAGTCTACACAAACCCTTCATTTTCCGCTTTTCTTCTTGACAACCACAGTGCTGGCCAGCCACTTAGGGTAAAAGATCTCTTTGATGGCCCCCGCATGTTTAAGCTTTTTCACCTCTTCTTTAATCGCCTCGGCATGCTCCTTTGACGGTCGCCGAGGTGGTTGTTGCTTGGGAACGACGGACGGGTTAACATTAAGATTGTGACAAATAAAGGCTAGGTCGATCCTTGGGGCATCGCAGGCATCCCATGCAAATACATCAATGTTTGCTCTGAGGAACACTATTAACTCCTCATTCTCCTGAGGAGGCAGCCGAGCCCCAGTCTGAAAGAACTTCTCCGGGTCATCCCCAATGACTGTCTTGTCAAGATCTTCACACTTTGCTTCTTCGGTAGCCGCATTGGAAGGCACCGCTGGGTCATTTGATTGCTATAAACCCTCATCGGCGGTGGTAGAGGGTCCCGCATCAAACCGGTGCGATATAGCGGCCACCATGCATTGCCTTGATGTGGATTGGCAACCACGGATTTCTAGGACATGATCCCCTGACGGGAATTTCACATTCTGGTGCAAAGAAGAGGCAACAGCCGCCAAGGTATGTAGCCAAGGCTTGCCGACAATGGCTGTGTATAAGGAATAGGTGTCCACCACTATGAAGTCTACCTCCACCACCTTTGGGCCGGTCTGGACGGGCAGCCTAATCATGCCCTTTGGGATAACTAGCTTCCCATCGAAGCTCATTAAGGGGGAGGTGTAGGGTGTCAAATCTTCTAGTCGCAGCCCCAACCCCTTGTAGAGGTCAGGGTACATAATCTCGGCTCCACTACCACTATCCACCATCATAGTCCCCTATTCTGAGAGTAATGATCAGTGCGTCATCGTGGGGCTGGGTGGTCCCTATCTTGTCTTCTTCTAAGAAGCACAAGGTTGGGTAGAAATTCTTCCTAGCCTTCTTCACCTTCGGTTGGGACCTCTAAGCCTGTGTCTGGGCCACGGATAACACTCGCGAGGGGCGCGCGCCTATTCTTCCTGGCGCAGCCAATATCACGTTGATCGTCCCCGTTGGTGCCCTTAAGGCAGTGTCCCTCTGAGGCTCTTGATAGTTCTGGCCTTGGTGGCCACTAGAATGGTGCAGGAGGTGCTTTAGCTTTCCTTCCCAGACCAGGTGGTCCAAGTAGTCCTAGAGGTTCCTGCAGTCCTCCGTGATGTGTCCGTGGTCCTGATGATACTGGCAATACAGGTTCTGATTGCATTTCGTGGGGTTTCCAGCCATCTTATTCGGCTCTTTGAAGTACGGCTCATTCCTTATCTTTTCCAGCAACCTGTGTACTGGCTCTCGGAATACGGTGTTGACAGCCTGGGCGTTGGCTGACCCGGAGTGCCCCGCAAAATATCTCATTAGGCAGTTGTTGTTGTATCTGTCCGACCTGAAATCTCTCCTCTCTTGAGGGATAACCTTTTCCTTTCCCTTGCTTTGCAGCTGATCCTCTTCTACTCGCTTATACTTATCGATCCGGTTCATCAGCTGGCGCACACTGGTTGCGGGCTTGCCGGTCAGAGATTTCCTCAAGCCATGCCCCGTCGGAAGGCCGTTTTTGAAGGTGCTGACAGCGATATCCGTATACTTGCCATCCGGCTCGTTATATATCTCCCAGAACTGATCTGAATGGGCTTTTAGAGTTTCCCCCTCGTGCTTGGTTAGTGCCAACAGCGCGCTCAAGGGCCGAGGAGTTCTGCTGCTTGTGACGAATTGAGAGTCGAAAGCCTGGGTCAGCTTATTGTATGAGCCTAAGGAGTTCGTCTTGAGGCCATTGAACCACCTCATTGCTACTAGTCCCAGGCTGGAGGGGAAGACTCTACACATCAGCGTCTCATTCTTGGAATGGACGGCCATCCGTTGGTTTTATTAGCTCACGTGCTCTACGGGGTCCGTTTTGCCGTTGTAAATGGTGAAGGTTGGGTACTGAAATCACCAAGGAAGTGTAGCCTCCTCAATGTGGCGGGTGAATGGTGACTTGGAGAGTTGGTCCAGCGCCCTGCTCATGGCATCACTCCCCACGCCTTTGGGGGACGGGCTTCTATGCTTGCGCCTCTAGCGATGCTCCTCTTCGTGAGAGAAAGTTTCACTTGGGGGGGTCCTTGACCTCCATCTACAATCTTCATCACCATCCTCGTCGGAGTTTGTGTCGGGACTAGGATGAGATCGCCTTCACTGCGCATGGCGCAACTCTCTCTTCAGATCATCTATCTCCCGCTACATGGCCACCTTATCATCCTGTCTCTTGGACACGTAGCTTTTGACCTCTTCCGACTGCACGGTCTAGTCGTCATTTCGCCTTCGTAGCACGTGGCTCCTTTCGTGGGTGAGGCTTCCGCTAGTCTGTGCGGTGTGCGCGTTTCCCTCTCGAAACCTCCCGTTTTCTTCATTTCTACCACGCTCAGGATTGGGGAAGGTACCTTATGGTTGGGACCTTGCTGGTTTGGACTGGTGGGATCATGCTTGGTGAGGGCCTGTTCCTGCCATGCTTGATCGTTGCCCTAACTAACGCACAAGTTCTTCCCACAGACGGCGCCAATTGTAGGGACCTGATTCGAGCGCTATTCCTAGAGGACAAATGGGCTTGAGCCCGGCTGGCCCAATACAATAAAATTTGTAGAGAGTGGGTCAAAGAGCTAGGCTTTAACTAAGGTTGTGCGATTAAGCATGGTAATACAAGGATCGATTAGCAAGGATATAAATTGAAAGTATGAAAATAGGGCTCCTCGGCCACTTTCTTTGATACTATCTTTCTTCTCTTCTTCCTAATACTGGGTTACAAAGGTTTTGCCAAGTACTCTCTTCTTTTTCCTCTCCAAAAACTACCGTCCCCCTTTCTGGAAGACTTCTTACATTTTATACCCCCTCCTGGTTAATCTCTACCTTCCATCTGTTGATCATGCAGGTCACCACTCCAGCGCCTGTCCTGTTAGCCACCTTCTCATCTTTTTTGTGAGTTGTAGCAGTTGAGGTGGCACTGTTCAAGAGTCACTTCTCCATTTAATACGGCCAGAATGTTAGTTGGGAGGGCATTTAATGTGGAGGTGACAGTTCCTCCTGGGATTGCTCCTCTACCATGTTGCTATGGCCAACCCGTTGTACTTGCCTCTGTCTTAGACTTACCCTGGAGGTTTCCCTTGAAGGTGCTTTACTCATCCTTTCAGTGATTCTTGTGGGCTGAGGACGTGGTTGTCCTCGGCAGTATTACTGGCGAATGGATTCATCCTCAAACATATCTTTCTTTCTCGGCATGGGCCTTGGGCTTAACTTAGAGTGGGCCGGAGTTGCCGAATTCTCTGGCCCCACAATAATATATTTTTTTCCCAAAAAAAAAAAAAAAAACTTGCATAATATACATTTTCCATGTAACTTACTTTTTAAAAATATTTTTACCAATTTTTTTTCTTTTTTTTTTTTTTTGTTGTTAGATTTGATTATGTTATCAAAAAAAAATTTAAAAATTTATATATAATCTTTTTATTAAACCGTGCATCACACATGCATAATACTAGTATCATATTATATCATATCATATTATACATAATAAAAGTTGGGATTAAAAGTCGTGGTTGTGCCATATGGCTTCACCAAATTGTAGAAATTTTATTAGATTTTTAAAAATATATATAATATACATCTCTATCAATTTTTTAGATAAATACAAAAACTTAATTGTTGTTATCTTTTGTTTAAATTACATATGATTTTTAATTAAAGTGTGCATCTTGGGCAAATTATTTGTTATTATCAGAATTTTGTCTACTACTTTATCATCTCTTTGGATAAAGTTTGATGAACACAAAAACTTAATAATTTAATAATATATCAATCTCTTCTTTAGATAGACTTCTCTTAAGGGAAAATAACACTTTGGATAGGCACAAATGCCTAATAGTGTATTACAATTAATCAATTATATTGAAGATTAAAAAAAATAATAATAATAATCTGTTTCTAATATTTTTCTATAATTATTTTTTCCTTCACGTTTTTTCGTTTCTAATACTCTTCTTTTATTTTTTCTCTTCACTTTTCCACCTATTTTGGTTAATATATTATGCTTTTTTTTAGTAAAGGATAGAAGGTTTTTTTGATAGATGGATAGAAGGTTCATCTACGGAAGTCTATTATATATAATAAAAGTTGGGCTTAAAAGTCGTGGTTGCGCCATATAGCTTCACCAAATTGTAGAAATTTTATTAGATTTTTAAAAATATATATAATATACATCTCTATCAATTTTTTAGATAAATACAAAAACTTAATTGTTGTTATCTTTTGTTTAAGTTACATATGATTTTTAATTAAAGTGTGCATCTTGGGCAAATTATTTGTTATTATCAGAATTTTGTCTACTACTTTATCATCTCTTTGGATAAAGTTTGATGAACACAAAAACTTAATAATTTAATAATATATCAATCTCTTCTTTAGATAGACTTCTCTTAAGGGAAAATAACACTTTGGATAGACACAAATGTCTAATAGTGTATTACAATTAATCAATTATATTGAAGATTAAAAAAAAATAATAATAATAATCTGTTTCTAATATTTTTCTGTAATTATTTTTTCCTTCACGTTTTTTCGTTTCTAATACTTTTCTTTTATTTTTTCTCTTCACTTTTCCACCTATTTTGGTTAATATATTATGCTTTTTTTTAGTAAAGGATAGAAGGTTTTTTTGATAGATGGATAGAAGGTTCATCTACGGAAGTCTATCAACTTCTTATTTATTTTCACTGTCACACGGCTACTTCAGCTTTCCTTTAATATATAAAAACTCTAAACTTCACCTTTGTATCTTGGTATCAACTCTCTCTCCACCATCATTCTCAAAAAAAAAAAAAAAAAACTCTCTCTCCACCATTAATTATCATTCTCTTATAATTCCTAAATAGAAAACTTTATACATTCCTCACCTCCTTTCAACCCTTCCAATTTTGAAAACCCTCCTCCTCACCCTCTAAACAAGTAGCTAAACAATACCTAAAGTTATTCATGCATTATGTACTTTTTTTATAAAAGGAATTTATTTTTCAGTGTTGAATATTTGATATAACTTCATTGATCTTTTTGTAACGTACAGGGAAGAACAAGTGCTATCGTGGGTCAAAATCGCCATGGCAATGGTTAGCCTCCTGATTCTCATTGTGGCACTGCGCAATTGTAAAAATAACTCCAGCAATGGTGCCCAAAGCGATGTTATTACCAGCAGCAGTAGCCAAATCACTATCCAACTTGCCCAGCTCTGAACTGAATATGACATGAAGGCTTTTGTCTTATAGCCTACCTCTGTCCACGTATTCAATGTTAGAGGTATGTATTTATTTTTTCTTTTCTTTTTTTTTTTCTTTTTTTTTTTTTTTCATATAAGAAAGGTACTTCAACGTCCATGAGTTGGACTATCTTGCTAACAAAAAAAAGACCTAACAAGTAATTTTGATTCTACATAATACATTGCTATTTTCATAATTAACACAAAAAATTTTATTCTACATAATACATTACTATCTTCGTAACTAACAAAAATTACTGAAGCCAATACACTAAAAGATAGAGGTGGTGGGAAAAAAAAGGGCAAACCTAATATTGATTAATATATTATTTTGATTTGACACATTATATCAAGAGATAATATTTTAATTAATTGTTCAACAAAAATTTTTATGCAAGAGGGAGAAAATATATTATTTTTTTGGATATATTTGTGGAGGCCATTATTAGAAATATATGTTATATATAATATACGAGTATGCAATTCTTTCTTTTGAAATATATGGTATGCCTTTTTTATTTTTTTATTTTTATATATGGTTGTCTTCTACAACTCTTCAAAGGTGTAAGGGTCTTAAAATTATTTTTGATAGCTAAGTTTATATTTTCTTAGTGTCAAAATTTATTTATTTATTTATTTATATTTTCTCAATTAAATTAGAAGTCGTGCATATTATGAGCATAATATATTTTCTTTTCTTCTTGATCACTTCTTCTATACTCTATTGATTCTTTTGACCTTTTTAGGTAGCTTCCTTAAGCATTACATCAGTTCTTTATCTCAAAGATGAAGCTTCCATTGTTACCAGATTGGTATATATGTAACCCTTACAAGCATACATGAATTTTTTTTTATAGAAGAAAACATTCATGAAATTAAAAGTTATTCTAAAGTGTGCTCACACAAACATGCTCTCACTCTCAGTCATACAATATCATTATTTTGCAGCTCCATTACATGCACAACTCATATAGATCACCAACTATTATGCATGTGTAAACATGATATATAAGTAAGTAAATTATAGCTATCTGTAAAATGAAAAATAATAATCTAATTAATTTTTCTATAAACTTTTTATTAGATTTAATATATATATATATATATATATATATATATATATATAACCAATTCCAATTAGAACACGTCTACTTTTGAGAATTTCACTCCATAACAAACTCTATTATTAGAAGCCTTCTAATTTTACACATCATCTAATTATTTGTTATTTTTTATGCATATTTTCTTTTCTTTTATATATTTATTTATTAATTTATGCTTATTTTTAGCCGATAGTCTTCCTCTCCTCCTTTTAGTCCCTCAAATCTAATTGTCTCTCTTCAAGCCGAAAGCCTCCACATCTATCACTCTCTTTCTCTAAGCATTTATACAGCATCATCCCGTATAAAACCACGAAAAGTTATATACTTATCGTTTGTTCGGTGGTTAAATCACAGCCCCAGTGGAGTATAGTATGTATAGATAAAAAAATCGCAAATTTCTAAATTCAATTGACAATTTTTTGACTTTTTATGGATGTTTATGTCCATCTTTTCTTTTTAATCAGTTATGTCCATCTATTAAACCTACGAGTAAGTCTACTACTCTAAACCTACTGAACTTAAAAAGTAATGTAAAACACCAGTCTCACACCCAAACAGTGGTCTAAAGCCACCAATAGATTCACATTTTTTTTTAATAATATTTTATATTATTATTTTTAATATTGTTTTTTAAAATATTAAACTATTTTTTTAATCAACTATTTGGGATAATTTACATAAATAGTGTGTTTAGTGGTTGATATATATATATATATATATATATATATATATATATATATAACTGAAGTCTTTGACTTTTTGTTGACCTCTCCAAAACTTGCCACATCATTATCATTTTATTATTTTTTAACAAAATTTTATTTTATAATTTTTTTTAGTCTTAACTTCTTCTCATATAATTTCTAAGTTGATAAAAATCTTAATTTGATTATAATCGAAATTCTTCTACTACAATTTATTTGTTCATATCCTATCAAATTCTTTTTTGGATAAATAATAAAACAAAAGCAGCCACCACCCACCATTACAGTTTCTTTTTATTCATTTAAAATATGCATCCTACTAGGTTGATACCTATACAATACCTATGGGAAACTATTTTAAATTATAAAATAATTTTTCTATTAACTTTTAATTAATAGTTTTTTTGTATAGGACTCTTTATTTGTTTCTTTTAGAATATATGTGATTTTAAATTTAACTATCCCGTGCATCGCACGGGTTAGCAATTAGTATTATCTATTATAAAATAAAAATGGTGCCATTGTGTCAACTAGAAGTCTTCTGTCTTTCTTTCCTTATATTTTCTTTTTTGTTTTTTCTTCTTATATCATATGGACAGTCTTTAACTCATTTATAATGCACAATTAGAACTTTTTTTTAATCGCTAATAACAAAAGAGTTCTCAACACATTACTATATTAAAATTATCAAGTTAATTTTTCTATGAGTGTGTCTCAATAAGCTTATTTTGATTGAAAAATAAGTTGTACTTAAAAAAAAAAATGTGAAGTTTTAAAAATATGCATAAACTGGAAAATAAGCTCATCCAAACATGCCACCCAAAACTTTATTACCAAAGTTCCAAGTATTTTAAACATCAATTAAAATTTTACGACTAAAAGTTTGAAATAATTTTGCTTTGAGGTAAAAGATAGAAATTTTATTGATGATAAATATACATGACATGTGACAACCCTGAACATTATATAATAACACAAGGCCATCAGGGGAAGCAGTAACTGGTCTGCAAACCAGACAATTATGCCGAAACAAAAAAACAAGGCCATGGCCAGCAAAAGTTGGTTCTCATTCTTGCAATTATATAGAAAATACAAATAGCCAGAGCCACAAAATGGCCATGACCATTACAATAATAGAAGGCCATCTGCATACCAGACAATTATGCAGAAAATAACATAAGGCCGTGGCAACCCACAAAGCAGAAGCTAATTCTCGTTCCAGCAATTCTATAGAAAATACAAACTGCCAGAGCCATAAACTGCCTACGACCATTACAATACGTAGTGCAGGAGCTAGTCGTAGTCCAGCAATTATGCATAAAATACAAACACAAACACTAAGGCCAGTGACATATATTACAAAAAAACCCACAAAGATATACATAAGCAGACCATTCAATTATTTGTTTGAGCAGCTACCAATCTTTTATATTCCTGCAGAAATCCAGTTGCTCAATCAAATATAGACTTGGGGTGAGGTTGGATATGTTCAAAATAAAATTTATTTCAAGCATTTCAAATTGCCCAAGCAATTACTGCCTATCTTTCCAATTCTAGCTATGAAAGTTTATCTATCAACCAACGAAATAATATGAAGATATCTTGAGCATTGTTAGAGCATTTCTGAATCTTTCCTTGGCAAAGGGCCCATACGTTTCTTGCAAAAGGACATTCCCAAAGAAAGTGTGCAACAGACTCCAATTGTTGACAGCAGAACTCATACTGTAGGTCAATTTTTGTTTCTAGGCGATGCAAGTTGTCCCTAGTAGGCAAAATATTTGAACATGCTCTCCATACAAACATACGTACTTTCGATGGTACATTCACACTCCACAGCCTTCTCCATATTCCACAGTCAACCACCATCCTTGAGTGTTCAACCCGTGATTGCTCCCAGGGGCGGAGGGAGGGGGGGTCGAGGGGGGGCACTTGCCCCCCCTGGCCTTCTCAAAAGTTCTCAAGCAGTAGTAGTGTAACATGCATTAAAAGTCCCCACTTGACAGTTGACACAAAAGACAATCTACTTTTTTTTATTATTTATATTTATTAGCTTGTCACAATTGTCAGCCAATTTTACATTCACATGGCAACACTTTTTTTACATAATAGGTCCATCTAATAGTAATTTTTTTTTTTTTTTTTGCACACTACTTTGCCAACTACGACTGAAAAAAAAAAAAATATATATATATATATATATACTGAATTGGAGTTTGAAAGAAAAAATCTATGATTATGCGTAATGTGCCTACTTTAGCGCCTCACCAGTTGTTTTCCAGCTTACAATTTTTTCTCTAGTTATCAACCTTTTCAATATCAAACTTGAGTTTCTGCTATAAACTCGAATTTTAACGGCATAAAAAAGTAAAAGTGTCTATATGAAATTTGAGAAGCATTCTTGGCATTGAGTTGCGTATAGTCGAATAAAACTTCATAAGCATATTGCTTTATTCTTAATATTTTTACATTGCTTTATTTTTCCAATTTATTTTAAAGATCCAAATTACATGTTTAAATTGTGTGTATTTAATATCTATTAATTTATTATAGATTAATTCTACTTTCAATCTTGTATTTTAATCTTGCCCCCCCTGACTTGAAATTTTGGCTCCGCCACTGATTGCTCCTTCATCCATTATGCTACCTGGTAAGTTGATTTAATTGTAAATTTTTGGGACTTGTTTTCCTTCCAAACCAATACATCCCTTAAAGACAACTGTTAGGTTTTTAGACCCTTTAAAACAACAATTGGATTAACCTAGTTAATAGCCAAGTGATTAACTTAGTCAAATTATGAAATTCTAGGTTATCACAATCATACAATCATATCAAGAATATAAAGCAGCGGAAATAAAAATAACACAATGATATGATGACCCAGGAAACCACACGATAAAAACCTGGAGAGGATTTGACCTAGCTATTCTCAAGGTAAACCTGAACCCATTATGAAAGAATCGAAGTTCATACAAAAGGACTTACAAGCTCCCTGCTTGACTGACTAATGCTACCCATCAGTAGAACTTACTGACACGACCACGTGCAAGCTCCGAATCCACGGACTCCATCTTTCTTGGATTCTCCAATAAGCTATAAGCACCCACGCTTGTTATTATTTAAGCTCCAATGGTAGCAACTGAGTTGATCATCAAGGTGTTGAAAATATCTCTACCTTGAAAACCCTAAGTTTTGTGTAAAGGAAAGCTCCTCTAGATCTCACAAGAGATTTATACAAAACAAAAAAATATGAGCAACAATACAACCAGAGCAACTCCTAAAACGTGGTTAGGGTTTTGCCTTATATACCTACAAAAACATAAAACCCTAAACGTTTAATGAGATAGGGCTGAGTTGGAAATTCTGCAGAAAAAAATTCTGGCCGACTTTCAATTGATCGAGTCTATCATTCGATCGATTGAGCCAGGCCGAAATGCACTAATACATCTGTAGCCTCTCGATTCCAACTTTACATGAATTATACAACTTTGAGCAAGCTTAAACAAGGCTAAACATATTGTTTTGAGCATGGTTTGCCAACATTACACATTAGAGTTCAAAATACATAAAATCCTAAGTTTTTAAAACCTAATAAACTCCTCCTTTGGCAATCTGTGACAAAACACAAATTAAAAGCTCAAAGTTTACAAATAAAAGCCCTTAACAAAAATAATGCTCATAAACACAAATCCAATCCTAATTACTATCCATCAGTTGCAAGTGTAGATAGCAGCTCAATTGAATCAACATGTATATTTCTGAAACACTCAACAAACGCATATACGTATGTGTGACAGAAAAATAGTAAATCAACAAGTATGTAAACTAACTCTCCCCCTAAGTTAGATACAACAAAAAATAAAAACATTCTTGTAAGTTCACACAATACATAATAAAGACATATATCAATGAATAACTCAAAAATATAAATCAATAAGCAGTGAACACAAAAAACAAGAATCATATAAGAATAAATGTATCTCTCTTAACATAAGCAGCCCCAAAAAGAAAGATCATACACGGTGAAGCACCTAAATACAATCTAATATCACCATTAGCTCCACAAACAAAAGAAAAACTCCCCCTAATTACAAAAACTCCTCTACAAGTCTCAAAACTCTACTCCCCCTTTTTGTGACGGAATGCCAAAAGACAATCACAAGCCATCATCAAAAGGAGGTGGTGAGGGTGAACGAAGATGCGCCAAGTCAGCTCTCAAAGCATATAGCTCATCAAGCAAATCCACCAAAATCTGACCATGAGCTGCCTGAATGGTCATGACAGTCTCCAAGATACGACGTACATCAAAGGCAATCGAAGGAGGTGGAGGAACAATAGCAGCACTAGCACCAACAGGATTAGCAACATCCTCATCAGCAGTACCTGTAGAAGAAGAAGGAGGAGGTGTGGTACTAGAAGGCTCAGACCTAGGGTGTTTAGAGCCAGCTCGAAGATGAACAGCCCTCTATCTAAGAAAAGACGCACCTATGGGAGCTATAACATGTATGGGCTCAGAAGAAGGGAAATCATCTAGACCAAGATATAGCAAAATCTTATGAATAAAAATAGGATGAACAAGAGCATGAGCAGAAGATGAACTCCTATAAACTTCGTTCAAAAAACGAAGAAACAGATGAGGAAAACTCATAGGAGCATTGGTAACTAAAGTGTACTGTTAAGGTTGAATTGTTGACTGGTTAGAGATATTTTGTGGGATATTTTGTGAGATATTTGTGAGATATTTGCCATGCAATTGTTACGTGTATTAGAGTTCAGCATTGTAATTGTTGGTGTTGTAATTGTGCATGCAAGGCAAGCAAGGAGAGCCGTGATTCAAGGCCAGGCAGTTATGACAGGTTGGCAGGTCAGTCAGTTAGGAATTAGTTAGGGAATTAGGATCAGCTTGTTGTAACAACCACGTAGGGAGAAGTGTATAAAAAGGGAAGATTGTTGTAAAGAAGGATAATAAGAAAATTGTCATTCAATTTGTTTCTTTTTTCTCTGCCTTTCCTCTGTTTTTCTATTCTCTCTTTGGAGGACCAGCTGGCCTCGAATTCAGCTAGAAACCCATAGATATCAAGTTCCATTCTTAACAATTGGTATCAGAGCCTTGTTCCTGCGTTACCATGGCTGAGACGCGTGCTGCTGCTATGAACACGGTGAATGAAGCTATTGCTTCTTTGCGTACCACTTCAGACCATCACAGTATGGACATCCAAGAGATCCAAAAGATTCAAGGAATCCATACCAGGACCTTGAATGAAATGAATCAAAACCTCAATGCTATTCTACAGAAATTGAATTCTCAAGATAACAATCCACATACACCTCAAAGAACTGTACCAGTGAATCAAAGTTCTTCATCTTCGACACTTACAAGGCCCGTGAAATTAGATTTTCCACGTTTTTCTGGAGATAATCCTGCGAGCTGGATCTACAAAGCCAATCAATATTTTGGTTATTACCAAACTCCAGAGGCAGAGAAGTTGCTCATAGCTTCGTTTCATATGGAATTGGAGGCTTTAATTTGGTTTCAAGAAGCTGAGGAGTCTAGTGTGGTTACTGATTGGGATTCCTTAGTGCAGGCCCTACATGTGAGGTTTGGATCAACTGCGTATGATGATCCTATGGAAGCACTAACAAGGCTGAAGCAGTCTTCAACAGTAGCAACATACAAGGCAGAGTTTGAAGCTATATCTAATCGGATTAAAGGTTTATCTCCTCTGCACAAGCTTAGTTGCTTCCTAAGTGGCTTGAAGGATGAAATCAAGCTTCCAGTCAGGATGCTTAATCCCCACACCTTGAACGAAGCATTTGGTTTGGCCAAGATTCAAGAGGAATATGTGTTCAGTTGCAAGAAGAGTTCCAAATTCCAACAAGAAACAGGTAAGGGTTCTATCTTGGGCTTACCTAAAAGTAATGTGGTGATAGAATCTAACCCTAAGATACCAATTAAGAGGTTAACTCCTGCTCAGATGGATGAGAGAAGGAAGAGAGGTCTTTGCTATAATTGTGATGAGAAGTGGGTGGTTGGGCACAAGTGTTAGAGTGCTAAGTTGTTCTTATTGGAAGGAATTGAATTACCTTGTGGAGTGCAGTCCGGGGTACAAATTACTGAGTTAAAGGAGGAAGTAGAGAATGAGGTTATGAATAGAGTAGATAATCAAGAAGATGGGGTGGAGATCACCTTATATGCACTCACAGGAACTCCTACACCTGGGACTATGAGGGTTAAGGGTAGGGTGAATGGGAATGGGCTGGTAATCCTAATAGATACTGGCAGTACCCACAATTTTGTAGATGCTTCCTTAGTTTCTAGGTTGAAATTAAGGGTGGATGTTACTAAGGTTTTGGAGGTTAAGGTAGCCAATGGTTCTGTGGTTAAAACGCAAGGATTTTGTAGTAGTATGCCAGTGTGCATTCAAGGAGTGGAATTTTGCATTCAATTCCATGTGTTAGCATTGGGTGGTTGTGAGGCAGTGTTGGGCACACAATGGTTAAGTACTTTAGGTGAGATTCAATGGAATTTTAAGCTTCTAACTATGTGCTTCTGCTATGAGGATCAGAAAGTATTGCTGAAAGGGTTAACTCAATCTGTAGGGTCTTCTTTTATGGATTGTAAGCAATTTTTCAAAGTGCCTGTGAAGAAAGGACTGTTACTACAGATTGCTAGTGTGGAGGCAAGTGCATCTGAGGAGAGACTTCCAGCTGAAGTGGAATTCTTATTGCAAGAGTTTAAGGCTGTTTTTGAGACTCCTACAGGATTACCTCCCCTTAGGGGTCATGAACATTCCATTGTTCTCAAAGAAGGAGCTGAACCGGTGTGCCAAAGACCTTATAGGTACCCTTTCTACCAAAAGAATGAGATTGAGAAGATTGTGAGAGAATTGCTCTCTGTAGGGTCAATTAGGAACAGTAGCAGCCCATTTGCATCTCCTGTTTTGTTGGTAAGAAAAGCTGATGGATCATGGAGGATGTGTATTGACTATAGAGCTCTTAACAACATCACTGTCAAGGACAAATTTCCCATTCCTGTTATTGATGAGTTGTTGGATGAATTGGCTGGAGCTGTCATTTTCTCCAAGTTGGACTTGAGGTCTGGGTATCACCAAATCAGAATGAGGGAAGAAGACATACCTAAAACATCTTTTAGAACACATGAGGGCCATTATGAATTCTTGGTTATGCCCTTTGGTCTAACTAATGCTCCTTCAACCTTTCAATCATTGATGAACCAGGTATTCAAGCCCTTCCTTAGACAGTTTGTATTGGTATTTTTTGATGATATACTAGTCTATAGCAAGTCCTTAGTAGAGCATGTGATCCATCTAAGAAAGGTTCTTGAGATTTTAGCTATGAACAAGTTATATGCTAAAAGGTCAAAATGCATGTTTGCTTGCAAGGAGGTAGAATATTTGGGGCATGTTATTACTGCGGGTGGGGTTCATACTGATTCTAGGAAAGTTGCTGCCATGCAACAGTGGCCATTTCCTAAGAATATTAAGTCCTTAAGGGGTTTTTTGGGGCTTACTGGGTATTATAGAAAATTTGTCAAAGGGTATGGCCAAATTGCAGCACCCTTGACAGCCCTATTGAAAAAAGACTCTTTTTGTTGGAATAAGGAGGCTGAGTTGGCTTTTCATCAATTGAAGGATGCTATGGTTAACCCTCCTGTGTTAGCCTTGCCAAATTTTGACCAACCTTTTGTAGTGGAGTGTGATGCTTCTGGAAGGGGAATAGGTGCAGTACTAATGCAAAATGGTAGGCCAATAGCTTATCATAGTCAAGCTCTTAAGGGAAAAAATCTGGCTTTGTCAACATATGAGAAAGAGCTGCTTGCCTTGGTCATTGCAGTCAAGAAATGGAGGGCTTATCTGGTGGGTAGACCTTTCAAAGTCAAGACTGATCAACAAAGTTTGAAGTACCTTTTGGAGCAGAAAATTGGCACACCAGCTCAACAGAAATGGTTTGCTAAATTGCTTGGATATGTCTTTGTTGTTGAGTACAAGAAAGGCAAGGATAACTTAGTAGCGGATGCATTGTCAAGGAAAACTGATTTTGATGAGTGTAGTTCAAAGGGAATTTCAGAAGTGCATGAAGGGGTGCACGCAGGGGTGTTATGCATGGTATCATTCCCATCTCCAGCATGGTTGAATGACCTTAAGACTAGTTATGATACTGATCAACAGGTGCAGGATATATTCCAAGCTTTACAGTTGGGAAAGGAGGTTCCAAAAGGTTATTCTATGCAGAATGGGTTGTTGTTGTATAAAGGTAAGCTCTATCTAGGGTCATGTGAGGCTTTGAAGACTGCTGTTTTGCAACAGGTTCATGATAGTCCCTTAGGAGGACATTCAGGTTTCCTTAAAACTTTACATAGGGTACAGAGGGACTTCTATTGGCCTGGTTTGAGAACTGATGTAAAGAGGCATGTGAAGGAATGTGATATGTGTCAAAGAATTAAGGCCGAGACTTGTCATGTTGCTGGATTATTGCAACCCTTACCCATTCCTGACAAACCGTGGCTTGATGTGAGCATGGATTTTGTTGAAGGCCTTCCTAAGTCTCATTCTAAAGATGTAGTTTTAGTTGTAGTGGACAGGCTTACCAAGTTTGTTCATTTTATACCATTGTCTCACCCTTATACAGCTGCAAAGGTAGCTAACTTGTACCTGCAACATGTGTTTAAATTGCATGGAATGCCAGCTTCAATTGTGAGTGATAGAGATCCTGTTTTTACCTCTCATTTTTGGCAAGAGTTGATGAGATTACAAGGGATTCAGCTGGCTATGTCATCAGCCTATCACCCTCAATCTGATGGGCAGACTGAGGTGGTTAACAAAAGTTTAGAACAATACTTAAGAGCTTATGCAGCTGATAAGCCTCAGACTTGGGTGGAATGGCTGCCATTGGCAGAATTTTGGTTCAATACAAATTTTCATACCTCTACCAAATTGACCCCCTTTGAAGCTTTATTTGGCTATCCTCCTCCTAAGTTGTTGGATTATATCCCCGGCACTACTAAGGTTGATAGTGTGGATGAGCAATTAAGAACTAGACAACAGCTGCTGGCTTTGTTGAAGCAAAATTTGGTAGCAGCCCAAGAAAGGATGAAAGTAAATGCGGATAAGAACAGAACTGAGAGGGAGTTTACTGAAGGAGATTGGGTTTATCTCAGGTTGAGGCCTTACAAGCAAAAATCTTTGAAGCAAAAGCATTTGGGAAAGCTATCTCCTAGATACTATGGGCCTTTCCAGATTTTAAAAAAGATTGGTAAGGTATCATATAGGTTGGATCTACCACCAGAGTCTAAAATCCATCCTACCTTTCATGTTTCGTGCCTAAAGGAGAAGTTGGGCAAGCATGTGGTTGCTGTTCCCTCCTTACCTTCAGTGGATACAGCTGGCTGCATTAGTCCTGAACCAGTAGCTGTTTTACAGTCCAGAACTCATAGTTTGAGAAGCAGAACTATCACTCAAGTCCTTGTACAATGGCACGGAGAGAGTACTGATGATGCTACGTGGGAAGATTTGTACAAGCTTCAACAACAGTTCCCTCACCTTGTGGGCAAGGTGTTTTAAGGGGAGGGTATTGTTAAGGTTGAATTGTTGACTGGTTAGAGATATTTTGTGGGATATTTTGTGGGATATTTTGTGAGATATTTGCCATGCAATTGTTACGTGTATTAGAGTTCAGCATTGTAATTGTTGGTGTTGTAATTGTGCATGCAAGGCAAGCAAGGAGAGCCGTGATTCAAGGCCAGGCAGTTATGACAGGTTGGCAGGTCAGTCAGTTAGGAATTAGTTAGGGAATTGGGATCAGCTTGTTGTAACAACCACGTAGGGAGAAGTGTATAAAAAGGGAAGATTGTTGTAAAGAAGGATAATAAGAAAATTGTCATTCAATTTGTTTCTTTTTTCTCTGCCTTTCCTCTGTTTTTCTATTCTCTCTTTGGAGGACCAGCTGGCCTCGAATTCAGCTAGAAACCCATAGATATCAAGTTCCATTCTTAATACGTACAAAAAGACACACCACTCAAGAGGAATAGTGTGTAGATGAGAGATAGGCCTAATAGAATGACATGCTATCCTAAGAAAAAGATAGATAGTCTAAGGAAGTTCAGCAGAAATGATCCGAGGATCAGAACCCCACTGGATAGAAGACCCAGTGATGTATGACATGACATCATCCAAGAGAGGAGACTCGTCATATGGGTAAACAGGGTGCTGGACCAAAGGTACCTCTAGAGCATCAGCCACTACATCAGGAGTAATGACGTACTCTACACCTCGTATCCAACTCTTTACTAAAGTGTTGGAATCATAGATGCGGATAGAGATGTTCGAAAAAAACTCTCTAATCAAGGTAGCTGGAGGAGGAGGATCAGAAATATCCAATAGAGGTAACTAGCCCCGATGTTCAAAATTTGCCTTAATGGCAGGATCTAACTCATCTAACACAACAGAACGCTCAGTCCAAATTTTTCTCTTTAGATTCAGCTTCTCAAAAATCTTTTGGTTTTTCTCACTCGAAAATCTCTCACAGTCAAAGGAAGGTGGGGGAGGAGAAAGTGAGGGAACAAACCTACGAGTTCTAGTCTTCCTAGGCATGATGCTCAGGAAAGGACAGAGAAACACAGAAGAACCAGAAGAACCAAAGAAACAAAAACAAAACAAAAACCAAGGGCAAACTGCAAATTAGCACATAAAAAAATATAGAATAAAAATCTATATGATGCATGAATAATCAAAATGCTATGATGCATGTACTAATGCAGTAAAACTAATTTCAATTGAAGTTCACTTGAACAAAATTGGCCTGAGTATAGAGTTTCTAACAAAAACCCCAAAATTGAAAACCACTTGCTAAGATTTAAAAAAATTTGACTAATTGATCATCACACAAGGTAGAATACATAATATAATGATCAATTACATCAATTCAACAACCCAATTTCATCAAATTCACTTTAATTGAACAAATCCCCAATTCGGATCAATTACAAGCCCTAGAATTTTCAATTTTTCACAAATCACAAAATTGATTAACTTAAACCATCAACATCAAGTTTATATCATGTCCCCACAAAAACCCAATGATCAATTTCATTTAAAAAAGCTTGAATCAACAAAAACCCCCAAAAAGGAATAGGTCCGAAAATTTCATTGAGCAATGCATGAAAAGATGCATGAAACTTGAAAATAAAAGAAAAAGGAAGGGTATAAAAGACATACCGGCTTTAGATGACAAAAACCTTGTAAAAGATTCGGAGGAAAATGACAAAAATTGAAGGTGGAGCCTTGCCGAGTCGGAGAGAGAGAGAAAAAGGTTTGAAAAGTTTGAAAAAGTGATTTGAACTATTCAAAGTCTAATATTTTAAAAACCTGATCCGCGAAATTTGATTGATCGAAAATTACCTTCGATCGATCGAATCAATCCGAGACTCTTAAAAGAATTTTCAGCACATTTTCGATTGATCGAAAAACAGAATGGATTGATCGAAACAGGCAGAGGCTCACAAATTTTGAGAAAAATCATAGTTTTGAAAAAACCAACACATTTTGGCCACTTAACCCCTCAAAGCATTAAAATTGATGAATAAAATGCATGAGTATGAAATAAAATGCTTTTTTCAAAAACCCAAGTTTTAAACCCAATTTCTCAAAACAAATTTTCAACCATTCTCCCTTTAGATTCTCAAGCAACAAATATGTTGTGCATAATTCTCAAGATATTTTCAAACTTTGTTGGTCAAACCAAAAACACACACAATAACATGGACAGTGTTTAGCAAAGAGTAACTTGTGTAGTGTGTGCTACTAGCAAAAACTTGAGATACATGAGAAGTTATATGTGAATAGCAATCAATCACAAAGTCTACAAAATTCATCACATAGAATTTAAAAGAGACTATGACTTAAAGAGTTACATCATATAACTCTCACATCTCCTAGAACAAAAGCTTGCAATCACGTAAGTTTCTTGATTTTTGCCTCATAATATACACACTAATTTTAATTATGTGATTTGACATCAAGCCTAATAGTATACACCAATTTTAAGCATTAAGCAATTAAAGCCGAGGCTACACCTTATGTTCTTTTTGTGCATGTGCTGCACTTTTTCGAGCACAATATCTTATGATATGCACTAAGGTGTTCGTGATTGGCTAGTGAACAATGGTGAGATGGTTATTTATGCCTTTCTCAAAAGGATCAAGTCCGACAGTCAAATAACATGAGACTTCAAGATTAAGACAAAGTGATAAACACCATGAACATCTTTCCCTCACAACATGCACTACAAAACTTCAACTAGTAAAGTGCAATAAAATAAGCTCATCCAAGCTAAATAAGGTACATAAACTTGTTATGTAAAGATAATATGGCCAATCCTTGATTATAAAACCAAGATGTGAAATACAAAACACAAAAATCTTTTTGGTTTTAAAAAAAAATTTATGACCAAAAACAAAAAGCACATATTATGCTAAATGAACAATGCAAAAGCAATGCATGATAGTGCTAAACTAAGCTATAGAGGGTACATAAATAAGAAATATCAATTTCTTAATTAACCCTTGAGTACATGTACGAATTAGTACATACTCACACAAAATCAGAAAAAGTTTAGCACTTATATAACACATGCTATTTAAGTTTCTCCACAATGTCAAGCATGTTCTAAATCAAGAGAGAGATATCATAATTCATGTAATCCTCAAGAAAAATAAAACAAGAATCAAAATAAAAATATTTTTGTCTTTTTGAAAATTTTCAATGTTTTTGGATTTTTTTTAAATAAAAAAAAAAACTAAAAAGCGAAACAACCAAAAACAGAAACAAGACATATCCACAAACAATAGAAAGAATTAAAACAGGGATAAGTCAGCAACACTCACCTTAAAGGATCTTTTCTCACCCATATAGCACTAGTCTTCGGCTTTGTAGGTGAAAATCCATGAGAAGCAGAGTGTATTTGGGGGATTACACCAATCTTCTGAGAAAGACTGAAATCCTGCAAATTCCTTTCACAAGC
The DNA here is from genome assembly GCA_023736055.1 of Quercus glauca. Lineage (NCBI taxonomy): Eukaryota > Viridiplantae > Streptophyta > Magnoliopsida > Fagales > Fagaceae > Quercus > Quercus glauca. Next base: position 18,652,841 of record CM043324.1, on the reverse strand, counting down.
CAACAAGCTTAAACTTTTCAAAAGCATATGAAACAATTTATTTGGACTTATGGCAGGAGAAATATCATCACATATCCTAGATTGATATATAGGACGCTTAAATTTCAATTTATGACAATTAGGACGAATGTGACCACGAACACCACAAAAGTGGCAAACAAGAACAAATTTAGAAACATCAGTATTCTTAACAGCAAATCTAGTCTCAGATTTTGATTTTTGCCTCAACAAAGAACAATTTGGTCTAATATGACCAACAACACCACATCGGTGACAAGTAGGCACAAAAATAGATTTATTATGCTCTTTAACAGTAGTTTTAGACATAGGTTTAGAAACTTCAGCATCTACATCAGAACTTTTACCTTTGTCTAACCTAGCAAAATAAGCATTTTCTTTATTATTCCTCTTGAAATGAGGGATATAAACTTTTTCAGTTTTAGACTTAAAAGAAACAGAAACACTTCTGTTATCAACAGCAGGCTTGGTAATAGTCAAATTTTCAATTTTAGTTTTAGATTTAACTAACTCCTGTTCCAAGCTTTTCATCTTCTCATCTTGAGAGGAAATTTGATTTCTCAAAAATTCATTCTTTTTATTAGACTCATCTAATCTCACAAACAAATCCTCTTTTTCAAGATTAGCCAATTTTAACTCTTCTTTAAATTTCTTAGCAATTTTCAAAGATTTAGATAATTCCTTACGAAGAGTTTCAAAAGCATCAAAAAAATCAACAGAAGCATGAGTAGAAACATGATCAGAATGATACTTCAAATTGTCCATAATAACAGGGGTCAAGGATCAACCCTTAGATCAAAAGATCTAAAACAAAAGAACTACCCGCTCTGATACCACTTGTTAGGTTTTTAGACCCCCTTAAAATAACAATTGGATTAATTTAGTTAATAGCCAAGTGATTAACTTAGTCAAATTATACAATTCTAGGTTATCACAATCATACAATCATATCAAGAATATAAAGTAGCAGAAATAAAAATAACACAATGATATGATGACCCAGGAAACCACACGATAAAAATCTGGGGAGGATTTGACATAGCTATCCTCAAGATAAACCTGAATCCACTATGAAAGAATCGAAGTTCATACAAAAGGACTTACAAGCTCCCCGCTTGACTTCCTAATGCTACCCACCAGTAGAACTTACTGACACGACTACGTGCAAGCTCCGAATCCACGGACTCTTTCTTTCTTGAATTCTCCAATCAGCTACAAGCACCCACGCTTATTATTCTTTAAGCTCCAATGATAGCAACTGAATTGATCATCAAGGTGTTGATAATATCTCTACCTTGAAAACCCTAAGTTTTGTGTAAAGGAAAGCTCCTCTAGATCTCACAAGAGATTTACACAAAACAGAAAAATATGAGCAACAATACAACCAGAGCAACTCCTAAAACGTGGCTAGGGTTTTGCCTTATATACCTAGGGCAAAAACATAAAACCCTAAACATTTAATGAGATAAGGCTGAGTTGGAAATTCTACAGAAAAACATTCTGGCTGACTTTCAATCGATCGAGTCTATCCTTCGATCGATCGAGCCAGGCCAAAATGCACTAATACATCTACTGTCTCTCGATTCTAACTTTACATGAATTACACAACTTTAAGCAAGCCTAAACAAGACTAAACATATTGTTTTGATCATGGTTTGCCAACATTACACATTAGAGTTCTAAATACATAAAATCCTAAGTCTTTAGAACCTAACAACAACCTTGGCAGAGGCAGCTACTGAATTTCCGTACGTGTCCTATATGCAAAAAGATCAAATAGCTTCTCCCTATCCCATTGTCCTGTGGCACTATTAATCAGGTCTTTCACATACAAATTAGGCTGAATCTCTCCCAGGAAAACCAGTTTATGTGTCAACCATTTATGCGTTGAAACTTCAATGTAACTTCCATCCCCTACCTGCCACTTTGATCCTTGTTTAATAATATCTCTAACTGCTAAAAGACTTCTCCAAACATATGAAGGATTGTTGCCCATCTCTGCATCCATAAAAGAGAAATTTGGGAAATATTTTGATTTATATACTTGATAGAACAAAGAGTGAGTGTTATGAATCAAATGCCAAACTTGTTTAGCTAGCATTGCTAAGTTCAATGCTTGGATATCTCTAAAACCCATTCCACCTCTTTTCTTATTAGTACAAAACTTTTTCAATTGATCCAATGGATTTTCTTTTCATCTTTAGACTGGCCCCACCAATAATTTGCAACTATGGAGTTAATAGAATCACATAAAGCCTGTGGGATTTTAAAAATACTCATAGAGTAGGTGGGAATAGCTTGAGCCACTGTTTTGATTAAAGTTTCTCGCCCTGCTTTTGAGATAAATTTTTTCCTTCCATCCCATTACACTATTAGTAATCTTTTCCCGTAGATATTTAAAAGTATTGACCTAAGATTTTCCTCCAACCATTGGCAAGCCAAGATACTTTTCACAATCCTCCATAATTCTTGCACCCAACAAAGCTTGTATATCATGCTTTACTTCTGCACTTGTATTCTTGCTAAAAAAAATAGAAGTTTTTTGTCTATTAATAGCTTGACCTGATGCCGATTCATAGTACTCAAGCAAGTTTAGGAGATACTAACATTCCTCCACAATAGCTTGGCAGAAAATAAAGCTATCATCCTGAAAAAGGAGATGAGAGATACATACCCCATTTGTACATGATAGAATACCATGAAGATTTTATGATGCCACTGCCTTTCTAATCAGAGATAAGAGCCCCTCCGTACATAGTAGAAACAAGTATGAGGATAAAGGATCTTCTTGTCTTATACCCCTTAGATGGGGTGACAAAACCTTTAGGTTCCCCATTTATAAGCACTGAATAAGAAGCAACAGTCACTATTTCCATTGCTAGGTGGACCCATCGAGCATCAATGCCCAATTTGAGCATGATTTGCCAAAGAAAACTCATTCAACTCGATCATAAGCCTTACTAATATCCAGTTTAATAGCCATATGCCATTTCTTCCCTGTTCTTTTATTCCTAATCCCGTGTAATACTTCAAATGCTATGGTAGTATTATCAGTAATATTTGGTCTTTCACAATATATATATTTTTGTCATGTATCTTTAATTAAATGTTTATTAACTACTTTATTACTCAATTTTGATGACATTTGACGTATGAATTTTAATTAATCTATGCATCATAAGGAAATAATGCTAGCTGGTTTGAATAATTCTTTTTTTTGGATGAACTTATTTGAATAATTCTAGCTAGGAACAAACATAATTTTGTATATTTATTAAACACTTTAACTAAAACAATTAAATTTATTGTGGCTTCCCTTATAATTGTAATAGTGACTTCAAGAGTTCTTCAACAACAGTTCTCACCTCTACTTTCATTCAAATATATTAGCAAGAGCTAGATGAATACGCATTTATGGCAAAATGAGAACAATTCGTATTCTGTATGTGTAATATCATTACAGCACTGCTAGACCAGACCTAACCAAGTTGAAACAGTTGCATGGAGACCCCAATAATTGATTGGCTGAATGAAAATAATGTCTTTAACATCAAAATAACTAAACAAACCGTCGTTAACAAGTCACAATCTTTCATTTTTAAAAGTTTAAGGACTGTCAATTCTCATTGTGAAATTATAGTTTCAAATACGTGATTAGGTTCAGCTTGACCAAAAAAAAGCATTAATGTCAATAACATGCATGCGCATCTGGAATTCGTACAGTTTTATCTTTTCTTGGTATCTAATAGTTTTGGATTCTTAAATGCTACGGACCCAAAGTTTCAAAGTTAGATTTCTGTTCCAACTAAACAGCTACATATGGACCATGGGCATTGTGAAATGTTTGCCTATGCACATTCTTCACAAGAATCGTGAAATTTTTATATGGGCAGTAGTGTGTGTCAAATCAAACAGAAAATGTGTTTAATTTGTGTATTTCCGAGGAACACGAATGACGATGCATCTTATCAACACTGTATCATACTTTATTTTAGTTGGAGGTCTAAATCGCTTTACTTGTGCTGATGTGAGCATTGCTCTATTCTCATACGTTGGTACAACCATGAAGGTAGGAGTTATGGGTCTTGTGTCAAATCAAATAAAAAATTTACCTTTTATGCACTATTATGAGGGATCCGGATCCTTTCCATTTCAATATGAATTGAAATGGAGAGTATCCAGTTAAAGGCTGAGATTGATTTAAAATTAATCTATAGCCTAAAATCAGCCATGTTATTTAAAATATACTTAACAGAGCAATGAGTCATAATTAACGTTAGTTTTCAACGTTTCTTCTGTCTTCTCACTTTCTCTATCTCTCTTATCAAAAATTCATGGCTTCTCTCTCTCACCTCAACCCAGTTTCTCCCTCACTCTTCCTAGCGCTCCACTCTCTCAACCCTGATTGCGCCTTAACCAGTCTCTCCACCTCCATGCTTGCTCTCTGCCTCTCCCTCAACCCCGTCGTCACCGCTTCCCGCATACCCAACTCAAACCCATAAGCAAAAACAAATAAAAAACAATAAACAGTAACTCACCAGCTGAGATCCCAACCCCACACACTCGCACCCTTTTTAGACCCAGATTAGAGAAAGAGTAAGGGTTGGGGTTTGGAGAGAATTGGGTGTTTAAGTGAGAATTTGATGCTTTTCAGACCCAGATTAGAGAAAGTAGGGGTTAGGGTTTGGATAGAATCGGGTAAGAGGGAAGTTGATGCTCAATCTCCATGGCTATAGCTAGCAGCCACCGTGTTCCGCTCCACCAATTCCGACAGTGGTTCAGGTAAAGTTCCTCTGTCTCTCTCTTTGATTTTTCCTTCTTTTAATTTTTTTCAACAAAAAAGAAGATTTTTTAATTTTTCGTATTGTATTAGGATTCGTTTTCTTTTGATAAAGAAATTGAATTCCCTATTGTACTTGGGAAAAAAATAATGTGGAATTTGTGTTATTCGATACAGATTGTGTTCAAGTGAAAAGACAAAAAAAAAAAAAAAAAAAAAAAAAAAAACAGAATCTGTATGTATACTAAAGTAAATGATGATTTACCTATGATACTAAATCTATGATTTTTTCCTCTGATCCTGATTTCTTTGCCTAAGAGTATCCATTTCTTATTCCTTAGTTTCTTTCACTAAAACAGAACTATGATTCTTAGCTTGATAATAATTTCTTAGTTTGAAGTTTGTCACAATGGATCAATTTTTTCTCATTCCCTATGTTACTACCGTGGTTTGAGTTGTGAAATGCACTGAAGATGCTTGAGAAAATATACCTACTGAAATCCAACTTATTTGGTCTTGGATGTCTGTGTTTCCCTAGGTTATCAATTAATTAGAGTAGTGTATGTGTTCCTTTTGACACTTTAATGATCTAAAATCTGGTTTATTTGATGGAAAACCAAATTGTGCAAGTATCTTTGTTAGTGGCTTTGTAATGAGAGTGTTGTGCATCTGTCTCCTTAGGTTCTAATTAATTGGAGTAATACATGAGTTTTTGTCACATTTTTGAGCCTATATAGTAAAAATATTTCATTTAAAGTCATAGTATCAAGAAATATGTAAATGTATGTAATTATTTGGCCTAATTAAACAGCCATGTGATGCATCAGCAAGTATTGGGCTATTGATTAACTTTTGGGCTATTGATGTGGTTTATATACTGTTCTTACAAATAACAGCTCAGATGTATTTTTTATTTATTTATTTTTCAAAAAAAATTTATGCTGAAGTACTGATGAGTTTAGTTTTTGCAGATAAGCAAGGCACTTGCTTAAGCTGACAGAAAGGATCTAATAAGGAAGTTGCCAAAATTTATATATGATGAGGAGAAAACTTTGGAGGTAGAAGTTGTTCCTGCATTTGCAATCCTTTAAATTATTCATTATGTGTGTATGCATGTTTGTTAATGTGTTCAGCTTTGAAAGTAAAGTCTTTTTGGTTACAAATAAAGGCCTAGTTATGGTTGGTTGTCATAAGAAAAACAAGAAAAATATAATTGTTCGTATGTATAAGTAAGCTTTATGAATTGTGCTTCAAGAAAAAAAAGAAAAAAGAAAAAAAAGAAACACTATACAAATTGTTTGTGTTAACTTGTATTTTCATCCTTTTTTTAACTATTATTGATATTGTTTTAGTTATAATTTTTTTTAAAAAAATGCTTGCAATGCATTGATATTGCATTGGTGGTGTGATGACTACAGAGAACCCGCAAAATATTAACAGAGAAGATTGCTCAGTTGAATTCAGCCATAGACGATATTTCTACTCAGCTTCATGGAGATGATGCCCTTAATGGAGTTGCAGTGAATTCAGATGAAGTTGGAGCTTCAATGTAACAGAATATTTGTTGTAATTGCCATATAAACCATCACTAATTATGTGTGATTAGTACTGGAAAAACAATGTTTTGAATCCTTTATCCCTTTTAATTTTCTATTCGGTTAATAAATTCAGGTTGATTGTATTTATATAAAAAATTTACTAGAAATGATAGCAAAATATGATTTGTTTCACAGTAATTTTCTCTTAGTAGTAATTATTTATATTTAGGAACTAATTGTTCTCTCACGGGGTATTCTCACATTCCTACAATAGAGTATTGTGGATTTTTTTTTTTTTCACACAATCAGTAGCAGATTTTCCACCTGAGATTGCACACTTGAGCTTATGAATAGTGCAATGGTTTTAAGTCTCTCCCTTTCCTTTTTCTTGTTTTGTATTAAATTAAAATTTCAAAGAATCCTTAGCTGCTAATGCTTAACTTCAAGATGCATTCTATTTGTTGTTGACGGATTTCTAATAATAATTTGATTTTTAACTTTTAGCTTTAGAAGCATCGATCATACAGCAAAAAAATTGAACCACAACCATTCTCAATTGAGGAGTATCTACAATATTTACTGTAAATTTGTTGTGGCTGGCAATATTCCACCTCATATGACTTATCTTAAATTGCTACACAAGTAATATATAACTGTGCTAGTTTCTCCAAGCTATGGCCTTTGATTTTGTTAGCAATAAATATGTTAGGATTGCTTTAAGTATCTTATAAATCTTTAAGAAACTAATCCTTAATTGCTTCAGTGACTCCAAATCAGTTATCACAAAGTACTTATATAAAAGGCACAACCAGAGCGCATAAAAGCTAGTAATTTCTACTCAAAGACAAGCTAATAATTATGATTCTCAAAGACAACAAAAATTCATTGAAATTTTTATACACAACCAAATGAACAAAACCCAAAACAAAAAGGCTTTATAGCTTGGCTAAATTAGCTTCACAATATAAATATGTGATTTCAGTGTTTCAAGAAAGCCAAAATAGCTACATCTTGATTTTGATCCCAACTAAAATAGATATGAGTCATGTTCTTTATATCTAAAATTTCATGAACAATTTCTCCCAAAAAAAAAAAAATCGTGAACAAAGCTAGCTTCATGTTCTTCCCTAATCCCTTCAGCACTCGCCTTTTTTCGCTCTCAATGATCAAAAGAAGAATAGCATACCTATAATCATGCCATTCAACCTGACAAAAGAACAAAAGAGTGATTTCATTGATAAACATATATCAAAATTTCCAAAAAACTTGATCTAGCAGGAAAGAAACTTGATAAATGATAATAAGACCAAAAAAATTTCCTATCATGCATTACTTTAATGGTAATAATAACTGCTGATCACCACCATCACATCCATTTACAACTAATCCAATCGCCTTGAAGAACTTGAAACTTTTATGGGAACAGCTAAAACATAAAAATTAGATCAAGCAAGGATTCGTTTGCTTCATAGTGAGTAGCTTGAAATTCACAAGCTTAAGCTATTTGTATCAAGCCTTTTTGCTACACAGAACTCCAAGCCATAATTCAGCTAAAACTACCCAAATACTCACAAGTTGATCATGATAATGGAATTGTACCCAAATACTGCCCATGAATTTAGCTACAAGAAAGCATGTCTCTAGTAAAAAAGAACTTTATTTTTTTGTTCAAGAAGTAGTGCTGCAAGTTTGCTTATACTTTGGAAACAAATAAGAGAGTCCCAAAAATCAACCAATATCTAATAAGCTATGATAAATCCTAAAGCCCCCATATCTGCTAACTGTGAAGGAGTATAACCAAATCATAAGTAGAGCTAACCTTATAGCACTTTGATGCCTGTTCTCACCACTGTTTCAAATGAAGCTAATTTGATCAAATTCAACAAACTATTCTTCTCAAGTATAGCCAATGGCCTTTTGGCCACTGTTTACAAATCAGATTTTTCATGAAAGACATAAAACAAGCACAAAATAAAAATTCAACCTTTAGCCAACTAAAAACACATTTTGAAGAAATAACACTTTGGAAACAAACAAGACAGTCCCAAAAAACAACCAATTATTCAACCAGTATGTACTAGAACAAGATAAATCCTTAAGGCTCTGTATCAATCTAAGATATCAGCTAACTACTAAGGAGTACAATCAGATCATAATTATAGCTAACCCAATGGCACTTCACAGCTCCCTGTATGAGGGAGTTGGACCATCAGTTCTCACCAGTCTTTCAAATAGATCTACTTCGATCAAATTCAACAAAACTATTCGGCTCAATTATTACCAATGACATATCAAATTAAAAACATACAAGACAAGCACAAAATAAAAATTCGATCTTTAACCAACTAAAACAAGTTTCAAATCCCATCATTCTGTTATCTTTCTCCTTCCATATATGTTTATCAAAAGCAAGATATCATATATCCACAATGAAGTTGCAAGCCATGCAACTAATCCAAATCTTTATACCTATTTTCATGAATTACGATTCAAAATATAACCATTTAAATGCTAAGATAAATTCATTCTTACATTAAACAAGCAGCTAGACTATAAACACTTAAGCTCATCATACTTTCATACACATGAAAAAAAAATGATCAAGAAATACTCCAATTTGGACCCAAAAAAAAAAAATTTTTCCTCACTTTAGAGGAATTTATTTCAAAGGTCTGCTAGAGCAAATACTCGCTCACTATTAAGCAATTAAAAAAAAATCATTATTTGAAGTAATTTTCAGTTTATAGCTAATCAAGAAAAACATGGATCATGAATTAGTTTGACAATGGAAAAAACGCATTCATCAACTTAAAGATTATGATGAATATATAACAACTTTAAATCAGCAAAGCGAAACTTAGCAAAGTTTGGGATTTAGTCCGGTTAAAAATGACAAAAGATAAATGCTTTTTTATTTAAAAGGAAAACAAGTAGGTAAGCCATCGTTTACTTTAGTATACATACAGATTCTGTTTTTTTGTTGTCTTTTCACTTGAGCACAATTTGTATCGAATAACACAAATTCCACATTATTTTTTTCCCAAGTATAACAAGGAATTCAATTTCTTATCAAAAGAAAATGAAATCCTAATACAGTACGAAAAATTAAAAAATCTTCTTTTTTGTTGAAACAATTAAAAGAAGGAAAAATCAAAGACAGAGACCGAGGAACTTTACCGGAACCACTGCCAGAATTGGTGGAGCGGAACACGGTGGCTGCTAGCTATAGCCATGGAGATTGAGCATCAACTTCCCTCTTACCCGATTCTATCCAAACCCTAACCCTTACTTTCTCTGATCTGGGTCTGAAAAGCATCAAATTCTCACTTAAACACTCAATTCTCTCCAAACCCCAACCCTTACTCTCTCTCTGATCTGGGTCTAAAAAGGGTGCGAGTGTGTGGGGTCGGGATCTCAGCTGGTGAGTTATTGTTTACTGTTTTTTCTTTGTTTTTGCTTATGGGTTTGAGTTAGGTATGCAGGAAGCAGTGACGACAGGGTTGAGGGAGAGGCAGAGAGCAAGTGTGGAGGTGGAGAGACTGGTGGAGGCGTAGTCGGGGTTGAGAGAGTGGAGCACTAGGGAGAGTGAGGGAGAAACTGGGTTGAGGTGAGAGAGAGAAGCCATGGATTTTTTATGAGAGAGATAGAGAAAGTGAGAAGACGGAAGAAACTTTGAAAACTAACGTTAATTATGACTTATTGCTCTATTAAGTGTATTTTAAATGACATGGCTAATTTTAGGCCATAGATTGATTTTAAATCAATCTCAACCTTTAACTGGACACTCTCCATTTCATATTAAAATGGAGAGGATCCGGCTCCCTATTACGAGGTGGTTCAATTTTTTATAATTGACATCATGGTGGGGTTTGGATTCGCAATTGCGTTCCCCCCACCCCCCCCCCCCCTTTTTTTTAAGCATGCATGAACAGTAACCGCACTGTTTATGCACATAAATTTACTGTGCAAGAAACAAATTTTACTATTCACACACGGTTCATGGAACCTACAACTACTTTATCCAAAAAAAAAATATATTAAAAATGGATCACACGGAACTATTCACATATTTAAAAATTATTTTACTACAGTGTTTTTAGTTTTTAGCAAAATAAGTTGTATCTAAACGGACCTCATGTCTAGTTTTATTTCAAGTAATCTTCCGGCCCAGTAATCTTTTATGATAATAAGATACCTAAAACAATAAATATTACTAATAGAACTTTCAACTTCCATTTTATAGTCCTTTCAAATTCCATTCCATATATAGAGAGTTTCCCTTGAAATTTATGTGTAGGTTTTTTTGGTTTTAAAATAAGAATTAAAGGAAACCACAATCCAATTGACGAGTCCGCTGACACACACATTTTTGATATTGGTATGGAAACCAATTAATGATGGAGAAATTTTCTTTGATTTTAATTTTTTTTAAATCTTTCATGTTTTCCTTCCCATTTTGAATATCAGTATCATTCTTGGCTAAAATTCTTCACATTCCTTCCTCTTTCCAACTGTTTTATTTTAATTGTTTGATGGACTGATGTCTCTTCCTTTTTATTGTGTGTGGAAGAAGTAGTTCAGATTAGATTTTTTTTTTCTTATTTTTTGTGTGGATAATTCGATTATTGGGAAAGAAGAATTTAAATCCTGGATGTCTCCATTGAATGTACTAAGAAATGTCAACCAGTTAAGTTACAACTAGTTATAATTAATTGCTAAAAAAAGAGAGAAGAGGGGAGGAAAAAGAATTGAGTGAATATAGGAAGAAAAGTGGGAAGAATAACGGGTAAACATGACAAAGATAACTAGACAATTTCGAGTATGAGAATGATCAAGATTATTGTACAATATAATTGTTTTTATTGCTAAATTAGATTTATCATCAAAGTAAGTGCCTGAAATTCGTTATTTGGTTCGTAAGAGAACAAGAAAGATCAATTGAAAATGAGTAATGTTATATAGACAAATCAGAGGATAATATATATGTGTGTGTGTTCTACAATCCTGTGTAGTGAATCCAAAATAAATAATTCTTGCTAGAAATATGAGGCAACAAATTCAACTTTTGTAAGTGTTGACATTTATGATTTATCTCTACAAATTCAACTTTTGAATGATTTATCTCTACATGTAAAAGCCAATTAGGCAATACAATATTCAACTCAAAATAAACTTACCATAAGAATCAAATAATCATCATGCCCATAAAATATCTTTCATCAACATGATTTGTTAACATAAAATCCATGTCAATATAGGATTCTAAAATTCTCACAAATATTTCTAGGAATGCATCAATATGATAATGAACAAATTAAATGGTGAAATTACAAATTCTTACGGAATAATTGAGTGAATTAGGAGTGTCACATGTAATAGTTGTTCATATTGAAGAGCAAAAGCGCAACTTTTTCTTTTATCTTATTGTAAAGTGAAAGAAATAGCTTGTATAGATAGAAAAATTGAAAGATACAGAAACTAGTTCTTTCAGGTATTCTATATTATTCATTCATTTTATGGGCATAGAGTTATAATGATTGAATACTTTAAAGGTGAGAAATTTAACCTATGAAAAGTTAAAGGATGCCTTAAGGGTATCAGTTTAGAAAGTATTTTTACAATTTTTTATGAGAAAAGAAAAATGTAATAAAATTTTTTGATAGTTTTTTGTATTTTTCATAAAACTATTATCAATATTTTCTTAAAATGGTTGATTAACAAATATCCTAATGATATTTTTTAACCGTACCTTTTAACTAAAACCAAACCCAAGACAAGAGGTTGAAACTGAAGTGATGGAAACCAAAACGATTGAAACTCAAATGGACATTCACTACCATTATATTAATTGAAAGGTTGTCACTTATCAGTGGTCACCCAAGGTTGTTCTCGTTGGGCCACTCAGCTGAGAACCCATGTTTCATTCTTTCATCTTCCCTCTCCTTCTTTATATTTTACTTGTTCATGGTAGAGATGGGCTGGACCCTTAGTGATCTTCTTGGTCCTGAAGTATTATTTAGCATGAAAAGAAATGCTGGATTTTTTTTTTTTTTAATTGTAGAAATGAGAGAATTTGAACCCTCCTATAGAAATACCAAAAAGCGCTAGTTGAATTACAAAACTCTTGGTTGATTGCAGAGTAAAAAACTTGGAAAACCCAATTATATTTTTCAGCCATTAATGCTACACTGTATATGAGAATATCACACAATATCTTGCAGAAGGTCTACACAAACATGGTACAAGTACATGAAAATTGCATTGCCATATTTTAGTTTGACTTTGGAGAAAGGAATTCAATTCACCTGTTAAAAGGTACAGAAATCACACTCCTAATGGATTACTTTTCTTTCTGTTTCACCTTCTACCCACTTTCTTTCAATAAATTTTAACTTGCACGAAGTCACAGCTTCAAGTAATATCTAAAGCCCACTTGAGAGATGACACAAGAAAGTGTACCCATTGTTTTGTAGGCACCTCTTAAGATATCGTTTAATGTAATTATCTGGTTAGTGGTTGTATCAAGTCAAGTTGAACAAGTCAATCTCATTTATAGCTGACTAGTAATACTGACTGAGTTGGAAATGTTTTCCAGGGACAGTGGCGGCTCCAGAAATTTATAAGGCATCCCTTTTGTGGTTCAATTTCTAAAATTGACATCATGTCTAGTTTTTTTTCAAGTAATCTTCCGGCCCCAGTAATCTTTTATGATCATAAGATTCCTAAAACAATAAATATTACTAATAGAACTTTCAACTTCCATTTTATAGTCCTTTAAAAAAAAAAAAAATTTCCATTCCATATATAGAGAGCTTTCCTTAAAATTTAGGTATTGCGTTTCAATCCCGATGGAAACATTGCTTGGGAGTTGGGAGTAGGAGCATATATAGGACAAGGGTTTGTTTTGTTTTGGTTTTTTTTTTTTTTTTTTTTTTGGTTTTAAAATAAGAATTAAAGGAAACCCCAATCCAATTGACGAGTCCGCTAACACACACCACATCTTTGATGTTGGTATGGAAACCAATTAATGATAGAGAAATTTTCTGTGATTTTATTCTTTTTAAAAATTTTTCTAGTTTTCCTTCCTTTTTTGAATGTCAGTAGCATTCTTGGCTAAAATTCTTCATATTCCTTCCTCTTTCCAACTTTTTAGCTTAATTGTTTGATGGACTGATGTCTCTTCCTTTTTATTGTGTGTGGAAGAAGTATTTTAGATTAGATTTTTTTTTCTTTTTTTTTTTGTGGATAATTCAATAATTAGGGAAGAAGAATTTAAATCATGGATGTCTCTGTTGAATGTACTAAGAAATGTCAACCAATTGAGTAATTGAGTGAATATAGGAAGAAAAGCGGGAAGAATAACGGGCAAACGTGACAAAGATAGCTAGACAACTTCAAGTATGAGAATGATCAAGATTATTGTACAATATAATTGTTTTAATTGCTAAATTAGATTTATCATCAAAGTAAGTGCCTGAAATTCATTATTTGGTACGTAAGAGAACAAGAAAGATCAATTGAATGTGAGTAATGTTATATAGACAAATAAGAGGATAATATGTGTGTGTGTTCTACGATCTTGTGTAGTGAATCCAAAATAAGTAATTCTTGCTAGAAATATGAGGCAACAAATTCAACTTTTATAAGTGTTGACATTTATCTCTACATGAGAAAGATTATAATAACATGAAGAATTGAATGAATTAAGCACATATCATGTAAAAGCCAATTAGGCAATACAATACTCAACTCAAAATGAACTTACCATAAGAATCAAATAATCATCATGCCCATAAAATATCTTTCATCAACATGATTTGTTAACATAAAATCCATGTCAATATAGGATTCTAAAATTCTCACAAATATTTCTAGGCATGCATCTTTGTGATAATGAAAAAAATTAATTGGTGAAATTACAAATTCTTAGGGATCAATTGAGTGAATTAGGAGTGTTGCATGTAATAGTTGTTCATATTGAAGAGCAGAAGCACAACTTTTACTATTAACTTGTTTTAAAGTGAAAGAAATAGCTAGTATAGATAGAAAAATTGAAAGATACAGAAACTAGTTCTTTCAGGTATTCTATATTATTCATTCCTTTTATAGGCATAGAGTTATAATGATTCAATACTTTAAAGGTGAGAAATTTAACCTAGGAAAAGTTAATGGATGCCTTAAGGGTATCAGTTTAGAAAGTATTTTTAGAAATTTTTATGGGAAAATAAAATGGTAATAAAAATTTTTGATAGTTTTTTGTATTTTTCATGAAACTGGCATCAATATTTTTTTAAATGGTCGATTAGCAAATACCCTAATGACATTTTTTAACCAAACTTTTTAACTAAACCCGAACCTAAGACAAGTGGTAGAAACTGAAGTGATGGAAACCAAAGCGATTGAAACTCAAGTGGACATTCACTACCATTATATTAATTGAAAGGTTGGCACTGACTAGTAATATTGACTGAGTCAGAAATTTTTTTTTAAGAATAGTGGCGGCTCCAGGAATTTTTTTGAGGGTCGTCATTAAGAAACTTAAATTATACAAGATCTAATAAAAAGAGAACTTCATATGTTAACAACAACAACAAAACGCACGCACACACACATATGCAAACACAAAGTCTTACAATTTCCTTCTACAAATTTTCTTATTTTGAAATTGTTATATTATAGTCTTATTATCAACATTGCAAGCTACATCTCTTTTAAAATTTTAGTTAAGTAAAATTTTCTTGAACTTTTTTTTTATGTAAGGACCTAATATATTATTAAGGGGACTAAAGTTTAAGGACAAAATTTGTCTACAAAATAAGTTGTAGCACAATGCCACAACTCTCAATAAACAAATAACATTACTACATATTTTGCAAATCTAACTGTTGAATTGCATGTTCTTTATGTTCTTAAAACACATGTTAAGTTTCATGTCAATTGGATGTTATTTAATATTCGATCCATAAACTTATTTTTTATGTATAATTTTAGACTACAAACACTTGAAATTTAAACATTTGATTGATTACATAGTTATTGATTTTTGATTTTCTTGAAATTTTGCAAGTATGAAGGATATAAGAAGAAAATGTAATTAAATGATGGATTTGTTATGTTGGGCCTAAAAAAATTTTAGGGTTGTCACAAATTTTTTTAAGGATAAAAAAATCATATATTAGGACATATGTGGAGATTGTTAGGGACATATGTTCTGTAAATTGGCTAATCCTTTGACAAAATGTACTTTACTTGTATTTGTGTAGTTTTAGGATAGGTTTAGTACTTCAAGGAACAAGAGCTTAAGATTAGTATTGGAGCCATGCAAATCTGTCCAAGAAACAAGTGAAGAAATACTGTTCATTAAAGCTTGACAAATAGCTCGACAGATCCATATCCATTGAGGTTTAATGCTAATGCTCGACAGAAGCTGTATCTGTCGAGAATTACGCAATTCAGATTTTCATATCTGATTTCACGCATATTCATGTACATTTGTGTAGGGTTTCTTTTCTCACAACCCTAAATATATATAAGGATTATTTTAACGGCTGTCAAAGGTGATGCAAATTGATTGTGCATGCAAATTGTGACTAGAGACAGAATTTGCCCTAGTTCATCATATTCTTTGTAGAAGCTGCTGCGTCTTTGCGTCAAGAGTTTTGTAACCAAGGAGCTTCTTGATCTTCATCACTGGATGAACTGAAGAACTTTGCAGCCAACATCTTCCTCAAGTTGGTGTGTCAGTCACGTACTTGGATCTATGCATCAATTGGTTAGTCATGTACTGGAAGCTGTGCATTAAAAAGAGAGATTGTCATTACATTACAAGTCCAATTGGGTATTGGGGTAAGGGTTCAATTGTAGGTTGGTATTAGCTATTGGGATTCCTTTTACTTGTAACTATTTGTTTTGATAATAGTGGATTCTCAAGAGTGGTGACCTTGAATTCATCCGGTGGGGTTTTGCCTGGGTGATTTTCCCATTCATAAACAAATCACCTGTGTCAAATTAATTTTCCTCTACATTTAACTTAGTTGGTGATTTGTTTGTGCTACCACGCTTATTGCATGTAATTGAATCTAATTAATTTCACTTGGCTAAATTAATTGATTAAGTTACCAAAGGGGTCAAAACATTCTTGGCCTATCAAGTAATATTAGAGTAGGCACACTCTAATTAGAGTTAATCTTTGCTGTGTGATCCATTGACCCCTGTTTGTCATGATTAGAGGACAATCTCTAATTATGCCTCCTTTATTTGATGGCACCAACTATGCATACTGGAAAGTATGCATGAGAGCTTTTTTACAGTCTTTAGATGAGAAGGTGTGGCAAGCTGTGGAGATTGGTTGGACTAAGCCAAAGGAAGCGCCGGCTGATTGGGATGATGCCAAGATCAAAGCAGCTGTTAGGTTCTAAGACTTTAGGATTTAAATGTATTTGAACTTCAATGTGTAATGTTGGCAAACTATGATCAAAACGTTTAGTCTAGTTTTAGGCTGCTCAAAGTGTGTTTATTTGTAAATTTGGAATCAAGTGTACTGTAGGATTTATTGGTGTAAATCTGCAAGGCTAGATCGATCGAAAATTAGACTCGATCAATCGAAACTCGTGTAGATTGTTTTTTCTACAGAATTTCCAACTCAGCCCAAGCCCATATGACGTGTAAGGTTTTATGTTTTGCTTCAAGTATAAAAGAAAAAACCCTAGCCATGTTTTAGAAGTTGTTGACATGCTATGTGTGTGAATCTTTGGTGAGATCTAAAGGTGTTTACCTATATACATACTTAGGGTTATCAAGATCAAGATTCATGTCAAGAACTTGGTGATCACTTCAGTTGCTGCACAAAGAACTTTAAAGAAGATCCGAAACTATTGAGTGAAGTCTCAAAGTCACAAGTAGGAGAACTTGTGGTTGCTGTAGATCAAAGAAAGAAGTAGTCTGTGGACTCGGAGTTATCACGTGGTCGTGGTAGTAAGTTTTCTACTCGAGGTAGCAATAGGATGTTAGTGGTCTAAGTCGCTATTGTACAAACTTCAATTCTTTCATAGTGGATCTGTTTTACCTTGAGGATAGCTAGGTTAAATCCTCCTCAGGTTTTTTACCGGTTTGGTTTTCCTAGGTTATCATATCGTTAGGTTATTTACTTTTCCGCATTATTTACATGATATGATTTAAATGTGTTTAACCTAGATATTGTTAATGAACTTGTTAATCAACTTGGCTTAATATTAGGTTAAACAACTTGTTTTAAGGGGTCTAAAAACGTATAACGGCAAAATTCAACAGCAGAGCATTGAATGCTTTATTCAGTGCGGTCACAAATGAGGAACCTTGAATGTTTTATTCAGTGCGGTCACAAATGAGGAGTTCAAGAAGATATCCTCTACCGAAACTGCTAAGGAAGCATGGACTATCCTTCAGACATCCTATGAAGGGACTAAGGCTATCAAGGATTCAAAGTTTCAAAGGTTTACTATGAGCTTTGAAGAGATTAAGATGAAGGAGGATGAGTCGTTTGACGAGTTCTATGGCAAGCTAAAAGACATAGTTAACTCTGCCTTTAATCTTGGGGAAACCATTCTCAAATCCAAGTTTGTAAGAAAGGTACTTAGATTTCTGCCTGAGAGATTCCATACCAAGAGTACTGCTATTGAAGAATCAAAGGATATTGACAAAATTCTTTTGACAGAGCTGGTTGGCAACTTGCAAACCTATGAATTGGGTTTGAATAGGATCGGGAAATCGAGCAAGAGTGAGAGCATGGCATTGAAGGCCAAAAGCAATGATACCGATGAGTCTTCTAATGATGAAGTTTCCAAGATGAAATCCTACATCACTAGGCAGTTCAAGAAGTTCATGAAGAATGCCAATGCAAAAGGATTTGATAAGGACCGTAAGTAATCCAGTTTGTCTTAGTTCAAGAGCTAAGACAAAGGAAAGAAGAATGTTAAGGATGGCGGTCAGTACACCGTTCCCTCTGGACCAAAGTGTTTCAGATGTCAAGGTTTTGGACATATGAAACAAGATTGTCCAACATATCTTAAGACTATTGGAAAAAGCAAGGTTCTTACTGCTACCTTAAGTGACACCGAGCTTGAGGATGATTCAGATGACAATGATGACGAGGGAATCTTGAATGCCTTCACTGCTATAGTTGATCCTACTGATGGGGTTTCAGAAATAATAGATGATGATGAAGACTTGGTGGGCTCTAAGTTTGAGAAAATGGATGAACAAGATGACATTCATACAACCTATGCAAAATTGTACAAGGTTTCTAAGAAACTGTATAGGCTGGTCACTAAGAAGCTGAGTGATGTTGAGCTAGATCGAGAGGAGCTCTCCAAAAAGTTTGATGAAGCAAATCAGACCATTGGAGCTTTGTGGTTCGAGAACAACTTCCTTGCTGAAAATACAAAGAAGCTTAAAGCAGAACTGTTACAGGCTAGAGTTCCACTGGAGAGGACTTCTAGTGCAAAGCTCGATGAGATGCTTAGCTTTCAGAAATCTGCTTCTGATAGAACCAATTTAGGGTATGATTTCTCTTCTTCTAATATTACCTCTTCTAGTACTACTGTGTTTGTCTCACCTGCTAATAATGTTAATTCTGAGAACAATGAATGTAAAATTGATATAGCCAATGAGAACGTAGACAAGGGTAAATCTAATTTAGGGGCACCCCCTAAGCTTGAAAAGAAAGAGGCTAGAAACCCTAGGACTAAGAAAGTCAATAATAAAAAGTCTCAACCAAAGAAGCTGCATTTCTGTCATCACTGTGGAGATTTAGGGCATACTCGTCTAAATTGCTACAAGTGGTTAGCCACTCAACAAAGCAATAGTATGATATCGTTCGGAAACCAGAATCAGTTTTCATCCTCTTTTGCTCCTCTTGAAGATCTTCTTAAGGCCCTCGTGTTCCTTTCAAACTTGAACAGTTTCAACTCTTCTCCCTTACCACCGGATCAAAGGTTTGCTCAAAGGAAAGGTTCTTCCAAGGTGTGGAAGGAAAAAGGCTCTAAATGATTTAGTCACTTTCTCTCTCTCTCTCTCTCTCTCTCTCTCTCTCTCTCCTCCCTTTTGTTTATGCATTGCTTGTTTGTTTTGCTTTCTTGTTTTTGAGTCAGTCTAGTTTTATGCTTTGCTTTGTTTAACATGTTTTTGTTTGTTTGTTTTCAATTTTTTCTTTATTTTGTTTTTCATAAAAATAAAAATAAAAATTGAAAACTCAGAAAAATACAAAAACAGTGTGTGTTATGTGTACATTGGTACTTGTGTAATTTGGATGGTCATTGAAACAAAGTTTTTATTTTAAACTTTGTATATTTTGTAGTTTAGATGAACATCTCAAAGCACAACTAAGTAAGTGAGGTTTGTGGCTTGTGTTTATGATGAGTAAGATTAAGTAATCTTTTATACTTAACACTCATATCACTCTTTTTGACGGGAATGACTAAAAAATCCTAAGAGAAAGACATAAATAACCATCTCACCACTAAAGCCCGTCAATTAAGTATAACATCTGTGTGCTTCAGCATAGCAAAATTGTGATATTTGTGGTTTAACATAATTGGGTATTTCTTTTCTCTCTCTTATATGTCCATGCATGATATGCTCAAAAAGAAAAAAATATGCATGGAATATAAAAGCAAAAAGAATCAAAATGTTTTTAAATATGGTTACAAGCGTGTTTCTAGGAAATGTGGGAGTTATAGGATGTACCTCGAAGGTAATAGTCCCCATTAAGCAGTTATGATTGTGTGTGAATTAAATTAATTTTCTCATAACTCAAATCGTCATAACATAAGACACTTATGCACTCTTGTTATGTTTTCACACACAACACGCAAATTCTTTACTACTTTTGATACATGTGCAAGTAAAATGTGATTTGGCTATCACAAGGGATACATGTGTTATTGTATGCTCACTAAACTGTCTTAACTTGTTTTTAAAATATCAAATTGGTTAGACTTGTTTACTGTGTGTGTGTGTGTGTGTGTGTGTGTTTTGGATCTATGAATGCTTTGCATTGTTTTTGTTGAGAGATGTTTTTGAGAGCTTAACATGTTGATTGGATCTATGTTTGAGTAGCTTACTTGTTTGCATTCATCTCTTTGTGTTTTTTCTCTCTTTGAAAACTGCCTTTTATCAAGCTCGACAGCTCCACGATAGCTTTCTATCTATCGAGCTCCTTAGACTTCTTATCTCGATAGATCTTATCGCAATTTTGATCCATCGAGCTATCTGGAATTTGTCTCAATAGCTTCTCGATAGCTTCTTGATCCATCGAGAAAGTTTCTGTTTGGCCGGTAGATTCTCGACAGAATCTTGATCCATAGAGGTGATTATGTTGTCGACAGATTCTTGACAGCACCTCAACAAATTCACATTTGTCGAGATTTAGTGCTCGACAGATCTCAACAAATCCTCGATCCATCGAGATGCGATTTTTATTTAAAGGTCAGCGTGAAATCAAATTTCATTTCTTTTTTGATAGTTTTTCTTTCTCTCTTCTTCCAAACACCTTTCCTTCACTCCAAACATCTTACCTACTTGGATTTCAGCCTAGTTTGTGCTTTTCTCCTCTGGTAAGGGTCCTTAATCCTTCTTTTTTCATGCATTTCACGCATTAGACCTAGGTTTTTGGGGTTTTGTGAAATTTTTGGGGTTTTGAAAATATTTGAGTTTTTGTGAAAGTTTTGGGTTGGGTGTTTCTTATTTAATGCTATATAATCATGCATTGCATTCCATTTTCATTTTCACAATGTTTCATGCATTTAGATGTGTGTTTGTTTGTTGAAAACTTGTGTGCTGTTAGGTTTGGATTGGGTTGAACCCATGATGCAATTTCTTTTAGCACGTCACATATTCATGCATACGTACCCTTTCTTTTCTATCTATATGTTCTGGGTTGTGATTGTGCTCCTCTCTCTCTCTCTCTCTCTCTCTCTCTCTCTCTCTCTCTCTCTCTCTCTCTCGGATAGATTGCGTATGGCACCCAAGCGCAAATCTACTCCAACTTAGAACCCTTTTCGTTCTGGGTCATCATCTTTTTCTGATCCTCTCGTTCCCCCTCTTCACATTCGGTTTCGTGATGAGAAGGCCCATCAAGACTTCTCGGAGAACTTTTCTAAACGTGGCGTTCATCCAGGGTGCCATGTGATTCTATCGGACTTTTTCGATACTCCTCTTCCCGATGTCATTCACTCTTGGGGATGGGAATCTCTTGGTGAGATACCCTTGAGGTGTCCCACTGTGTTCATACAGGAGTTTTACTCCAACATGCATGGTATCAATACCTCTATGCCTCAGTTTGTCACGACATTTAGAGGTACACGTATCGTAGTCACTCCGAATCTTATATCCGAGATACTACACGTCCCACGGGTAGCGCATCCTGACTACCCCGGCTATCAGCGTCTGAGGACTATGTCCAAAGATGAGCTTCTATCTCACTTTTGTGAGACACCCTCCTTATAGGGTAAGCATCAAAACACCCCATGCTCGGGCTTTGCAAAAGGTCCAAGATTCCTTAATATGGTGATGACATTTGTTCTTACTCCATTGTCTCACTATAACTCCATCACAAAGCCTCGTGCTCGATTTTTGTTATCCCTCTTAGAGGACCTTTCTATAGACTTCCCTTCTCATTTCATTATCTCTATCATAGATGTCTATGGGGATACGGCAAACCGTGATAAGCTTATTTTTCCTTCGGCTATCACATGGATCCTTCGCCATTTTTCTATCCCTATTCTTGATTCTCCTCTCTACACTGTCATGGGTGCCATTAGTGTAGCTTCTGTTAGGTTCGACCGAATCGGCTGCGGACCAAGACGACGGATCCTTCAACCCCTACCATTCCTTCCACCTTCGCTTCTTCTTCTTCAGGTGGTGGTGTGACTCTCGAGGTCAATATGGCGCAATTTCAGTGCATGGATGCTTGCCTTGACACTCTTAATGATGAGTTGTGTTAGGTGAACACCCATGTCAATCGTATTGCACAACGACAGGCTCACCTAGGTGGTTTCACCACTTCTCCATCTCTTTCTCCAGAGGCTTCTGAGGATGAGGATGTCTCTTCTAGTGATGAGGAGATGACGACCTCTCAATGACTTACCCTTTGTCATTTGTGACAAAAAGGGGAAGGGGGAGTGTCTACATATTTTGAGGGATGTAGTAAGGATTATTTGTACTTTTCTTTTCTTTTATCTTTAGATACATTATCCTCTTGTACACTAGTCTTGTGACCATTTATTTATGACATACGTTGTATTTATTTTCATATATATATATATGATGATGTATGTTGTTTCTCACCTATCTCTCCATGTGTTGTTTCTTTTCTATCTTTATACACATGTTTCTTTGTGTATGCAATCCTTTATTTCTGTTTCACACTAAGATGCCTTGATAAGTTTAGTTATAAAGTGTTTCAGAAAGACAGGTTTTCAAAATCTATCATCCCATGAACTCTCTTCTTGCAAAGTTTTTCAAGAGTTTGTGTTAGGATTAGATTTTATTGTATTCAACAAGTGGTTATGAGTTATTGATTTAAGACTTCTCTCATAATTCATTTGTTTGCTATGATTTTGTTGTGGATTGCCAAAGGGGGAGATTGTTAGGACATATGCAGAGATTGTCAAAGACATATGTTATGTAAATTGACTAATCCTTTGACAAAACACACTTTACTTGTATTTTAATAGATTTAGGATGGGTTTAGTACTTCAAGGAACAAGAGTTCAAGGTTAGTATTGAAGCCATGCAAATCTGTCTAATAAACATGTGAAAAAGTACTATTCATTAAAGCTCGACAGATCCATATCCATCAAGGTTTAATGCTGATGCTCGACAGTAGCTATATCTGTTAAGAATTACGAAATTCAAATTTCCAGATCTGATTTCACGCATACCCATGTATATTTGTGTAGGGTTTCTTTTCTTACAACCCTAGACATATATAAGAATTATTTTAAGGGTCGTCAAAGGTGATGCAAAGTGATGCAACTCAATGCAAATTGATTATGCATGCAAATTGTGACCGGAGACAGAATTTGCCCTAATTCATCATATTCTTTGTAGAAGCTGTTGCGTCTTTGCGCCAAGGGTTTTGTAATCAAAGAGCTTCTTGATCTTCATCGCTAAATGAACTGAAGAACTTTGCAGCCAACATCTTCCTCAAGTTGGTGTGTCAGTCACGTACTTGGATCTGTGCATCAATTGGTTAGTCACGTACTGAGAGCCGTGCATTGAAAGGAGAGATTGTCACTACATTACAAGTTCATTTGGGTATTGGGATAAGAGTTCAACTGTAGGTTGGTATTAGCTATTGGAATTCCTTTTATTTTTAACCGTTTGTTTTGATAATAGTGAATTCTCGGGAATGGTGACTTTAAATTCACCCAGTGGTATTTTGCCTCGGTGATTTTCCCCATTCGTAAACAAATCACCTTTGTCAAATTTATTTTCCCCTACATTTAGTTTAGTTGGTGATTTGTTTGTGCTACCACACTTATTGCATGTAATTGAATCTAATTAATTTCACTTGACTAATTAATTGATTAAGTTACCAAAGGGGTCAATACATTTTTGGCCTATCATCATAAATTTTTAAAATTTATACATAATAATTATTATTTTTTCTGGGCCAAGGTGGTCCTGTGACCACCCTAGACTCAATGTAGAGCTGCAAGTGTTCAGGGAGCCAAGCTATATATATATATATATATATAGTTGGGTTCAAGTTATACCTGGTGTAACTCTAAGCGATATTACACCACTTAATAACTTATTATTAGATGCGAATTTTGACAAATCTATCGTTGGATTACATTATATTCATATACTCTCCATGCTTGCAAAATTTCATGGTGATCAAAGATTAATAGTCATGTTATCAATCAATTGTTTAAATTCAAGTTTTTGTAGTTTAAAATAATTCATAAAAGATGAGTTTATGGATTACAAGGTAAATAACATCCGATTAGCATGAAAATTAGCATGCATGTTAAGCACATATAGAACATGTAATTCAACGGTGGGATTCTTAAAATATGAATTTAATAATAAGTTATTGGGTGGTATAACATTGCTTAGAGTTACACTAGGTGTAACTTGAACCTAACTCATATATATATATATATATATATATATAACATGCATATAGTGTGTGTGTGTGTATATATATATATGTATTATATACGTTTTTTATAAGTATATTATATTTATTTATTGCTTATACATGTAGAATGTTTGTAATTTTGATTCATCATATGATATTTTCTTACGTAAATAAAAATATTTACATCAATTGAGTCTATCTTTGCACAAAAAAGTGAGCAAGTCTTGATATGTCTAAAAATATACAAGTCAATTTAATAAGAATAAAACATAATTAAATTATGTATGGTATACATTAAATACACTTTGATTTAATTAGCTATGTATGATATAAGAGTAATTAGAGGGAACAAAAATGCATTAGACAACTATATAAATGCATTACATGTTTTTAGTAAAAATCCAGGCTTTATTAAATTTCATGTCCAATGTATGTGTATATAGACTTCCCTTCTCATTTTTTAATATATATATATATATATATATATATTTCAAAAATACAAGAGGGAGGGAAATTTTTTGAAAAGTAAGGGGGCCATAATACATATGGAGTATGGACAATCTTACATGCATGGCATCTTAACATTCTTCATTTTTTCCCCTTTTCTCTAATAGAAGTGAATGGCCTGAAAGGAAGGGTGAAAGAGGGAGCCAAACTAGTGATGTTTATTTCATTACCAGATTGACTACCTTGGCACTAGGGTGTTTTATAAATACTAATGGATGTCAATTCTACCATTGGCCAAGTGCTTAGTGACATTCCTACTTCACAAGAGTTCTAAGGAAAGACTTCATTTGCATCTAAAGCAATGGAATCCACTAGCAGCTTAGAATATAATTATTCTTGTTTGTAGAGTTCTCAAAAAATACATCACATCCATGAGATCACAATGAATTACATGTGTAAACTCCTCTATTTTTCATACAAAACTGCTTTAGGTATTCTCATTTTATACAATATTTTGTCCCTCATCTTATAACCTACCCCCCTCCCTTTTTTTCTTGAAAAACACTCCTGTGTAAGCCGACTATTTAATCATATCATAAAGTATTTAATTTTGTCTTATCTTAGGAAAAAAATATCATTTTTTTATACAAGATAGAAATTCTACTCTAGTCTAATCTAAATGTATATGTGTGTGAAACACCTTCCTGGAAATTTAGACCCCGACTCTTGCCCCCCACACCCCACAAACACCTATACTTGTGGAGTGACCATCGCACCAAGAGTGTGTGGTGGTAGTAAAAACATATCATAAATATTTAACCTTTTGCTCCTCTTCATATATATATATATATATATATATATATATATATATATTTAATTTGATAATTACAAGAAGGGATTGAGATTTAAAAAAATAAATAAATAAATTACACATAAATCAAATAGTTCTTAATGGGGCAACCAATCCTCCATCTTATTTTACAAGAGAAAATGGCCGCACCCTAGAGTTAAACTTAAAGGTCATTAGCAGAATAATCTTCCTCTTCGAATTTACCTTAAGACACTTGATTTGCTAGTAGAACCAATTTCAACCTAATTATCCATTTCAAAACCTCTAGTAGATAGTGATGTCAACACTAGAAACTTTGTGGCTGTAGCCCCCGAGTTGGCAGAGAAGGGGACAAAGGGATTGAGGAGCGCATAGAATTATTATTATTTTTTAATTTGAAAAAAAAAAAAAAGAAGAGTGATATCTAATCTATATATATATATCATATACTATATAATAAAAGTTTGGTTTAGACGCCGTGATTGTGCCAAGTAGTGACATCGAATTGCAGAAATTTTTTTAGACTTTTAGATTTTAAAAAGAAAACATTTACATAAAAAAAGTCTTAACGCATCTTAAATTGCAGCAAAGTAAACGTAGTGTAATCTAATTCTTCTTATTTTTTACTTACTGCACTAAAAAAATGGTATAATGCATCTTAAATTGTAGCAATCATATACTACACTAAAAAAAAGAGGTCTAATGCATCTTAGATTGCAACAACGTATACTATTCTAAGTCAAAAGGTCTAATGCATCTTAAATTGCAATAACCGTATACTACATTAAAAAAAAAAAAAAAGGTGTCTAATGCATCTTAAATTGCAACAATCGTATACTACACTAAAAAAATAGAGGTCTAATGCATCTTAAATTGTAGCAATATTTATAAAATATTTTAAATATATATATGTATATATATATATAATTAAATTACAATTTTACTACTAAGAGCTTTTAGAAATTTAAAACTTGCCATAATTTTTTAAAATATTTTATAATATATTTTTTTGCAAAAAAAAAAAAATAATCTTACATAATATGCATTTTTGTTAGGATATATGTGATTTAATATTAGGAATATATATCAATATAGAATTGGCTAATCCTTTGACAAAACACATTTTACTTGTGATTGGGTAGATCTATGATGTATTTAATACTTCAAGGAATAAGGTTTCAAGATTAAGTGTTAAAGCCATGCAAGTTTGTCCAAGAAGTAAGTGAAGAAGTGCTGGATTTTAAAACTCGATAGCTAGTATTTATCGAGGTTTAAAAAGCTGCTGAACTTCGATGCTCGACAGCTTCTCACTAGATAAGCTATCTATCAAGGTTTATGAAAAACAAATTTTCAGCTCTGATTTTTATCAAATTCATGGGTATATGTTTGGGCTTTCTTTTCTCACAACCCTAAACATATATAAGGATTATTTTAAGGGCCATCAAAGGTTGCACAAGTGTGAAGCAAAGTTGTGTTCATGCAAATTGTAACCAGAGAGAAAATTTGCCCTAGTTCATCTTTCTCTTGAAGAAGCTGTTGTGTTTGTACACCGTATAGGGTTTTGTAACCAAGGAGTTTCGTGATCTTCATTGTGTGATGAACTGAAGAACTTTGCAGCCAACATCTTTCTCAAGTTGGTGAGTAAGCTGCGTACTGGAATAAGCGCATCGAATTGGTTAGTCACGTACTAGAAGCCGTGCATTGAAAATGAGAGATTGTCACTACAGAACAAGTCCAATTAGGTATTGGGGTAAGGGTTTAACTGTAGGTTGGTATAAGGTACTAAGATTCCTTTACTTTTAACCGCTTGTTGTGATAATAGTGAATTCTCGGGAGTTGTGACCTTAAAATCACCCGTTAGGGTTTTTGCCGTGTAGGTTTTCTCCATTCGTAAACAAATCACTTGTCAATTTAATTTCTGCTGCATTTAGTTAATTAGTGATTTGTTTGTGCTACCACGCGTATTGCATGCTAATTGAATTAATTAATTAACTTGGCTAATTAATTTGTTAATTCATCACAAGGGGTCAATACATTCTTGGCCTATCAATTTTCCATGTAACTTAATTTTTAAAAATATTTTGACTATTTTTTTTGTTATTAGATTTGATTATATTATCAAAAAATATATTTTTAAAAATTTATATATAATCTTTTTAATTAAACCGTGCATCATATGGGCATAATACTAGTATATATATATAAAACCGAAGCTTCTGACCTCTCCACAATTTCACACATCAGCATTACATAAATAAATAAATAAATAAATATATATATATATATATATATATATATATATATAACCAATTCCAATTAGAACACGTCTACATTTGAGAATTTCACTCCATAACAAACTCTACTAGTAGAAGCCTTCTAATTTTACACATCATCTAATTATTTGTTATTTTTTATGCATATTTTGTTTTCTTTTTTATTTATTAATTTATGCTTATTTTTAGCCGATGGTACCCAATTCTTTTTCTTCCTCTCCTCTTTTTAGTCTCTCAAATCTAATTGTCTCTTTTCAAGCCAGAAGCCTCCACATTTGTCACTCTCTTTCTCTAAGCATTTATATGGCATCATCCCATATAAAACCCATGGTTTTAAAGACCGGACCAGACCGGCCGGTCCAACCTAGAATTGGCCTTCAATCCGGTCCGATTATGGCAAAAAACTAAAAATAGCTTAAAAACTAGTAAATAGTGCAAACCGGCTGGTTCAACTTGAGAACTGAAAACCGACATGGTCGAACCGGTTTTGCTGTGGTGGTCTGTCCTCTCTCTCACGTTATAGTTTCGGTCAATACTGGCCGAAATCAAAATTCAACCGGAATGTACTTCTCACTCTCTCAAAGAAAAACCAGTACAAGTTCACCTAAAATACTACTAATATAAAGGAAATTCACGCACAAACCTGTATAGGTATGCCTAAAAAACCAAGCGAATGGAGGCTGAAAATTGTCCAAGAGAAAAAAAAAAAAAAAAAAAAAACTCATGAATATTGCTTAGAAAATGCTAAAGTTTCAGGTGGGAACTTCCTTATTTCTCATGAGGAAGACAAAGCAGAGAGAGGGGGGGAAACGAAAAGATGAAAAGAAAGATAGGAAAAAATGGAAGTGGAGAAGTCAAAAAGTAAAGATAAGGATGTGGAGGTAAAAAATTGAAGAGAAAGCAAATGAAGGTGTTGGAACTTGGATCATGGAGCTGGAGGCATTTATCTGATTTGTAGCTCACATTTCTCCACCTAGCACCTTCTTATCATTTTAATTTATTCTCTCAATTTATTTGTATTTTGAATATATTTAAAGTGTAATACATAATTATTAATTTATTTAAATTTGGGTTGTAAATGGTGGTGGTGGTCTCTGGCGGCTGTGGTGGGTGGTGGCTGGCTATGGTGCGGTGGTGGCTGTGTATGTTGAGAGGAGAGACAAGGGAGAAAAAATAATTATTTAAATGAACTAAGAAATAAAGATTTTGTAGGTTCGGTTAGCTCAACTAGTAAAGTCTTTGATGGTTGAATAAGAGATTTAGGGTTCAATCCCCGACCAGTCTGAAATTGTTGAGTGAATTTGTTGAAAATTTATTATGCTACGGATGATTATTTTGTAATGTTATTATGTTAAATTCTTTAAAAATATGTTATATACTTATATACTTGTATTGTTTTTAAAGGAAACATATTTATTACTATTGGTTTGTTAGTTTTAGTATATTAAAAAATTATTAATTATTTATATAATTTAAATAAATAATAATTAAATTATTTATGATGTCACTAGTTCGACTATCGGTCGGATCCCGGTTTAACTATCGATCGGATCCCGGTTTGACTATTGGTCGGATCCCGGTCTGACCATAAAACCGGTAGTTAGCTCCTTTTCCGGTTTTTTCACTGTACCAGTTTTTAAAACCATGATAAAACCACGAAAAGTTATATACTTATCATTTGTCCGTTGGTTAAATCACAGCCCCAATGGAGTATAGTATGTATAGATAAAAAAAAAATTGCAAATTTCTAAATTCAACTGACAATTTTTTGACTTTTTATGGATGTTTATGTCCAACTTTTTTCTTTTCTTTTTTTTTTTTATCAGTTATGTCCATCTATTAAACCTACAAGTAAGTCTAATACTCTAAACCTACTGGACTTAAAAAGTCGAAATTCTTCTACTACAATTTATTTGTTCATATCCTATTAAATTCTATTTCTTTTTTTTTAGATAAATAATAAAACAAAAGCAGCCACCGCCCACCATTACGGTCTCTTTTTATTTATTTAAATATGCATCATACTTGGTTGATATGATACCTATACAACACCTATGGGAAACTATTTTAAATTATAAAATAATTTTTCTATTAACTTTTAATTAATAGTTTTTTTCATATAGGACTATTTATTTGTTTCTTTTAAAATATATATGATTTTAAATTTAACTATTCCGTGCATCGCATGGGTTAGCGCCTAGTATTATCTATTATAAAATAAAAATGGTGCCCTACACTTTGATTGCGTCAGCTAGAAGTCTTCTGTCATTCTTTCCTTATATTTTCTTCTCTGTTTTTTCTTCTTATATCATATGGACAGTCTTTAACTCATTTATAATGCACAATTAGAACTTTTTTTTAATTCCTGTTCCCTCATAACAAAAGACTTCTCTACACATAACTGTATTAAAATGATCAAGTTATTTTTCTATGAGTGTGTCTCAATAAGCTTATTTTGTTTGAAAAATAAGTTGTATCTAAAAAAAAAAAAAAAGTGAAGTTTTAAAAAATATACATAAACTAGAAAATAAGCTCATCCAAACATGCCACCCAAAACTCAATTACCAAAGTTCCAAGTATTTTAAATATCAATTAAAATTTTATGGCTAAAAGTTTGAAATAATTTTTCTTTGAGGTAAAAGGTAGAAATTTTATTGATGATAAATATACATGACATGTGACAACCCTGACCATTACAATAACACAAGGCCATTAGGGGAAGCAGTAACTGGTCTGCAAACCAGACAATTATGCAGAAACAAAACACAAGGCCGTGGCCAGCAGAAGCTGGTTCTCATTCTTGCAATTCTACAGAAAATACAAACAGCCAGAGCCACAAAATGGCCATGACCATGACAATAACAGAAGGCCATTTGCATACCAGACAATTATGTAGAAAAAAACGCAAGGCCGTGGCAACACACAAAGCAAAAGTTGGTTCACATTCCAGCAATTCTACAAAAAATACAAAATTACAAACAACCAGAACCATAAACTGCCTATGACCATTACAATACACAGTGAATGAGCTAGTCCTCAGTCCAGCAATTATGCATAAAATACAAACACAAACACAAAGGCCAGTGACATACATTACAAAAAAAAAACCACAAAGAAATACATAAGTAGATCATTCAATTATTTGTTTGAGTAGCTACCAATCTTTGATATTCCTGCAGAAATCCGATTGCTCCATCAAATATAGACTTGGGGTGAGTTTGGATATGTTCAAAATAAAATTTATTTCGAGCATTCCAAATTGCCCAAGCAATTACCACCCATCTTTCCAATTCCAGCTGTGAAGTTTATCTATCAACCAACGAAATAACATGAAGATATCTTGAGCATTGTTAGAGCATTTCTAAATCTTTCCTCGGCAAAGGGCCCATACATTTCTTGCAAAAGGACATTCCCAAAGCAAGTGTGCAGCAGACTCCAATTGTTTATAGCAGAACTCACACTGTGGGTCAATTTTTGTCTTTCGGCGATGCAAGTTGTCCCTAGTAGGCAAAATATTTGAACATGCTCCCCATACAAACATACATACTTTCGATGGTACATTCAAACTCCACAGCCTTCTCTATATTCCACGGTCAGCCACCATCCTTGTGTGTTCAACCCGTGATTGCTCTTTCATCTGTTGTGCTACCTGGTAAGCTGATTTAACTGTAAATTTTTAGGACTTGTTTTCCTTCCAAACCAATACATCCCTTGAAGACAACCTTGGCAAAGGCAGCTGCTGAATTTCCATATGTGTCCTATATGCAAAAAGATCAAACAGCTTCTCCCTATCCCATTGTCCTGGGGCACTATTAATCAAGTCTTTCACATACAAATTAGGTTGAATCTCTCCTAGCAAAACCGGTTTGTGTGTCAACCATTTATGCGTTGAAACTTCAATGTAACTTCCATCCCCTACTTGCCACTTTGATCCTTCTTTAATAATATCTCCAGCTACTAAAAGACTTCTCCAAACATATGAAGGATTATTGCCCATCTCTACATCCATAAAAGGGCAATTTGGAAAATATTTTGATTTATATACTCGATAGAACAAAGAGTGAGTGTTATGAATCAAATGCCAAGCTTGTTTAGCTAGCATAGCTAAGTTGAAAGCTTGGATATTTCTAAAACCCATTACACCTCTTTCCTTATTAGTACAAAGCTTTTTCCAATTGATCCAACGGATTTTCTTTTCATCTTTAGACTGGCCCCTCCAATAATTTGCAACTATGGAGTTAATAGAATCACATAAAGCCTGTGGGATTTTTAAAATACTTATAGAGTAGGTGGGAATAACTTAAGCCACTGTTTTGATTAAAGTTTCTCGCCCTGCTTTTGAGATAAATTTTTTCTTTCATCCCATCACACTATTAGTAATATTTTCCCGTAGATCTTTAAAAGTATTGACCTTAGATTTTCCTCCAACCATTGGCAAGCCAAGATACTTTTCACAATCCTCCATAATTCTTGCACCCAACAAAGCTTGAATATCATGCTTTACTTCTGCTCTTGTATTCTTGCTAAATAAGATAGAAGTTTTATCTATTAATAGCTTGACCTGATGCCGATTCATACTACTCAAGCAGGGTTAGGAGATGCTAACATTCCTCCACAATAGCTTGGCAGAAAATAATGCTATCATCTGCAAAAAGGAGATGAGAGATACATACCCCATTTGTACATGATAGAATACCATGAAGATTTTGTGATGGTACTGCCTTTCTAATCAAAGATGAGAGCCCCTCCGCACATAGTAGAAACAAATATGAGGATAAATGATCTCCTTGTCTTATACCCCCTAGATGGGGTGACAAAACCTTTAGACTCCCCATTTATAAGCACTAAATAAGAAGCAGTAGTCACTATTTCCATTGCTAGGTGCACCCATCGAACATCAATGCCCAATTTGAGCATGATTTGCCAAAGAAAATCCCATTCAACCTGATCATAAGCCTTACTAATATCCAGTTTAATAGCCATATGCCCTTTCTTCCATGTTCTTTTATTCCTCGTCCCGTGTAATACTTCAAATGCTACAGTAGTATTATCAGTAATATTTGGTCTTTCACAATATATATGTTTTTGTCATGTATCTTTAAGTAAATGTTTATTAACTACTTTATTACTCAATTTTGATGATATTTGACGTATGAATTTTAATTAATCTATGCGTCATAAGGAAATAATGCTAGCTGGTTTGAATAATTTATTTATTTATTTTTGATGAACTAGTTTGAATAATTCTAGCTAGGAACAAACATAATTTTGTATATTTATTAAACACTTCAACTAAAACCATTAACTTTATTGTGGCTTCCCTTATAATTGTAATAGTGACGTCAAGAGTTCTTCAACAACAGTTCTCACCTCTACTTTCATTCAAATATATTAGCAAGAGCTAGATGAATATACATGTATGGCAAAATGAGAACTATTCGTATATCTGTATAAGTGTAATATCATTACAGCACTGCTGGACCAGACCTAACCAAGTTGAAACAGTTGCATGGAGGCCTCAATAATTGATTGGCTGAGTGAAAATAATGTCTTTAACATCAAAATAACCAACTCAGCATTTGTTTTGGTATTTCCTACCCAATAAATGAGTGACACCTGTTTCGAAAAACCACATCAGACTACTCCAATAAATGATTAATTTATCTTCCCGATAGTATAGAAGATTGTGATTAAAAATTCATATTTTGAAATTAAAATCTCTATATTTTACAATGCTTCTATTTCATTAAAAAAAAAAAAAAAAAAAAAAAAAAAAAAAAAAAAAACTACTTATTTTTATGTTTATGTTTATTTGTCAATTATCCAAAAAAAAAAGTTATAAGGAACTCGATTTTACCAAGCTCAAGTTCCTTTTAACTTTTTTTTTTTTTTTTTTGGGATAATCAACAAATAAGCATAAACATAAAAATAAGTAGGTTTTTTATTACAAGGAACTCGAGCTTGGTGAGCTCGAGTACCATAGAAAAAAAATAACGAGCATTTTATTTACAAAGAACTCAAGCCTGGTATGTTCGAGTATTGTGTTGCATGGAACTCAAGTTTACCAAGCTCGAGTACCACATTCTTTTTTTTGGTTAGCAATGCCACAGTAGAATGAAACTAGAAACTCGAGTTTACTAAACTCGAGTTTAGGGAGCTCGAGTACATAAAAAGTGGTAGATTCCCATTTAGTTCCGAAACAGTGCTTAATTGCTACAAATTTCTGAAAATGGTGGTATTTGGCCATTTTCACCTAGACGTTTAAGCATCTCTCTAATTGATTTCTTAGGGATATTATGATTGATCCCTCATAATTAATCTGGAACTAAGTCTCTGTTTCTACAATGCTACTATTGTTGTTGTATTGGGATTTGATCAGGGGGTTTCACTTTTTCATTGGAATTTAAAGTTTAAACTCCCTTAATTTTATATATTTATTGTAATTTACCAATTTCAAAAGTTGGGACTTACTTTTATTTTAAAATACGTGTTTATTACACACAAACTATTTGTTTTAAAAGAGTATTGCATCTCGAGGTACCTAATGATTATCCATATTTGACAAAAGTATGTTCGGCCCCATTTTTAGAGAGCAAAATTACAATTTTAACCGAAAATGTAAAAAATGTTGTGTTTGGGTCCACTAGATTTTACTATTTTAGAGAAATTGCACCTTCAAAACACCCCAAAATTACATTTTAAAATAGGGAAGTATTTGTTGCACACAAACTATTTTACATAATTTTACACACAACTAAAAAAACAACTAAAGTCACAATTTTCAAGTTTCCTATCTCTCACATTTATAGTAAATTTCACTAATTAAATTCATGATAGGGTTTATCATAAATATAAGAGAAATGAATATCATGTCACCGTACTTCGAGAGTATCTAACAATTTTCCATTAAACACCTACCACATTTAAGAAGTAATACTTCTAACGCACAAATTTCCCTTTTATGCATTTGCGCAACATTATATTCTATCATTTACGGGTGCTAGAGATAGATTTTGTAGTATTTTATTTCATAGTGCATATTTTTAGGAGAAAATGGGCAAATGCCCCTTTCAAAAAAAAAAATCTAGCATTTTGCCCTCTTTCTCAAACTAATTAGGGAAATACCCCTCTTTTGAAAATCGAGTTTCTCAAAATCGATTTAGGTCCTATAGAGGCGTTTTTAAGGACCCTATAGTGACGTTTTGTAACTCGATTTCCATAAAGTCGAGTTACATGCAATTTTTTTTCTTTTTTTTACCTATAACTCGATTTTATGTATATCGAGTTATAAAACACTACTATAGGTCCTTAAAACGTCACTATAGGATTCTTAAAAACGCCGCTATAGGGCCTAAATCGATTTTGAGAAACTCAATTTTCAAAAGAGGGGCATTTCCCTAATTAGTTTGAGAAAGATGGCAAAATGCTGGATTTTTTTTTTTTTTTGAAAGGGGAAAAAAGCAATTTTGTCCCATATTTTTATTTTGTCTTGCTTTTCCTTTAGCATTATTATGAGGCATCCCTTTTGTGGTTCAATCTCTAAAATTGACATCATGTCTAGTTTTATTTCAAGTAATCTTCCAGCCCCAGTAATCTTTTATAATAATAAGATACCTAAAACAATAAATATTACTAATAGAACTTTCAACTTCCATTCCATATATACAGAGCTTTCCTTAAAATTTGGGTACTGCGTTTCAATTCTGATGGAAACATTGCTTGGGAGTTGGGAGTTAGGAGCATATATAGGACAAGGATTGGTTTTGTTTTGGTTTTTTTGGTTTTAAAATAAAAATTAAAGGAAACCCCAATCCAATTGACAAGTCCGCTAACACACACCACATCTTTGATATTGGTATGGAAACCAACTCATGATGGAGACATTTTCTTTGATTTATTTATTTTTTAATCTTTCTCGTTTTCCTTCCTTTTTTGAATGTCAGTAGCATTCTTGGCTGAAACTCTTCACATTCCTTCTTCTTTCCAACTGTTTTAGCTTAATTGTTTGATGGAGTGATGTCTCTTCCTTTTTATTGTGTGTGGAAGAAGTAGTTCAGATTAGATTTTTTTTTTTTTTTCCTCTTTTTTTGTATGGATAATTCAATAATTGAGGAAGAAAAATTTAAATCATGGATGTCTCCGTTGAATGTACCAAGAAATGTCAACTAGTTGAGTTACAACCAGTTAAAATTAGTTATAATTAATTGCTAAAAAAAGAGAGAAGAGGGGAAGGAGAAAGAATTGAGTGAATATAGGAAGAAAAGTGGGAAGAATAACGGGCAAACATGACAAAGATAGCTAGACAACTTCGAGTATGAGAATGATCAAAATTATTGTACAATATAATTGTTTTTATTGCTAAATTAGATTTATCATCAAAGTAAGTGCCTAAAATTCATTATTTGGTGCGTAAGAGAACAAGAAAGATCAATTGAAAATGAGTAATGTTATATAGACAAATCAGAGGATAATATATATGTGTGCGTGTTCTACAATCCTGTGTAGCGAATCCAAAATAAGTAATTCTTGCTAGAAATATAAGGGCAACAAATTCAACTTCTGTAAGTGTTGACATTTATCTCTACATGAGAAAGATTATAATAACATGAAGAATTGAATAAATTAAGCACATATCATGTAAAAGCCAATTAGGCAATACAATATTCAACTCAAAATAAACTTACCATAAGAATCAAATAATCATCATGCCCATAAAATATCTTTCATCAACATGATTTGTTAACATAAAATCCATGTCAATATAGGATTCTAAAATTCTCACAAATATTTCTAGGCGTGCATCATTATGATAATGAACAAATTAAATGGTGAAATTATAAATTCTTAGGGAATAATTGAGTGAATTAGGAGTGTCGCATGTAATAGTTGTTCGTATTGAAGAGCAGAAGCGCAACTTTTACTATTAACTTGTTGTAAAATGAAAGAAATAGCTGGTATAGATAGAAAATTTGAAAGATACAGAAACTAGTTCTTTCAGGTATTCTATATTATTCATTACTTTTATGGGCATAGAGTTATAATGATTGAATACTTTAAAGGTGAGAAATTTAACCTAGGAAAAATTAACGGATGCCTTAAGGGTATCAGTTTAAAAAGTATTTTTAGAAATTTTTATGAGAAAAGAAAAGGGTAATAAAAAATTTTGATAGTTTTTTTGTATTTTTCATAAAACTGGTATCAATATTTTCTTAAAATGGTTGATTAACAAATACCCTAGTAACATTTTTTAACCGAACCTTTTAACTAAAACCAAACCCAAGACAAGAGGTAGAAATTGAAGTGATGGAAACCAAAGTGATTGAAACTCAAATCGACATTCACTCAAGGTTTTCAGACCCGGACCGTTCATTGAACCGTAAAAGGGAGAGGTTCAAGGTTTTTGAGGTCGAACCGGGGTCGAACCGTGATGACGTCATAATTAATTTAATAATTAATTAAAGCCTAAATATAGATATTAAATTTATAAAACTAGCAAAATTGACTAATATATCTATATATGTGAGGGAAATTTAATGATTTTCAAGCATATATTTAATAATTAAATAATAAAGCTAATAAAATAAAATAATAACCATGAAAACATTAAAATTTATGATTAATTTTTGAAGTAAAGTTGAATATCTTTGAAATATTTTAATTATAATTTTTTTATTCCTTGTAAGAGATGGATGATTTAATTAAGTGGAATAAAATTGTGTTAAGTTGTTTTTATAAATAAATAAAAAATAAAAAATAAAAAAATTTGCTAAGGGGTTGGACCGCCCGGTTCTTGCCCGGTTTGTGCGGTCCAACCCCGGTTTTAACGGTTCACGGAATTAACTAAAAATACGGTTCTTTAGGCTTAAAAAACCGGTTTTCATCCCGGTTCCCGGTTTTCACGGTCCGACCTCCCGGTCCGGTCCGGTTCTGAAAACTATGCATTCACTGCCATTATATTAATTGAAAGGTTGTCACTTACCAGTTGTCACCCAAGGTTGTTCTGGTTGGGCCACTCTGCTGAGAACCCATGTTTCATTGTTTCATCTTCCCTCTCCTTCTTTGTATTTTACTTGTTCATGGTAGAGATGGGCTAGACCCTTAGTGATCTTCTTAGTCCTAAAGTATTATTTAGCTTGAAAAGAAATGTAGGATTTTATTTTATTATATTTTTTTAATTCAATAGTTAGAAATGAGAGATTTTGAACCCTCCTTTAGAAATATCAAAGAGTGTCAGTTGAATTACAAAATTCTCAGTAGATTACAGAGTAAAAAACTTGGAAAACCCAATTATATTTTTCAGCCATTAATGCTACACTCTATATGAGAAAGGAATATCACACAATATCTTGTAGAAGGTTGACAAAAACATTGTACAAGTTCATGAAAATTGCATTGCCATATTTTAGTTTGAATTTGGAGAAAGGAATTCAATTCACCTGTTAAAAGGTACAGAAATCACACTTTTAATGGATTACTTTTCTTTCTGCTTCACATTCTACCCACTTTCTTTCAATAAATTGTAACTTGCACAAAGTCAAAGAATCAAGTAATATCTAATACCCACTTGGCAGATGACACAAGAAAGAGTACCATTGTTTTGTAGGCACCTCTTAAGATATCGTTTAATGTAACTATCTGGTTTTTTGGTTGTATCAAGGCAGGTTGAACAAGTTAATCTCATTTATAGCTGACTAGTAATAATGACTGAGTCAGAAAATTTTTTTAGTCAAGGGTAGCGTTAAAATTACGCTTAATGCAATTCAAAAAAAATGTTATAATACTCAATAACTTATTATAGAATTCATATTTTGAAAATCACACTGTTAAATCACATTTTTTATATGTTCTTAATAGTCATGCCAATTTTCATGTCAATTGAGAGTTATTTACTATTCAATCCATAAACTCATCTTTTATGTATTATTTTAAACTATAAAAACTTGAATTTAAACAATTGATTGATGGCATGGCTATTAACTTTTATGTAACATTGATTAGAGTTACATCATGTGTAACTTGAACCCAACCCCTATATATATATATATATAACATGCATATATTGTGTGTATATATATTTTTTATAAGTATATTATATTTATTTATTGCTTGTACACAAGAATGTTTGTAATTTTCATTTATCATATGATATTTTCTTACATAAATAAAAATATTTACATCAAGTGAGTCTATCTTTGCAAAAAAAAAAAAAAAAAAAAAAAAAAAAAAAAAAAAAAAAAAAAAAGAGCAAAGTCTTGGTATGTTTAAAAATATACAAGTCAATTTAATAAGAGTAAAACACAATTAAATTATGTATGGTATACATTGAATACACTTTGATATATATATATATATATATACACTTTGATTTAATGAGCCATGTATGATATAGGAGTAATTAGAGGGAACAAAAATGCATTAGACAACTATATAAATGCATTACATGTTTTTAGTAAAAATACGGAGGGGCATTATTTAAATTTCATGTCCAAATGATTTTTTTTTTCCAAAAATACGAGAGATGGAGAATTTTTGAAAAGTGAAGGAGGCCATGGCCCCTCACAGCCCTCCTCCCACTGCCTCTGGTAATACATAGACAGTGTTTAATATGGAGTATGGACACTCTTACACGGATGCCAAACTAGTGATGTTTGTTTCATAACCAGTGACAACCTTGGCACTAGGGTGTTTTATAAATACTAATGGATGTGAACTGAATTCTACCATTGGCCAAGTTCTTAGTGACATTTCCTACTTCACAAGAATTCCCAGGAAAGACTTCATTCATTATCATTTGCACCTGGAGCAATGGAATGCACTAGCAGCTTAGAATATAATTATTCTTGTTTGTAGAGTTCTCAAAAAATACATCACATCCATGAGATCACATTAGAGAGGGTAATACATTGTTCATAATATGCACATTTGTGTACAAGCTTTTCACTAGGAGTATAAAACTATAAATTGCAGCCCCACATGATTGTGAACCTTTTTGTCTTGGAGAGAGAAGGGGGGGGGGGGGGGAGGGGAGAGAGAGAGAGAGAGAGAGAGATTACACCAATTTTAAAAGTTGGATTTAAAATTCTCCAGCAAAAACTTGTAAAGCTCCTCAGCAACCATGGCAGGATACTCCTCTTGTGGAAGAAGAGCACCTGGAACCTCAACAAACTTGCTCACTCCTTTGGCTCCCTTTAAAGCTTCCATCTCCGCTTTTGACCTTTTTGGAGATCCTTTGGCAGACACAACCAGCACAGGTGTCTTTCCCTCCAAATTTGCAAAGAGTTC
The DNA here is from genome assembly GCA_023736055.1 of Quercus glauca. Taxonomy (NCBI): domain Eukaryota; kingdom Viridiplantae; phylum Streptophyta; class Magnoliopsida; order Fagales; family Fagaceae; genus Quercus; species Quercus glauca. Next base: position 18,612,547 of record CM043324.1, on the reverse strand, counting down.
AAGAAACTCCTCCCGAGATTGGACAGGGTCAAGTACACCAGTTAAGAAAGCAGCAGGCAAATAACGAGCACCCTTCCGTTTTGTTAGTGCATATCTGCTTTCAATGATGCCTGGAGTAACATTGTCAGGATTGGCATAAACATGGGATTTGTACTGGGATTCAATCGCCTTTTCATTGCTGACAAGCATGTTATACATCATCCATCCCACAGCAGGAGTCCTTAAGGTGCCCCTAAGCAACCCGTACCTGGTAAGTGAATAAGAAAGACAGTTAAAAAAAGAAGGAAAAGAAGAGAGAGACCAACTAGATCACATTTTAATTAACAAAACAAATTAGATTTTCAAAATTTTGGTTTTGGTTTAAGAAACGTAAAATATTCAAAGGATTCAACATCATTTGGTGGATAACATTCAGAATACTCACTACAGTCTCCAAGTGATAGGACAAAAACACAGAGAAATGAGGCTGTACAACCTAGCACCAAATCCATTACCATCAATAGATTCAACAGCATTTGGTGGATAATATTCAAACTACTATCAACAAGTGATGGTACAAAAAACACCTAGAAAGCATGGATGCGGATTCGGGTTCGGGTGCGGGTGCAGGTGCAGGCGCAGGTGCAGTGCGGCTACTCGGCCATTTTTGAAAAAGTAGGGGGCGGATGCGGCAGGATACGTTTATTAATAAAATATTAAATATATTTTAATTTATATTTTCTATATATTCCTAAACATATTTTTTCATATAATGGTAAACATATACTAATTTAAGAGTAATAGTAGATAATAAAGTGAATACATAACAATAGTGAAATATTATGTCTACCATATTTTCACAACATATTCAAAGTGATAGGTTATTATGAGTTGATATTGATGGGAAAAAAATTAATTTCAGTGGTAGGTTCAAATTAGAACAAATAAAAACCTTCAACTTATAATTTGTTGGGAAAATATTGTAAACAATTGCTTCTCTTAATAATAATACCTCTTTTTTTAGTATAAATAAACATTAATATATATTATATACCATTGAACGTACTACCTGTCTGACACTTCCTTAGATATATTTTTTTTAAATGTTTCTTTGTCATTTCCAAAGCTAATAAAGTGTGGTCTCACTAAAAGACTAATAAAAGTTGAAACTTAAGAAGAGTACTCTAGAAGACAGAAAGTCAGAAACATAAATTAAAGGAGGAAAAGACCGGTGCAAAACAAAGAAACGGAGAAGAAGAAGATGTATTTTGGCCCGTTTCGGCCTAAATCGAAAAAAAAAAAAAAAAAAGGGACTTGCACAGACGAGCTTGCAGCCTCGTCGACGGCCACACGGCGCGTCCATGCGTGTCGGGTGTAGGTGCGGTGCCCCTGGAGCCACACCCGTGCTTCCTAGAAAAACACAAAAACTTTACCGCAAAATCTAGCACTAAATCCTTTACTATCAATATTATGACTATGAGGAGGATCCACATATCTCAAGTTTTGCACTAAAAGAGATAGAATGACATAGAGGCTGACAAGCAACTAAAATAGGGTGAGTTTTCCAGCAAATGTGTGGTTCTTCACTTCTGCTTTGTCTTTTCAGTGTTAGAAAATAAAATGGTACTTATAAACAATCTATCAATTCTCATCATATTCGAGATATCGAGGTTAAGCATACCTTGGTTCCATGCTGGAATCTCGACCAAACACAATAGGAAGGGGACCAGCCCAAGTGGGTGCCACAGCAGCTATGGCCACAGGTTTCACCAAACCCTTTTTTGCAGCACGGACTGTAATTGTCGCTGCATGCCCTCCTCCAAAGACCACCAAATTATTCTCTAGTTTAATAGCAGAAAATTATTAGCAAAAGAAATTCCAGATGATCAAACAAATAATTTCCTGGGAATATTCAAAGAGGCAAGAAAATCCTTGAGATGCAGAACAAAATTAAACAATATGTAAGGAAAATATGTTCCCTGGAATGACTCCCCCCACCCCCCCCCCCCCCCCTTTTTTTTTCTCTCTCTGGTGGTAGGGGAGGAAGAAGCATGATAACATTTACAAAAGGAAAGTTCTGATACGGCTAATATAATATACACATGCTAGAATTAGAGCACAATAAATTTGTTACGAAGATAAAATGACAGACCAAGGAAAAACAACCAAAATGCATTTCCTGGATCACACGTTTATAAACCAACCAGAAATGCATCGTTTTATCACTGTAAGAGACCAGCCAAAGCCAACCATCCCAACAGATGCAAAATCATCTCCATTTAGAGCTAAGAAAGACCAGCCAAAGCCAATGCTGCGATCATTCAACACTGTTGGAAAAGGTGTTATCAAATAGATTGAAGCTGGATATGTCAGGCAACATAATTTCTGAAAACCCAAAATGCATATGCTTGGGGGTGGGGGAGGGGGAGGGGGGTTTGCAAATATTAGATTAGGCACTTATTGCAAATTAATGCTTCGATAGTCGACTTAAAATCCATATTCTAGGACTGCTATGTAACCTGGATATTGAAAAGGCTTACGGCCATCTTAATTGGGAGTATTTAATCTATTTGCTGGGAAGAATGGGACTTGGTGACTGATGCAGGCGTTAAATTCACTCCTGTACAACCACAGTTTGTTTCTTAATTCGGGTTAAAGGCTCCCCATCAGGTTTCTTCAACAGTTACAGGGGATTAAGGCAATGTTACCTTCTATTTTTGTTGGGGAGGTATTAAGTAGAATACCGATGAGAACTATGGAAGGGGGGGGGGGGGGGGGGGGGGGGGGGGGGTTGTGTTGTGGTGTTGTTGTTTCCATCAGGCTTTTGAGTTGGGAATGGCTCTAATGACAGCTTGGTGGTTTCCAATATTCTTTTTGCAGATAACACAATATTATTATGTGACAGCTTGGTGCTTTCCCTCAGAAGTCTGGGACAACTCCTTTATATCAGTTTGTATTGCTAAACTTCGAAGTTATGTCAAGCCCAAAAGTCCATTTGGGCAAGAGAGATTGTTCCCGTAGGACACGTTGGGTTAATTGATGAATTGGCTGGTCACTTTTGTTGCAAAGTTGGTAACTAACTTGCCATGAATCACTTAGGCATGCCCTTAGGATCGTCATTCAAGGCAAGAACAATATGTAATTTAATTCTACAGATTATTATATTTTGATAAGTAAAATGGAGTGTAGATTATTGGGATGGAAGAGATTATATTTGTCAAGAACGGATTGCTGGCTCTCTTAAAAAGTATGTTATCCTGTGGACCAACTTATTGCTTTTTGTTATTCGCCATTCCTACATTTGTGGCTAACAGATTAGAGAGATTTCAAAGGAATTTTTTTGTGGGGTGATTTGAGTGATGAATTCAAATTCCATTCTATAGAATGAAATATATGTTCTCCCAAAAATGGGGAATTTGAGAGTGTGCAAACTGGACACTTTCAATCAATCTTTGTTGTGTTGGGGAAGAAGTAAATCATTTATGGAGATGAGTGGTTGTCTGGTTGATTTGAAAGATAGGAAAATTCGGGTCAATGGATATCAAGGGTGATCACAAGTACGCATGATGTAGCTTCTACACTCGTATTAGGGCTAGTTGGGACAGTTTTGTAAGTTAAGTTCAAAAGATTGCGGATGCCTTGAGGTTTTGGCATTACCTATGGTGTGGGAATCAATCATTGAAAGAGCTTTACATGAAATTATATGCACTTGCAATTAACAAGCATCTCAGTTAATTCTTACTCAGGTAATCAGAATGAATGGGGTTCTTGCTCTTGGAATATCAGGTTTATTTGTGCTTATAATGATTTGGAGTTGGAATCAGTAGACATTGTGTTTAATACTCTGTACTCCAACATTCCAAGTGGAGCATGAGATGGAGGCTGCATGGTAACGTGTTTGATGTCCATTCATATTTAGAGGATTTAGGAGGCTAGTGTGGTGTGTCTTTTCCTTGAAAGACCATTTGGTGCACGAAGGCACCAAGAAAAGTTACATTCTTTGTGTGGATGTCAACATGGGAAAATCTTAACAACTGCAACAAAAACAACAACAATCAAGTCTTCATCTCAGGTTTTTGAGGTCGGTTATAGATTCTTAATAGATTAGTTAGGTCAGCCCCATCTATTTTTTTCCTTAAGGGAAAATCTTAATAACTTTGGTAGATTGATGTTGTATTTGTTAAAGTGGATGGTGAAATTGTGGGTCAGATATTGATGCATTGTGATGTGGCCCATGAGTTGTGGTTTTTTGTATTTGCATTGTTTGGGTTTCATTGGGTAATGCCTAACTCTCCGTTTGGATTGAGGGGGAGGGAAGGGAAATAGAGTAGAGTTGTCCCAAAATTAGCCTATTTTCAGCAAACTTTACTCTACTCCCCTCTACTCTCTCTCCCTTCCCCCTCAATCCAAACAGGCCCTAAGAGTGTAGTGGTTTGCATTTTGGATGGAGAAATAGTTTTGGTAACTAGAAAGGTCCTTTGTTTGGTATATAGCCACTTTATGTTTAGTGTGGGTAATATGGAGGGAGAGAAACAATCGAACATTTGATGGAGTGGGTTTGATTGATGGAGTGGAGGTCTCCATTATTGATATGGAATTTTTATTTTTGTGATCATTGTTTGAATGGTCATGTGTTCTTGGCTCTAATGAGAATCGCATGCATTGTAGAATTTTTAGACTATCTGTTTCATATTGTAATCCTCGTACAATGTAAAGAGAACTTCCTGCACACACCCTGTGTACACTAGGATCTCCTCCTTATCAATAAAACTTAAAAAAATACTATAAATCATGATCTTTGTAATATTTACAGTTATAAGGTGTATTATTCAACCTTCTAAGATTAAAAAATCTACTGAAAATAAATGCCAAGCTCTTCAGAAACTGAGAAATGTTTTAAGAAAAGTAAAACATCAGGTGATGATTATCTTCAAAACAGCCATACCAACCTGAATCACTAACTGGGCCGTTGGGAGCGTTGATTAAGTCAACAAGGAATTTCTCCAGAATATCGGCAGTGTATTCTATCTTCGGCCTATCCGAGTATCCCAGACCAGGCCAATCAACAATAGTGGCTCGCCAATTGACTTCACCGACTCGTTCAACAATGTCTCTAGCCACTGATCTCCATTCTTCAACAGTACTAACATCAGAAATGGTTGGCATCATAAGGATATTTTTAGGAGGATCAGGGCTTTCCCGGTTCACATGTTCCTCATAATAAATGTTAATATAATTGTCCTTGAATTTCCACTGCCAATTACTAGTCTGAAACAGAAACACATAATTTGTGATACAAACAGATGGGTAGGACTGGTAGAACTCCTATATTTGTTACAAGCAATGGCGAACAAGAGCAACACTGTTAAATAAGTTTCACTAACACAGTGAACATATATTCAAAGATAAATACTTTCATTCCCCAATGGTTTCCACAAATTGTCTAAAACGATAAATTTAAATTCAATCAGCATTATAAACAACTAAATTGGACCCTCATATATATAATACTTTGAGAAAACTAGGAAACAAAGAGAAAACCAATTTCAATTACAGTAAAAGGCATAGTTTGGCCTCACCTTTGATGGGCTAGGAGTCTTATCTCCAACAGAGACCTTGGAGTAATCCAAGGTGGTTGAAGCCTTAACTGTTAAGGGTTTAAGAAAATAAACACTCTGATCGTAAAAGGGTTTGTGGGGTTTGCAAGGAAGAGTGAGGGAAGGGGATGAAGATGTGAAGAATGCTGCAGAAATCGCCATGGATTGCGCAGAAATGGAGGGAGGTAAAGGGTGGGTCATGTGTGTAACTGTGTCTTGTGTTAGTATTGTAATGTATTGACTGACTCCAATGGTTTGTGTCTCACAGTTCCCACAGTTCACACGGTCATACAATGTATCTGTGAAAACAAACTGAACCGTCGTCGTTTTTGTCTTCCCACGTTGAAAATCTAGGACCACTACTTTTTTGGCAAAAAATTTTTTTTTTTTAAATCTAGGAACATGTAATTTTGTGAGTTCCAAACAGTCCTAAAGGTAAAAAAATTATAAATTCATGTGAAAGTGATAAATATAGTATGTAACATATGATGGTTATCTAAGAACACGTACTTTTGTATCCCAAACATGGGAAAGTGGTGAGTTTATGCGAAAGTAATACATATAGTCTATAACATATGATAATTGTAGAAAAATGTGAGGTCTTAAAATTACTTACTTTTTTCCATAACTTTTTTTTTTTTTAGAAGGATTTTTTCCATAACTTTGATGTGAAAATTTGTGAGTGATAAAAAAAAAAAAAAAAAAAAGTTTATATGAAAGTTATAAGAAATTATTTACAATCTACCATATTATTTGGGGCAGAGCCATGTACTTTGGTAGGGGCCTATGGCCCCCCAAATTTTGAAAATTTCTTCAATATATATATATATATATAATTATTTTAATGTTTTCAAAATTGAGTCTCCAAAAATAAGAGTTGGCCCTCCTAGATATTTGAATTAATCTAGTGATTCTCTTAAAAAAAAATTAGTCTAATAGTTATAGAGACATAACTTTATTTTTTGGAATTTTATTTTTTATTGTAAAATGTGCTCTTATATCTGTTAAATATTTGATAAAATTTGGCACCATATATGTTTGGATCTATTTTTTTCAACCCGTTATGTGATGGTTGACAAGTCATTAACTCATTAAAAAAAAATTTGTCACTACAATTACACATGAAATGTCTCTTTAGTTGCCACATAATGGGTTAGAGTAAGATGGTTTCAAATATGTTTGGAGCATAACTTATTACTCCAAGTTTTGAATCATTCATGTTTTTGAAAATTTCATTAGTTCAATTGAATGATTTTTTACTTACTTTAATATAAAATTTGATAATTTGTATTAAAAATAAAACTTTTTAAGAATTTCACTATGAAAATGGTAAAAATAAATTTTATTTCATGAAAGATCGCCATCAAACACAATTTTGATTGAAAATACTAAGTATTTTCTTTTTTCTTTTTTTGGTTAGGTGTGTGTATATATATATATATCTTATCAAGTAAAAAAGTGTGTGTATATATAATAAAAAAGTGTGCATGTGTGGGGGGTTGTCTTGATAAATATATTAGTGTCGAAACTTGGATCCCTCCAAGACAAAAATTTCTGGTTCCTCCCTTGCATATCATAATGGTGGCAAAGTTGTAGCCCTATAACTCCTTGTCTTCCCCAATACCATGATTACCATCACACAAGAAGGTTTTTATTTTTTATTTTTATTATAGGAGTAGCTTCACATTGAAGCCAGGGTGGTCACAAGACCACCATGACTTTAAAAAATAATTATTATTATATATAAAATTTTAAAATTTATGATTTTTTTTACCCTTAAAAAAAATTTGTGAACACCCTAAATTTTTAGGTCCAACATAATTAAACTTTGAATAATGTTTAACAATAAGTTTGATTGTAGATTAAGGCTATAACTCCACTTAATATTTTTTTTTATTGGATGTGAAGTTTGACAAATCCACACAATTGGATTACATTTTTTTTCTTATATTCTCCATACTTGCAAAATTTTAAGAAGATCAAAGATGAATATCTATATAATCCCTTGTCCCTCTCCCTTGTGTGTGAGTGTGTGTTTGTTTCTATAAAATTATAAAAAAAAAAAAAAAAAAAAAAAAAAAAAAAAACGTTATGTCATCAATCAAATATTTAAATTGAGTTTTTGTTGTCTAAAATTATACATGAAAAATAAGTTTATGGACCAAATAGTAAATGACATCCAATTGACATGAAATTTGACATATGTTTTAAGAACATAAAGAACATGTAATCAACGGTTAGCTTCTTAAAATATGTAGCCATGTTAATCAATTTAGTGAGAGTTGTAGTTTTAGGCTACAACTAAGTTTGTAATCAAATTTTGTCCTTAAACTTTGGTCCGCTTAACAATATATTATGCCCTTACAAACAAAAAGAAAAGGCCAAGAAAAATATTATTTAACTAAAATTTTAAAAGAGATATAGCTTGCAAAAATTTCAAACTAAGAAAACTCATAGAAAAATTGTAAGACCTTTATGTATTGTGTGTGTGTGTGTGTGTGTGTTTTTTTTTTTTTTTTTTTTTTTTTTTTTGGGTCAATATATGAAGTTATCTTTTTATTAGATTTTTTTTTTAATAAAAAAATCCAATAAAATCTCACTCATCCTTATTTTGAGTTCTAGTAGGACCCAATATAGCATTCTTTTTATTCTATTTCATTTTATTCTAACCAATAATAGGCTTGTCACCTTAACTTAATACAAAAATATTGTGAGATTTTAGTGCACAAATGAAAGAGCTCGATTAAAAAAATTAGTATTCCAATCTTTTAATCATATTATTCAACTTCCTGCCCATGGGGTCATGAGTCACCTCGAAAATCTCATGAACTAGATTGAACTTAAGTCCTCCAAATTTAGGTTAGATGCTAAGAAGTAACATGACAACCACGCGCGATACCACCTATATATTGATTATATTCCCCGTGTGAGGATACAAAAAGTCATTTTATTAGAGTCTTACGAATTTTAGACATTACATTTGATGTTGTTGAGGTGATGACAAAATGAGTCCTGACTTAACACTTTTTTTTTTTGGTAAATTCCATTAACCTCCCCTAAGGTTTGGACAAATACCACTCATGTCCAAGATATTTTTAAATTAACCAATTAAGTCCCTAAAAGACAACTTAATCCCTAACACCCCTAACTCCGTAACCCCCTCCGTTACTCATTTTTCTTACCCGGTCTCTTCTCTCTCGTTCCTCTCCTAGACCACTCTTCACTTATCTCTACCTCTAACCTTAAATCTGCTCCAATTTTACCCATACCCAATCCCAGCCAAACGCACAACAACAAAACCCAAATCTTACAACAAAACTCAAATCCAAAAAATTCAAAAAAATCCTAGCCAAACCCACAATGAAACCCAAATCTTATAACAAAACTCAAATCCAAAAAAACTCAAAACAAACCAACCACCACATCAGAAGCCACAACCATCCCCACTCCAAATCCACCCATATCGGAAGTGGCTCTAATTCAATTGATTGAACCCAAATATAAAATCTTTCAAACCAAGATTTGCCTAAATATGTCTCAAGTTGGCTTCAATTCAAACAATTCAAACCAAAATCAAATGATTTTTGTAAGGTTGAATTTAATCAACCATTTTGTTGGTTTTATTCCGTGCCAAATTTGTTTGTAATTCAACATTTAGAAACCCTATATTTAGGTGGGAATCATGAAAGGGTAGTATGTGTGAAAGTGTGAAGAAATGCTCAAGAGTGTGCACTTATGCAGGGCCTCGCGATTAGATCTTGCGGCTGGCAAGTCACCAAAGCAAGCACACGTGCGAAGCATGTAGGGGAGCTGAAGAGTCACGCCAGTTGTTGTACTACAGGACAAAAGTCCTAGGCTAGCCAAGTAGTTAGCTCATGACTTAGACTCACAACTCAGTCAAGTCGCGAGGCCAAGTCGCTAGTCCACTTTGTTTGGAAAAAACTGACCTTTTGCATTCCAAACACACAACAGTATAAATACCCCTTATACCCACATATTGTAGAGAGCTTCTAAAGAGAATTTTGAGAAAGAAACCGTAGAGAAAAACAAGATTGACTCATCCACAATTTTTATCTTTGTTTCTCCAAATTCCTTTACTCTCACCCTCTCCATTGATACATCCTTAAGAGGTACATTTAGCCAAATCATTTTCTCACCATACCCATATCTGTGAGAAGGTTATTTGGTACTTGGGAAGCAATTAGGAAATGACCAATTGATATCAGTTAATGCTATGGGCTATAGCAAAATCCGATAAGCTAGAGAAGACAAAGGTTCAGCGTAACCTCGTTGGAACAAGAAGCTTGAAGGGCTTAGATACACTAGGTAGATTAGGCTTGGAGTGTCTTCTGCTGTTCATGTATCCCAACTTCATTCTCTAGTGGATTATTGACTGCTTGGAGGGCGGCGGAGAGGTTTTACGCCGAGGACTTTGGTTTCCTCTTCAATAACACATTGTTGTGTTGTCTTTGTGTTTGCATCACTCTTCCCTTAATCTTTGCCATTTAATTTCTGCTGTGGGTGTGATTTTATTTGGTTTAGATTGTTTTATCAATTCTGTTTTAGTTTATCTTCATATTCCGCACATATATTGTTTGATAGTAAGCTTGAATTAGTAATTTGTATTTTGAGGGTCTAAACATTCAAGGTGTTTTACACACTATTTGAACATTCAATTTTGAACCCATATTTGGTTTGTGTTGGCTTTGATTTGGTTCATAATGTTGAGATCTTCTTCATTTTTACATGTTTGTGTGGCTAGTATTCACTTTTTCCTATTAGAGAGTGAAGCACCAACAAACATTTAGATGAAAACTGCCACCGTATATGCTAAAAAACCAACCTCAGGTGGCCTTGATCGATGCCGATCAAAGGGAAATTGCCCACAATGATTTAGTTGCGAAAGTGCCCAAAAATCTTCCCAATTCAATTGATAAACAACCCTGAGAGAGAATGGTTCGAGTTGGAGAGAGAGAGGGCCAAGAGAGAGAAACATATGGGGCAAGAGAGAGGAAAGAGATCTGAGAGAGAATGAGTGGAACGAGAGAGAAGAGACAGGTCTGAGTGAGGGAAAGAAAAATAGTAATAGAGGGGGTTACGGTGTTAGGGGTGTTAGGGATTAAGTTGTCTTTTAAGGACCTAATTAGTTAATTTTAAATATTTTGGATCTGAGTAGTATCTGTCCAAACCTCAGGGGAGGTTAATGAAATTTACCCTTTTTTTTTTCGATGGCATGATAAAGATAAAGTGCGTTATATTAAAATACTGTATATGTTACAGCGGCTCCTTAAAACGTTTCAACAGACAAACGTGCAATGAAAATTGAAAAGAGAGTAGAAGCTTGTTAAGGCGAAAAATAGTTTCTTTTTGTATTGGGACTAATTCCACCACGGTTCAGCAAACAAATAAACAAAAAATAATAACAATAATAATTGCACACCACCACACCTTCAATGGCTATACTTTTGGTCTCAGTTGTTCATGTGATATGATTTTAAATTTCAAGTTTAGGATAATTTTTTAGATGTATGTCTGGTCGGACCTTGGTGCAATGACAAGTGCTTTCACCAAAAGCGATATGTCGTAAGTTTCAGTTTGAAAATCAATCTCTTTAAAATAGATTAGAGGTAGTAAGCGTGCCTACTCCTAAATCTTCAAAAGTGGGAGCTTATAAGCCACAAACGAATTGACCCTTTGTGATTAATTAACCAATTAATTTAACCAAGTTGATTAATTAAGTTAATTAACATGCAATTGCGTGGCAATACAAACAAATCACCAATAAACTAAATATGCAGCGGAAAATAAATAACACGGTGATTTGTTCACGAATGGGGAAAACCCTAACGGAAAAAACCCCACCAGGTGATTTTCAGGTCACCACTCCCAAAACTCCACTACTATCAAAACAAGCGGTTACAAGTAAAGGAATCCCAAGTACCTTACCAACCTACAGTTGAACCCTTATCCCAATTCCCAATTGGACTTGTTCTGTAGTGACAGTTTTCCCTTTTAATGCACAGCTCCCAAGTACGTGACTAACCAAATGCGCGGATCCCAGTACGCGACTTCAATCATCAACTAGTAATAAGGGTTGGCTGCAAAGTTCTTTAGTTCATACACATGATGAAGATCAAGAAGATGCTTGGTTACAAAACCCAAAGGTGCACATACACAGCAACTTCTCCAGAAGAGATGAACTAGGTTAAGAATTTTGTCTTCGGTCACAATTTGCTTGAACAGAGTTTGCTCAATGCTTGTGCAACTTGTGAACACTTTGACAGCTCTTAAAACAATCTTTTTATATGCCTAGGGTTAGGAGAAAAGAAGACCCAAAGACACATCCACGGATCCTAAGAAATCAGATCAGAATTCTGATTTTTATAAACCTTGACAGATAGAAGCTGTCGAGTAGCTGTCGAGCAAGTGTCGAGACACGGGGCTGAAACAGCTTACTGAAGCTCGATAGATGAAGCTGTTGAGCCAGCTGTCGAGCTTTAATGAAATTGCACTTTCAGCTTGTTTTCTTGAATAGACTTGAAGCCTTCAATACTTGATCTTGAAACACGGTTTCTTGAAATATTTTAACACATCCTAAATCTACCAAAATATAAGTAAAGTGCGTTTTGTCAAAAGATTAGCCAATTACATAAAAGTATGACATATGTTCTTAACATGTAAACCACATATGTCCTAACAATCTCTCCCTTTGGCAATCTGTGACAAAACCACAACAAACAAATGAGCATATGAGAGAAGTCATAAATCACTCAACTCATATTCACTTGTTTAATACAATAAAATCTATCCTAATACAAACTCTTGAAAAACTTTGCAAGAAGAGAGTTTATGGCAAGTAGACTTTGACAACTTGTATTTCTGAAATACTTTAAACAAAACTCATCAAGGCATCTTAGTATGAAACTGAAATAATAGATTGCATACAAGTAAAGAAACATGTGTATAAAGAGAGAAAAGAAACAACACATGTAAGAAGTAGGTGAAAGAAACAACATACATCCATATATAGAAAGAAATAAGTACAATGTATGTCATAATGATCACAAGATCAAATGTACAAGAACAATGTATCTATATAAGAAAGAAAAGAAAAGATACATCATATCCTCATTACATCCCTCAAGTATCAACACTCCCCCTATAAAAAATGTCCTATACTAACTCTCTCTCTAAGATGACTACTCTCACATCCCAAAATTACTCCCCCTTTTTATCACGAGTGACAAAGGGTAGTGTCAAGCAGACATCTCATTAGAAGAGCTAGCATCTCCATCATCATCCGAAGCATCATCATCATCACCATCATCATCATCAGCCTCAGCATCAGAATTAGAAGCCACTAGAGGAGGTGGTGAAGGAGTAGCCTCAGGAGCAAAACCACCCATGGTTACCTGACGTCGTGTAATACGACCAACACAAATGTTCACCTGATACAACTCAGTAGAGAGCGTATCAAGGCGAGCATCCATGCGCTGCAGCTGCGCCATGATATCTCCAAGAGATACATCACCCACAGAAGAGGAGGGAGCAGATTTAGACGTAGTAGATCGAGAGGGTGCCGAACGAGATGGAGGTGAACCGGAGGGAGGAGCTGCTAACTCCTGTCGTGACCTAAACTGAGTCTCACTACGTTTTACGGTAGCGGCATCTATGGCACACATGACAGAGAAGTGATCAGAGGAGGGAAAAGGAATAAAAAAAATGGCATAAGATCCTCGTGATAGCAAAAGAAAAGATGAGTTTATCACGGGTAGCCGTATCCCAAAACATATCTATAATGGAAAGAATGAAATGTGAAGAAAAATCTATAGTGAAGTGCTCTAATAAAGAAAGCAAAAATCGAGCACGAGACTCTGTGATAGAGTTATAATGAGAAAGTGGGTGCAACACAAAAGTCATCACCATGTTCAAGAATCTAGGACCTTTAGCAAAAGGCCAACATGGTATAAACTGACACTCACCCCAACCAGATGGGTGCTCACAGAAGGTAGACATCATCTCATCTTTGGACACAGTCCTCAGACGCTCACAACCAGGGTAATCAGGATGCTGTACCCTCGAAACTCTAAGCACATCCGCAACAAGCTGCAGTGTGACAGCAAAACGCATACCTCGAACGTGAGTGTAAAAGAGAGGTACTGAAAAATCAATCTCATGTATGTTAGAGTAAAACTCCTAAATGAGCACGAGAGGACAAGTGACCGGGACACCACACAGTGACTCCCATCCCCGACTATGAATGACATCGGGAAGGTCGGTGTCGGCAAAATCCGCCAAAATGACTCGGCGTTCCGAATGAACACCTCGTCGAGAGAAGTTCTCCAAGAATGCTTTACGGGCATCCTCATCACGAAACCGAATGTTAGGAGTAGGATCAGAAGAAGATGATGCCCCGGAACGAAGAGGGTTCCGAGACGGAGCAAACTTACGTTTAAGTGCCATAGACACTACTAACGTAAACAAAATGAGAGAAAGGTAGAAAGAGACAATCAGAAAAGTCCCAAAAATATTTCAAATATATCAAGATATATTGAAAAGAAGTACGTATGCATCGGAAATGCATGAGCATGTGACATGCAAAAAAAATTCATCATGGGCTCAGCCCAATCCAATCCTACCAGCACACAAACATATTGCACACATCTAAATGCATGAAAATACTGTTATAATGCAAATGAAATGCAATGCATGAGTTTTTGAACATATTTAAATGAAAACTCATCCCAAAATTTCAAGAAAAACTCATTAATTTTGAAAAATCCCAAAAATTTTCAAAAACCCTAAAACCTAAGATTCAAAACATGAAATGCATGAATAATGAAGGAAAAAGAGATCATACCAAGTGATTTGAAGCAAGGAAGGGCCGAGAATCACGTGGATTGAAGGTTTTGAGTGAGAAAAAGAAGTTTGGGAGATGAACAGCTGCGGATAGATCGAGAGAGATCAAGAAAATGAGAACTGGATCGCGACAGAAGCTTATATAGGAGCTTCAGTAATTCTCGACAGATACAGGTATCGAGAGGTATCAAGACATCTGTCGAGGAGGTGTCGAGAAGAATGGTTGTCAACAGATACAAGTGTCGAAGAGGTATCGAGGAATAAACACCAGAATCCAGAACAAAAACTCAATCGAGCGGCCAAGTGTCGAGAAGTTATCGAGGAGACAAGAGATTTCTCGATCGATCCACCAGGTGTTGAGGATGCGTCGAGATTGCAATAAGAAAAAGCTTGAGATACTCGACAGATAGCAAGGTATCGAGGAGGTGTCGAGCCAGCTTTTAAAAACAGTTTTTCGAGAAGTGAAAAATATAGACATGAATGCAATCAAACATATACCTCAACAATGATCCAATCAACATAATAAGCTCCTAAAATTATCTCTCAATGAAAAATTTTAAGAACATGGATCTTCCAAAAACACACACACACACTAAACAAGTCTAGCCAATTTTATATTTCAAAAACAAGTCAAGACAGTTTAGTGAGCATACAAAAGCACATGCAAACCTAGTGATGGCCAAATCACATTGTACCTGCACATGTATCATGAGTAGCAAAGAATATTGCATGTCGTGTGTGAAAAACATTGCAAGATTGCATAAGTGTATACATGTTATGACAATTTGAGATATGAGAAAATCACTTTAACTCACACACAATCATAACTGTTTGACGGGAACTATCACCTTCGAGGTACATCCTATAACTCCCACATCTCCTAGAATACACGCTTGCAATCATATTTAAAGCATTTTTGATATTTTTTTCTTTTTATTTTCTTTGCATATTTTCTTTTTAAGCATATCATGCATGGGCATATATGAGAGAGAAAAGAAATACTCATTGATATTTGACATTCTAATTTTGCTATGCCGAAGCACACAAATGTCATTGACATCACACTTTTACTATGCCGAAACATACAGATGTCATTAATGATTGGTGGGTAACAGTGGTGAGATGGTTATTTATGCCTTTCTCTTAGGATTTTCTAGTCCTACCCATCAAAAAAAGTGATACGAGTGTTAAGTACAAGAGATCACTTAATCTTACTCATCACAAACAAGAGCCACAAAGCTCACTTGCTTAGTTGTGTATAGAGATGCTCATCTAAGTTACAAAAGATACAAAGTTTAGAAAATTTTGTTTCATTGGCCATCCAAGGTACACAAGTACCAATGTACATACAACACACACTGTTTTTGTATTTTTCTGATTTTTCAATTTTTTTTTAATTTTTATCAAAAACAAAATAAACAAAAACTGAAAATAAAACCAACAAAAACATGTTATCAATGCAATGCAAAAACTAGACTGACTCAAAATAAAAGCAAAACACACAAGTAATGCAACAAACAAAAAAACAAAAAGATAGAAGAAAGTGATTTAATCACTTAGAGTCCTTTTTCTTCCACACCTTGGAAGAACCTTTCCTTTGGTTGAAACTTTGAACTGGTGGCGAAGGGGAAGAATTGAACCCGTTCAAGTTCGAAAGGAACATGAGGGCTTTCAGAAGATCTCCAAGAGGAGCAAGAGAGGATTGAAGCTGATTTTGGCTCCCAAATGCTATCATACTGTTGCTCTGTTAAGTGGCTAGCCACTTATAGTAATTTGATCGAGTATGACCAGCAACACCACAATGATAACAAAGATGCTGCTTCTTCTGTTTGGGCTTTTGAGAGTTAGCCTTCTTAGCCTTAGGGTGTTTAGTATCTTTCTTTTCTAGCTTAGGGGGTGCTCTTAGGATAGATTTACCCTTGTCTAAGTTCTCACTAGCTAATTCAGTTTTGACATCAGTGTTCTCAATTTTAATAATATTAGCAGGAGGAACAAAAACAGTAGCACTAGTGGAAGCAATATTAGAGGAAGAAAAATCATACCCTAAACCTGTTCGATCTGAAGCAGATTTCTGAATGCTGAGCATCTCATCAAGCTTTGCACTCGAGGTCCTCTCCAACTGAGCTCTAACCTGAAATAGCTCCGCCTCAAGCTTCTTAGTCTTCTCAGCCAAGAAATTGTTTTCAAACCTCAGCGCTCCAATGGTTTGATTTGCCTCATCGAACTTAGTGGATAACTCTTCACGGTCAAGTTCCACATCACTAAGCTTCTTGGTGGTTAGCCTATAGAGTTTCTCGTGTTTCTCAGACAGCTTGTATAGTTTCTCATAGGCTTAATGGATATCATCTTGATCATCCATCTTCTCACACTTGGTGTCCACCAATTCTTCTTCTTCTTCTTCTACTTCATCAACAATCCCTTCAGTAAGATTGACTGTGGCAGTGAAGGCATTTAAGATTCCGTCATCTTCACTATCGGAATTATCTTCAGGATCAGTGTCACTCATGGTTGCAGCAAGTGCCTTACTCTTCCCAATACTCTTGAGATATGTAGGACACTCATTTTTCATGTGTCCAAACCCATGACACCCAAAACACTTAGGTCTTGCGGGAACAGTGTACTGACCACCTTCCTTTGCATCCTTCTTCCCTTTGTCTTGGCTCTTAAACTGAGAAGAACTGGATTGCCTGCGGTCCTTGTCGAAGTTCCTTCCATTGGCATTCTTCATAAACTTCTTGAACTGCCTTGTAATATAGGACTTCATCTTGGAATCTTCATCATCGGAAGACTCATCTGTCTCACTGCTCTTTGCCTTCAAGGCCATACTCTTGCCTTTGCTTGACTTGCCAATCCTAGATAACCCTAGCTCGTAAGTCTGCAAGTTTTCAACCAGCTCAGTCAAAGGAATCTTGTCAATACCCTTTGATTCTTCTATCGCCGTAAACTTGGCATGGAATCTCTCGGATAGAGATCTGAGCACTTTCCTCACAATCTTGGGTTCAGGAATGGTTTCACCAAGACTGAAGGCTATGTTCACTATGTCCTTAAGCTTGGCATAGAACTCATCGAACGACTTATCCTCCTCCATTTTTATTTTTCAAAGCTTGTAGTGAGCCTCTGAAACTTTGAATTTTTGACAGCTTTTGTTCCTTCATAGGTTGTCTAGAGGATGGTCCAAGCCTCCTTAGTAGTTTCAGTTGAGGATATCTTCTTGAACTCCTCATTGGTGACCACACTGAACAATGTATTCAATACCCTGCTGTTGAAGTTTGCCGCCTTAATCTTGGTTTCATCCCAATTGGCCGGCGCTTCTTTTGGCTTAGTCTAGCCAATCTCAACAGCTTGCCACACCTTCTCATCTAAGGACTGCAAAAAAGCTCTCATGCGTACTTTCCAGTAGGCATAGTTAGTCCTATCAAATAAAGGAGGTATAATTAACGATTGTCCTCTATCCATGACAAACAGGGGTCAATGGATCAAACACATCAAAGATTAAAACCTAATCAGAGTGTGCCTGCTCTGATACCACTTGATAGGCCACAAACGAATTAACCCCTTGTGATTAATTAACCAATTAATTTAACCAAGTTGATTAATTAAGTTAATTAACATACAATTGCGTGGCAGCATAAACAAATCACCAATAAACTAAATATGTAGTGAAAAATAAATAACACAGTGATTTGTTCACGAATTGGGAAATCTCTAATGGCAAAAACCCCACCGGGTGATTTTCAAGTCACCACTCCCGAAACTCCACTATTATCAAAACAAGCGGTTACAAGTAAATGAATCCTAAGTACCTTACCAACTTACAGTTGAACCCTTACCCCAATACCCAATTGGACTTGTTCTGTAGTGACAGTTCCCCCTTTTGATGCACGGCTCCCAAGTACGTGACTAACCAGATACGCGGATCCCAGTACGCGACTTCAATCACCAACTAGTAATAAGGGTTGGCTGCAAAGTTCTTCAGTTCATACACATGATGAAGATCAAGAAGATGTTTGGTCACAAAACCCAAAGGTGCACATACACAACAACTTTTCCAAAAGAGATGAACTAGGTTAAGAACTTTGTCTTCAGTCACAATTTGCTTGAACAGAGTTTGCTTAATGCTTGTGCAACTTGTGAACACTTTGACGGCTCTTAAAACAATCTTTTTATATACCTAGGGTTATGAGAAAAGAAGGCCCAAAGACACATTCACGGATCCCAAGAAATCATATCAGAATTCTGATTTTTATAAACCTCGATAGATAAAAGCTGTCGAGTAGCTGTCGAGCAGGTGTCGAGACACAAGGCTAAAACAGCTTACTGAACCATGATAGATGAAACTGTCGAGCTTTAATGAAATTGCACTTTCAGCTTGTTTTCTTGAACAGACTTGAAGGCTTCAATACTTGATCTTAAAACACAGTTTCTTGAAGTATTTTAACACATCCTAAATCTACCCAAATACAAGTAAAGTGTGTTTTGTCAAAAGATTAACTAATTACATAAAAGTATGACATACGTTCTTAACATGTGAACCACATATGTCCTAACAGGAGCTTTGTACACAAATTAATTAGTAATAAGCAAAATTCCCAGTATCATATCAATTTTTGTTAAGTTTTCTTCATTGGTCATTACATATACAGTTATACAACCTTCTCTATCACCTACCAGCACTACCTCGAAGGCCTACCACCTACGAACTCAAGGTCATTTACCATCTACGAAAGGAATTCTAAAACTCTCAATTTTTGTTCTTTATATGTAACTTAGAATTTTGGTCTTAATTTATGCATCTAAATTTTTATTATTGATTAGTAGTATGTAATTACAATTTAATTGGAATGTAAGCCAAATGTTGTGTATTATTAATTCGCTCAATTACATGATTTTGCAGATCAAAATTGTTGTTCTTAATCTATTCACAAGATTAATTTCCTCCCTTATTTCATGTTTATTTATTTTTGATGCATGAAGCAAATTTAAGAGCGTAAATTCAAAAAATAAAATTTCTTGAATGGTTGAATGTATACTTTTTCTTTTAATTTTTAACTCATTGATTTGGAGGGTGAAATCTGAATTCCAAAATGATATGGTGTAAAGTGTGAGAAAAAAAAAAAAAAAAAATCTTGGAACACTATGTTTGGAATTGTTACGCACATTCATGATACAACAAGAGAGGAATTTGAGAGAGAGAGAGAACTCTTTGTTATCACTACTTTCAAGAGCAGGGAGAGCATTTAATGTTGGATGAGATATTATATAAAGATAGCCAATAAGATTTAGACGTGTTTGATATTGATTTAAATGAAAATAATAATATAATTTATATGAGACAATATAATTTAGATTATACGATGAACATTAAGTTTTAGGTAAAGAGCAATGAGGAGTTTTATCATTTTAAGTGTTATGTGATATGAGAAGCTTACCAGATGTTACCTATTGTACCCTGACTCGTCAGAGTTCAGGGAATTGGAAAAGACCTGCCAAGTAACATGTTTCCTTTATCAATTTTGAATCATTGGAGCTTTACTGAACATACTTCTTGACCCCCCTAAACCACAACTCTCAAAATTCCTCCGATGAGACTCATGAGCTTAATTGGATCATGAGCCAAAAATGAGATGATGTGCCATAAGCTTGAACCATGGGTTTTGATGAAATAATATCGCCGTGGGTTTTGGACCATGGGCTTTGGTGTCTTTTTTTTTTTTTTTTTTTTTTTTTTTTTTTTTTTTTGTAAATATGGGCTTTTTTGGACTTTATAAGAGATTTTCTCAAAATCTATAATTTGTTGATGTGGTGCGGGTTGCTAATAAAATAAAGCCATGTGGCATGAAATTTTTGTCCTCAACACAAGTCTCGAAAAAAAAAAAAAAAAAATCCCACAAACCATTCGCAAGAGTTTTGAAGCTGAAAATATATGTAAAAAGAAGTGCACAAGGAAAGAAGATAGCTTCATTTGGATTGCGTCTGCGTTTTCATGCAAATGCATTTTTGGCTTTTTATTTTTTTATTTTTTTTATTTTTTATTCCAGCGCTTGGTGCACTGTTCGTAGGACATGAACTGTGCATCAAGGCAAATGCACAGTAATTTCATTTATGAACAGTAACCAGAAAATAATTTTTTATTGTTTTCAATTTTCAGTTTTTAGTTTTTAGTTTTCAGCAAAATAAGTGGTATCCAAACGCACACAATGTAAACCTAAAGGAAGGAAGCAAGGAGATAACATTTCCTTATATTAGTCTGAGTTGTCTCAAAAAGTGCCTAGCGGGTTACGGATTTAAACATCCAAATCCATAACAAAGAAATGCATGAAGGGTTCGATTCATCATGTACAAACTCCCAACATATCTCTATCTTTGTACAATTATTGGTGATTAGGGACGGAATCAGAATTTGATTATTGAGGTGCCAAAACATGAATAATTTTTTTTTTTTTAACAATTCATGAATAAAAAATACTAAAATTTAAAACTAAATTAATATATGAAAAATAAAAGCAGCATCTATTTAGTATTTAACAAAAATAAAACACAAAAATTTTTTTTTCTTAATACATACATTTCAATTCAATCATATATAATCTATCAATATAGAACTAAAGTTTTTTTTTTAATCATAAAATTCATCAAAGATGGATATACTAAATTCCACATAAATTTTTCTCTTTTACATACAAATCAAGGAGATTATTAAAATATCATCTTTCAATTTTTCATAAATCCTATTTTTGACAATATTTATGATTGAAAATAATTGATACATGAAAAGAGAAAAGAATCATAACTTCCTTGAATATAATAAAAACACTCAAATCTTCATAAAAAGGAGTAACCAAAAAAAGAAGAAGAAGTTTCCCAATCAATTTTGAAACTTCTATTTCACTTTTAAAAAATGGTTCACTACCTTTTGCGGATTTGCGTTATATACTTTCAATTTAAGTCCATCCAAATAGATTAGTATATTTTATAATGCATTTGTAATATATATCTTGAGATCAATATGAATGATCAACACCACCGCACTCCAAATGTTGATATATAATACATTAAAGTTTTTTTATTTTTGTTCTTTATGCGGTAGGTGCAGATAAAGTGGAGAACTGTGGATACTTGTAATCGCAATAGAGAGAAAAATTATTAGTTATTTCTCAGGGTTTCTACGTTATTTCCAAAAAATTAAAAATTAAAAATTAAAAATGTTGAATACGTGGAAAGAGTAAAGAGAAACAAAAAAGTGAAATATATGCTTTGTAATAAATATAATACTATTTAATAACACATGAATTGGGTCCACATGAATACTTGAGCTTCCATTTATTTTTATTAAATTGAATAAACATAAGACAACCATAATAAAAAAGAAAACCTCAATTTATTGATTCAAAGTGAGAATTTATAATTGTCAAGATATAAAAAGGAAAATACTTAGTTTTGTTCCTGGATATAACATACAAAAATATATGGTTTTTATTTCCTAGTTACATTTAAAAAAAAAATGAAAATACAAGAATAGTCCAAAACCAATGATCTAAGATTGGAGGCTAAGCTATGGAGTAGTAAGGTGTTAAGCACCTAGCCACTACGTGAATGTGAAAAAATACAGGTAAACCTAAACCAAATTAAACTAACTTGTAACCTAATTGTCCCAACCTATCTTATAACCTATCTTCTAGGAGGGACTCATTTTAGACCTGAACTTGATCTGACATGAACAGTTTGTCAGGTTTGCTTAAAGAAAATTAATAGAAACTCACCCTTCATTTCGCTCTGAAATCAATATATATATTTCACCCGACTGATGAAATTCTAGCCAAAATACCAATTTAGGCTAATACGGGCCATAATTTAGGACAATACAGAACATGAGACACCTACACCGAATTACACCCCAACACAAAAAACAAAAAGGTATTTAAACATTGCTTTTAAGCCTATAAATATACCCCTCCACTCCATTCCAAACCATCTACACTCATTCAGAATACCTTAGAAAATTTTTTTTTTTTTTTTTTGAGAAAGAAAAAAATAAATTATATCTATCTACTATCACCCATATACAATTACATAATTTCCTTTATGCTTAGTTGATTTGGCTCTTTTCATGATGGTTTTAATCGCCCTTTATTTGAAAATGAGCCTCTCACTGATGGGATTCAGATTACTATTCCTAATTCCTATCACCCTTATCTTCTTTATACTACTTTTTTATTTTATTTCATTTTGAGTTTTGCTAGAAACAAGCACTCACCATTCCATTTGCACACAAAGTTGCAGAAGACAGTTAATCGAGGGACAAATCAAATTAAATTGCCAATAAATGAGTCATTTAATTTCCAAATTAGGCTTGTAGCCCATTGCACATGGAGTTCAAAGTTGGTTCTAGGTGCAGTTTGGATATGACGTTTTTTGCATTTTGCGTTTCCTGTGTTCCTTTTTTTTTTTTTTTTTTTTTTAACAACAACAAATGTTGACTTTTCAACGGTAAACAATGCACTTATGTACTGTTTATGAACCCACAAATATCACTTTTCAACATCTTTTTCATTAAAAATGAGTCACATGGTACTATTCATACATTTAAAAATTATTTTGTTACAATATTTTTAGTTTTTAATTTTTAATTTCAGCAAAATAAGTTTTATAATAAAGTGGTAGCTCCTATCTTTTGCATAATCCAAAGCTATTTGTGTACACCCGGGACAATTTCTAGTATGGGCCCACACCGAACTACCCGAGCCAGCTTCGCAGTTGTCCGTCACAAGATTCAAGATTAAAACTGGTTGAAAGAATAGCTGGATATCATTTGAAGATGTTGCTTATAGTGACAGATTATAGATGGTTGGGAATAAAGCTTTGTGACTTCTTCAGGGCTTAGTAATGAAAAGTACAAGCAAAACTAGATTTGACCAATTTAGGTGTAGTCTCTCATCCACAAACACCATGTAATTACACACACAAAAATCTATTTTAGTGGCCTCAAAGATACTAGTTAGAAGTTTTGAACTCAAGATCTTATAAATCTCATAAACCTTGAGTACTACTAGACCAAGCACTTGGATTTAGTCTAACTTTTCCATTGCTACTACATAGTTAGTGCAGTTATATATTATCACCAGAAAGAATGTAAATTTGCAAGCAAATTTTTTTGATATTGAAACTAAATTTATTAGACAAAAGTGGCCATATATGCCTTAGAACAACCAGAAATCCGGAAAAAGAGTAGAAAAGAAACAACACAAAACTGGAAATAGTAAAGTGCTAGTAAAACCCAACAACCTATGCAGTTTCTTTGCTGCCACTTATTTGATGCACTTAATGGGCTATGGAGCTAAGAACCAACATCAATTTGTGAGGATCAAACTGATGCAGAGTTGAGAGCATTTTGTCTCACGAATTTTAGAGCTCCCACCACCTTTTCTTGAGGGGGGAGTGCCCCTTTCACCACAGGTAACTCAAGCAAAGCTTTCAACCTAGAAAATAGAAGTGGAGAAGTCTTCTCTTGGTCTATAAGCTTCAGACCAAGGACTTCTTCGTGAGCCTTATAGGAGCCAAATGTAGATACTATTACAATGTCCAGGAGTCCCACATTCTCTTGGTTAATGATTGGAATGCCCTCTGGAAAAATGCTCTTAATTCCCTCTTCGAGCAAGCTTAATTTCTCAGACACTTCCTTCACGGCTTTCTCCTGTGCTTCTCCATCTGTTTTGAGTATTAAGACCATGTTCTCAAATACCTGCATGCCAGAACTTACAAGGTATTAGTCTGATTACGGCTTAGTTTTTTTTTTTTTTTTTTTAAATGATAGATTGTTCAGTGTGTGTTCTGCATCGATTAGTATGTTCCCATATATAGGTCTAAAATAATATATTCTTAGACTCTGTTTTTCTGCTTATACATGTGGTTGAAGTAGTCCAATTACATTTATTGTCACCTCAATTTGTTAACATTTTGTAATAAAAATTGTATTAACTTTTTATGATAAGCAATGGTTATATATATAGTTATATACCCTATAAAATGGTGAGAATTTATGCTAACAGTTTCACTAACCTGTTGGTGGACAAAGCTAGCCCAGAAGCGAATTTGTGCTCTTTTATATGGATCTTCAGGTAGAAATCGAGGCCCATTCTTCCAGGTTTCATCAATATATTCGAGGATGATGAGTGACTCAACAATGGGTTTTCCATTATGAACAAGTACTGGAACCTTCTTATGGACAGGGTTGTACTTGAGCAATAGTGAGCTCTTGTTCTTCAGATCTTCTTCCACGTACTCGTAGGTTACCCCTTTAAATTTGAGGGCTAGTTCCACCCTCCTAACGTAAGGACTAGCAAAAAATCCGTGCAGACTCACTTTGTTTACTTCTGCCATCTTTCTCTATATGAAAGTTGCTATGTCTAATGTCTAACACTCTAAATATCTCTCTCAAACTGATAGTGAGATTCAAAATGTAATGGAGGCTTTATATATAGTTGTTTGTCCTTCCCCAAGATAGCTACCTTTCAACTGTCTTGTACAAAAAGACATTAAAATAAAAATAAAAATGGCTCGTCATGGATTACGTCAGTCAATAGTCAATAGCCTAATAGTTATACAACTTTTGTTTATTTTATTTATTTATTATTTTTTTTATGGGACTTTTGTTTATTTTATACATAATAAGAAGAAAAAAAAAACGAAATCTTTACATGGTCATAAGGAACAGATTAGTGTAAGAGCAGCCCTATTAGAAAACCAAACCATGTATTAGTATAGTACAATGTTATTAAATCCATTCCGTTTCAGCCGGAATGGCCAAAATATTTCGTACCGAGATGTAATTTGGAATGGTAATACCACCCATTCCACCTCGGATCCAATTCCGGACAGTTTTGGGTCATTGCGGCCAATTTCGGTCAATTTCGGCTGAAATGTAAATTTTGGCTGGTAGCAATTTTTAGCCCAAAAAAAAAAAAAAAAAAAAAACCTTAAACTAACAAACCCATCAGCAAAGCATGTTTCCACCTAGCATTGATCACCTAAAGAAGTTCAAATCAGATCTGCAACGGAGCTACCAAATGATTTGAAAAAAAAAAAAAAAAAAAAAGGAAGAAGAAAATAATAGAAATTTAGAGCCATTGTGGAGGAAGCTCAAGTTTTAGCTGCGTTTAAAACAATCTTCTTCAATGTTGCACATAGTTGTCAAAACGTGAATCGTATCATGAATCGACTTTTAATTTTTCTGTATCGTGTATCGTATCGTATCGTGTATCGTAAGATACACAAACACTTAATAAAATTTATAAAAAATTATAAATATACATATATAAAGCGTATATTCATTATAAATTTTGAATATATTTAACTAATAACTAATTTATTTATCACTTATACAATAATATTTAACAAGCTAACTAAATAAATCAAAGTAGCATGTATTTATAACATACATATTCAAATTACTTAAATTCAAAACCGATAATATATTACAAATGACCCAAAAATAATAATTTATTTTCATCATATTTATCAAATTGCCTAATTAACCCCATCTAGGTCAATGCTATCGTCCTGTTTATAATTTTGCAAACTTATTTCTTCATTAAAATTTTCTTCAACGTCATTCATCACTAACATTTACTATCTCTTCTTGTTCTTTTTATTTTTATAATTTTTTTTTGGCTTTCTAGTTTGTTGGACTTATAACAATAATGATAAAAATAAAAAATTTATCATCATTTTTATAATTTTGCAAAATTATTTCTTCATTAAAATTTTCTTCATTGTCATTTGTCATTAACATTTACTATCTCTTCTTGGTCATTTGTCATCAACATTTACTATCTCTTCTTGTTCCTTTTATTCTAATAATTTTTTTATAAATTTTTTTTTTGGCATTTTAGCTTGTCAGACTTATAACAATAATGATAAAAATAAAAAATTTATATTGCCAACTACTATTTTATTCATAGTGTATAAAATAAATTTGTAAATATTAAAGTAAAGGGTAAGTGTGCACTGTGTAGTCCAATTGTAAAAGAGAGAGGAAAAAAACTTATGAATATATTATTTTAGTAGGGTAAACTAAGTAAACTAATAATTTTGTGTTAAGACCAAGTCTAATAATTTGTTAGATTCAAATAAAAGTACAAATTTTAACAAAAAAACTCATTTTAAAGCATTTGTCCATGTATCGTACAATACGTATGATTTTACGATACGATACAATTCATACGATACACACACTGTATCGTACAATTCATGAGCACTTACGATACGCCGATACGATACAGAACTTTTTACACATGATACGATACGTATCGTACGATACGTATCGCGTATCATACGATACTAACAACTATGATGTTGCACTTAAACTTCTGTTTTGGGTCATTGAAACTTTCCAAGAAGTTGTAATTGACGGGAATTTGAAATAAAGAAGAATAAGAGTGGAGGAGAAAGTCAACGCCGTGGGTGATGGAGTAGGGTTAGGTGAAAAGGGGGCTTCCTAGAAGCTTCCTAGTATATAAATATCCATTAATATTTGTTTATTTACAAAAATACCCAAATTTAAATTTTAAAATAATCAATCTAATTAATTTATTATTATGGTAGCATTTCTTTTAAAACACTATGTTACATTCATTAAATGATATTACATATATAAAGTTTGGCTTAAGAATAGCATTGAGTAATAACTTTTTTTTTATTAATTACTAATACATATATATAAAGTGGTGATTCCGAAATGGTCTAAAATGGTATGTCGAAATTGGTCGGTACCAAAATATTCCGTTCCAATAGACAAACTGGAACGGGCATCGAAATGGTATTCATAACATTGGTATAGTATATACTGACCTTCCACGAACTATATATGGTACTTGGTACTGTGGCCACAAGAGGGGAAGCACCATATTTATATTCTTCCATATTAAAGCTAGAGACATCTTCTCATTGGCCAAAAGATGCATCTTGTTCTTCAAGAATTCTTTGATCAACCACTTTCCCTTTTTTTCACTTATAAAAATTAAAAAGTGGAGAGAGTCTAACACAGCACCTTAATTTTATGAAATTAAATTGAATGCCTAGATCTACTAAATCATAGCCTAATGAGAATAATAAAAGTTAAATTTAAACTTTAAGAAGTATTTCATCCACAACATTTTCACAACAAATCATAGGTGATTGTCTAACACTTTAAATTACTTTTTTATCCACTAATAATAGCGAATATGAATAATAACCTACCACTAAAATTTGTTGTAAAAATGTTGTAAACATAACATTTGTTGTAAAGTTTTAGGAAAATTTCACTTCCCCACCCCCTAATTGGGAAATTATTGTATACTCCTGGAGTACCATAAATACGTGTTCCCTCCTCTCACATGAATGGTGGGTCCCACTAATTAAATTCATGGTGAGACCCGCCATTCATGTGAGAGAAGGGAGTATACATTTATGGTATTCTGGGAGTACCTAATAATTTCCCCCCCTAATTATAGGAAACCCATTTATTAATTTATTAATTCCCTCTGTTAATACTTTTATGGTCCGTTTGGATTGAGGGAGAGGGAGGGAGAGTAGAGTAGATTTAGCACAAAATTAGCTTATTTTTATCTAACTTTATTCTACTCCCCTTTACTCCCTCTCTTTCCCCTCTCCATCCAAATAGGTCATTAGTTTAAGGAAAAATTCCATTGTTTTTTTATAATGTGTCAATAACTATAATCAATTGACCTTAATAGCCTCTCCATTGTATGAAAAATCACAAGTCAGGTACTAATGGTTTTATGGCAGTCAAGTTAGATATGAGCAATGCTTATGACCATGTAAAATGGGACTTCTTGGAAAGTTTGATGAGAAAAATGGGTTTTTGCATGAGATGGATTAATCTTAGGATGGAGTGTATAAAAACTGTTTCTTATTCTATTTTGGTGGATAGGGAACCTAATGGTTTGATCCAACCATCTAGAGGGATACAATAGGGAGATCCACTATCTCCCTTCCTCTTCCTCTTATGCACTGAAGGGCTACATGGGCTTATAAAGAAAGCCGCTAGAGCGGGTGATAGTAGAGGCTTTTCCCTATGTAAAAGAGAACCCAAACTAACTCATTTGTTTTTTGCAGATGATATTCTTTTTTTTTTTTTGGGCAATTCCGGAGGAGTGTGACAAGGTCCTAAAAATTCTCCCTAATTATGAAGCCTCCTCTGGTCAAAAAATTAATAAAGATAAAACAACTCTTTTCTTTAGCAAATCAACCCCAACTGCATCCAGGAATACTATCAAAGGAATGCTCAGAGTACAAGAAATCAAGTTCTATGAGAAATACCTCGGCCTCCGTTCTCTTGTAGGGAGAGGAAAGAAGACTAGTTTCAATTATATAAAAGAGTGCATTTGGAGGAAATTACAAGAGTGGGAAGGTAAACTATTATCTCAAGCCGGAAGAAAAGTTCTTATTAAAGCTGTGATACAAGCCATCCCCACCTATGTTATGGGTTGTTTTAAACTGTCGTTGGGTTTTGTTCATGAAATTGAAGCAATGATAAAAAAAAATTAAAAATTAAAAAAATTAAAAAAAAATAAATAAAGAACTTTTGGCGGGGGCAAAGAGGAGATAGAAGAAAAATACATTGGCTACAGTGTGAGGAGATGGCAAAAGCCAAAACAATGGGTGTGATGGGATTTAGAGATTTAACTTTTTTCAATGATTCTTTGTTGGCCAAACAAGCATGGAGCTTGCTGCATGATAAAGATTACCATTTCTATCGAGTCTTTAAAGTTAGATTTTTTCCTCATTGCTCTATTTTGGAGGCTAAAGACTCAACCACTGGCTCATATGCTTGGTGGAGCATTTTACAAGGGAAAGGGTGTCATACTAATTAAAAGGGTCTCGCTGGCAGGTAGGCAATGGAAAATCTATTAAGGTTTGGCAGCACCACTGGCTCCCAATTAAACACCCAACTATGATTGAATCCCTAATGCTATAATCAGTGGGAGAAGTAACAGTGGACTCTTTGATTAATGCCGAGACTTGAAGCTGGGACACAAACATGGTTGATGGCATTTTCACCCCCACAGGAGGCTTCGGCAATCAAAAAAATCCCTTTGAGCCATATGGAATCAAAGGACAAGATTGTTTGGGCAATGTCGAAGGATGGGAAGTACACATGCAAGCCAGGATACAAATTTTTGAAGGAGGAATCAGAGTTGGATAGACGAGTTTAACCAAGACCATGACAAAGACCTGTGGAAAGGAGTTTGGGCTTTGCAAACTCCAAATAAGCTCAGAAATTTCGTTTGGAGGGATTGTAGAAACACTTTACCATCAAAGAAATATCTGGTTCGACGTACCATCATCACAGACCCCACATGTGACCGGTGTTCCTTGGCTTCGAAAGAACCTCTGCACGCTTTATGAACTTGCACCGAACTGGATGTTGTCTGGGCTGATTCCGAGCTATGGGATTTTAGAAGCCAAACTCAGTTCCAAGATTTCAAGCAACTCACAGCATGGGTGCTCAAGCATGCCAAGCTTGAGCCATCTGGAATCAAAGAAACCATATTCGACTACACCAAGTGCTGCACCACAGACCAACTATCCCAGGTATCCAAGGATCACCATGAGGAATTCAAGGCCATTTCTCCAGCACGTACACCTAAACCAGGGCAGACCCGAGTCACCTGGAAACCACCTCCACTGGATTCTTTCAAAATAAATTATGATGGAGCCGTTTTTGCAGAGAACAACAAATCTGGGATCGGTGTTATCAATTAGCGATAATCAATTATCAGGGGATGGTAATTGTTGCTAGCTCTAGCCTAACAATTACCTCAAGCATATCAGGTAGCGGAGATTCAAGCAATGGCCGCAATAAGAGCTCTAGAGTTCGGTACAGAAGTGGGTGTAGGCAGTGTCATTGTGAAGGGTGATTTTGAGTTAGTGGTGAAGGCTTTGAAACATGATAACCCAGGTTTGGCTTCGCATGAGTTGCTGTTAAAGGATGCTGGTCTTTTTACTAGTTTTTTCTCTAAATTGCTCCACTCTTATGCAAAGAGAGATAGCAACGAAGTTGCTCATAGTTTGGCTAAATTAGCTTTCAATTTTTTGTAGTGTGGATGGAGGATGTTCTACCACCTATTTTTTCTGTACTTCAAGCCAACATGTCTATTCAGTTTCAATGAAAAGAATGTCTTCTTTCTCAAAAAAAAAAAAAAAAAAAAGAAAAATGTAGCAAATTACACATAACTTGTGGAGTGGTGGTCATTTCACAAGTACTTGTGTGAAGGGGAAGAGAGGATAGGGTATATTAGGAAGTCTAACTTAGCTTAAAAAAAAAAGTGGCAAATTACGAGTCATAATTTATATATATATATATATATATATATATATAACGGTTTCCCAGCACTTACCATTCTACAAAGTCCCAACACAATTGTGGTGAACAGCGATCTTGTATTTTATATATTTTCTTTTTTATTATTAACTTCTTGTTTGAGCAGTACATTTTTTATTTGATCATGATACCTTTTATATATATATATATATACTAGTTTGGGTGTCATGTACAAAGGCACGTGTTGCTCTTTGAGTGAGAAAATTAAAATAAAAATTTTATTTGAATAAGTATGAAACCATATATTTCGACTTAGAGTAGCTATTTAAAATATGAATATTAATTTGGCATGATAGTTTTTTAGAACCTATTTGCTAAAAGTAATATACACTCACTAAAAGGGATTATTTGCTCAATTTTAAAGTTTATGAGGGGGAATGAAACTACCCCCAAACATAAAGGGGCCCTTTTTCTTGGTGTAAAGTTATATGTTTTTTAATTTAAACCTTGGGGGGGGGGGGGGGGGGGGGGGGGCGGGGGTGTTAATAAAAAGCCAACCCAAAAAAACTATGCATGAGATAGTAAATTTTGGCTCCCAAATTTGACTAAATCAAAAAAGAAGTCTAGTAACACTCACTACAAAAAACGCGCTTCAGAGCTGCGTTTTGGGGTTGCGTTTTTCAAAAACGCAGCTTCAGGGTACTGTTTGAGCTGCGTTTTACAAAAAACGCAGCTCCATTGCTGGACGTATAGCTGTGTTTAGTAAACACAGCTATAGACCAGCTCTGAAGCTGCGTTTTGTGATGTTGAGGCTGCGTTTATCTTGGTAGGACTGAAACTGCGTTTTAAAAAATGCAGCTTTAGACCCATCTGGAGATTTTTTTTTTTTTTTTTTCAATAACATTTTCACAATATCTTTATTTTCGATTGTGGTGGATCTCGTCTAATATTTTATTATTTTGTTTTATTTTGACCTATAACTATAAGAAACTGACACCTTAGTAGTTGTGAAAATATTGTGATAATAACAAAATTTTACAACATTTTCACAATAAAATATACTTATTTTCAGTTGTAGCGGATCCTGTCTGATATTTTATAATTTTATTTTATTTTGATTTATAAGGAACTAACCTATGTCAAAACATTTTCACAATATTTTTATTTTCAGTTGTGGTTGGTCCCAACCTTTTATTTTATTATTTTATTTTGACATATAAAGAACTAATACCTCAACAATTGTGAAAATATTGTGACATTTTTTTTTATCAAAATAATAACTCCTAAACCAAAATACGCATATAAATATTTAAATTATATATATATATATATATATATATATATATATATATGACAAAATTGCTTTTTGCCCTTTTCAAAAAAAAAAAAAAAAATCTAGCATTTTGACATCTTTCTCAAACTAATTAGGAAAATGCCCCTCTTTTGAAAATCGAGTTTCTCAAAATCGATTTAGGCCCTATAGTGGCGTTTTTAAGGAGTCTATAGTGACGTTTTAATAACCTATAGTGGCGTTTTGTAACTCGATATACATGAAATCAAGTTATAGGTAAAAAAAAAAAAGAAAAAAAAATTGCATGTAACTCGACTTTATGAAAATCGAGTTACAAAACGTCACTATAGGTCTTTAAAACGTCACTATAGGCTCTTTAAAAATGCCGCTATAGGGCCTAAATCGATTTTGAGAAACTCAATTTTTAAAAGAGGGGCATTTCCCTAATTAGTTTGAGAAAGAGGGCAAAATGCTGGATTTTTTTTTTTTTAAAAGGGGCATTTGCCCATTTTCTCCTCTATATATATATATATATATATATCAAGAAAAAAAAAAAACATGTAGCTTAAACCAAGCTGGTGTACTAATAAAAAAAAAATTAGAAAGAAATATGCCAGCTCACCAAATTGATGTGGTGCATTTTTCCATTGACAAAACTAAAGCTTCTATAGATAGAGCCATTGGCTCCTTTTTTTTTTAACTCTAGCCATATATTCCTATTTTGTTAGAACTAGCTAAGTGACCCACACCAAACAACACACCAAGACAAAAACTTCAGCCATTTCGGCCAAAATAGAATCATATTTAAACATTGCTTTTAAGCCTATAAATAAGGGGAAATTACATTTTACCACCCTAAACTATTCGAAAGCACACTTTGCACCCTAAATTATTACACTTATCACACTTTGCACATGGTGTTACTTTTGCTATTATATTTAACGGAATCCTACCACACATGACAAGCACATGCATTTTGCTTAGGTGGAACAAACTTAAAAGACTAAAACACCCTTTTTCAAAATCAATTAAAACAAAAGCCAATTTTTTTCCACATCTCCCTCCTTGGCTCATGTGCGTGCCAACCTCTTCCCCAAACTCAAATTCTTGTAAACCCTAAATCTCCAATCACAAATAGACTAACAGATGAAAGGTTGTCCAAAGCCAACTTGTCCCTATTAATACCTACTGCACTCTGAGCTGCCAACATATGAGTAAAGACATTAGACTTCCATCGATGCAAAAACCATACAAATGAAAGAATAAACGCACCCCTCCAAGCCTATCCAAGGTACAGTGATGCCATACTGGTTGGTGCGACCATTACAACCTTGAACATCAAAGTCATCATGACTTTGCATAGCATACTTGTGAAATCTCCTCAAAAGCCTAGGCATAAACAACCAAGCCAATATAGTACCAGCAAGAGTACTACCAATTGGAAAAATTACATCTTTCAGATAGGGATGTGAATAAAGTAATTGATGAGTATAGGGGATCAACTCATCAAAAGCTTCTTTAGCCTTTTGTGTAGTATAAGTTCCCGCATCAACTATAGTCTGGCAAGCATCTTTAACCTTATCAACAAATCACTTCCAAAAACATCATTATCACTACCATCCCCAATTTGGGAGAAAGGGTTTACAAGGTCTGAGTTTGGAGAAGAGGCTAGCACGTACATGAGACAGGGAGGGAGATGTGCAAAAAAATTGGTTTTTGTTTTAATTGATTTTGAAAAATGGTGTTTCAGTCTTTTAAGTTTGTTCCACCTAAACAAAATGCATGTACTTGTCATGTGCAGTAGGATTCCATTAAATATAAGAGCAAAAGTAACACTGGGGTGCAAAGTGTGGGTTCGAATAGTTTAGGGTGCAAAGTGTAATCTGATGTATAGTTTAGGGTGGTAAAGTGTAATTTTCCCTTTTTTTTTTTTTTTATAATTAGCATTTAATTTCCTTTGTTAATACTTTTTGACTATTGGCGTGGTAATCATCTCACAAGTACTTGTGGAAAGGAGGGAGGGATGATCACAAATTCAAGCTTTAGGGGGAGCATTATGCGTATATTAGGATGTCTAACTTAGCTAAAAAAAAATTTGGTGATTTACACGTAATTTTTTTTTTTTTTTTTTTTGGGCACGCCACCGCCGAGAGGGGGGGGGGGGGTGATGGTGGGTGGTTCCAGCCCTTAACATTCTCCCAAGTCACTCCCAACACGATTGGAGTAAACACTAAATAACAATACCGTATTTTTATATATTTTCTTTTTTATTATTGAGTTCTTGTTCGAGAAGTATATATATATTTTTTTACCATAATACCTTATATGTATAAAACAAAAAAAACAAAACAAAACAAAACAAAAAAATGCCGCAATACTATTCCACTATTACTGCTCTTCTTCTTTTTTTTCTTTTTCTTTTTCTTTTTCTTTTTTACATGAAAAGTGAAAATAAGTTGTTTATATCATTCCAAATGAATAAAAACAAAAATATATATTTATAAAATATCAATCCAAATTATAGCCTTCCATAGTTTATCAAAGCCAAAGCAAGAAAGTTGCAGTGAAACAACTTGAAGATTTAACTTATGCAGATAAGGGTTCAGTTGCAGAGCAGGTGGAATTGCACTCATCCAAGTAGATTGGACAAAAAAAGTCTACAAGGAATCAAGCATCAAGTGTCTTGGTTAGTTACCAAGAGCAAGAAGCATCGAGTTGTCTAGAGAAAACAGTGAAGTTGAATAACAAGCTGCATAAACGGCAGTGTAGTTTATGTTCTGTAAATAAAACTTGTATAGTCAATGACTTGTAGTTTAGCAATTAGAGTTAGTTAGTTTTTAATTCACACGTGTCTTGGTTAGTTATTCACTGTAGCTTATTCAGGAGTTAGTTAAGTTAGTTACAGAGTGTATCTCAGCTTTGTATATAAAGTGTAAAAGTCAGTGAATGAAAATCAAGAAATCAGTTTT
The DNA here is from genome assembly GCA_023736055.1 of Quercus glauca. Taxonomy (NCBI): domain Eukaryota; kingdom Viridiplantae; phylum Streptophyta; class Magnoliopsida; order Fagales; family Fagaceae; genus Quercus; species Quercus glauca. The sequence continues at coordinate 18,577,528 of CM043324.1, read as the reverse complement.
ACCAAATTGCAAATTTCTCATATGGTATCAGAGCAACTCTCTAGAAATTTATGAAATTCTAGGGTTCTTTCAATTTGAGAATTTTCTATTGATTTCCTTTTCTTCTTCTTCAATTTCCTTGATTTCTTCTTCTTCTTCTTCAATTTTTCTCTCTTTTGATGCCATTGTTGATCTCTGTAAAGCTTCCTTAAGCTCTTCAATGGTTGCTACAACAACAAACACTTCCTCAGAAACTTCATCTCCACCACAAGACTCATATAATCCAAGTGATCCTCTATTCTTGCATCACAGAGAGAATATTGGTGCTGTGCTCACTTCTCAACCTTTAATTGGAGGTGAGAATTACCCTGCCTAGGCAAGATCTATGAGAAAATCACTCATTGCCAAGAACAAGTTTGGTTTTATAGATGGTTCTTTAACCATTTCTTCACCATTGGTGGATTCTCCTTTAGTTGTTCAAGCCTGGATCCGAGCTGACAATATGGTTGGAACTTGGATCATCAATTCAATTTCTCCCAAGATTCAAGCAAGTATCATATATAGGGACACATCCATAGAGATTTGGACTGATCTCAAAGATACTTTCTGTCAAGGAAATGGGCCTAAGGTGTTCAATATTCAAAAGCAAATTGCTAAGCTTCATCAAGAGGAACAGTAAATTACTGACTATTTCACTCAATTGAAGGTGTTGTGGGATCAACTACAAAATTTCAGTCCATTCCCTTTGTGCAAATGTGGAAAGTGTGTTTGTGGCATTAATCAGAGACTTGCAGATCTTCAAGCAAAGGAAATAGTGATGAAGTTCCTTATGGGACTCAGTGAATCTTTTTCTCAAGTCAAGACTCAAATCCTTCTAATGGATCCACTCCCTTCAATCAACAAAGCATACTCCTTGTTCATTCAAGAAGAGATACAAAGGTCTGTTCGAAATTCAGTCAGGGTTGAATCAACTGCTTTAGCCACCAAGTCACAGAATTTTGCTACTTCTGGTTACAATGCCAAAGGAAAGGAGAGACCTTGTGCACTCACTGTGGAAAATTGGGTCATACAGTGGACAAATGTTACAAATTGCATGGTTTTCCTCTAGGTTTTAAGTTTAAGAACAACAAGAATGCCTCAGTTCATTAGGTTTCATCAAATCTTAAGCTACTCCAAGGCAATCTTCCTCCTGCCACTATAGATTTCACTGCAGCTATTGTTGCTTCTCATGCACCAGCTTTTACTCATAATCAATATCAGCAACTCCTGGTCTTTATTGGTTCATGTTCTACTCAGCAGCTTCCACAAGGTCCAAAACCACATGCTGCTAACGAAGTGGCTCTACCAACCAATGCAATTGTAGTTACCTCTATCAAATTTAAGCATTCAATATTTTCTGCTAAAATTGTAAATAGGAGAGCTTATGGACTTAAAACCCGGGTGATTGACATCGGTGCAGGTGATCACATAGTTTGTTCCATGCAATTGTTAACTTCTTATACTGAAATTTCACGCACTATGGTTGAATTGCCTAATGGGGAAGTTGCTGTTGTAACTCACATTGGAACCATCCAACTTTCATCTCACATTACCCTTACAAATGTCTTTGTGTTCCCTCATTCACTTTCAATCTTATTAGTTAGTGCCTTAACTAAATCATAGCCCTTTTGCCTTGTTTTTCTATCTACATTTTGCTTTGTACAGAACCTTATTAGTTGGAGAACGATTGGAATGGGCCAAATGCATGATGGTTTATACTTGTTACAAATTAAGCTTGTCTTAAGCCACTACTTCCCTTGTTGATTTTCTCTCCAAGAACAATTTCAAATCTTTTACTAGTTTTTGTTCTTCTACTCTTCAAAGTAATCTGTTTTCTCTTTGGCATTCAAGACTAGGACACCCTTCTAATGTAAAAATTCACTGCTTAAGTCATGTTTTGCCCTTTCTTCAGCATTGTTGTACTAAGTCTTGTACTGTTTGCCCCTTGGCAAAACAAAAGAGGCTTCCTTTCCCTTTTGATAATAAAAGATCTTCTCATTCTTTTGATCTTGTGCATATGGATGTTTGGGGACCATTTTCTGTTTTAATATCTGATAGTCATAAATTTTTTCTCACTATGGTTGATGATGCTTCAAGGGCAACCTGGGTTTTCCTTTTAAAAGCCAAATCTGATGTTAGAACCATCATTGTCTCTTTCTACAATATGGTCCTAACTCAATTTGGAAATAAAATCAAATCTATTAGATAGGATAATGCCCTTGAATTCAATATGCCTGTTTTTTATCATTCAAATGGTATTATTCATTAGCAAAGTTGTGTTTATACTCCTCAAAAATTCAATTATGGAAAGGAAGCATCAACACATACTTGCTATAGCTAGGGCATTACAAATTCAATCTAATGTCCTTTTAGCTTGTTGAGGTGACTGTGTTCTCACTGTTTTCTATTTGATCAATAGGCTTCCCTCTCCTCTTTTAAATAACAAAACCCCTTATGAGCTTCTTTTCAATAAAGCTCCTTCCTATTCTTATCTTACAACCTTTGGTTGTCTTTGTTATGCTACCAATACTAGTCCTTACAAACATAAGTTCTCTCCTAGAGCTAGAAAATCTGTCTTTCTAGGCTACCCCTTAAATATCAAAGGTTACAAACTCTTTCCCATTCTATTTAGTTTTTCATGAGACTGTCTTCCCTTTTCAAAAGGGACCACCATTGAGTCCACTGATTTAATTCCTTTGCCTACCATACCCTCAATTCCTTCACATACTTTCTCTAATTTTCCTTTGTCCACTGCCCCTTCTCCTTCTTCATCAGTTTCTGATGCCACTATCATCTAGGTTCATCATGTTCTTGATAAAGAAGACTTTCCTGATGCATCTGATGCCTTTACTGATACTACTACATCTATTGTACCTAACTATTCTCTTGGTCCATCAGATTCTCTTAATTCTATTCCTCATGTCCCTAGAAGATCCACCAGACCCTGTGAACCACCTTCTTACCTCCAAGCTTATCATTGTAATCAAGTGGCCTCAGCTTCCATTCCATTTCCCTCTAGCTCAGGTACTTCTCATCCTATCGATGATTATCTCTCTTATGCTAACCTTTCACTTGCTTACAAGCATTTTTGATGTTCTATTTCCACTATCCCTAAACCCACATACTATCACCAAGCAGTTGGCAATCCCAAATGGCAAGAAGCCATGGATGCTGAAATAGTAGCATCAGATCCTCTTAATTTTGTTCCTCGTGTCCCTAGAAGATCCACCAGAACCTGCAAAACCACCTTCTTACCTCCAAGCTTATCATTGTAATCAAGTGGCCTCAACTCCCATTCCATCTCCCTCCAGCTCAGGTACTTCTTATCCTATCCATGATTATCTTTCTTATGCTAACCTTTCATCTGCTTACAAGCATTTTTGCTGTTCTATTTTCATTGTCCCTGAACCCACACACTATCACCAAGCAGTTGGCAATCCCAAATGGCAAGAAGCTGTGGATGCTGAAATAGCAGCATTAGAAGTAAACAACTCTTCGACACTCATTTCACCTCCACCAAGTAAGAAGCCTATAGGATGTAAATGGGTGTATAGGGTGAAATATAAATCAGATGGCTCAATTAAAGGTACAAAGCTAGGTTAGTTGCCAAGGGTTTCACTCAAAAGGAAAGTTTAGATTATATTGAGATATTTTCCCTTGTGGCAAAAATGGTTTCTGTGAAATGTGTGCTAGCTATGGCTGTTATGAAAGGCTGGTCTCTCAGCCAACTTGATGTGAATAATGCTTTTCTCCATGAGGATTTGCATGAGGAGATTTACATGGCTCTTCCACCAGGCTTTCACAGTAAGGGGGAGCATTCACAGGTAGTTTGCAAGCTCAACAAATCTCTCTATGGTCTTAAACGAGCATCTAGAATGTGGTTTGCAAAATTTTTTGCTGCATTGATTGGATTTGGTTTTGTTCAATCCAAGGCAAATTACTCTCTCTTTACTAGACAACAGGGTGACTCATTTATTGTATTGTTGGTCTATGTTGATGATGTTCTGGTTGCAAGTAATGATAGAAAATGTGTTGAGGAGTTTAAGGTTTTGTTAGACCAAAAGTTCAAGTTGAAGGATTTTGGTGAATTGAAATATTTCCTTGGTTTGGAAGTGGCTAGAACAGCAAAGGGCATTTCCTTGTGTCAAAGGAAATATGTCTTAGAGATATTAGAAGATGTTGGTTTACTTGGATGCAAACCTGCAAAAGTTTCTATGGAGCCAACCTTAAAACTCAACAAGTATGAAGGCAAATTGCTTAATGATCCAAGTCAGTTTAGAAGACTAGTAGGCGGGCTACTCTACTTGACCATCACCAAGCCAGATATCACCTTTACAGTGCACAAACTAAGCCAATTCATGGCTAAGCCTAGAAAACCTCATCTTGCAACTGCCTTGAAGATTCTGCATTACTTGAAGAATGAACCAGGAAAGGGTATTTTCTTTTCTGCAGAATTACAGCTTCATGTCTAAGGATTTACTGACTCAAATTAGGCTTCTTGTCCTGATACAAGGAGATCAATTACAGGTTATTGTATCTTCATTGGGGACTCGTTGGTTTCTTGGAAGTCAAAGAAGCAATCAACTGTTTCAATGTCTTCAGTTGAAGTAGAATATAGAGCTATGGCTATGTCAACATGTAAAATTGTGTGGATTCTCTATTTGTTAAGAGATTTGCAGGTTGTTCATGATAGAGAAACCTTATTGTTTTGTGATAGTCAATCAGCTTTGCATATAGGGTCCAATATAGTGTTTCATGAGAAGACCAAACACATTGAAATTGATTGCCATGTTTTGATGGACAAGGTTCTAGCTAAGTTCATCAAATTGATTCATGTAAGAACTCAATGTCAGCTGGCAGACTTATTAACCAAGGCTTTGAGTTATAAACAATTTTCTGAGCTAGTGTCCAAGATGGGACTGATTAACATTTACTCTTCCTTAGTCCATCTTGAGGGGGAATATCAAAGCCAAAGCAAGAAAGTTGCAGTTAAGCTACTTGAAGATTCAACTTCTGTAGATAAGGGTTCGATTGCAAAGCAGGTGGAATTGCACTCATCCAAGTAGATTGGATAGACAAAGTCTACAAGGAATCAAGTATCAAGTTACCAAGAGCAAGAATCATTGAGTTGTCAAGAGAAAACAGTGAAGTTGAATAACAAGTTGCATAAACGGCAGTGTAGTTTATGTTCTGTAAATAAAACTTGTACACTCAACAACTTGTAGTTTAGCAATTAGAGTTAGTTTTTAATTCACATGTGTCTTGGTTAGTTATTCACTGTAGCTGATTTAGGAGTTTGTTAAGTTAGTTACAGAGTGTATCTCGGCTTTGTATATAAAGTGTAAAACTCAGTTAATGAAAATCAAGGAATCAGTTTTACCAAATTGCAAATTTCTCACATAGTTTAGTGGTCTTCTCGGTTTTTTAGACGGATGAGTGTTTTGTTATATTGCTTTGGGTGGGGAGAGGTTGGATTGGCCTATGCTAGAATTGAGAAAAATGAGTAATGTTAAGACCACAACTTTTATCACAACTTGCTCACATGGCAAATCATGAGTGGTGGAATTGTGGACCCTCCACTTTTACTCCACCACTCATAACTTGCCACGTGAGCAAGTTGTGGCAAGTTGTGACAAAAATTGTGGTCCTAACATTTCTAAGAAAAATTAATTATAGGCCACTAAACTCATTCCTCTAAATATGTAAAAGTGCAATTTTTCCTAAAATTTTAATTTTACAAAATAAATAAGTAAAAAAAACAAATCTAGCTGTTGACATAACATGCGGTGAAAGTTATATAATAAAATTAATGTTAGTGATGGGTTTATATCAAAGTAACAATACTTCAATCAAAATTTGCCACTTGAGTAAGTTGTTAAAAAAAAAAATTAAAATGTAAAATATTTGTATCTTTAATATAGATAAAAAATAAATAAATAAATAAGTTAAGAAATTTTATACGTTAACTAAAAAGAACAAGGACAAAGTTTAGTTACAAAATTGGTTGTAGCCTTAAACTACAAACTCACTCAATAAAATAAATATTACTGCATATTTTAAAAATCTAACCGTTGAATTACATGTTCTTTACGCTCTTAATGCATATGTCAATTTTTGTGTCAATCGGATATCATTTATGTAGGGACCTGGTTCGGGCACTTCCCTCTTGGGGATGAGTGGACCCAAGTCCAAGAAACCCCATACAATAAATTTGTAGAGAGTAGATAGAAGGACTAAGCATTAGGGAAATATACAACGGTTGATGTGGGTTTATAGGATCATCAGGTGAGATTTAGCTAAGTTTTCTAAGGAGAAGTTCATCCTCAGCTCAGTCCGAGGAGCTCTTTCCTGAGGGCTAGTAGAAGTTGGGGTTGTCCTTGAACACCCTGAAAACCCTGAACCCCTTTACTTTTGGGGGTTCACTCTATTATATAGCCTTGCTCAGCTGATTTCTACCTTTCACTTGTTGATCATCTGAGCCTGTGTCTGAGGGCTTGTCCCATCAGCTGCCTTCCTAGACTTTCTGTTAGTTGAAGTAACCAAGGCATCACTGTTCAATGGTTAATTCTCCATTAATGCGGCCAGAGTATCAACTGCATACATTTAGTATGTGGGTGATAGCTTCCCTTCTTCAATATCGGCCGGTCGAGGACATGGTCGTCCTCGGCGATGCTCTTTGACAATTTGGGCCTCCCCTACTCATCATTGGATACTGCATTGTCCTCAGCATGGGCCTTGGGCCCGATATGGAGTGGGCTAAAGTTGCCAAATCTTTGGGCCCCACAATAGCTCCTTAAAATTTTACTGCCCAGCTTCTCGGGCGGGGAGGAGAATTTTAACGTCATCGGGTCCTTGTCCTGGCCTGGCGAATCTTGTCTTCCTGTCAATACCAAAATCTTGTCAACTGCTCAGGGAACGTTCCTGGCATTTCGGTACTTGGAGCACGCCTTCATCGAATTTTAGCAACCCTATGTCCTCCACGTTCAACGGTGTAATGATGAATTAACTGTAGGAATGCCTTTGACTTAATAGGCGGGAAAGCCCGTGCGGTTACTTTTAATTGGGGGGTATAAATACCCAATCGAACTAATTTGTCCCTTCACTTTTGCATTCAAGAGCTCTTGCGCACATACGCTGAACTTGATCAAGTCTCCAATCGACCTTACGCCTCCTTTCAACATAAAAGGCCTGTCCGAGGAGCCTTTCCTCATTTTTGTAAGTTCTCTTCTCCTTTTGGTTCATACTTTTCCGCCTGAATTCCTTGTCCTCTTATTCTTTTTTCTCTCTCCTTCATTTTCCCTAAGCCCCTCGTTAGTTTTTTAGGATGGGTAGGTTTAAAAAGTTAGTTGAATTTAAGGAGGCGATAGAAAAATTCGTTGTTGACTATAAGATCCCCGACACAGTGGGTTTGAGATACTGTGGACAAGAAGAGTGGAGCATTAGGAGAAAAGAGGGTAAGGTGGCGATTCCTATAATCGCCTTTCTAGAGGGTGGAATAAGGATCTCTATAGGGCCAGTGATGAGGGATTATCTCAAGCACTTCGGCTTATGTCCCACCTAGTGTGCCATCAATGTGTTTAGGATTTTAGGTTGTGTAGATACCCTGAACGAGAAGATGGAGCTGAGGTTAACCCACTATGATGTAAACTAGTGCTACAACCTCCAGTGCTTGAAGGGGAAGTCTTATTACAAGAAGACGAGGGACGATAGGGTCTAGCTCATCTAATGCCTTCCTGAGTCCAGTAAAGGTTTGAACAAAGACTTCCTCATTATGTCCGGAGAGTGGTACGATGGCCTTCATTGTCCAACAGTGAAGGGTACACTAGGTGGGGCATTCAGACTAGGAGAAGGTCTAATTTCTTGTGCTTCTGCGCCCTACTTTGCTTGGTTTTTGATAGAAACTTGTTTTCTTTTATGCAGATCCGCACGCTTTTAAGCGTCACTTCAGCTTGGTCAACAATGAGGATTTGCAAACTGCACTGAAGTCGAAGATCTTTGTGAATGAAGCCGACAACCAAGTTAGAGCCGCTCATGAGATCCTAGGATACGATCCGATTCAAAAATCATTCTCAGCCCCGAAGCACGTGATCCGAGCTAAAGATCCTCAGCTGCATAAGATCACCATAGTCGAGCACGGATTTTTTATCCCCGAAGGATCTCCAATTCCTGAGGGCATACCGTTGGCGGGTACCTCTTCATCACCTCAAGTTGTAGAGACTGAAGGGGGAGAGCCAGGAGAAGAGGAAGTGGCTGACTCAGATTAGTTCGAGGAAGAGCTTGACGTGTTCGACCAACTCCACTCACCCGAGGATCCTCTTGGTGATTTGGGTGACCCCAGCTTAGCTGAAGCAGACTTTTTATCAAAGGAGCCCTCTCCTCGGTCGAAGATGAGTTTCAAGAGACGACCTCAGACAAGCTTACTAGCCCTGATTGAGGGGTAGTCGGGGAAGGATGTGCCGGGAAAGTCTCCTCCCAAGCTTCCTCCTCCCCCACCCCAACAGAGTTCGCCATTTGGGTCCAAGCGCACCAGTCCTCGGCAGAAGAAAGACAAGGGAAAGAGGCCTAAGGGGGGCGAAGAGTCTGATCCTTCCCAGGGCGATGACGACGCCCAACAGCCATCAAAGTAGCTGAGAGCAGGGCACCGAGGTTAGGAAAAACAGGCCACCATTCAACCCCGGGCCCAGGCTTGGCTCCTTGCCCCCATGCTCCATGGGAAGCCCTTGACGGATGATGCCTCCCTTAGGGACTCTCAAGGGGGCGAGGGTGCACACGTGGTTGACACATTGGGGAGGTCCCTGCTATTTCCTGCATACATGGCCCAGCTAGATGCTCTGAGGAGTAAGGAGATCTTCCTAGGCCTCAAACAATATTTAGGCATGGTAAGTTTCTTGATCATTTGTGATTCTCTTGATTTCCTGTTTCTTGGCTCCTCATCTGTTGCGTATTGGTTTTAATTGGCAGGCTATCCAAGCTACCTTTAGGTTGAAGGATATAGCCAGTAGTCAAAGCAAGGCCGCGGGCTTGGAGCGTGAAAAGATGTTAGAGGCTGTGCGGACCCTCAAAGCCTCCAAGGCCGATCTTTCAAAAGCGAGGGAGCAGTTGGAGGAAATGAAGAAGGCTCGAGACATCGCCGAATCAGGCCTTGCTAGCCCCCAAAAGCAGGCCCTGGATCAAATGGAGCGCCTGCTCAAGACGGAGGATTAGCTAAGGGTCGCCAAAAAGGAGATTGCGACCTTGGAAAAGAGGGTGCTTAAGGTAGAGGGGGCCAGAGGCGTTGCAGAGTTTGCCAGGGACGAGGCCTTGAAAGCCAAGGGAGAGGCTGAGTTGGCTAGGGCCAAGGCTGAGGCTTCCAAAGGCAAGGCCACGCAGAAGGCTTACGAGTCAGGGGTAGCTGAGACAGAAGCTGCCCTTAAGGCTCAAGTGCTTGGGGTATGCAGACTTTACTGTTCCTAGGTGTGGAATGAAGCCTTGAAACAAGTAAGTGTTAAGGCTTCATCTAACTTGTGGAAGGTAAAGAGTGTGTACTACCCTCCTGCCATTCGTGAGGCTGCTCTTCCCAGCTCCGCAGTCGAGGTGGCTTCTGAGGGAGTTGGGGCTGTTCCTGATGAAGACGCCCCGGCTACTACCACTTTGGACGAGCCCGCGAAGGAAGCTAATCCTCCTGAGGCCGTTGAGACAAGCAAGGGTCCCACTGCAGATGCGCTCTGGGAGGTTGCGGACCCCTTAACTGATGTCCAAACTCCTCACGTTGGGGAGATATCTCATCTAGCTAACCCTACCCAAGCTGTAATCCCGAACGAGGGTTATAAGGACCCTGAGACCTCTTTGCCTAGCCCCCTGATGAGGGAATTGAGATGGAACTGAAGGAATGATCCTCCATTGCGCCTTCACTTCGTTTTTTTTTTTTTTTTTTTTATTAAGCATTGTAATGGCACTTTTGCCTTGTGTAACTCTTTAAAGATTCAGTGAAGTGCATATTTTACTTTCTCTTATTCGTCTCGTTTGTATTATCATTTTTTTTTTACTTGTACAATCCTGGCTTTAATTGCACTTCAGTTGACTACATCGATGCTTTAAATGATGCTCATGGGCTTGGTCTTGAGATTCCATCGTAGGAAAGGTCATTATCCTCTGCAGTGCTCATTATTAGAATCAAAGTGGTCAGCCTCGCCGTAGGCTTAGGTCCGCGGACAGTACAAGACCCTAGTTCTGTCTAGTACTTAGATCCTCCTGAAATGACTAGTTTCCCCATAGGTTTGAGTCCATGGACCATTCAAGACCTTGGTTCTGTCTAGTACTTGGATTCCCTTGAAGTAACTAGTTTCCCCGCAGGTTTGACGCCGAGGACCATACAAGACCTTGGCTCAACCTGACACTTGGTCTTTCGTGAGTGAATAGTTTCTCCATAGGCTTGAGTCCGAGGACCATACAAGGCCTTGGTTCTGTCTGGTACTTGATTCTTGAAGTGGTTAGTTTCCCCATAGGCTTGAGTTCGAAGACCATGCAAGACCTTGGTTCTGTCTAATACTTGTCTTCTGAAGTAGCTAGTTTCCCCATAGGTTTAAGTCCGAGGACCATGCAAGACCTTGGTTCTCTCTAGTACTTAGTTCTTCTAAAGTAGTTAGTTTCCCCATAAGTTTGAGTCCGAGGACCATGCAAGGCCTTGGTTCTGTCTAACACTTGTCTTCTGAAGTAGCTAGTTTTCCCATAGGTTTGAGTCCGAGGACCATGCAAGACCTTGGTTCTGCCTAATACTTAGTTCTTCTTGAAGTAGCTAATTTCCCTATAGGCTTAAGTCCGAGGACCATGCAAGGCCTTGGTTCTGTCTAGTACTTAGTTCTTCTTGAAGTAGCTAGTTTCCCCATAAGCTTGAGTTCGAGGACCATGCAAGGCCTTGGTTCTGTCTAGTACTTAGTTCTTCTTGAAGTAGCTAGTTTCCCCATAGGCTTGAGTCCGAGGACCATGCAAGACCTTGGTTCTGTCTAGTATTTAGTTCTTCTGAAGTAGCTAGTTTCCCCATAAGCTTGAGTTCGAGGACCATGCAAGACCTTGGTTCTGTCTAGTACTTAGTTCTTTTGAAGTAGCTAGTTTCCCTATAAGTTTGAGTCCGAGGACCATGCAAGACTTTGGTTCTGTCTAATACTTAGTTTTTTTGAAGTTGTTAGTTTCCCCATAGGCTTGAGTCCGAGAACCATGTAAGGCCTTGGTTCTGTCTAACACTTGTCTTCTGAAGTAGCTAGTTTCCCCATAGGTTTGAGTCCGAGGACCATGCAAGACCTTGGTTCTATCTAGTACTTAGTTCTTCTTGAAGTAGTTAGTTTCCCCATAGGTTTGAGTCCGAGGACTATGCAAGACCTTAGTTCTGTCTAACACTTGTCTTCTGAAATAGCTAGTTTCCCCATAGGTTTGAGTCCGAGGACCATGCAAGACCTTGGTTTTATCTAGTACTTAGTTCTTCCGAAGTAGTTAGTTTCCCCAAAGGTTTTAAGTCCGAGGACCATGCAAAGCCTTGGTTCTGTCTAACACTTGTCTTCTGAAGTAACTAGTTTCCCCATAGGTTTAAGTCCAAGGACCATGCAAGACCTTGGTTCTGTCTAGTACTTAGTTCTTCTTGAAGTAGTTAGTTTCCTCATAGGTTTGAGTCCGAGGACCATGCAAGATCTTAATTCTGTCTAGTACTTAGTTCTTCCTGAAGTAGCTTGTTTCCCTATAAGCTTGAGTCCGAGGACCATGCAAGGCCTTGGTTCTGTCTAACACTTAGTTCTTCTTTACTGCTTAGAGTGAAAGAGATCATCCTCAGCGTTGGGGAGTCGGCCCTAAGAGTGATAGTGGCCTTGAGCTTGCTCCGCCGAAGGGGGGTCCCTTCTTCGGTTTGGCTCCTTCGTTTGGCGCGCCACTTCTAATTACGAGGCGTCTTTTGAGCTATTCGAGTAACGCGCTTGACGATTCGATGTGCGAGGCGTATCCTCATTAATATCCTTGCGAATTTACGAGGATCCAATGGCTGGTAAGCTCTTTGGAAATTGGGCAAAGTTAATACCTCCAGTAATTCTTCCTTAGGATTCTGTGCAGGCTGGTTTTCACCAGCTCTTGCCTTCTATATAAGGCATTTTGGGGTAATCTTTCCTTCAAATTTCACAAACACTTGGGTTCAATAAAGGCTCAAGACTCTCCGTTTTCTGGGCATTTTCAAGCGTCTTGCCAAAATAGTGACTTATGTTCGGGCAGATGGAGTGACCCTGGAAAATGGCAGGGTTAAGGAAGCCAAGCCCCCTCCGAGAGCCGAGGATGCCACCCTGATCCTGGATGACACGATGGACGCGAAATAAGCAGAGGCCAAAGACCCTCATTCTTTTCAACCTAGCCAGAGAAAGGACTCCCCTTGCATTTAGGAGAGAGATCCGAAAGGAACATAACGTCTCTCCTCGGCATGCAGATCTACCGGCCTTCCAAGCTGGCAGTGATTCGCCGGTGCCCGGTCATCGTGGGACTGGGAGAGAATCAAGGGGAAACCTTGAGATGGGATCGTCAGGCGCTGCGGCTTCTTCTTCCTTCTCTTTCAAAGTGTCGCTCATGCTGGCTTGGGAGCTGTGGACGATCTTAGAATAAGCCTGTCTTTGCCTCTCCCTCCATGCTTAGCCTAGCTTTAAAACATGCCTGCCTAGGCCCCTTTTTTTTTTTTTTTTTTAGCTGTAGAAGAAGTCTGCCTAAGCATTTACCTTTGTAGTTAGCTTTAGAACAAGCCTGCCTAAGCATTTTTTGTATAATGTAACTTTTCTTTACTTAATAAAGAATTAGCTACATTTCGTTTCTTTTACTTCTTGTATCTTTCATTTCTTTGTGATGATTGCCTTCTGAATGAGTACGTTGCCGTTATTTGTATTTTTTTTTTTTTTTTTGGTGAACTTGGAAGAGATGTTGTTATTGATCCTCCCGCACTAATCGTCGCACTCGCTAATCCTTAAGTCCTTCCTACAGACAGCGTCAATTGTAGGAACCTGGTTCAGGCACTTCCCTCTTGGGGATGAGTGGACCCAAACCTAGGTAACCCCATACAATAAATTTGTAGAGAATGGATAGAAGGACTAGGCATTAGGGAAAGATACAACAGTTGATGTAGGTTTACAAGATCATCAGGTGAGATTTAGCTAAGTTTTCTAAGGAGAAGTTCGTTCTCGGCCCAGTCCAAGAAGCTCTTTCTTGAGGGCTAGTGGAAGTTGGGGTTGTCCTTGAACACCCCGAAAACCCCGAACCCCTTTACTTCTGGGGGTTCACTCTATTATATAACCCTGCTCAACTGATCTCTGCCTTCCACTTGTTGATCATCTGAGCCTGTGTCTAAGGGCTTGTCCCATCAGCCGCCTTCCCAGACTTTCTGTTAGTTGAAGTAACCAAGGCATCACTATTCAATGGTCAATTCTTCATTAATGTGGCCAGAGTGTCAGCTGCATACATTTAATGTGTGGGTGACAGCTTCCCTTCTTCAATATCGACCGGCCGAGAGCATGGTCGTCCTCGGCGATGCTCCTTATCAATTTGGGCCTCCCCCGCTCGTCCTCGGATATTGCATTGTCCTCGGCATGGGCATTGGGCCCGATATGGAGTGGGCCGGGGTTGCCAAATATTTGGGCCCCACAATTTACTATATAATCTATAATCTTATATTTTATGCATAATTTTAAATTAAAAAAACTTGCAATTTAAAAATTTATTAATGACATAGCTATTGATCTTTAATTTTCTTGAAATTTTGCAAACATTGAGGGTATAAAAAGAAGATGCAATCTAATGGTAGATTTGTCAAAATTCACCTCCAATAAAAAGATATTGAGTGAGTTTGTAGCCTAAGGCTACAATCGATTTTGTAACTAAATTTTGTCCAAAGAACAATTAATGCCAGTGATAGGACTATATTAAAGATCTGTTACCTTAATAAGTTGTTTTTTAAAAAAAATAAAAATAAAAACCAGTCTCAATATATTGCCCGAAACAAAAAGTCCAGAGATTTTAAACTTTAACCAAAAAACAAAACAATAAATCTACTAATTTAGTAACACAAAATTTTCGTAAATTTTTTACAACTGTTGAAGTGATTTGTTTTAATTGGCACAGAAAAATAAAATTGCTCAACTTTCTACCTTTCATTTTCTACAAAGTATGGTGAGGAATATTTTGGGTGTGAAAGATCGAATAAAATGAAGGAAAAGACAGAGAGAGCAAGGAAGAGATAATTTGAAGACATTGAATGAGTTCACAGTGTTATTGAATCAGTGGCTCTTATATACAGAGTATACAAACTGATCGTATTGATCCTCTAACTTAAGCACTGGTGACTCGTGCTGTAAAACAATTTTACTGAATCAACACTAGGACTGAAGTATACTACAATGTATAACATGGTGGAGTAGTGGACTATATATTAAAGAAGTAACAAATGAAACTTTAATATGTCAACAAAAAAAAAAAAAAAAAAAAAAAATCCATGGAGTTAAAAGTAACATATCAATGTAATTTGAAACTATAAGATTCAATTTGTTACGTCTCTTAAACTATAGAATTTAAAATGTGATTTAAGATTCAATTTCCTCTATAGTTGCTTTGTAGTTATTAGTATTTAGTAGACATAATTCTAAAACATTAGACAAACAAAATACTAAAAAGATTATAAAATTCTGATATAACAAATTAAATACTTATAGAATCATATATGGTTAATGTGAAGGAAATTGCTCAAATTGGGGGGTGTATACGTGAATTTATTGATGACTTGAATGCCCTCAAAACACCCCGGATTTAACTTATTAGATCTACCCCTTCATGGTTGTGCATTGTTGATTGTCTAGCTTTTTCCACCGAAGGTTCCAATCCTTGTCGCGGTGGTTGTTGATGTTGATATTGCTGGAGAACCTCGATCATACACTCCCAACCGGAGGTTTCTCTAATCACCGGTTCCATCCATTATCCATAAGCTCTCCTAAGGTATTATTTTAGCCCCTACATGCAAATATGATTCACGATTTCCTACTGTTTGCTTGTGTTCTACTGTTGGCATTAAGAAATCGTGAATTATAATAGCCCTAATGTCAAATGGAAAATGAGAGTTTTCGAACTACTCTGACTAGGATCTGTCACAATAATTTTAAAAAGATAGTGGTATTTTATTATTTGGGAGAACTACTGGGTAAAGGTGACATGTTATTCTCGAGGATTGAATAATTTCTTGAACTCTAGAGGATCCTAGAACAGTTGAAAAAACTAACCCAACTGTAAATGGCATATTTGTTGGACGAATTGTTTAGGTCATTGTAGCGGAGACTACTTGCATATAAATTTTACATTTTCACTAATTGTTTGGTCTCACATTTTTGTGCCTTACTGCCAACCTTCGAAGGGATAGATTGAGATTGAAGGTTAAAATTGAATGAAAGAAGAGCTTAATATCATTTGAAAATGTTGTTCGTGGGGGCTCAGTAACAAAAAGTAAAAGCAGTACTAAAATATAGAAATAACAAATCTAGGTGTAATCCCCCACCCACACCAAACAAAACATATAATTAGACGGAAAAATCTATTATAATGAACTTAAGATGACAATTGGAAGTTTTGAATCTTTATCTAAGACCTCATGAATCTCGTTAGACCTTGAGAACTACTAGACCAGCCGGGTAAGATTTATTTCAACTTTTCCATTGGTAGTATATAGTCGGTGGAGTAAATTATTAATTATCACGAGAATGTAAATTTGATAGCAAATTTTTTTGATATTGAAACTAAATATATAAGACACAAGTAGCTATATGCCTTAGAACAGCCAGCTTAATTAACAGTAAGAAAAAGTAAATGTAAGGTTGAATTTAATCAACCATCTAATTGGCTTTATTCCGTGACCAATTTGCTTGTAATTTACCACTTAGTAACTCTGTATTTAGGTGGGAAAATTGTAAGGGTAACGTGAGAAGATGTGAAGAAAAGCTCAAGAGTGTGCAAGAAAAATAGAGCTTCGCGGCTAGGGCTTGCGGGTGGATCGCGACTGGCAAGCCGCCAAACGCAGGCACGTGAGATGCACACAAGGAAGCTGAAGGGTCACGCCAGCTATCACGCTACAGAACAAAAGTCCCAGGCTGGCTAGGCCGTTACGTCGCGACTTGAACTCGCGACTTGGACAAGCCGCGAGACTAAGTCGCCAATTTGCCCTGTTTGGCAAAAACTGACGTTTTGCATTCCCTTCTCACCCTACTATAAATACACCCTTATACCCACCATATTGTGAGAGCTTCTAGAGAGAATTTTGTGAGAGAAACCCTAGAGAAATACAAGATTGATTCATCCACAATCTTAACCTTAGAGACTCTATAAATTCCTCTACTCTCTTCCTCTCCATTGTTATACCCTTGAGAGGCCTTTAGCCAAATCCTTATCTCACCACACCCACGTCTGTGAGAAGGTCTATTTGGTACTGTTAAGAAGCAGTTAAGAAGGAACCAATTTATATTGGTTGATGCTATGGTCTAGTAGCCGAATCCGGTAAGCTAGAAAAGAAAAAGGTTCATCGCAACCTCGTTGGAGCAAGAAACTTGGAGAGCTTAGGTACCTGGGTAGATTAGGCTTGGAAGGTCTATTACTGTTCATATATCCCAACTACATTTTCTAGTGGATTATTTGACCACTTGAAGGGCGGCGGAGAGATTTTACGCCGAGAGCTTCGATTTCCTCTTCGATAACACATCATGTGTTGTCCGAGTGTTTGCATCTTCCTTCCTTTATCTTTGCCTTATATTTACTGCTGTGAATGTGTTTATATTTGGCTTAGATTTGTTATCAATTTTGTTATAAGCTTGTTATCATTTTCCGCACATTAATTGTTTGATATAAAGCTTGAATTGGTACTTTTGTATTTGGGGTCTAAACGTTCAAAGGTATTATATGCCCATTTTGAATTTTCAATTGGTATCAAAGCGGGTACACTTGTTGTGGTTTAAACACCTAAGTGTAATCCCTAACCCCCTTTGAGATAGATAGGTCTCAATCTCTTAATGTACCACTGTTCTTTGACGGTAATAATTATGCATTTTGGAAGGTCCGTATGAGGGCGTTTTTGTGTTCTATTGATGATGCTGTGTGGGATGCAGTGGAAGTAGGATGGACAAGGCTAGAGGCTGCCAAGTCTACTTGGGATAAGGCTGCTCTTGTAGCAGCAAATGCAAATAGCAAGGCATTGAATGCTATTTTCTACGGTGTCTCTCCAGAAGAATTTCACCGGATTTCTCATATCACCATTGCCAAGGAAGCGTGGGAAATTCTGGAGACAACCTATGAAGGGACTAAGAAAGTGAAGGACACCAAACTTCAGATGTTGACCACTCGCTTTGAGGAGTAAAAAATGAGTGAGGATGAGTCTTTTGATTCGTTTTATAGCAAATTGAATGAAGTGGTTGTTGGTAAATTTAACTTGGGAGAAAAGACGGAGGACTCGAAAATTGTAAGGAAGATCCTCCGATCACTACCAAAAAGTTTCCGGCCCAAAGTTACAGCCATTGAAGAGAGCAAAGATCTTGACGAAATCAAGGTTCAAAAGCTGGTTGGTTCTCTATAGACATATGAGTTGTCCCTTCCTTCAGCGAAGAAGAGCAAATCCCTTGCTCTTAAGACAATTGATGAGAGAATGGTGTCTCATAACTCCTCGGAAGAGGATGCAGTAGATAAAGATGTGGCGTACCTTGTAAAGAACTTCCGGAAATTCCTAAAGTTCAAGAATAGTGGGAAATTTGGTGACAAAGGAAAATTTCAGATCACCAGAAAAGAGAAGAATGATTTCAGAAGAAAAAAGGGTAAAGATTCCCAATCCTCACAAGGAATTACATGTTTTGAATGTAACGGACATGGGCACTTTAAGAAGGAATGTCCTAATTATTTGAAGTCGAAGGGAAAAGCCTATGCCACTACTTTAAGTGATTCGGACTCATCAAATTCTGACTCCGAAGAGAGCTGTGATGGAAAAGGAAAGTTCTCGGCATTCATGACCATTGCTCATGTGGAATCCTCAAATGATTTGGATACACTTGTGAAGGAGCTTGGAGAGCATTCTTATTTAGAGTCTATTGGAGTTGTTGAAGAATCGAAGGCTGAAGAGGATGAAGATACATCCGGTCTTCAAGAAAATTACACTTTACTCCTTGAGAAATTGGGTGAGTATGCAAGGGTTGCAAAGGTGGCTGTGAAGAAGATGAAAAGGGCTGAAGAGGACTACAAAAGTCTATAGGCCAGGTATAAAGAGGCTAAGTGTGAGATTGAGACACTAAATGGCGAGTTATCGGAAGCTTACACTAAAGTGAGATTCCTTGAGCAAGAGGTAGTGCAAGCACAAGCCAAGATAGAAAGGGTCTCCTCCAAGAAGCTGGAAGATGTTATCTCTTCTCAAAAACATTTCTCAGATAAGTCCGGATTGGGTTATACCGGAGGAAGTAGCTCATCAGCCAAAGCTACCAAAGAAGTGAAATTTGTGAAGGCCGTAGAGCCAATTGTAGAAGAGGCCATCCCTGAGAATGTTAAGGCTGAGAAGAAGAATGTGAGTGAGTAACAGATGGTGAATAAGCCCCCAAATCAATCTGTGGGCAGACATGAAACTAGAGCAAGATCTCTCTCAAGACCACAACGGGGTCCTAGAACAGATTATGTGTGTCACTATTGCGGACTGCGAGGACATACTAGACCCAACTGTCAAAAGCTGAGAGCTGACAACAATGCAAGCGCACCTCAGTCACGAGGAAGAAGAAATGACAAGAGGTCTTGGGGTGGTGAGCAATCAAGAAGTCAAAACCATGATCCGGGAATGACGGACGTGATGAAGATGATCGGTGCCTTCACCAACTGCCTTGAAAGCTTCACACGAAGGTTTGATAATCCTAATTCTCGTACCCAATCCGTAAAGGATATCACCCCAAACGCATGTGACGTGTGGGTGATGAAGGGTACTCATGCATAAGCATTACAACATGTCCATGCATCAATACTTCCCATGTTTGTGAATATGCTTGGTTGTGTGCTTCTTGCTAGTATTTAGGCTGTTATTTTGCGTGTGTATTTGTCTTTGGTTTGAAATGTCTTTACATTTTTTTGTTATGATTTTGATCAATTTTTCTCTTTTGTGTCAAAAATTCAAAAACACATAAAAAGTAGAAAATCCAAAAAGTTTGATCAACTTTGTTGAGCTTTTGTCTCAAATCATATTTTGCCTTGTACCTTTGTACTTATGGTTTTGTGCATCTACGAGCTTAGCTTGTCTTCTATGCACTCGTATCATTGTGGGAGAAATTCTGAAATCTATGTGACTGTTGTAAATAGATCTTCAACCTTGTCATGAATGATTAATGAATGGTTTTGTTGATCTTGAGACATGCATAGACTCATGCCTATATATCTTCCCACTCTTTATTTTTGTTTTTGCTTAAAAGAACTCTCTAAATGTAAATCTCCAAATAAAAAGAGATATAGAGCTGCAAAAGCCTGTCGCACATACTAGTATTTGACTAAGAAAAAGGGAAAGCGACCAAAATATATATATATTTTTTTTTTCCCAAAAAGCCAAAGGCTTCCTCATAAATTGAAATATCAAAAATTTCAGGCATCTATCTTACAATGAGATTTTCTTTGCTCAAAAAGTGCAAATGTTATGTTAAATATGAAGCCAAATGAAAAGTTTCAAAGAATGTAATCAAGTTCTTGTGGGAGGTCATATATGCATGTTTCTATAATTGAGATAGGTCACATTATCTAGTGTTAATTGTGTATGCCTTGATTGAATTGATCATTGAAACTTCACATTGAACTACGGACTATCTTATTTTTGATATCCACACACAACACACAAGTCTATGTTCAATGAATGCCATATTCATTTGTGTGATTGTACTTGATTAAATGTGTTTTCACATGCTCAATCTTTGTTTAATCAAACACAAAAAGATTTTTGAGTGTTTTTAGTTGTTTTTGGAAAGTACTTTGTTTTTACAAAATGTCAAAATTTTCAAAAACAGTGTTGCCCTGTTTTGGCGACTAAGTCGCAAGTTATCCCAGTCGCAAGCCCCAGTCGCAAGCTCACTCAGAGATTTTTCGCAGCTCACTGGCGACTCAGTACAAGTCGCGAAAAAGACTTAGGAAATTTTTTCAAAATTTGAGTTTTTGCACTTTTCGCGGCTAAGTTTGGCGACTTGTTCGCGGGTGGAAGGTTCAAACGCGAGGGTTACTCAGAGATTTTCGCGGCTCAGCTCACGACTTCTTCGCAGGTAGACCTTCCAGTCGCGAAAAACACTTAGAAGATTTTTCTAGAATCTTACCTTCACAGTGTTTCGCGGCTTACCCTGACAACTTACTGGCGACTTGGTCAAGTCGCGAAAAATACGTGTTTTGCTTTTTAAAGTCAGGTTTCAAAAACTTTCCAGTTTTTCCCTCGTACTTTGTAACTGTTCATTGTCTTCCCTATTTCTCTCTCTGAAACTCACCGAGAAACTTTTTGAAAACCTCCATTTCTGCATCAATCTCACTTCACTCTTCAAGAGAAAGGTATGGGTTTTCATATTTTCACTTCATTATTCATGATTTGAACATTTTTGTATGAGCTAAGTGGTTGTCTTGTAAATTTTTGAAATGGATCTCTGCTATTGATATAGTTTCTTTTCGCATTTGAGTCTTAGTTGGTGTTGTGGTATTTGTCTTTGAGCCTATTTTGTTTTACTACTCTTGTGAGTTCATTATGTCTCTTTTGACACCCACACACACTCATTGTCATACTTGGACCCAAAATTCCCAAATTCTTAGGGTTTCTCCGCATACACATGCTTTAATTCTAACCCTATTCTAATAGTGGTCTGGATTTTTTTTGGGTGTTTCCTTTTTGATAATCCATGTTGTAGAGTAGATATGTCACCATTCAAGACTTCAACTGAGAAAGATGGCAACAACAAAGGGAAAGAGCCAATCATTGATGTTGATGAAGATTCCCCTGTACCAAAGAGAGCTCGTTTTTCAACAAGAAGGTTTGATCCTAACTTGTTTAGGTCTTATGCTGCTTTTGAATCCTTTCAGAACCATTTTCAAGAGGCTACCTTGTTGGCTGAAAGAGCCATTGATCAATCATCTCTATTAGATACCAACATTCCTACATGGTTTGACACAAAAGACTGGAATTTTCTTCTCTCCAATCTTGAAGATGCCTATGAGAACATGGTGAAAGAGTTCTATGCCAATGCTACTGTAGACGGAGAAGTAATCAAGTGCTGGGTTAGAGGAAAGCGGTTCTCGGTCACTCCAGTGTATCTTTCTGAAATTCTTCACATCAACCGGCCCATACTTTCTATCCCACCTGTCTATGATGAGTTGGTTCCTACTGAGGGCACGCTTCAGAGAGCATTAGGAACTGATTTGGAATTCTCTTCCAGTGGATCATCAATCAATGTGGCTTCACTTTCTCCAGAACTACGGCTTATGTAACAATCATGTGTAACAATCTCTATCCTTTGTCAAGCACAGGTTACATTAACCTTGGACGAGCATTATTTCTTCATGATCTGGTATCTGATGTGGAAATTGATGTATGCTCCCACATCGTTCACGTTTTGGCTAAGACAGTGAACCGAACTACTTCAAGGAATTGTATTCCGTTTCCTCGTCTCATATCTCGGATTCTAAGGCATAAGGGCGTCCGTCCATCTGCTAATGAGTGCCCTCACCCCAGGCCAAGTCCAATTAATGGTCGTACTCTTCAAGCAAGTATGAGTCACACCAAGAAGACTGTCAAGCAAGAACATCATCCTCCTCAAGGAAGCTCAAGTTCTACCTTTCCTTCCAATGATGAAAAGTTCAACCTCATCATGGCTGCATTTCAAGACCTTAGTACCAAGATTTCAGGACTTACTCAGATCATGTACAGCCAACACTCCCGTCTTGATAAACAGTTAACATCTCTCGAAACTCAGATGGATGAAATTCATCGGAAGCTAGAAGAGAATGACAACTAGCTATTCCATGACAAAAAGGGGGAGATGATGTCATTGGCAGGGGGAGTGCAGTGATAGGGGGAGAAGTACCAAGAAGTTTATGTTCTAGTTTTATAACTGCTTATCTATGTTTACTGCTTTCGGTTTAAAGCTTTGATACTCTGAGACTATTCTAATTATTTTTAGCATTGTTTTTTTTGTTTTGTACCCATTGTTGCTTTTGTTAGCTTTGACGGTTGTTTCTGCACTTATGCACTTTTGTAGGCTTTTATGGTTTGTGCCATGTATTTGCAATTCTTTGCTTATACAGCCTTTGTGCATTGTGCTTTGGTACTTGTTAATGCCTTGCATTATCATAAGTACAACACACTTGTACCCTTGTAGGATTGTTCCTAGATGCATATATGTTTGTATGCATTGGTTGAGTGTTGGACTTGCAAATGATACTCTTCAATTGAGTTTCTCACTTTGCATGTCCGGATGTTCATTCCTTGTGTGAATGAACATAGTAATCACTTTTGCTTAAGTGACTACTGTTTTTGATCTTGCCATGAATTATTGCTTTAATGTTTATGTTCATTTTTGCTTGATCATGCTTATTTTGCTCCATATGCATATTAAGTTTTCTGCATACAATGATATTGCTATGTTATTGTATTTCAGGAGTTACTTATTCATATGTTCAAGAGTTTTACAGAATCTAGAGTTAGGTGTGAGTGAGTTTTGTTCAACTGTTCCCAACTCACGTTTTAAGTCTAGAGTCTGTTGTAGGGTTTTGTCACGAAATAGCCAAAGAGGGAGATTGTAAGGTTGAATTTAATCAACCATCTAATTGGCTTTATTCCGTGACCAATTTGCTTGTAATTTAGCACTTAGTAACCCTATATTTAGGTGGGAAAATTGTAAGGGTAGTGTGTGAGAAGATGTGAAGAAAAGCTCAAGAGTGTGCAAGAAAAATAGAGCTTCGCGACTAGGGCTCACGGGTGGATCGCGACTGGCAAGCCGCCAAACGCAGGCACGTGAGATGCACACAGGGAAGCTGAAAGGTCGCGCCAGCTGTCACGCTACAGGACAAAAGTCCTAGGCTGGCCAGGCCGTTACGTCACGACTTGAACTTGCGACTTGGACAAGCCGCGAGACCAAGTCACAACTTGAACTTGCAACTTGGACAAGCCGCGAGACCAAGTCGCCAATTTGCCCTGTTTGGCAAAAACTGACGTTTTGCATTCCCTCCTCACCCTACTATAAATACACCCTTATACCCACCATATTGTGAGAGCTTCAAGAGAAAATTTTGTGAGAAAAACCCTAGAGAAAATTTTGTGAGAGAAACCCTAGAGAAATACAAGATTGATTCATCCACAATTTTAACCTTAGAGACTCTACAAATTCCTCTACTCTCTTCCTCTCTATTGTTATACCCTTGAGAGGCTTTTAGCCAAATCCTTATCTCACCACACCCATGTCTATGAGAAGGTTTATTTGGTACTGTTGGGAAGCAGTTAAGAAGGAACCAATTTACATTGGTTGATGCTATGGTCTAGTAGCGAAATCCGGTAAGCTAGAAAAGAAAAAGGTTCGGCGCAACCTTGTTGGAACAAGAAACTTGGAGGGCTTAGGTACCTGGGTAGATTAGGCTTGGAGGGTCTATTGCTATTCATGTATCCCAACTACATTTTCTAGTGAATTATTTGACCGCATGGAGGGCAACGGAGAGGTTTTACGCCAAGGGTTTCGGTTTCCTCTTCGATAACACATCGTGTGTTGTCCGAGTATTTGTATCTTCCTTCCTTTATCTTTACCTTATATTTACTGCTGTGGATGTATTTATATTTGGCTAAGATTTGTTATCAATTCTGTCATAAGCTTGTTATCATTTTCCACACATTAATTGTTTGATATAAAGCTTGACTTGGTACTTTTGTATTTGGGGTCCAAACGTTCAAAGGTATTATATACCCATTTTGAATTTTCAGTAAATAAGAAACAAAACAAAACCGGAAATAGAAGAGAGGTCAGTGAAACCCAACAACCCATCCAGCTTCTTTGCTGCCACTTATTTCACTACAGGGTCAAGCTGAAGTAGATTTGAGAAACTTCTCTCTCATATATTTGAGAAAGCCCACCACCTTTTCATGAGGGGGGAGTTCCTCCTTCACCACAGGTAACTCAAATAGAGCTGACAACCAAGAAAATAGAAGGGGGGGTCTTCTCTGGGTCTAAAAGCTCCAGACCAAGATATTCTTCCAGAGCCTTATAGTGGCCAAATGTAGATACAATTACAAGGCCCAAGAGTCCCACATTCTTCTGATCAATGATTTGAATCCCCTCTGGAAAAATGTTCTTAATTTCCTCTTCAAGCGTGTTTAATCTCTCAAACACTTCCTTCACAGCTTTCTCTTGTGCTTCCCCATCGGATTTGAGTACTAAGGTCATGTTCTCAAATACCTGCATGCCAGAACTTACAGGCATTAGTTCCTTTATTAGTCTGAGTATAGATTAGTTCTTTTGAACATGTGAGATTGTTCATTGTGTTCTGCACTGATTACTACGTTCCTATAACTCTAAACTACCTATTTTTAAACGAATATTTGTGTTCTGAACTATGAAGTTATAACTTATCCTGATAATTAAGTCAGCGTGATCAAATAAATCCTATGAATCTCAACTTGCAATATTCTATGTTATTTTATATAAGTACTTTTCAAAAAAAAAAAAAAAAGATGTTAAAAGTAAATATAAATCTTACTAAAAAAATTTATAAATTGATATAATTATGTATGCAATTGTTGATCAACTTAAATGATAACTGATAAGCCATCAAATATAATAATTAAGATAAAAGAAATTATTAATAAATTAATAATTCTAAAAAGTAGACAAACAATAACTGAATCCGTGACAAAATTTCCGATCAAATAAACCCATTACACAAAATACTTGAGAGAAGAAAAGTCATTTACTTGAGTAGAACTTTGCTTTAGCTATTGGAGACTTGAACCGTAAACCATATGCTTGTCAGATCTAGAGCAAACTCGCAAACTGAAACTATGAATACAAATTCTTTCACGGCTTAACAGGAAGAAAGAGTAAATAAGAACACTTCTGTAGAGGTCAGGATGCAGCCACGACAACTGGCCATAGTATGAACACAGGATTTGCTATAAGCACCTCTATAACAACTTTAAGAAGAACCATCCTGGTGTTTTAATCAGATATATGTTTTGGAGGGCAGTCAAAACAACTTACAAACAAGAGTTTGATAGGGTAATGGATGAGCTGAAGGAAATTGATGTTGATGCACACAATTGGTTGGATGCTCACTCAACAACAAAATGGGCCAGATACATGTTTAGTGAGGATGGCTTGACTGACACCATACTCAACAATATGTGTGAGAGCTTCAACAGTAGGATTCTTAAATTCAGATCTAAGCCCATAATTAGCATGGTATGAGTCTTTATGATCACCTTCAGTTAATTATAGTGATTGTTTGGTACTGTTTTTGGCAGTTGTTGTAATTAATATCTAATGTTTCATTATACTTATATGTGATTGTAGCTTAAGTGTATCAGGCTATATATGATGACTAGGTTCCAAGAGAACAGAAAGAAAGGTGTGAGGCTAGAGTCAGATATTTGTGCCAAGGTGATGAAAAGGTTGCATAAGGAAAAGCTGGCAGCCAATAGGTGGTTAGCTTGCTAGGTAGGGCAGACACAGTTTGAAGTGAAAAATGGTCTGCAAAGTTTCACTGTTGACTTGGCCACAACACACTGCAGTTGTAGGAAGTGGGATATAAGTGGCATACCCTGCGCTCATGCAATCAACTGCATATTTTTCGACAGACAAGATGTTAAGCAGTATGTTCACCCATGTTGCCATGTCTCTACATACAAGGCATGCTATGAACCAATCATATCACCAATCAATGGACAGAATATGTGAAGACCCAGTGGTGTGACCCCAGTTCAGCCTCCCATCAAAAGAAAACCACCTAGCAGATCTAAGAAAAAGAGAGCAAGGGAACCTAATTAGCCAACAAGTAGAAGAGCTAGCATCTCTAAGCAATGCAAGGCCTGTGGTAAGTTAGGGCATAATAGAAGAAGTTGCAAGAGTGAGATTGGAGGGAACTCCTTACTGTCGACTCGCCGGGCACCACAAATAGAACCAGTACATCTAATAAGATAATATATGGACATGCGTGTGAAATAGTTGTTTTTCAATATTC
This sequence comes from Quercus glauca, assembly GCA_023736055.1. Taxonomy (NCBI): domain Eukaryota; kingdom Viridiplantae; phylum Streptophyta; class Magnoliopsida; order Fagales; family Fagaceae; genus Quercus; species Quercus glauca. The sequence goes on along the minus strand of CM043324.1, from coordinate 18,551,290 downwards.
AATATTTATATGTGTGAATTTCTTGTTGTAGGCTAGCATGCACAGCTTCAGCTCCAATCCAAGTGCACCACTTCAGTCCAGCATGCATAGCCCATCCACTCCAAATGCACCATACCAATCCAACATGCCCAACTTCAAGCTAGGTGCACCACCTCAGGCCAAGACAAGCTTGGCCACTTGTTGTGAAATTTTAAAGTACTCGCAAGTGTACGAACCATACCAAAGTATAGTTTGACAAGAATAAGGTCAAACCCACAGGGACTTGAATGAACATAGGAAAATTAATTAAACCTTAATCAAATTAATCCTAATCTAGTTTAATAAAAATTAGTTGTTTGCAATTAAATAAACTAAACAAATAATTAAACTAAGCAAAGATATAATATAAAGCAGTAAAGAGATGTAAACAATCTAGAGAAAGGAATTAAGGTTTTGGAATCCACCTTGTAAGTCATATCTGTTAGGACATATGTGGTTCACATGTTAAGAACATATGTCATACTATTTATGTAAATTGGCTAATCCTTTGACAAAACGCACTCTACTTGTAATTGGGTAGTTCTAGGTGTTTTTAATACTTCAAGAAACAAGGTTTCAAGATCAAGTATTGAAGTCATCAAGTCTGTCCAAGAAAAAGCAAGCTGAAGTGCACAGTTTTTAAAGCTCGACACCTGCTCGATAGCTACCTCGACACCTGCTATCTGTCGAGAATTAAAAAGTCAGATTTTCTGTTCTGATTTTCTTGGGATCCGTGAATATGTTTTTGGGCCTTCTTTTCTTCTAACCCTAAACATATAAATTGAGTGTTTTAAGAGCCGTCAACATAGACACAAGTTGCAAAAGCATTGAGCAATCCTTGTTCAAGCAAATTGTGATCAAAGATGAAGTTCTTGACCTAGTTCATCTTCTTTCAAGAAGTTGCTGTGTATTTGCACCACAGGGTTTTATAACCAAGCATCTTCGTGTTATTCATCATAAAGGATGAACTAAAGAACTTTGCAGCCAACCTCTCTTTCTAAAGTTAGTGTTTGAAGTCGCGTACTGGGATCCGCGCATCTGGTTAGTCACGTACTTGGGAGCCGTGCATCAAAAGGGGAAACTGTCGCTACAGATCAAGTCCAATTGGGTATTGGGGTAAGGGTTCAACTGTAGGTTGGTAAGGTACTTGGGATTCCTTTACTTGTAACCGTTTGATTTGATAATAGTGGAGTTTCGGGAGTGGTGACCTGAAAATCACCCAGTGGAGTTTTTGCCGTTAGGATTTTCCCCATTCGTGAACAAATCACCGAGTTATTTATTTTTCCGGTGCATATTTAGTTTTGGTGATTTGTTCGTGCTGCCACGCGTTTGCATGATAAATTGATTAATTAATAACTTGGCTAAATTAATTAATTAGTTTAAATCACAATGGGTCATTCAATTTGTGGCCTATCAATATCAACATATATTTATGATCATTAATTTTTCCTAACTCACTGCATGATAATCTAGAAATCAATCTTGCTACCATAGAAAATATCATCATTAAAATCTTTATTTTAAAAATTAAAAGCATGTTCTTCTTCGCTTCTTAAGTATAAAACCAAATCATCAATTGTATCCGTAGCCAAACAAAGTAGAAGATATATCCAATTCTAAAAATCAAATCATAAATTGTATCTATTGACAGAAAATTCACAAGCGATATCCAATTTTATAATCAAGAATTAATAAACCAAGCATTCAATTAATTAAGACAAATCCTAAATCATGAGAAAAACATGATTGAACTCATATCTAGAATCTCATCTTAGTCAATTGATATGAAGCAAGAACAATTTAAATCATTAAAGAACAACTATTGTGGGAAAAATCAAATCACATAAATATTACTAATAATCCTTAATAAGGTTTCATCCTCAACCCTAATTATAAATTTTGCTACTCATAGTAATTGAAATAAAACACAAAAATAAAATACTAAACATTAAACTAGAAAAATAATTAAAACTAACTGTCATGGAAGAGGTAGCCGCAGCTCTCTATACATTCAGCCCTTAGCCCTAGCAGTAGCCTCAGCCCCCTGAATTTTGCCCTAAAGAGCCTTTAAATAGGTCAAGGAATCCTATTACAAGTTGAATTCCCGTTTGGAGAAAATCCCAGATTTTTAGGCCTCACTTAACCGACTATTTTGGCCCATTTAACGTCAGAATCCGGACTTTTGGTAAACTACAAAGTTGTAGCCCTTTAAGTCAACATTCCAGCCCAACTTGAATCATCTCAATTGGACTTCTGAGCCGAAAGTTATGCTGAAAATACTAACTGATGTGCAGGCTGAAATCCTAATCCGAATTAGACTTGGATTTGGTGCAAATTTTCTTTGATTCCTTGCTCCAATTGGACTTAAATTAAATTGGGTTGGTCTTCTCTTGAATTCATGCCTGGCTGGATGTAAGTTGGCTTGATTCAATTGGCCTAGCCCCACTTTGCATGTAAAGCTCTTGTTACCTGCAACACAAAGATATTATATAATCAGTCACAAAATAACATAAAAGTAAAGCTAAATATGTAGATATGTGAGTACTTTATTGTATATATTTCATGTACATCACCACTCAATTTGCACCATCTCAGACCAAGATGCACCAATCCAGTCCAAATGTAACATCTCATGCCAGGACAAGCTCATCCAATCCATTTCAGGCTAGCAGAAGCATATTCATCCACTCTTACACAGCAGCACAACTCCACTCCAACTGCACCACACCAATCAGGCAGCACCACACAGAATCTTGGTGCACATCAGAACTCCAGCAGTAGCAACCTAAATCCAAGGCAGAAAAATACAAGAGTGGTCACATCAGAGACTCTAAAGGCTTCTAAGAATGCATCCAGATACATGAAAGCAATCAGACATAATGGGATTCAATCATCTGTGCATGGTCCAAGGAAATGAAGAGAGCACAAGTTCATTTTTCCTTTACTTGTTTTGTGTATTTATGGTGATAGGGTTAACTATGGAACAATACCCTTTGTTTTGTAAAAAGTGATGGTAATGGTGATAGAGTTAACTATGGAACAATGCCCTTTGTTTTGTAGAAAGTGATGGTAGAAAGTGTTGTTTTGTTTAAACATGAACCCTTCATCCTGCTTTGATACTTATAGAAATGATTTATAGTTAATGATAAGTAGAAGATGTTTTCCTATTGGCTTTGTGTTGTTTAGGTTAATATTGAATCTTGTGTCCTATTTTGGTTTTCACAGCAATGACAAGCTATTAATGAAGATGCTGTGTTAGATATTTTATTGAGCTTTGTTATATATCTTGACACTAGTGATACTAATATGTTTGTTGTATATATGTGTTGATATCCTTGGACCATTGGTATATAGAATCTCTATATTTCATGTTTCAAACCTTGTTTCTTTCCCTTTGCCCAAAAACAGATATTGACAGGTTTGCTAGGATAGTATTTATTGATCATTTCAAGAGTAGGATCAAGAAAATAGGTCAAATTGTTATTTAGGCACGGATTCACAATATTTAGGCACAGATTCACAGATTCATTAGGCAGGTTCACAATAATTACCATTGCATAACACATCACCAACACATTGCTAGTCCAATCATCAAGGAACAGGGGTATTCATTTCATTCCATGAATGGTACCCAAAAAAAAAAAAAAAAACCAACATGTGTTTCCATGCTAACTACCTAACCAAAAAATTGACACACTGCCAGCCCTATGCATTAGCAATTATAGGATATTGAAACTCCCCCATCTATGTAACATGCTAACCAAACATACAGTTCCACCACCCACCTAACCAAACATAAACACTTGCACACTTCCCACTTGCTGCCTAACCAAACCTCCACTAACTGTCTAACCATACATACAATTATAGAGACAAATCCCACATATCACCAATAAGAATGCCAAAGCCACAGTGTAAAACTTTTTCTCTCTCTTGTAGCATCTTGCAAACTCAGCCTCTGGTCTGATAATCCATTGCCTTTGCTCTGGGATGAGCACCTTACCACGTTCACATATCTCATAATCATGCCATTGGAAGAATTTACACTTTCGCCCAACTTGAAATGCAAACCAAGCACTTAATAATGAAACACAAGAAAATTGAAAAATAAACTTCCACCACCAAAGAAGAATTTAAACAAAAAAACTGAACCCCAGTAAAACAAAATATTCAAATTGAGTAAAACAAAATACTCAAATTGAAAAATCCAGTAGTTTGGACAACCATAAAACCTTCTGCCAGGGTTGTCTGCTGTCCACGAAACGACTAATACTGATTTTTCAGCACAATAGCACCTCAATAGAGCTCTCCTCCTCAAGCTTGAACTAGTTAAAAAGCTTGCTTCCATCTTATCAGGGACTTCGAAATGGTTGAAGATCTTGAGAGATAGTTGATGATGATGGTGGCTTCAAGTGACAAAGATGGTTTGGGAGAGAGGCTGATGGTTCGAGAGAGACAGAAAGGGTAATTCTAGAGATTCAAGTCTGATTTGGGGATTTTGTGTGTCTGATTGGTTGGTGAGTGCCTCACGTGACATACACATGACTGGGTTTAGGGCGGGAAAGCCACGTGTCAAAGTGGGTCATGCCATGTGTAAAAAAATATCATTATTTTAATTCTCCATTAGCCACTTCAACTTAATTTCCCCGTTAGTTGGGTGACGAAAATGACTTAAATGTCACACATTAATTGGTTTAGAGACTAAAAGTGGTAAAAATAAAATGTATGGACCAAAATGGAAAAACGTCAAAATGTATCCTTAAATCATAATTTCCTAATTTATATGATAAAATTGTAATTCCTAATTTCCAACTCTCTTATTATAGATGTAGTTTAATATCTCCAACAGTAAAACTCCGAATAGCCACTCTATATTTACAATACCAAGAGACATGAATTTTTCACAAACCTGTCTGTGGACAGAGCTAGTCCAGAAGCGAATTGGTGTTCTTTTATATGGATCTTCAGGTAGAAATCGAGGAACATTCTTCCAAGTTTCATCAATGAAAAAATTCTAGTATCACACCAAATTATTACACTAATTTTTTGCCTCAAATGTGATATGACAGAGTGTGAGTGATAAAAAAAAAATTGTAAGTTTATGTGTGTAATTGGCAACTACTCACAATCTACCATATCAGAGTTATGGTAAAAAGTTGTGAAACAATTTATGGCCGTAGAATCACTCAACTCATAAATATCACTTATTCTAGTGTTTATCATGACAGTATACAATCGGGTACGGACTAATAGACCAGTTTCAAGGTATCCCTTTAATTTCATGGGCCAGTTTTAAACTCCTAAACGTCGGGACTAACCCACATTCCATGCAACCCAACTCAGTTTTCCTCCACCACATCTCTCTCTCTCTCTCTCTCTCTCTCTCTCTCTCAGTGGTCATTGTTTTGTAGTTATTATTAATTTGTCACAACTAGCCTCCCACAATTTGATTCTCAGTTCAACTATTGTGATATTTATGTATTTTTCCTCCTTTAAAATCTCAGTCTTACTTCTATTTATGATAAATATGAATCCATGAATGGTTTCTAAATTGAACAAAATTAAGAAATTGTCCATTGTGTTCCATATATTATGAATCTCAAGGTCTAATGATTCCCAAGACCTTGTGAAATTCATGACGTCTTCAGAACTTTTAGTTAGCGTTTTAAACGATGTATATGGGATGAGAGGACTACACACATATAAGATATAGTAAGAGTTTTGATCACCCTTGTTAGCAAAAATTTAAAAGAAAAAACTTTGTTAAGCATAAATATTTACAATCGCTTTTTGCTTTTTCTACATAATATTTACAAAGGCAAGCATAATTCACTCACAATATTATTCACATTAATAATATTGTTTTCATAATTCATTTCAAATCATTCTCCTTTCAAGACAATAAACTTGCACTTACTACCGTACGTTTTACGCAACAGAGGACTGAACCCAATGGAAATCCCCAAATGTGAGTAAAATCAATGAAATTATAAAAGGGTGAAGAAAGTTGTATAAAGGTTTATATGGTTTTTATGTTTGAAGTTTATTTATTTTAGTTTGTTTAGTGGTATAATGGAAGATTTTATAATGTTATTTCCTCTCATATTCATAGCAAATCTAATTAATTAAACTCATGATGGAAATAACTATGAATATGAGAGGAAATAGTTCCCCGTAATTATATTCGGGAGTACTAATAATTTTTCATTGATAATAGGGGTCCAATAAATTAGGGTGATTGGCTTTTTTAAGAATAAACTAATACATTTGTATCTTAGATTTACAGATGCACAAGAAAGCAAGAAGAGAACTTCATCGATGACTTTTGACATTTGATTTGTTGAACTTTAAATCTATTTTCTAGGAAAAATAAAAATAAATAAATAAACAAAAAACATTTATACTTCAAAGTGAACAATCATGGAAAGTGAAAAATGCTGAAGAAAGTGATAATATGGCATTTGTTAATGTATTATTCTAATAACGTTTTAATACCATTTTATTGGGAAATATAAAAAGTTTTCAAAAAATTAAGTTACTTTTTTTCCCATTAAAAACTTCTAAAATTAGTTGTTAGACCAATGTTCTTAAAATATCCGTTAACTTGTTTCCTATTAATCATCTAAGCCTAAAAAGGATGTGAATGTGTAAAGTAATTTTATGATAAGTTAGAAGTTTAAAGTTTGAGAAAAAGTCCTTGAGCCAAACTCGAGGACAAGCTGATTAGCACATTACTTGGATCAACAGATACAAAAATAATTCAAGTTCTGTAAAATGGAAGCCAAGAACTATAGTAAATTGTTTAGTAATATAAATGGCTCATTTAGTAGACAAAGCCTCATTTAGTAAATGCATAGAGCAATTCTAACAATGTTGAACATGCAGAGCTGGTATCTCATGCCCCTAGCTAGCGCATGAGACCAGCCTCTTACAAGCAAGTGGGCCCCAAATAACAATTCTAACAGTGTTAAACATGCAGAGCTGGTATCTCATGCGCCAAGCGCATGAAACCAGCCTCTCATAGGTAAGTGGGCCCCACATCTCATGCGCCAGGCGCATGAAACCAACCTCTCACAAGCAAGTGGGCCCCACATATGTGGGGCCCACTTACGTATGAGAGGCAAGTCTCATGCACTTAACACATGAGAGATTTTTCCGAACCTGCAATTTACATTACATTAATAAACTTCAGGATTTAACGGCAATAAATGAGCAACACCAAAAAAATAATAATAATAATAACTAAAGAAAAGATACATAGTATTAAATGTAATTATCTTAACTCATTTGGATTTAATAATTAGATAAAATGCCAAGGAATTAAAATCTCTTATACCATCCTCGGATCCAATTATAAATGCGTACCATATCTGTTCATAATTACAAAACTTAAAAATGACCCTGTGTTGCCCTATTATATCTCCAAAACCCTTTGTTTGACACGAATCAAAATAATAAAATCCCCATAATTTTTTTTTAAGCATATAAACAAAAATATGATAAAATAAACGAAAATCAGGAAAATTAAAAAATTAAAAATCCATAGCCATTGTTAAGCTTCCAAGGGGATGAGTTGATCAATATGGTGGCAACCAATGGTCTAACTATGCCTTCAGTTGACCAAAGATGCTCATATACATGTATAAATACTATTTTTTTTTTTTACAACTAATTTAAAAAATCAAAAACTACTAATTATTTCAAATTTTATATATTAAATAGTTGTATGACGTTATTTTTTTTTTTTTTTTTTTAAAAAGGTTGTATAACTATTAGGCTATTGACTAGTGGTGACAAATATAATGTGAATGGTGAAAAAAAAAGGGGGACTAGTGACCGACGTAATCCATGACGAACCATTGTGGTTTCTTTATTAATTATTCGTTTTTTACAAGAAAGTTGACTAGAGCTAGCTGGGGAAGATGCAAACAACTATAAATAAGGCTTCTAGTGCAATTTGAATTTTAATATCACGCAGAGAGAGAGAGAGAGATGGCGGAGGAAAGCAAAGTGAGGCTGCATGGAATGTGGATTAGTCCTTTCGTTAGACTTGTGAAACTGGCCCTTGAAATTAAAGGTATAGAGTATGAGTATGTGGAAGAAGATTTGAAGAACAAAAGCTTAGTGCTGCTCAATTACAACCCTATCCATAAGAAGGTTCCTGTACTTGTTGTCAATGGAAAACCACTTGTTGAGTCACTCATCATCCTCGAATATATTGATGAAACTTGGAAGAATGGTCCTCGATTTCTACCTGAAGATCCATATAAAAGAGCACAAATTCGCTTCTGGTGTAGCTTTATTCATAAACAGGTTAGTGAAAAATTCATTTTTGAATTCATGCCTCTTTGTATGGTAAATATAACCTGGCTTATCGATCGGATTTATACCATGGGAGATATTAAACGGTTTGTATCATATAAATCTTATAAATTCAAGTGCCGTTCTTACAAATAACATTTATTAATTATATTATTAAAGTGACACCAATTGCAAACATTTATCAAATCAATTTGTAAATTTATTCAAGTGAAATTTATATTTACTTTTAACACTAATATTATGCCCGTGCGATGCACGGCTTAATAAAAAAATTATATTTAAATTAACAAATATATTTTTATATAATATAATATAATTTAATAACAAATAAAATAGTAATTTTTAAAAATTATGGCAAGTTTTAAATTTTTAGAGCTCTTTGTAGTAAAATTTTAATTTGTTTATATATATATATATATATATATATATGGCACTTAAAAATCTTTTCATTATACCTGCTAACACGTGGAGTAGTAGAAGTGCTAACCATATATAACCAAAAACAAATTCCATAAATTACAAAAATAAAGTATCTAGACTGCAATGTAAATGAAAATTTTACCTATAAATTACCAGTCATAGTCTTTTTAACGTTGTCACAAGTGAGAAAATAATTAGCATAATCAATCAAAAACACCAAATCAAAAAATAATATCAATAATTAAGATAAATTGCATTATCTAATTTTTTTTAATAAAAAATCATAGAATTTAAGTAATAATTGAACTATGTTAATAGAAAAATAGAAACACAATAAATAAAATAAAAAAGATAGCTCTTCTCACATAAATCTCCTTATTAGCTCTTCTCACATAAATCTCCTAATTTCATATTGTAGATGAGTTTCATTCCAAATAGATTTGGTGATCAAATTTCTTGTATATATGACCGAACTAAATATTCCATAAATTACAAAAAAAAATAAAATAAAAATAAGTATCTAGACCTTCTAGGGTACCACACTCAAAATAATTTCAAAAATAGATAAATAAATGTACATAAAGAGAAAAATATATATATTGTATTGCAATGTAAATGTAAAAGTTTACATATGAATTAGCCGTGTCTAGCCATTTTGATATTGACATTTATGTCCACCCATTTTGATATTGCCCTTAGTGAGAAAATAATCTGCACAATCAATTAAAAACACCAAATTAAAAAAATATATCAATAATTGAAATGAATTGCATTATCTAAATATACTTTATAAGAATTATAGAATTTAAACAATAATTGAACTACGTGAATAGAAAAATAGAAACACAATGAATAAAAAATAAAAATAAGATAGTTGATATGAATAGAGATGAATAAATTAGAATAAACAAATACATATAAAAGAAGAGATGAATAGAGAAAAAAATTGTATGGTTCTATATATATATATATATATATATATATATATGTCCACTCCACATAAAAGAAGTTGATATGAACAAAAAATCTAATGTTAGTTTAATTTGTGGAGGTGTGAAGTTAAAATATAAATCTTAGAAGTCTCAAAAAAAAAAAAACCATCAAATATGTACTGTAACAAAAGTTAAGAAAATCCCAAGAACCATATTCGAGCACAATGGATTAAATTATAAACAAACATTATCATAGCTTTTAGATTGAGGAAGATAGAAATTTACCTTGTAAATAAGGAAAAAATTGAAGAGAGGGATAGACCGCAACATGCTGTGTATATAGAATGAAAGTGTGGAAATTGATATCATTCCCTTGTAGCAATGGAATTGATTTACATATCATGATATCAAAATCCAATAATTGATCTATTTTAAATAGTGCTATATTCACATGTACTTGTAAAAGAAGTAGAGTTCCAGTTAAACTTTATTATATAAAATCTCATTTGGAAGATGATATTTGATTAGAAGATAGAGATAATGTAACTTTAGAATATTTATTATAGGAAATTAAGTTGTATCAATTATTTAATTATATTTTTCTTTTTTAATTGTGTTTATCTAAATATTTTTAAAAGAAAAAAGAAAAAAGAAGAATAACAAATTGAGAAATCGTAGAAATCAAAAAATGGGGAAAAAGAAGAAGAATAATTTTTATTTAAAAAAAAAAAGAAAAAAAAGAAGACAAACCGTAGAAATCAAAAATTGGGGAAAGAAGAATAATTTTTTTTAATGGATGAGAAGAAGTTAAGTTGATATAAAATGATTAAGTTTTTGTGTCTAGCAAACTTCATCCAAAGAAGTGATTTCAAATTAAAATTTTTTTATCAACTTAGAAATTATAGGGAAAAAAAAAGATAAGAACAAAAAAATATATATTTATTTTTGAAAAATCTATATTAATTTAATAATAATTAATAAAATTTAAGTTGCAATTTGAGGAAAATAGAAACAAGCGTGGGATGAGATTTAAATTTAGAAAATTTTAAAATAGACTTTTGGTTAGAGTAGAATTAAAATTTTGAAAATTTAGATGATAAATATTATCTTAATTAAATTTTTTTATGTTAAATATTATCCCTTAATTTAAGAAATATATCCTAACAAATAAAAAAAATAATGTTAATTAGATTATATATATTATCTAAATTCAATTTTTGTATGTTAAATATTATCCCTTAATTTAAGAAATATATCCTAACAAATAAAAAAAATAATGTTAATCTAATTTTATTAAATGATAAGAATGAATTAGAGTCCTAGTAGTATACTATTCAGTTTTAGTTCTTTAAAAATCTAAAAAATTTAATAAAATTTATACAATTTGGTGAAGCCACATGGCACAACCACGGCGTCTAAATCCAACTTTTATTATATATAATATGATTTTTACATGTATATAAAAAATAACATAGAATATTGCAAGTTGCTATTCATAGGAATTGATTTATTCACGTTGATTTAACTATCAAGACAAGTTATAACCTCATAGTATATGTTAGATATATATATTAGACATATTAGCCCAATGTAATAGGCCCAAGCCCACTCCTGCTTGTACTAGTAGTTTAGGGTTTAGTCGCCTATATATATTCATGTTAGGGTCTATTGTATCATAGGTTATTGTACTGCACTCTTACATAATAAAGATGTAGCCCTTAAGGGATTCCTCCGTAGATGTAGGCCAACAAGGCTGAACTATGTAACCCTCAAGTTCTCAGTGTTTCTATTCTATACTTCTCTTTCTGCATTCACTCTAACATATATAACATGGTATAACACATCACGTTGCTCATAATATATTTAGTAGTATAGAGTGTAGAAGATTGCTTGTGTTATTTAGTCAAGATGCATGCTTATGCATATGTAAGAACACAAATATTGTTTAAAAATATATAATTTAGAGCTATAGGAACATAGTAATCTATGCAGAACACAATGAGCAATCTCACATTTTCAAAAAAAGAACTCAAATCCGATGTTAGTACAGGAACTAATGCTTGTAAGTTATGGTATGCAGGTATTTGAGACCATGATGTTAGTACTCAAATCCGATGAAGAAGCACAAGCAAAAGCTGCGAAGGAAGTGTCCGAGAGATTAAGCACGCTTGAAGAGGAAATTAAGAATATTTTTCCAGAGGGGATTCAAGTCATTGATCAGAAGAATGTGGGACTCTTGGACCTTGTAATTGTATCTACATTTGGCTACTATAAGGCATATGAAGAATACCTTGGTCTGAAGCTTATAGACCCAGAGAAGACCCCCCTTCTATTTTCTTGGCTGTCAGCACTACTTGAGTTACCTGTGGTGAAGGAGTCACTCCTCCCTCATGAAAAGGTGGTGGGGTTTCTCAAATTATTGAGAGAGACGGCTCTCAAATCTACTTCAGATTGACCCTGTAGTGAAATAAGTGGCAGCAAAGAAGCTGGATGGGTTGTTGGGTTTCACAGACCACTTATTTCCAGTTTTTTTTGTTTCTTTTTCTCTTTCTTCCTGTTAATTAAGCTAGCTGTTCTAAGGCACATAGCTACTTATGTCTTATATATTTAGTTCCAACATCATAAAACCTTGCTATCAAATTTACATTCTTGTGACTATATACTACCAATGGAAAAGTTGAAATAAATCCTAGCCGGTTGGTCTAGTAGTTCTCAAGGTCTAATGAGATTCGTGAGGTCTTAGATTCAAAACCTCCAATTGGCATCTTAAGGTCATTATAATCGATTTTTCCGTTTAATTATATGTTCTGTGTGGTGTGGGCGGGGGACTAAACCTAGATTGGTTATATCTATATTCTAGTACTCTTACTTTTTGTTACTAAGCCCCCATGAACAACATCTTAAATGATATTAAGCTCTTCTTTCATTCAATTTTAACCTTCAATCTCAATCTATCCTTCCGAAGGTTGGCAGTAGGGCACACAAATGTGAGACCAAACAATTAGTGAAAATGTTAAATTTATATGCAGGTAGTCTCCTCTACAATGACTTAAACAATTTGTCCAACGAATCTGCCATTTACAGTTGGGTTAGTTTTTTCAACTATTTTAGGATCCTCTAGAGTTCAAGAAATTATTAAATCCTTGAGGATACCTAACCATAACAGAAACCAAATTTAACTTAAAAACATTAAAAACACCTAAAAATAAGGAAATAATAACACTAAACCTAAAATAATGAAAATTAAAAATTAAATACCAAAATTAATAAATTACAATAATTAAGTAGTAAATTGTGTCCTACACCAGACCCTCCACTTGAAACAAACTCATCCTTGAGTTCATCTTTGAAATCTGAAATCTTCCGCTCCAAATAAACAAATAATTCAAATACTTGAGCCCCTTAATCTTCTTTCCATACTTGCAACTTATCAATGGAATAAACAAATCAACTTAAATTTCTTTTTCCTTAGTCTTCATGTAATTGTAGAGATTTATCAAATAAGAACTGATAATTGAGTCAAATCTATCAACCCTAATAAAATCAATAAACTTCGGTGTATCTCTTACCACCAAAATAGAAGAATCTTGATATTGATAATCATTTGATTCTATTTTGTCAAACTCCTTGACAATTTCCTCTTCAATTTCTTCTTCAATTGTTTCTGCCATCTTGACTTCAAGATCTTTCTCTATAATGGGGTTTTCTTTAATCTCCTCCACAATCTTGATTTCAGGTTCTTCTTCTATAACAAGGCCTTCATTAATTTCCTCATAAATATCTATATTTTTTTCTTTGACTTCTACAGATTCTTCAAGAACAATATTTTCTTCAACATGCAATTCTTCCTTTAATGGTGGAATATATGCCCCTTCAAAATAATTTAATTATGAACTTCTTGGCCACTAATAATCTTGTATTGTATAAAACAAGATATCTTCACAATCCAAAGGATAAAATTTGATAGCAAGCATCTTTTTCATCCTTGGCCATGAACGAATTTTGTCTTTACTTTGTTGGATTCTATCATATTGTACTCGTTCCCACCAACATAAGGCATACTCACTAAGTTTATACAAAGCAAGTCCAACTTTTCTCTCCTAATAAATATTCTCAAAGTCAAATAAATCATCTAAATCGAGTAACCAATCAAGAAAATCTTATTTTAAAAAATAACCATTAAAACTTGCAATTCTTTTATAAGCCCTATATGAGATTTGCTTACCAATAGGTTGCCCGTGAGTTATGTCTTTGCTGTAGTTATCCCTATCGTTTCCATTCTTCAACAACACCATCTTAGCATAGATATTTGTGAGTGCTTATTGTAGATCACTTAATACTCACTAAGTTATTCGTCGTTGTTGTAATGATGGTTATCGTCTCGCCAGTTAGCAATCAGACCAGGGTAACCTAGCTCTGATACCAATTGATGTTGCGGAAGCCTGAAGAAAACACACACGATATTCTCTTTGATGGATAAAAACTAAACTGTTAGTTTATAGGTAGTAAACCTCGAATCCACAAGGAGTCCCTTGAATCCACACGGTGATAAACTGGAACCTACCAGAGAAATAATTCGACAAAAAGTCTGTATTTTATTAATAATAATCTATGAAAATTTTTTACAAAATTAGGGGCCTATTTAAGGGCTCCATAAAACTTGACAGTCAAAAAAATATATTCTAAAATAACTCCTAATTAATACCTAACTATAATAGGAACCAAATTTGACCTAAAAAACATTCAAAGCACTTAAAAACAGGGAAATAATAATCCTAAACCTAAAATAACAAAAATTACAAATTAAATACCAAAATTAATAAATTACAATAATTAAATAGTAAATTGTGTCCTACATCACAACTGATTCAATAACTCTATGAACTCATTCAATTTCTCTCTTCTTTGCTCTCTCTATCTTTTCCTTCATTTTATTCCATCTTTCATACCCAAAATATTCCTCACCATACTTTGTAGAAAATGAAAGGTAGAAAGTTGAGCAATTTTATTTTTATGTACCAATGAAAACAAATCATGTCAACAGTTAGTAAAAAAATTTATGAAAAATTTGTGTCACTAGATTAGTAGAATTAATGTTTTGTTTTTTTGGTTAAAGTTTAAAATCTCTGGACTTTTTATTTCAGGCAATATATTAAGACTTTTTTTTTTTTTTTTACAACTTATAAAGGTAACTGTGGGGGTAAGGGCCCAAATTCGTGTATTGGGCCTTAGGTCTTATCCGAGGACACGATATGTCCTAGGAAGAGTAAATGATTGGGAGAAACCCCCAAAGTTGAGAATCATGTAAGGTAAGAAGGGAGGAATGTAGTTCGAGGAGTTTCTCATCCTCGGATACGATAAGTATCGGTCGGAGCCGTACTTAGGCAGTGTAGGTGACCTTCCAGGAGGTTCCAGCGATAAAGATGAACCTCAAGAGCGTGTGGGGGCGATAAGAACCCAAAAATATCTAAGAGAAAAGCTGCTACCACCACATTAAATGCATTACAGCTACTTTTCTGGCCGCATTTATGTGGAGAAGACTTCTGAACAATGAAAACCTAACCACTGCAACTTATAAAAAGCTAGAGAAGGTGTTTGATGGGACGTATACTCAAGTGAGGGCTTAGATAGTAAACAAGTGTATGATCAAGATAGTCTATAAGGAACTATATGATGTAAAAGACCTCCCATGAGCAAGAGGGGGGAAGAGATTAGATCAATGAGAATTATACTTGTAAAATTGAAATATTGATTTATATGAAGGACCTCCTCAGACTTGGCATTTATCCAGTCTTATATATATACAGCCTTTGCATGATCATTCGGGAAAACCATTTTAGCCGTTAGTAATCTTGTTTGAACCTAGTTCTTTAACCTGCTCTCTATAAATTTATTGTATTGAGCTCATTGAGCCAATACCCAATTCGTTTTTGGGTTTGGGCCTCAAATTGTGACCCTACAGTAACAAATCATTAATATGGTCCTATCATTAGCATCAATTGTTCTTTTTTAGTTAACGCATAAAAATTCTTAACTTTTTTTATTTTTTATCTATATTAAAGATGCAAATCTTTTACTTTTTTATTTTTTTACATCTTACTCAAGTGACAAATTTTGATTTAAGTAACATTACTTTGATATAAACCCACTACTAACATTAATTTTATCATAGAACTTTCACTACATGTCATGTCAACAACTAGATTTTTTTTTTTTTTTTTTTTACTTATTAATTTTGTAAAGTTAAAATTTTAGGGAAAATTGCACTTTTACATATTTAGAGGAATGAGTTTAGTGGCCTGTAATCAATTTTTCTCAAAAAATGCTAGGACCACAACTTCTACCGTAACTTGCTCACGTTGCAAGTCGTAAGTGGTGAAGCAAAAGTGGTGGGTTCACAATTCTACCATTCATGACTTGCCACGTGTGTAGTCCTAGCATTACTTATTTTTCTTAATACTAGCATAGGCCAATCCAACATCTCCCCACCCAAAGCAATATAACAAAACACTCATCCCTTTAAAAACCGAGAAGACCACTAAACTAAGGAAGGCTATATTTTGGATTGATATGTTGTAAATATACATTTTTGTTTTTATTTATTTGGAATGATATAAACAACTTATTTGCACTTTTCATGTAAAAAAGAAAAAGAAAAAAAGAAAAAGAAGAGTAGTAATAGTCAAATCATATTGTGGCATTTTTTGTTTTGTTTCATTTTATACATATAAGGTATCATGGTAAAAAAAAAATGTACTACTCAAACAAGAACTCAATAATAATAATAAATATATATATATATATATATATATATAATATAGTATTGTTATTTAGTATTTACCCCAATCGTGTTGGGAGTGACTTGGGAGAATGGTAAGGGTTTGGAAACCCTAAAAAATTAAAAAAATTACATGTAAATTGCCACAAATTTTTTTTGAGCTAAGCTAGATATCCTAATATACCTATAATGCTCTCCCTGAAGCTTGAATTTGTGATCATCCCTCCTTCCTTCCCATAAGTACTTGTGAGATAACCACCACGCCAAATTCGCAAATAGTTATGGTGTAATTTGCCACAATTAAGTTTTCAATAATTGGAAACTTGAAATATCCCTCTATCCATATAACAAAGTGCTAAGGGTATTAAGGTCAATTGATTGTGGCTATCACATACAGGATGTGAGAAGGTGGTGCAGGCAGCATGGACTAGTGTTGGTGATTTCGGGTTTGAAGGAACTATTCTAGCAAAAGTGGAAAAGTGTGGGAAAGATTTGTGTTGGTGGAACAAAAATGTCTTTGGTAATGTGAGGAAGGATTTGGACCGGTTGAAGAAAAACTTAGCAAAGGCCAAATCTGAAACTATGGTTACTGGCAACGACTGTCGGGTGAGGCAGTTAAAAAGGGAGATTGAGATGTTGTTAGAGAGAGAAGTCATTATGTGGGCCCAAAGATCAAGGGTACTATGGGTAGGGCAAGAGGATAGAAATACCAAATATTTTCATAGTTGTGCTAAAAGGAGATATAGAAAAAATCTAATTGAAGGAATTAGAGATGAGGAGGATAGATGGAAAGACCAACCGATTGATATCTCCACAGTTCTGGTAAATTATTTCAAAAATCTTTTTTCCTCAACTGAGCACATTATGCCCCAACATGTATTCTCATGTGTACATCCTATTATTGATAATGAGATGCCCTAAGCCAAGAATTTGATGAGAAAGAAGTGGAGGAAGCTCTACACCAAATGGCACCACTTAAGCTCCTGGGCCCGATGGAATGCCCCCCCCCCCCCCCCGGCTCTTACCAGCACTTTTGGGGCACAGTAAGGGAGGATGTCACTTCCTCCATCCTGGCATGGTTGAATTCAAGTACTCTACCATCCCCCATTAACCACACTTTTATCACTCTCATACCAAAAATAAATAAGCCAGAATATGCTCATCAATTCCGCCCTATTAGTCTTTGTAATGTGCTATACAAAATCTATTCCAAAGTATTGGCCAACCGGTTGAAGAAATTATTACCCTCTATTATCACTAAGCACCAATCAGCATTTACAAAAGATAGATTAATTTATGATAATATCCTTGTTGCATTTGAGACCCTTCATAATTTGCAAAATTTTAAGTCTACTATTCATGGTTTTATGGCAATAAAATTGGATATGAGTAAGGCTTACGATCGGGTAGATTGGGATTTCTTGGAAAAATTGATGAGACAAATGGGTTTCAATGAAAGATGGATCCAATGGATAATGGGGTGTGCAAAAACTGTTTCATATTCGATGTTGATAAATGGAGAGCCATGTGGTATGATCCGGCCTACCTATGGGATAAGACAAGGTGACCCTCTATCACCTTTTCTTTTCTTACTATGTATTGAAGACCTAAATGGGCTAATCAAGAGAGCAGAAAATAATGGAGAAATACATGGTTTTTCACGATGTAGGAGAATGCCCAAACTAACCCATCTGCTTTTTGCAGATGATAGTTGTTAGGACATATGTGTTTACATGTTAGGAACATATGTCATATTTTATGTAAATTGGCTAATCCTTTGACAAAACGCACTCTACTTGTAATTGGGTAGTTCTAGGTGTTTTTAATACTTCAAGAAACTATGTTTCAAGATCAAGTGTTGAAGTCATCAAGTCTGTCCAAGAAAAAGTAAGTTGAAGTGCAGAAGTTTTAAAGCTCGACACCTGCTCGACACCTACCTCGACACCTGCTAGCTGTCGAGACTTAAAAAGTCAGAATTCTAATCTGATTTTCTTGGGATCCGTGAATGTGTTTTTGGGCCTTCTTTTCTTCTAACCCTAAACATATTTAAGGAGTGTTTTAAGAGCTGTCAACATAGACACAAGTTGCATAAGCATTGAGCAATCCTTGTTCAAGCAAATTGTGCTCTGAGACGAAGTTCTTAACCTAGATCATCTTCTTCAAGAAGTTGCTGTGTATTGTGCACCTTAGGGTTTTGTGACCAAGCATCTTCCTGATCTTCATGCATAGGATGATCTGAAGAACTCTGCAGCCAACCTCTCATTCTAAAGTTGGTGATTGAAGTCGCGTACTGGGATCCGCGCATCTGGTTAGTCACGTACTTGGGAGCCGTGCATCAAAGGTGGGAACTGTCGCTACAGATCAAGTCCAATTGGGTATTGGGGTAAGGGTTCAACTGTAGGTTGGTAAGGTACTTGGGATTCCTTATTTGTAACCGCTTGATTTGATAATAGTGGAGTTTCGGGAGTGGTGACCTGAAATCACCCAGTGGGGTTTTTGCCGTTAGGGTTTTTCCCCATTCGTGAACAAATCACCGTGTCATTTATTTTCCGCTGCATATTTAGTTATTCGGTGATTTGTTTGTGCTACCACGTATTTGCATGTTAAATTGATTAATTAATAACTTGGTTAAATTAATTAATTAGTTTAAATCACAAGGGGTCATTCAATTTGTGGCCTATCAAGTGGTATCAGAGCAGGCACACTCTGATTAGGTTTAATCTTTGCTGTGTTTGATCCATTGACCCCTGTTTGTCATGGATAGAGGACAATCTCTAATAATACCTCCTTTGTTTGATGGGACTAACTATGCCTACTGGAAAGTACGCATGAGAGCTTTTTTGCAGTCCTTAGATGAGAAGGTGTGGCAAGCTGTGGAGATTGGCTGGACAAAGCCAAAAGAAGCGCCGGCTGATTGGGATGAAGCCAAGATCAAGGCGGCAAACTTCAACAGCAGAGCGCTGAATGCTCTATTTAGCGCTGTCACCAATGAGGAGTTCAAGAAGATATCCTCAACAGAAACCGCCAAGGAGGCGTGGACCATCCTCCAGACAACCTATGAAGGAACAAAGGCTGTCAAGGATTCAAAGCTACAGAGGCTCACTACTAGCTTTGAAGAAATTAAGATGGAGGAGGATGAGTCGTTCGATGAGTTCTATGCCAAGATGAAAGACATAGTGAACTCAGCCTTCAATCTTGGGGAAACCATCCCTGAACCCAAGGTTGTAAGGAAGGTGCTCAAATCTCTACCTGAGAGATTTCATGCCAAGATTACGGCAATTGAAGAATCAAAGGACATTGATAAAATTCCTTTGACTGAGCTGGTTGGGAACTTGCAGACCTACGAGCTAGGGTTATCAAGAATAGGCAAGTCAAGCAAGGGCAAGAGCATGGCCCTGAAGGCGAAGAGCAGTGATACAGATGAGTCTTCCGATGATGAAGACTCCAAGATGAAGTCCTACATTACGAGGCAGTTCAAGAAGTTTATGAAGAATGCCAATGGGAGGAGCTTCGACAAAGACCGAAGGCAATCCGGTTCTTCACAGTTCAAGAGCCAAGACAAGGGAAGGAAGGATGCCAAGGATGGCGGTCAGTACACTGTTCCTGCAGGACCAAAGTGTTTTGGGTGTCACGGGTTTGGACACATGAAGAATGAGTGTCCTACTTATCTGAAGAGCATTGGGAAAAGCAAGGCTCTAGCTGCAACCCTTAGTGACACTGAGCCTGAAGATGATTCCGATGATGAGGATGACGGAATCCTAAATGCTTTCACTGCTTCAGTCAATTCTACTGATGGAATTGTTGAAGAAGAAGAAGAAGAATTGGTGGACACTGAATGTGAAAAGATGGATGACAAAGATGATATCCATTCAGCCTATGAGAAGCTTTACAAGCTTTCTGAAAAGCATGAGAAGCTATACAGGCTGGCCACCAAGAAGCTCAGTGATGTGGAACTCGACAGAGAAGAATTGTCCACAAAGTTTGATGAGGCAAATCAAACTATTGGTGCACTGAGATTTGAGAATAACTTCCTGGCTGAGAAGACCAAGAAGCTTGAAGCAGAGCTGTTTCAAGTCAGAGCTCAACTGGAGAGGACTTCAAGTGCAAAACTTGATGAGATGCTCAGCAACCAGAAATCTGCTTCAGATCGAACAGGTTTAGGGTATGGTATTTCTATCTCTAACTCTGCTTCTACTAGTTCTACTGTTTTTGTTCCTCCTGCTAATAATGTTAAAATTGAGAACATTGATGATAAAACTGAATTAGCTAGTGAGAACATAGACAAAGAAAAATCCATCTTAGGAGCACCCCCTAAGTTAGAAAAGAAAGATGCTAAACTCCCTAGGGATAAGAAGGCTAACTCTCAAAAGCCTAAACAAAAGAAGCAGCATCTCTGTTATCATTGTGGAGCTGCCGGTCATACTCGACCTAATTGCTACAAGTGGCTAGCCACCCAACAGAGCAACAGTATGACAGCATCTGGAAGCCAAAGTCAGCTTCAATCCTCTCTTGCTCCTCTTGGAGATCTTCTGAAAGCCATCATGTTCCTTTCGAACTTGAACAGTTACAATTCTTCCCCCTCACCGCCGATTCAAGGATTAAATCAAAGGAAAGGCTCTTCCAAGGAGTGGAAGAAAAAGGACTCAAAGTGATTTCATCACTTTCTTTTCCCTTCTTATACTTCTTATTTGTTGCATTGCATGTGTGTTTTGCATTTTTAATTGAGTCAGTCTAGTTTTATGCATTGTTTTGCTTGTTAACATGTTTTTGTGTGTTTACTTTCAGTTTTGTTTATTTTGTTTTTGATATAAAAATAAAAAAAAATTGAAAAATCAGAAAATACAAAAACAGTGTGTGTTTTGTGTACTTTGGTACTTGTGTACCTTAGATGGCCAATGAAACAAAGTTTTCTAAACTTTGTATCCCTTGTAGCTTAGATGAGCATCTTTATGCACAACTAAGCAAGTGAGCTTTGTGGCTCGTGTTTGTGATGAGTAAGATTAGGTTATTTCTTAGACTTAACACTCATATCACTCTTTTTGACGGGTAGGACTAGAAAATCCTAAGAGAAAGGCATAAATAACCATCTCACCACTATTGCCCGCCAATCATTAATGACATCTGTATGCTTCGGCATAGCAAAAGTGTGATGTCAATGACATTTGTGTGCTTAGGCATAGCAAAATTGAAATGTCAAAATATCAATGGGTATTTCTTTTCTTTCTCATAAGCCCATGTATGATATGCTTTAAAAAGAAAATATGCAAAGAGATAAAAAGCAAAAAGATTAAAAATGCTTTAAAATGGTTGCAAGCGTGTATTCTAGGAGATGTGGGAGTTATAGGATGTACCTCAAAGGTGATAGTCCCCATCAAACAGTTATGATTGTGTGTGAGTTAAAGTTATTTGCTCATATCTCAGATCGTCATAACATGTATACACTTATGCAATCTTGCGATGTTTTTCACACACAACACGCAATACTCTTTGCTACTTTTGATACATGTGCAGGTACAAATGTGATTTGGCCATCACAAAGGTTTTACATGTGCTTTTGTATGCTCACTAAACTGTCATGACTTATTTTTGAAATATAAAATTGGTTAGACTTGTTTAGTGTGTGTGTGTGTGTTTTTGGGTGATCCATGTGCTTAAATTTTCATTGAGAGATGATTTTTGAGAGAATTATATGTTGATTGGATCTTGGTTGAGGTGCATGTCTTGATTGCATTCATGTCTGTGTTTTTCAATTCTCGAAAAACTGCATTTCAAAGCTGGCTCGACACCTTCTCGATACCTCCTCGATACCTGGTCAGCTGTCGAGCCTCTAAAGCATTTTTCTTATCGCAATCTCGACACTTCCTCGACACCTGGTGGATCGATCGAGATATCTCTGTCTGCTCGATACCTTCTCGACACCTCGTCGATCGATCGAGCTTCTTGTGTTGGTTGAGCTGTTTGGTACCTCGATACCTCCTCGATACCTTAGCTGTCGAAGGCATATTATCTCGACACCTTTCTCGACAGCATCTCAATACCTCTCGACACCTCTGCTGTCGAGATTTACTGGAGATCCTATTTAAGCCTCTGTCGCGATTTTCTTCGCATTTTTCTCGATCTCTCTTCGATCTGTCCGAGGCGGTTCGTGTTCCTGAGCAGTTTTCTTCTCTCCAACCTTCATCCAACTTGATTTCTGGCACTTTCTTGCTTCAAATCACTTGGTATGATCTTGTTTTCCTTTGTTTTTCATGCATCTCATGTTTTAAAACTTAGGTTTTGGGTTTTTCTTTGAAAACTTTGGGTTTTTCAAAATCATTGAGTTTTTATTGAAATTTTGGGTTGGTTTTTCAATAAAAAGTGTTTAGAATGTCATGCATTGCATTCCATGTGCATTAGAATGATATTTTCATGCATTTAGTTGTGTGATTCTTGAATGTGTGCTGCTAGGATTGGATTGGGCTGAGCCCATGATGTTTTTATTGTTTAGCATGTCACATGATCATGCATTCCCGTGCATACGTCCATTTTGTTCAATAAATTGTCATATTTGAACTGTTTGGGACTTTTCTGATTGTCTACCTCTCTATCTCTTTTCTCATTCTTTTACGTTAGTTGCATCTATGGCACCTAAACGTAAATCCACTCCGGCTCGGAACCCTCTGCGTTCTGGAGCTTCTTCATCTTCTGATACTGCTCCTCATAACCTTCGGTTCCGTGATGGAGATGCCTACAAGGCATTTACTGAGACCTTCTCTAAACGAGGTGTTCATTCGGAACGCCACGTTGTTCTGGCGGACTTCGCCGACACTGACCTTCCCTCTGTCATTCACAGTAGGGGATGGGAGTCACTGTGTGACGTCCCGGTCACTTGTCCTCTCGTGCTGATTCAGGAGTTTTACTCCAACATGCACGGGATTGATCGTTCAGTACCTCTCTTTTTCACTCGCGTTCGAGGTACGCGCATTGCTGTCACACCGTAGCTGGTTACGGATGTGCTTCATGTTCCTAGGATAGAGTTTCCTGACTATCCTACGTGTGAGCGACTGAGGACTGTGTCCAGGGATGAGCTCATTTCTGCTTTCTGTGAGCGCCCTTCTGAGTGGGGTGAGCATATGTACACATCATGTAGACCTTTTGCTAAAGGTCCTAGATTCCTTAACATGGTGATGACATTTGTACTTCATCCTCTCTCCCATTATAACTCTATCACAGAGCCTCGTGCTCGTTTCTTGCTTTCTCTACTTGAGCATTTTACGATAGATTTTCCCTCCCATTTCATTTTCTCTATCATAGATGTTCATTTAGATGCGGCGTCCCGTGATAAGCTTATCTTTCCTTCCGCTATCACGAGGATACTACGCCATTTTTCCATCCCTTTCCCTGTCTCCGACCACTTCACACACATCTCTGCCATAGATGCCGCTACCGTAAAACGTAGTCAGGCACAGTTCAGGGCGAGACAGCCGGATTCCACTCCGCCCTCCCGTTCGGCTCCATCCAGATCTGCTCCATCTACATCGACTCCTCTTCCTTCCTCCAGCGATGTATCCCTTGGAGATATTATGGCGCAGCTGCAGCGCATGGATGCTCGCCTTGATACACTCACCACTGAGTTGTATCAGGTGAACGTTCGTGTTGGTCGTATTGCACGACGGCAGGCGACCATAGGTGGTTTTACATCTGAGGCTTCTCCACCACCTCCTCCAGTTGCTTCAGAGTCTGATGCTGAGGATGATGATGATGATAGTGATGACGATGATGCTTCAGATGATGATGATGGAGATGCTAGCTCTACTGATGAGATGTCTACATGACACTCTACCCTTTGTCACTCGTGACAAAAAGGGGGAGTAGTTTTGGATTTATGAGAGTAGTCATCTTAGGGGGAGAGTTAGTATAGGACATTTTGATAGGGGGAGTGTTCATACTTTTTGAGGGATGTAGTGAGGCTTTAGATGTATCTTTTTCTTTTCATTCTTTATAGATACATTGGTCTTGTATATCAGGTTTACATACATTGTACTTATCTTTCTATATATGTGGATGTATGTTTTTCTTATTCACCTATCTCTTCATGTGTTGTTTCTTTTCTTTCTTTATACACATGTTCTTTATATTTGTATGCAATCTAGTTATTACTGTTTCACACAAGATGCCTTAATGAGTTTTGTTTATAAGTGTTTCAGAAATACAGGTTGTCAAAGTCTACTTGCCATAAACTCTCTTTTTGCAAAGTTCTTCAAGAGTTTGTGTTAGGATAGATTTTATTGTATGTAACAAGTGAATATGAGTTGAGTGATTTATGACTTCTCTCATATGTTCATTTGTTTGTTGTGGTTTTGTCACGGATTGCCAAAGGGGGAGATTGTTAGGACATATGTGTTTACATGTTAGGAACATATGTCATATTTTATGTAAATTGGCTAATCCTTTGACAAAACGCACTCTACTTGTAATTGGGTAGTTCTAGGTGTTTTTAATACTTCAAGAAACTATGTTTCAAGATCAAGTGTTGAAGTCATCAAGTCTGTCCAAGAAAAAGTAAGTTGAAGTGCAGAAGTTTTAAAGCTCGACACCTGCTCGACACCTACCTCGACACCTGCTAGCTGTCGAGACTTAAAAAGTCAGAATTCTAATCTGATTTTCTTGGGATCCGTGAATGTGTTTTTGGGCCTTCTTTTCTTCTAACCCTAAACATATTTAAGGAGTGTTTTAAGAGCCGTCAACATAGACACAAGTTGCATAAGCATTGAGCAATCCTTGTTCAAGCAAATTGTGCTCTGAGACGAAGTTCTTAACCTAGATCATCTTCTTCAAGAAGTTGCTGTGTATTGTGCACCTTAGGGTTTTGTGACCAAGCATCTTCCTGATCTTCATGCATAGGATGATCTGAAGAACTCTGCAGCCAACCTCTCATTCTAAAGTTGGTGATTGAAGTCGCGTACTGGGATCCGCGCATCTGGTTAGTCACGTACTTAGGAGCCGTGCATCAAAGGTGGGAACTGTCGCTACAGATCAAGTCCAATTGGGTATTGGGGTAAGGGTTCAACTGTAGGTTGGTAAGGTACTTGGGATTCCTTATTTGTAACCGCTTGATTTGATAATAGTGGAGTTTCGGGAGTGGTGACCTGAAATCACCCAGTGGGGTTTTTGCCGTTAGGGTTTTTCCCCATTCGTGAACAAATCACCGTGTCATTTATTTTCCGCTGCATATTTAGTTATTCGGTGATTTGTTTGTGCTACCACGTATTTGCATGTTAAATTGATTAATTAATAACTTGGTTAAATTAATTAATTAGTTTAAATCACAAGGGGTCATTCAATTTGTGGCCTATCAATAGTCTTCTTTTTTGTAGGGCAACTATAGAAGAATGTAAAAAGATGTTGGAGATTTTGAATATGTATGAGGAGGCATCGGGGAAAAAGTCAATAAAAACAAAACTGCATTATTCTTTAGCAAATGCACTCTAAGAGAAATGAGACATGAAATAAAGGTGGCTTTTAGTGTTCCGAAGATCATGCAGTATGAGAGGTACTTGGGTCTTCCTTCTTTTGTGGGTAAAAGGAAAAAAGCAAGCTTCAACTACATCAAAGAGAAAATATGGAGGAAGTTACAAGGTTGGGAAGGTAAATTGCTCTCGCAAGCAAGTAGGGAGGTGCTACTAAAATCAGTCATACAAGCTATCCCCACCTACACAATGGGTTGTTTTAAAATACCCATTGGCTTGTGTCATGAAATTGAAGCCCTAATTAAAAATTTTTGGTGGGGGCAACGTAGTGATCGTAAAAAGATTCATTGGATTAAGTGGAAGGAAATGACAAAATCCAAATCAGTGGGTGGAAAGGGTTTTAGAGATTTAGCTATGTACAATGACTCTACTAGCAAAGCAAGCATAGCGACTTTTGCACAACAAAACATTTCTACTCTACAAGGTATTCAAGGCCCGTTTTTTCCCAAATACTACAATCATGGAAGCTGCCGACTCAAGAATGGGATCCTATGGAAAAGTATTCTTAGAGGAAGGGATATTATTCAAAGAGGAGCTAGATGGAGGGTTGGAAATGGGGAGAAGTTTAATATATGGCAGCAACGGTGGTTACCAAGAAAACATCCACCACATCTTTCGATCTGCCCCATACAGGATTTTGAAAACTCAACAGCGTCTTGCTTGATTGATCAGTCCACACGGCAATGAAGGGTAGACTTGGTGGATGGTTTATTCAGTGAGGAAGATGTTGAGTTAGTTAAGTCAGTGCCTCTAAGTCATGTTGAAGCTGAGGATGTGCTATTTTAGCCGTACACCAAGAATGGGGTCTACACATGCAGATCAGGCTACCGATTCCTCAAAGAAGAAGCTGAAATGGAAGTCACAAACCAGGTTCCACCTCTTCAAGAAAAGCATGTATGGAACGCAATTTGGTCGATGCAAGTTCCGCAGAAGGTTAAAATGTTTGTTTGGAGGGCCTGCCGAAATGCAATGCCAACGAAACACGCCTTGATGAGACGCACTGTTACTGGTGACTCAATATGTGATCGCTGCCAAACTGATGTTGAAGACCCTCTTCATGGATTGTGGACTTGCACCAAGCTAGATACCGTCTGGGCTGACCACTCAGTGTGGGATTTCAAAAATTCCACCAGTTTTATGGACTTTAAAGACCTAGTTTCATGGATAATAAAGGAAGGGAAGCAACTGGATCTTTTTGTAATCATAGCTTGGTCAATTTGGAGCCAAAGGAATCGGGTTCGGGTGCAAGAATCAACCATTGATCTTCATCAGGTAGCAGTTGCTACAAAAACCAACTTGGACGATTTCCATAGGTCAATACAGGGGTGGGAGTCTTAGAGGCGACGGGTTGTTCATACAACTCAAAACCACTAGCGTCCTCCTCCAATGGAAGTGGTTAAAATTAATTTTGATGGGGCGACGTGTTCAAAGGAAAAAAAATCTGGTATTGGGGTGGTGGTTCGAGATGTTAACGGCTTGGTTCTAGCCACATGTGTGAAGAAAATACATAAGTCATATAAGGCAGTGGATATTGAGTCTATGGCAGCAGCTACAACCCTAACCTTTGCAACAAACCTCGGTTTTCGACTCATTATTCTTGAGGGAGATTCACTGGAAGTAATACAAGCTTTGCAAGACAAAACAGAGTCACTAACACCTTCAAGTTTACTGCTTGAGGATGTCAAAAGTTTGTCCCAAAATTTTGAATTATTGCTATATTCTCATACAAAAAGAGAAGGCAATGCTATAGCTCATAGTCCGACAAAATATGCTTTAAGCATACCAGATTTTTTAGCGTGGATGGAGGATGTTCCACCACACATTCAATCTATTGTACAAGCTGATTTAGCTATTTTACAGTAATAAAGATCAGTTTTTCCCCCTCTAAAAAATAATATAAAAGAATTAATCGATAGTTTTTCAACTTGTCCCAGCTAGATCTTCAACTTAAATGACAAGTCATTAAATATAATAATAAAGATAAAAGAGATTATTAATAAATTAAAATTTTTGAAAAGTAGACAAATTATCACTAAAATCCATGACAAAAGTTCTAATCAAATAAACCAATGACACGTTAATAGCAAAATATTTGAGAGAAGAAATGTCATATACTTGAGTAGAAATTTGCATACATAGCTCCAGTCGAATGTGGAACGGCAACAGTCGATTCGCCGATTGACTCAGGGCATGGATCGATGTAGATTGCTACGGCAGCCCAAGTCCGAGCTGTAGTCATGCATGCAGAGATGTTATTGCCACAATCGTGGTGGATAGCATGCTTGCCTTGGCAGCATGCACGTGAGGCTACCATATTTGGGCATGTTGGGATGCCCAAATAACCACCTTTGGGCATGCTAGCATGCCAATGGCAGCCCCTCATGCATGCTGCCAATACCATGGCATGCCTGCATTCATGTATGCTGGCAGGGGCGGATTGATGCATTTTGAGGCCTAAGGTTAATACAAAAATTGATACATTTTATATATTTAAATATAACTTTAAAAAATTAAATATTACTTAAAACTCTACTATCTTATTTTAGATGCAAATTATTATTAATTAACATGAACCTCGTAGAATTGTTTTTTAAGAAGTCTATAGATACAAAAAATTGACAAAACTTTTCACACATGTTGATGTGGTAGATTAATAGTGGCAAGTAAAAGAGTAATGTTAGTGGTGAACCTAGATAAAAACTAGTAAAAGTTTGCCAACTCAACTATTATGAAAAATGTTGTGAATTTTTTTTTTTTTTTTTTTTTTTTTTTGTGCATTGCTCTCTTCTTCTTCTTCTTCTTCTTTTTTTATAAGTGCTAAATTCACAATATTTTTCACAACAAATTCTAGGTGTTAAGTTGTTACTTATTCTAATTTGAACACACCACTAAAATTATTATTTTACCATTATAACAATATGTAACAATCTGTTACTTAGGATTTATTGTAAAAGTGTTGCGAAAACTATTATTGACATAGCATTTCTCTCTTTTTTTCTTGTTTTTCATTTGATAAAAAATTATTATTTTATTTATTGGCTAATATTTCAACTTAATTAATACTTTACAATGAAAGAAATAACTATATTGGTTAAAATTTGGGGGCCTTTTTTCTTCTTAGAGCCTTAGGCAACCGCCTCAATTGTTTATAGTATAAAGTCAGCACTGTATACTGGCATGCCCAAATAACCTTATTTTTCCCAAATTATATTCCTAAATTCCTTCTATGATTTTAGGGAGGGTCCCAACAATCGGTTAGGCATTCCAAGCATTTTTCTAATTTTTTATGATTTTTCCTAACTTTCGACTTTCAAAAATCATTAAAAAAAAAAATATGTTGAATTTGGCTTCAAAAAAAATGTATGAGTACACAAGCTCGAGCACGCTTACGCAAAGAGTTAAGCATGCGTACGCATGCTCAAGCTCATGTACACATGCTGACCTTGTAGTCCAAGACTATCTAAGAACTTCTCTTACTTTTAGAGACTTGAGCAGTAAACTATACACGTGTAGGACTTAGAGCAAACTCGCAAACTGAAACTATGAATTCAAATTATATATCTCACTTTATTTTGCGTTCCACTTTATACTTCACCAATCACAATATGCCATGTGTTTGATTATTTTCTATTTTGAACTTTGGTTATTTTATAAGAAAAGTTCAATAAATACATTGCAAGTTGTAATTGATAAAGTATAAAGTAGGATTGAGGATTTGTATTCGAAACTTGTAAAAAAAAATAGTCTTGGAATTAGAGATTAATAAATGAAAAGGAAAAAAAGAAAAAACAAAAACAAAAAACTAGGCCAAACTAACTAGTGAGTCTAGATTATGTATATTAAGAGCATTAGCATTAGCTCATGTAAAAGAAGAGTTGAGCATTAGCATTAGCATTAGGTTATATTTACCAGACAAAGAGGCATGAATTCAGAGCTTTTTTATATGGATCTTCATGTAGAAATCAAGGACCATTCTTCTAGATTTCATCCATATATTCGAGAATGATGAGTGACTCAATAAGTGGTTTTCCATTAACAACAAGTACAGGAACCTTCTTATGGATAGGGTTGTACTTGAACAGCACTAAGCTTTTGTTCTCCAAATCTTCTTCCACGTACTCATATTGTATATCTTTAATTTCGAGGGTCAGTTTCACAAGCCTAACGAAAGGATCACTAGCCCACATTCCATGCAGCCTCACTTTGTTTTCCTCCGCCATCTCTGTGTGTGATATTGAGATTCAAATTGCAATGGAAGCCTTACATACGTAGTCAACTTTCTTGGAAAAAACAAACAAATAAAGAAATCACAATGCTTCGTCATAGATTACGTCGGTCACTAGTCCCATTTTTATTTTTCGCCATTCATATTTGTCATCACTAATCAATAGCCTAATAAACTAATAGTTATACAACTTTTTTTTTTTAATAGTCATACAACTATTTTATACATAAGATGGATAGAGCGAAACATGTATACGGTCATAAAGAACAGAATAGTGAAAGCATCCCTATAGATAACCAAGCAATCAGTATCTGTAACTGTAAGTATAATATCTCCAACGGTATATATCCGATCAATAAGCCAGGATATATTTACCATACAAAGAGGCATGAATTCAACCATTAATTTTTTACTAACCTGTTTATACACATTAATAAATATTAGCATTGATATACCATGTTGAATATGCTAGAGTGGATGCGGAAGAGGAAGCATAGAATAGGAACACTGTGAACACGAGAGTTACGTGGTTCAACCTTGACGGCCTACATCCACGGAGGAATCCCTTAAGGGCTACATCTTTATTATATGAGAGTGTAGTACAATAACATGTGTTACAATGAACCATAACATGGGTATATATAATAGACTAAACCCTAGACTAACAGACTTCTAGTACAAGTAGGAGACTTAGCTTGCACACAAAGTAGAATTAGGCTTGGGCCTATTACATTGGGCTAATATAACTAATATATATCTCTAACACCCTCCCTCAAACTCAAGGCGGAAGCTCGATGAAGGCTTGAGGTTGGATAAGCATGAGGAGATCACTTGAAGATGCCTTGAAAAATACCTTTAAAGAAACCACAATGAATAATATGCCAATTGACCAATTTCGGAGCTTCAAATGAAGAAACGGAGTCCAAAATTGGAATCTACGCGAAAAACTGAGCAAGATAGGCCTGTTGGAAATTTTTGACTTTTGATCAACGGTCAACGCAAAAAGTCAAAGTCAACTGGTCCATGGTCAAAGTCAACGGATACTGGTCCGGGTCGGTTCCGGGTTTCCGGGTCGGGTCACGGATCGGGTAGCAGAGCTGCTGACGTCATCCTATGACGTGTCGCTGACGTGGACTAGGGCTGATGTGGACGTGCTACATGGCTGCTGACGTGGAGTGATGACGTCATCCAGTGACGTCAGATGACATCAGCAGCAGTTTTTCGGCGCGTGGTAGGAGCGTGCGATGTTCACCGGCACGTGGAGGAGAATCTCGAAATCCTAGAGGCGCGTGAGGGCGCGTGCGACATCCGATGAGCTCCAGATTTCTCGGTTTTGCAGATCGGCGGGCTACAAGGCTATTAGGGCGGCGCGTGTAACTACAGGAGGATCTGAACATGAGAAATCCTCGGCGGCACGTGGAGAAGTTGGTAGAAACCTCTTTAGCGCGTGGAGGCGCGTGCAGCATTCAGTGGTGATCGGACTTCTAGGTTTTTCTCGCGGGATGCCGCGGGGCACGTTTGTGTGGTTGGTTTCATGAGGCAAAGCTTGAATTTGCACAGATCTAAGATTGATGTCACGGGTTTGCTTGAGTTTATAGATTTTGAACATAGCACTGAGCCACGGTGGCTGCGAGATGCCATGGGGTCTAAATCCAGCAAACAAGCAAGTGACTTCTGATGGTGGTGTGCACTGAGAATCTTCTTTGCATGCTAGAGATGTTTGTTTGATGCCAAGAACGAAGTTTGGCTCTGATACCATGATAAATATTAGCATTGATATACCATGTTGAATATGCTAGAGTGGATGCGGAAGAGGAAGCATAGAATAGGAACACTGTGAACACGAGAGTTACGTGGTTCAGCCTTGACGGCCTACATCCACGGAGGAATCCCTTAAGGGCTACATCTTTATTATATGAGAGTGTAGTACAATAACCTGTGTTACAATGAGCCATAACATGGGTATATATAATAGACTAAACCCTAGACTAACAGACTTCTAGTACAAGTAGGAGACTTAGCTTGCACACAAAGTAGAATTAGGCTTGGGCCTATTACATTGGGCTAATATAACTAATATATATCTCTAACACACATGTAGGACCTGGAGCAATCCCGCAAACTAAAACTGTGAATACAAATTATCTATTTCACTTTAGTTTGTGTTCCACTTTATACTTCACCAATCATAATATGCCATGTGTTTAATTATTTTTCATTTTAAACTTTGGTTATTTTATAATAAAAGTTCAATAAATACATTGCAAATTGTGATTGATAAAGTATAAAGTGTGATTAAGGATTTGTATTCGAAACTTGTAAAAAAAAAAAAGTCTTGGAATTAGAGATAAATAAATGAAAAGGGGGAAAAAAAAAAAAGCAAAAACAAAAACAAAAAACTAGATTATGTATATTAAGAGCATTAGCATTAGCTCATGTAAAATGGCACAAGGGCCAATTCTGCCCATCCAACCCCTGTAATCATCCACATCAGTATATGCATCTATTGTACAAAATACATTTTTAGTATAGTACTTTTGTATACTACTATTGTGCATTTTTTGTTTTTATTCTTGCTTTGTGTATCCCAAGAAAGAAGGAAAAATATGTGTTTCCATTTTTCAATAAAAAATCAAGAATTTTGAAACATTAACCCAAAAAAAAAAAAAAAAAAAACTGATGTTTGTGGTGTCACTTATGTGTCTATATCAAAGTGATGTTAATACAACATAATTTGTCACTTTAGTAAGTTGGGGAATATAAAAAAAATATATATATATATATATATTGCTCAAAATAAAAAGTCAAAGAGTTTTGAAACATTAACAAAACTAATAATCATTGTTAGTGATGGGTCTATATCACAGTGATATATTTTTCCAAGAAAATTTGTCAAAAAATTGTCTACAATAGTGCTCCACCTTAGAGTCTTGTAAGTTGTAAGTTGTAGCTTAGAAGTATTGACTACTCTTATTTACAAGAAGTGGCAGCTCTAAGAATTTTTTCTAGGAGGTCATTAAGAAACTTAAATTAAACAAAATTTAATATAAAAAAAAAGAACTTGAATATATTGAGTTATCGAAAAAAAAACACACAAATACATGAAGTTTTACAATTTCCTTTTACAAGTTTTCATATTTTGAAATCATCTCATGATAATTTATTATTAGTTGTTATTATCTATTGTCAATGTAAGTATATCCATTTTATTTTGTTAATTTTGTATAGTTTTTTTTTTTTTTTTTTTTTTGATGCAATTGTGGTTATATACTTGTCATTTTTTTAATAAAAATATTTTAAACTAAATGACAAAACTCAACTCCACTTGCACTATATAATTATTAACTCTCACAACCACACTCATCCATACATAAATAATACACTGAGTTGTTGTTTAATTGTGGGATCAACTGATATGTGACTAGGGTGTGCAAAAATATTTTTAAGAGTATATATATATATATATATATTTTTTTTTTTTTCAAGTCAGGGGGTTCATTTGAACCCCCTGAAGTGTATGTGCAGCCACCCTTATTTACAAGGAGAGACGATGATCAACTCCCCACTCCCCCAGGACTGTAACTATCAAAATAAAAACTCAATAGCTTTTAAACTATAACAAAAAAATAAATTTAGCAACATAAAAATTTTCACACACACACACACATATACATGTAGGGACAAAGGCCAAGAGTCACATATTGGGCCTTGGGCCTAGCCGAGGACTTTGTCTGTCCGAGGAAGATAAAACAACAGCGAGAGCACCAAGCTCATAACCCTATAAGTAAAGTACAAATGGGAAGACTGAGAAAGCTGGTCCGAGGAGGATCAGCTCCTCGGATAAGTAGGGCATGGATCAAACGTATACCTCATCATTCAAGGTAAACCTTCCAGGACGATCTACCGATAGAGACAGGCAATGTGATCGTGTAAAAGGGATGGGAGTTCAAAGTAATCTAAGAAAAAGCTGGTACCGCCGCATTTAATACACTGCAGCTACTTTTCTGGCCGCATTTATTCTGAACAGTGTTGTAGCTACTTTTCTGGCCACATTTATGTGAAAAAGACCCCTGAACGGCGTTGCCTCGGTTACCGCAACCCACATAAAGCCAGAAGGGGTGTCTGATGGGACATGCACTCAAGTAGGGGCTCAAACGATCAACAAGTGTAGGGACAGGATAATCCAAAGTGACCTATATAATGTAAAAGACCCTCCATGAGTGGGGGATCAGTAAAAATATAGAAAAGAGACTGTAGCAACCAGAGTTGCACTTGTAACCAGTTTCATCAACCTATACAGGGATTTGTCTCCTCGGACAATATATTTACCCCACCTTACGTGCTTTGTTCTTGTATGATTGTCTTACGAAACCACCCTAGCCGTTGTGATACTCATTAGGGCCTAGTTCTCCAACCCACTCTCTATAAATTTATTGTATTTGGCTCGTTAACCCACAATCCCACACTTATTGGGCTTGGGCTGTAAACCGTGACCCTACAATATATATTGCAACTATTAATATAACCTTTTTTAATTGGTATATAATAAAATTCATTTTAATGATGTGCAAGTTTCACAATACATTCCAAAAGAGCACCAATAAAGGCAACTACTAATGAAATCCAATAAGAAGAAGAAATTTTACGGTTGCTTATATATGAAGTGATGTTATTCCAATAAAAATAGTGAGCTTAACAACTTGTAAAAATATTTAGTAAAAAAGTCACTTATGTGTCTATATCAAAAGTGATGTTAATCCAACATAATTTGTCACTTTAGTAAGTTGGGGGAAATAAAAAAAATATTGCTCAAAATAAAAAGTTAGAGAGTTTTCAAACATTAACAAAAATAATAATCAATGTTAATGGTGGGTCTATATCATAGTAATATATTATTCCAAGAAAATCTGTCAAAAAATTGTCTACAATATTATCCCACCTTAGAGTCTTGTAAGTTGTAAGTTGTAGCTTAGAAGTATTGACTACTCTTATTTACAAGGAGAACTGATGTTCAATTGCCCCCTCCTTCATGACGGTAAGTCTATAACTATCAAAATAAAAACTCAATAGCTTTTAAACTTTAACAATAAATAAATAAAACACTAAATTTAGCAACGCAAAAATTTTCATATATTTATATATATATATATATATATATATATATTGCAACTATTAATATAACATTTTGTAATTGATACAAAATAAAATAGATTTCAGTGATGTGCAAGTCTTCATAATGCATTCCAAAAGAACGCCTATGAATGCAACCACAAATGAAATCCAATGAGAAGAAAAAATTTCTAGTTGCTTATATGTGAAGTGATGATATTCCAATAAAAAATACTGACCTCAACAAGTTGTAAAAAAATTTTACTAAAAACTTTGTCTCTAATTTAATTTTGCTTAAGTTGGAAATTTAAAAAAGCAACGGCATTAATTATTTGTCAAGAATGGGATTCGAACCCATGCCCTTTCGGACCAGTACCTGAAACTGGCGCCTTAGACCAACTCGGCCATCTTGACAATTTTTAACAAGCTGTCGCAAGAGAAAATATTTGTTTAAATCTACGAGTGATAATCAGATACTCCTGAGTCATGGCTACGCGTTCCCGCGCTCGGTCAAACCAAATCTTCTGTATGCTCTGTCTCTAATTCTGTTGCTTTATGAATCCAAATGAATACTCTCCTCAATCAAAACTTCCATACAAAATTCCCACTTTTGGCATCAAAACTCATATCTTCTCTTGCAGTTATTGAAAAATCACCAACTTTTTTAGCCAAACATGAACACAATCTTACTACTTCTTTTGACCCATTTCAGTTCTTCAGTGAGAATAGCAATTCCACTCAATGCACCATCAGAAATACAAAATTTATACATACCCATTTGCTCAAATCAGCTGCTTTACAATCTAATATCTTTGCTGCAAATTCTTTACTCCATTGGTATTGTAAATCTGCTGCCATGGTTGATGCACTCAAACTGTTTGATACAATGCCTCAACCAAATGTTTTTTCTTGGAATATCGTTATTTTGGGTTGCAATCAGAATGATTTATTCGAGGATTCGTGGAGGATTTTCTGTAGGATGCATTCGTTGGGTTTCCAGCTCAATGAGATAACCTGTGGGATTGTTCTTTCTGCTTGTACTGCTTTGCAGGCTCCTATGCTTGGTACGCAGGTTTATTCGCTTTCCATGAAAAATGGATTCTTTTCGAATGGTTATATTCGGGCGGGAATGATAGATTTGTTTGCAAAACATTGTAGCTTCAAGGATGCCTTAAGGGTGTTTCATGATGTTTCATGTGAGAATGTGGTCTGTTGGAATGCTATTATCTCTGGGGCTGTTAGAAATGGAGAGAACTCGGTTGCCTTGGGTCTTTTTCGCCAAATGTGTTGTGGGCCTCTTCAGCCAAATAGTTTTACATTTTCAAGCATTTTAACTGCCTGTGCAGCACTTGAAGAACTTGATATTGGAAAAGGAGTTCAAGGGTGGGTGATTAAATGTGGTGCTGGAGATGTCTTTGTGGGAACTGCTATTGTCGACTTGTATGCCAAGTGTGGAGATATGGAAGAAGCTGTTAAGGAATTC
The DNA here is from genome assembly GCA_023736055.1 of Quercus glauca. Lineage (NCBI taxonomy): Eukaryota > Viridiplantae > Streptophyta > Magnoliopsida > Fagales > Fagaceae > Quercus > Quercus glauca. Next base: position 18,514,494 of record CM043324.1, on the reverse strand, counting down.
TCTCGGATGCCATCACGCAATGTCGTTTCTTGGACTTCAGTCATCTCTGGTTTTGTGCAGAAGGATGATTCTACTTCTGCCCTCAAGTTTTTCAAATATATGAGAGAGCTGGACGTGGAAATAAATAAGTACACTGTTACTAGTGTACTAACTGCATGTGCTAAACGAGCCATGATTGAAGAGGCAATCCAAATCCATTCCTGGATATTAAAAACTGGGTACTATTTAGATGCGGCAGTGGGGGCTGCTTTGATTAATATGTATTCAAAAATAGGAGCTCTTGATCTATCTGAGTTGGTCTTTAAAGAGGTGGGAAATATAAAGAATATGGGTACATGTGCTGCAATGATATCTGCTTTCACTCAGAATCAAAACTTTAGGGGAGCAATTGAATTGTTCCAGAGGATGTTACAAGAAAGTGTGAGACCAGATAAGTTTTGTACTTCTAGTCTCTTGAGCATTATAGGTTGTTTATATTTAGGAAGACAGATCCACTGTTACACTCTTAAAACTAGTTTAGTATCTGATGTTTCTGTGGGTTGTTCGCTTTTCACTATGTACTCAAAGTGTGGTAGTTTGGAGCAATCATACAAAGTTTTTGAGCAAATCCTTGAGAAAGACAATGTTTCATGGGCTTCAATGATTGCCGGTTTTGCAGAACATGGCTGTTCAGATCAAGCTATTCAGTTATTTAGAGAAATGTTGTTTGAAGAAATAATACCTGATCAGATGACCTTAACTGCAACTCTAACTGCATGTTCTGCTCTTCGTTCTATAAGAAAGGGTAAAGAACTTCATGGTTATGCTCTCCGTTTTGGAGTTGGCAAAGATATAGTTGTCGGTGGTGCACTTGTGGGTATGTACTCAAAATGCGGCTCCCTAGAATTGGCAAGTAGAGTGTTTGATATGCTTCCTGAAAAAGATCAGGTTGCGTGGTCATCTTTGGTTTCAGGGTATGCCCAAAATGGGTACATTGAAAAGGCCCTTATGCTGTTCTGTGATATGCTGATGGCTGATTTCACCATTGACTGTTTCACAGTTTCATCAGTGCTGGGGGCGGTTGCACTTTTGAATAGATCAGGCATTGGGACTCAACTGCATGCCTATATTACAAAGTTGGGCTTAGATTCAGATGTTTCTGTTGGCAGTTCACTGATGACTATGTACTCAAAATCTGGAAGCTTAGGAGATTGTCGTAAAGCGTTTGATCACATAGTGAATCCTGATTTGATAGGTTGGACAACCATGATTGTCAGCTATGCTCAACATGGGAAGGGTGCTGAGGCTTTGAGTGTCTATGAGCTTATGAGGAAAGAAGGAATTAAACCAGATTCAGTGACTTTTGTTGGGGTTTTGTCTGCTTGTAGCCATAATGGATTGGTTGAAGAAGCCTATATCCATCTTAACTCAATGGCCAAAGACCATGGAATTGAGCCTGGTTATCGTCATTATGCCTGTATGGTTGATCTTCTTGGTCGGTCAGGGAGACTGAAAGAGGCTGAACAGTTCATTAACAATATGCCTGTCAAACCTGATGCTTTGGTTTGGGGAACCCTGCTGGCTGCTTGCAAATTACATGGAGATATTGAGCTTGGAAAGCTAGCAGCCAAAAAGGTTATGGAGTTGGAGCCATGTGATGCTGGAGTTTATGTTTCCTTGTCAAACATTTGCGCAGATATGGGCCAATGGGAAGATGTCCTGAAGATTAGAAGCCTGATGAAGGGAACTGGAGTGACAAAGGAACCTGGTTGGAGCTCTGTGTGACACAGTTGCAATATGAATGGTGAGTCTCGATAACTTATGATTGTGAACATTTAGTTTCGTGTCTGTGTGGTGTTCTCATATAATGCCCCTTAGAAGTTGTGGAACAAGGAAAGTTGATAGATGTCTGAAGAGTAAGCAAACCAACGCAGAAGGACTTTAATTGATGGGAAGACAATGCTATGCCCAATAGCACATTCTGTTTAGACAAATTTTATGGCCTTTCATATTGCTTTTCAATTTTCTCTTGGTTTTGCATTTATAGTTTCTAACTTCAGTGTTGGATGGGGTTTTACCTCTTATGTTCTCATTCTTCTTTTTGTTTTAAGCTTTCCAGTTTACAGCCTACAGACATCTACATTATCTTATTGCATTATTCATGTAAACTATTAAGTTAAAATACCACTAGAATATCTTCTAGTGTGAAGGCCAGCTTTACCAATCGAAAGTAGAAGCATTCTCTGCACATAAATTTGCTGATTTGTATCGCTGCACTTCCTTGCAGAATAACTAGTCTACATCTCACCAAGAGTGGTATTAAAGTTTCAGAGTAAATCAGGCAGATCTGGTGGTGACCTGTTCAAAAATTCAAGAGTTTGGACACTTCATATAAATACAGGGTGATAAAACCTACATTCTTTTAGTCCAGTAAAGAGGGCAACACAGATAACTCAGGCTAATGGAAACTTTTCTGACTCTGAACATATGTAAGTCATCCATTGTATTCATGCTTCTTTAACTCTCTTCACATGAAAATATGCAAGGTGGTCTATGTTTATTACTTGGGGACATGAGCATATCCTATGCATGCATGGGTCCTTATCTCAGATTGTCTACTATTCCTCAATCTACCTTCTTTGATGTTTGTAATATTTTTTTGTACTGAACTTTAAGTAATTACTAATGACTACAAAGGAAAGGACCCAAATAACTTACCAATCAAAAGAATAGTTAAGATGAGGCTGCTGGAACAATGGTGCTAAATTTTGTCAGTGTTATAATTTGGTAATATATTTATTTGTTTTTCTATGGCTTTTCATACACATGATACTGCAAAATAACATCACCAAACTTTCTAAATAATGCATTCAACCCAATGCTATAACAATTTGAGGAATGAGCTTGTTATTTGGTTGATTGACATTTTACATCATGGTCATGAATCATGATTTTGGTGGCCACATCCCAAAATCAACTAACTATGATAATTTTAGTAAATACTACATGGCTGTATATGCATGGAGAGAGAAATTTGCATCAACAAGAATAATTACCAATGCTACAATATGTCTTACTGTTGGACTTTTCCACAACTTACCTTATCTCCATATCTTCATTCCAAATCCACATTGATTTAAATGCTCTTATACTTGTTAATATGGCTGAATTTTATCACACTGCTTTGCATCTTTTCAATTCCCTGTCATATGCAATCAGAGATTTACTTTATCAGTTATTTGTTTTTTCTTCCATTACTATTAGTTTTGAGTTGTGAGGGCAGGGTGAGAGAGGGGCGACTGGGGAAGGGTGTGGGAAAGAGGTCATGCCCAAAAGTTTGTACATATTTTCTTCAAATGAATGTATGTTTTTATTGGGATTCCATATGATAGTAGATGAGTTTGTTTCAGTGGGCGTGTGTTTGTGGTTTTACGAATTGTATTTCTATTTCTGAATTCTTACACTATTATATTAAGTTTTTGAACCTGCTGTATTTTTTCTTGGTCAGAATGTTCACCATCATGAACATGATATTCAGCATTTTTGAATAAAAGTTTTATTACCTATCAAAAAAAAAATATGATAGTAGATGAGTTATATAACATGTAAGTTTTTCCTCTTTCTTCTGCATGAGCATTGAGATCATTCCCAACTGTTTTTCCTATCCAATCCAATTCCGTACTTGAACTGTCTCCTCTTCAAACATTTAATTTTGCTTTCTTTTTTGAACTGCTTTGTAGTCTGAATGTGGATATCTATCATGTTCCATTGATGAAATATTGCAAAGATCGAAAGGTGACATGCTGCAAGGATATTTGCCAGGGTTTAATATGCTCTTTCAGGCCTGCGGTTGCTCTTAGCTTCGAATATAAGAAAAAATGAGCTGAAGGCCGAGTGGACACTGACCGCACAGTTCAGGATGTGTAGAATGACATGGTTGTGATCTGTGATTGCATATCATATGCAGAAGGGAGCAGACCCTTTTTTTGGGTGATAGGTTTTCTATTATTGTGGCTAAATTACAATTACAACGGGCCTTTGCTTGAAAAAAAAAATAGCACCAAATGTTTGGATATTGGGTTGTTCATTTTTCATTATAATTTGTACAGACATTATATATGCAGTATTTTGCCAGTTTGCTATGAAGGGTGTGCCTCCAGAGGCTTCAGCATTCAATGACCCTTATTGACCAATCACCTGGTGATATAAGAAACTGGCAAGCCAAACTTGCACTGCAAACAAGAAATCCTAACATGAGCATCCAGCAACACAAGTTTTTGTACAATTTAAAGGAATTGAAAGTTGAAACAATGATTTTTGTGATATTGGGGCTTATGTGCAATTGTTGAAAGTTTATGGGTTACAATAACATTTCTGAAAGGTTAGGAGTCTTTGTACAATCTAAAGGAAGTTGTGGGGTCAAAAAGTAATTTAATGAAAGTTGTTGGAATTTATGTGAAGTTTATGAGTTCTTGGGCTTTGTTTTCAGGGTTATGAGTTGATTTGATTTGGGCTTGGACATGGCTCTTAGTGCTCGTTTGTTTCAGCTTTTAGAAGCTGAAACGCACATTTTGAAGAAAGCTGGAGTCCAAAGCCCATTTGGTTCAACACAAACGCAACTTTTTTGAAAAAGTTGTGTTTTGGGCCAAGGCATAAAACGCACAAGCCATTATGGAGCTCTGGAGGTCCATTTTACAAAAAGTCCATGCACATTCTGAAGCTATCTATTGGGCTCTTCGGGCAATTACCAAATTACCCTTGATAAATCATCAGTTCTCACGCTGTCTCTCATTCCTCTCATCTCATCTCTGTGCTCTGCCCTAAAGCCCTGAAGCTCACTCACGCCTCTCATCTCTTCTCTCTTCTCTTTGCTCTGCCTTCTCCGTGGTAAAAGTCTCTCTTGCCTTTTGTCAAAAGGACCCAAAACTCTGCTAAAAAAAGCAATAATATCATGGTACAAGACTCATAAAACCACATTAAACTACACAAAAAAAAAAAAAATAAGAGTTGAAGAAAAGCACACACCTTGTGAGGTTAGTTGAGAAAACAAGGAAGACCTAGTTCTTGATTCAGCTAAAGAAATAGACCCAGATGAAGAAAATTTATGGAAGTGAGTGAAAACTTAGATGGGTTTTCTTCTTGGGGTTGAGAGCTTAACACAGTGTTAGCTAAGAAAGCAGAGCAAACAAAAAAAAAAAAAAAAAAACATAGAGGTGGCTTTGTGGTTTTGGGTGGACAAAGAAGTGTTATTTTATTATTCTAATAGGGTCAAAGAAAGTGGTTTGTGGTTGATAAGTGAGGCTGAGAATTAGTGGCTGAGAGATCTCCATCTAAAAAAAAAAAGGAAATATGGATGAAAAGAAAACAAAATAAGGAAAAAAATAAAATAAAGAATAAGAAATTAAAATTGAGAAATGCTATCACAATATTTTTACAATACTTTCACAATAAATCTTAAGTAGTAGGTTATTATTAGCTAATATTGGTGAGAAAAAAAATATATTTTTTTTAGAAAGAGAAAAAAAAATTGTAATAGTACGTTCAAATTAAAATCAGTATCAATTATCACAATAATTTCACAATACTTTCACAATAAATCTTAAGTGGTAGGTTATTATTAGCTAATATTGATGAGAAAAAAAATAATTTTTTTAGAAAGAGAAAAATTGATTTAAGTATATGAAATAGTTGATTTAAGTATGAAATAAACTCACATCCCAAAAAAAAAAAAAAGTATGAAATAAACTCCCTTATATATACATTGTCCTTTTAGATAATTTATCCTTCAAACTGCCACTTTTATAAGTGCTAGCTAAACATTTAGCTTTTTCAAAAAACACATTTTAACAGTGTTGAGGGTCATTTTTGTAAAACAAGTCCAAACCCAGCAAAGCAAGCAGCAAATAGGAACAGGCAAGCATAAAATAAAACTATTAAGCCCAAGCGGCAGGAGTAATAAATCACAGGCCCATAACATGAACAAATGGGTCTCGAGGAAGCAAATGGGCCCAAAAAAGCCCGGAAAGAGAGAAATGACACCCATGGGCAGTATATGGTATGGAAAAGTGAGAATGGACCGCAGCAGGCCCCAGACAATGTAAACAAAGAAAGTAGGGGTTGATGGCAAGCCCATGAACCCCAAGGATGAGAATGAGGAAATTGGGCCGGGGAAGCCCAATTAAGTTAGTAAAAGCCCATGGGAATGCATAGTAAATGGGCCGAGGAAGCCTAAAGGAAGTAAATGAGCCGCAGGCCCAAGGGAAGGGGACACTAGAGCCCATAAGTAAGAACACCAGTGACCATGTTAAGTCATTGAGGGAAGAAATGAGACGGCAGGCTTGAAACAAGGCCTAACAGGAACAAATTGCCACGGCAGGAAAGTGCCAAGTAAAAGAGGCAGGACATGAGGGCCAACGAGAAATGGGCCAAGAGAAAAGTAAAATTCAGCATTAAAAGAAGTCCAGCTCCAAAGGAAACAGTGAAATATACAAAACGGCCCACGTAAAAGAACAAAGAAGCATGGCAGACGATGTGAACAAAGCTCCAAACCGCGACAAACACATGGGCCACAGGCGAATTGTGAACGTACGTAACAGGAAAGCACGCACAAGGCCCAGGCACCACCAGCCTGTACCCAGCCAATATGGGACGTGGTGGGGGCCATGGGTCAGAGGTAAGAGGTAAGGGGGTGTGGTTTGGTGGTGGGGAGAGGGGAAAAAATCTATTTTTGCGCTTCCCGTCCAAGCCATTTTGGGAGGTACGTCCTGCTGGGATGACAGACCTCCTAAAAAAGGTAAGGTTGGATGGGAAACGTTGGGTGCATGCCATGGAGAGAGAGAGAAAGCATTTACGCCATGGCAGGAGAAAGTGCCACGGCGGACAAAGAAACAACACGGACCTGCCTTTGTCTGGCAAGGGTAAGTGATACACTGACGAGCTCCTGGATGGTCGGCAAGTACGCCCAGTCCAGACAAAGGCCATTAAGGGGTAAGGTGGTAAAATCCGGTCACGGCAGGCCCTATAAAAGGACCCTTGCCATGCCCTGTAAAATGGATCAAAAGACAGAGGAAGGAAAAAATATAAGGAAAACCAAAAGAAAAAGAAAGAAAAGAAGAAAAGATAAGAAAACAAAGAGAAAAACAAAGAGCAAGGGTAATGGGCATGCACCAATAGATCGGTTCCTTTCTCTCCCCCTCAAAATCCCACTCCCTGGGAAACGACTAAGTTATAGGAATTCCTTCAGGCACTTATCACTTAGGTCCGATTCCCTCAAAACTATTAATCTCCGCGGCAGGATATCCTCTTGGGAGATTAGTTTCATTGAGAGGAAGCGTTCTTCCTTTTTTTGATTCCTTACCATGGTAGACTCAAACTTGACTTAACATTTATTTAACTTCCATTACCGCTCAATCAATTACTCCTTTTTGTAAAAGCTATTACCATTGTTATTACTGTGATTGCCATAAATATAGAGATCACTCGGTCTGTTTTTTTATTAAGAAAAAGCCATTGTACTCTGTTTTCTTTATTGTTACTATATCTGCCTGCCGTAACCTTTTGTAACAGTTCTGCTTGCCATGAGAACGCTCCTGGTAGACAAGGCTCAGTTTGTGCACAAGCCGGCTCAAAGTGAGTTACAGTTGGGCCGGTCTCAACTCTCCTACTCAGAAAATACTTGGGCCCATCACCGCAGGAGGCAGCCCAGCCCAACCCAAAACACAGAAAAGGCCCCTACATTAAATTGGCGACTCCACTGGGGAGTTGAGAAACAGACAAGGACGAAAGCCCACACAAACAAATGCCTCCAAAATCCAGGACAACACGGAACATGAGTGTCGTACCCTCACAAGCAGAGTCTAGGCCTACCACGCCTCGCCAACCACAGCCTAACCAGGCGGAAGGTGCCAACGGAATGGGGGCTAACCCCCAACCACCACCAAGAATCCCTACCGACAATGCCAACATTTTCATCGAAGTCTTACAGTCACTACAACACTCGCAGCAACAAATGATGGACGAAATCTGACAGCTGAAAGCCGCTAAGACGAAAGAAAAAGGAAGCCAACATGACCCAGAGCATGCGACAGACAAAGAAGAGATACTGGCAAGAGGTGCCCCACACAATGCAAAACAACGTTTCATCACTATGGCTGAGGTGGCCACCCTCTTGGAGCAGGAAAGGGCCAGGGCACCTAAGGAGAGGTTCTATGCACGAAGGCCTCCTTACCCCACTGAGGGTACTCAGCAAACCATACCCTGAGAGGTATGAGCCAAAGGCATTCGCACAGTACGATGGCAGAAAGGGAAGTGCTGTTGAGCACGTGAGCAATTTCATTGATACGCTTGGCCCTTATGCCGCAGACGAGAACTTATGTCTTCAAGAATTTTCTAAATCATTGTGTGACCAAGCTTATACCTGGTACATTGGGTTAAAGCCAGAAACGATCCCAACATGGGATGATATGGTGGATGTATTCTGTACCAAGTACTTCCACGAAGAAGAAACGGTGACGCTTGCAACACCGCAAGCAACCAAACAAAGAAATGGTGAAGACTTGATAGAGTACATCAAGAGATTTAGGGACATAGCACTCGACTGCTATGACCATTACAAAGAAAGGACGCTGATGGAGATGTGTATGACGAATATGATCAGGGAGTACAGGGCAGTCCTCGAGAATTTGGAAATCTCTCAATTCGCCCAGTTGTTGCAGAAGGCCAAAAAGATGGCCCATTCTGTGAAACCAAGCTCGGACAAGAGAAACGCCCCGCAGGCAATGGCGGTATCCACAGGCGAACAGAGAAGGAAGACTAAGGGGAGGGAATACGATACTCCCCCACCAATACCATGCACCTCAAAGGAACTAGACGTACTGCTAGACAAATGGATAGCAGACGAAATTTTCAAATCTAACCAGGTGGCTAGGGAGCCCACAGAGGAAGAGCGGAAGGACCCACGTTTTTGTCGTTTACACAATTATGTCCAACATTCTACCGCAGAGTATTGGGCGCTCCGCAAATTAGTCCACCGCAGGATAAAGGAAGAAACTTTAGAACTGTCCCAGCAAGAAGTCCAAAGAAACCCACTCCCAAACCACAAAGGGAAGGGTATGGCAGCAATGGTAATTTGCGCAAACCCAGGAGAGGATGAAGAAGAAAACATGGCTTTGCCTGTGGCGGCCATTACCACTCTACAACAGAGTTCTAAGTTCAAAAATTTGTTCGATCAACTGGGACTCTCAGCAAAGGAAAGAAAGGTAGCCACAGAAACTTTGGTGAGTATTGCCTCTGGTGCGGGAGTAGAATGTTTATCGGCAGAAATGCCAAATGACAGGGCTCTCTTACAGGAGTCCACTGAGTTCACTTTTAGTAAGGAAGATATGGAGGTGGGACACCCAGATCACAGGAGGCTCTTATACTTGGCGGCATCCATAAATCAAATCCCCATAAAGAGAGTTTTGGTAGACACAGGTGCTTCTGTGAATCTTATTCCATTAAGCACTCTGCAAGCAGCAGGAATTTCAGAAAGGAAGATTCGGGGATGCCCAATAGAAGTAACAAGGTTTGGTGGAAGGGGCGATTACACAGCCGGCCACATTCAGCTATGGTTGAAAGTAGACCCCATAGCCTCTTTAGCACGGTTTCATGTGGTAAAGACAGAAGTATCCTACCACATGCTTTTGGGAAGGCCATAGTTACACAAACACCGACTGGTCCCATCCACCTATCACCAATGTGTGAAAGGAAGATTAAATGGCAGGATGATACGCATAGCCGCGAACCCCTCACCATTCGAGCAGGCAGAGGCTCACTTAGTAGAAACTATGTTCTACGACCAATAGGCTCCATCTGGAGAGAACTCAGTATCAAGACCGCTAGGTACCTTTGTGCCTAGGTGGGAAGATGTTCAGAATGACCCAGAACCCGATCTAAGGGACTTATTGGCAAGAAAAAGGAAAAGGAAAGAGGCGCCTGCCACAAGATCTGATGACATACCCCAATGCATTAGAGTCCGAGGCTCTGATGGCAGGATCGTCTACAAATTATGAAGGCGCGGGGGGCCCACGATTGAAACCCAGACGGGCCCCACCCAGAAAGGGCAGCACGAGAGTTTGATGTGCTGCAGAGCCCAAGAAAATGCAGAAGAAGGAAGTAACGATGAGGAAAATGAGGGAGTTGTAGCCGAAAATGAGGTGCAGGTCATAGCAGAAGAAGAAATGGAAGAAGTTGACCTAGGGTCTGCTTCACAAAGGCCGAGACCCATCTCAATTAGTGCAAGTTTGACAAAAAATGAGAAAAAGGAGTTGGTGCTGTTGTTAAAAGAATTCAGAGACGTGTTCCCATGGGACTACAGTGAAATGCCAGGGCTAGACCCTGGGTTAATGGCACATACATTGAATGTGGACCCACAGGCCAGGCCAGTAGCTCAACCTGCTAGGATATTTCACACAGAAATAAAAGGGCAGATAGTCAAAGAAGTACAGAAGTTGCTAGCCGCAGGATTCGTTAAGCCTATTCAACATCCCCGCTGGCTATCCAACATAGTGCCAGTAAAGAAGAAGAATGGCTAGATAAGGTGTTGCGTAGATTTCAGGGATCTCAACAAAGCATGCCCGAAAGATGAATTCCCACTGCCAAATATGGATTTATTAATAGATTCTGCGGCTGGAAGCGCCATGTTCTCATTCATGGATGGTTTCAGTGGATATAATCAGATCAGGATGGCATCAAAAGATGCGGAGAAAACTACTTTCAGAACACCCATGGGGAATTTCCATTACACCGTGATGCCCTTCGGGTTGAAAAATGCAGGTGCGACTTATCAACGGGCAATGATGGCTATATTTCACGATATGATGCATCTGGAGTTAGAAGACTATGTGGACGATATAGTAGTTAAGTCAAAGAGGAGAGAAGAACCTTTACGTGTGCTAAAGAGAGTATTCGAAAGATGTAGAGCCTTTAAGTTGAGAATGAATCCCCTCAAATGTGCGTTTGGTGTATCCTCAGGAAAATTCCTGGGTTTCTTGGTTCATAATAGGGGAATAGATGTAAACCCAGCAAAAGCCACGGCCATTGCAACTATGAGACCTTCAGCCACGATAAAAGAACTAAAAAACTTCCTAAGGAAAGTCCCGTATATCCGAAGATTCATCCCTAGATTGGCATTAATCACCTCGGCTTTTACCAAGCTATTGAGGAAGGGGCAAAGTTTTATATGGGGAGAAGCGCAGCAGGTGGCCTTCAAAAGGCTGCAGCAAATTATGATGAACCTCCCTACTGTACAAGCCCCAATCCACAAGAAGCCATTGCTACTTTATATGGCCACCAATTCATATGCCATTGGTGCCTTAATCGCCCAAGAAGATGGAGGTAGAATCAAGCAACCAATGTACTACATCAGCCGCGCCCTGAAAAATGTAGAAACTCGTTATCCGAGGGCGGAAAGGGCATGTTTGGCTATTGTGTATGCCTCACAGAGACTACGCCATTATTTCTTAGCCTACGAAGTATGGTTGATGACTAAGTCCCATGCCATCAAGGCTTTACTACAGCAGCCAATCCTCTCTGGCAGGATATCACAGTGATTATTACAACTGTCGCAGTATGACTTGAGAATGGGAGCGCCCAGAGCAGTGAAGAGCCAGGCTATAGCAGATTTATTGGCACAATTTCCAGGGGAAAAAGAATTTTCGCTGAGCGACGAAATTCCAGGGGAAGTAGCCATAATGGAGGAACTTAGAGAACAGTGGGTAATGAAATTTGGCGGGTCTTCTACCACCCAGTCTGAAGGAGTTGGAGTAGTCTTGTATCATGAAAAAGATAAAGCAGTAGCACTATCATTCAAGCTGGAGTTCCCCTATTCAAACAATACGGCAGAGTATGAAGCCTACTTAATTGGGCTGACCACAGCCCTCGAATCGGTTTGCCGAAGCGCTGGCCACACTAGGTTCGCAAATAATATTTGAAGAGGAGAGCACCAGGGTAGAGGTCAGCAAGAGAGAAGAATCTATAATTGAGATGTTGAAAGAAAGATTCCAGGAGGAACACTGCGAAAGGGATTGGAGGATACCCATGAGGGAAGCTTTGACAGGAAAAGAAGAAGCCGTGGAACTAAAAATACTCAAAGACTAAGCCTTGGTGAAGGGAGAACTATACCGCAGGATGCTAGGCGAAGTCTTGTCCAGATGTGTGTGGCAACATGAGGCCCAGAGAAAGTTGAAAGAAGTACATGAGAAGACATGCAGATCCTACGGAGAAGTCAGCCTTTACCGTAGACTGCAAAGGGCAGGCTTTTATTGGCCAACCATGAGTAAAGATGCAGACCAAGTCCAAACCCAGTGTGGGAACTATCAACTTGCGGCAGACAGAGAAGAAAGTTACGCTGCATTCGTCAGCGAAGACTAGAGGAACCCATTTATACAGTACCTGACAGAAGTCATCCTGCCGTAGAAGTACAGCGAAAAATATAAGCTCAGGAGGTTAGCAACACGTTATTTCTTGCATAATATGATCTTTTTCAAAAAGGGGTATGATGGAGACCCCTTGAGGTGTTTGGGCCCTGAGGAGGCGAGAGAAATGATAAAGGAGATACACTCAGGAAAGTGTGGGGAACACCAGGGGAAGAAAAGGCTTTACAGATGCCTGCTGCAAATGGGCTATTACTGGCCTACCATGAAAAAGGATACGGCAGAATTTGTGAAAATGTGTCACAGTTGCCAAGTACAAGCCAATTTGATTCACACTTATCCGCAAAATTTGCATAGCATGGTCACACCATGGCCCTTCCATATTTGGGGGCTTGACTTGGTTGGACCGGTGAATCCGCCGTCGCGAGGGTACATATGGATACTAGTGGCTACGAAATATTTTACTAAGTGGGTAAAGGCAGTACCACTTCGTAAAGCCACAGGAGGAGCAGTGGCAAATTTCATTAAGGAAAATATAGTTGTAAGGTTTGGGGTTCCCCACAGAATCATCAGTGACAACGGCACACCTTTTGTCAATAGTGAGGTGAGGAAAATGCTAGAATTCTACTAAGTCAAGCATCATCGGTCATCGCCGTATTACCCTTGTTAAGGACACATTTTTGTGTAGTTGGCTAATCCTTTGACAAAACGCACTTTACTTGTAATTTGGTAGATCTAGGATGTGTTTAATACTTCAAGGAACATGTTGTTCAAGTGTAGTATTAAAGCCATGAAGATTGGACCAAAGAACAAGTGAAGAAAAGGTGTTCAATAAAGCTGGACAGATAGCTCGACACCTGCGGATAGATAGCTCGATAGCTGCTCGACACCTCCTCGACACCTGGCTATCTGTCGAGCTCTTCAGCTGATTCTTATCGCAATCTTAATAGCTGGTCGATCGATCGAGAAAGTTTCTGTCCCCTCGACACCTTCTCGACACCTCCTCGATAGCTGTATTTGTTGAGATTCATTAAACCTCGACACCTTCTCGACACCTCCTCGATAGCTGCTATCTGTCGAGGTTACGGAAATTCAGCTTTTTGATTTTTGGGCCAGGCTTATGTATTTGTGTAGGGTTTCTTTTCTCACAACCCTAGACCTATATAAGGCTTATTTTGGAGGCCGTATCACAAGAGAATAAGAGAATACAAAGAGAACATGTGAAAAAGATTATTCTCTCAAAAAGAAGCTACTGCGTCTTTTGCGCCTTAGGGTTTTGTAACCAAGTGCTTCTTGATCTTCATTCTTGATGAAGTGAAGAACTTTGCAGCCAACATCTTCTTCTAGTTGGTGATTGAAGTCGCGTACTGGGATCCGCGCATCTGGTTAGTCACGTACTTGGGATTCGTGCATCAAAGGGTGGCGTTCATATATTGAAGAGTTCAGAGGTTCTGAAGCGGTAGAAGGTTTCTGCTGTGAGTTCATCTACGGGGATTGTAGAGTCTAGGGACAAAGGTTTTATACTAGATCTGAAACTTCTCTTTACTATAGTGAATTGCTTTTCGGGAAGGTTTCCCCCCAGGTTTTTTACTGTGAAACTGGTTGGTTTCATTGTTTTTCCTGGGTCATCATATCTTGTCTTATTTACTTTTCCGCTGCATTTATTTTTGACATGATATTGATGTTTATTTGTTTTAACAAGTTTTATTGATAATAAATCTAATTAACAACTTGGATTTAAAACTTGTTAATTTTATCAACCGGGGTCTAAAATTTCCCAACAACCCTCAAGGAACAAAACTCTCATAAAAATTATCAGTAAAATGAGCCAAGAATATACGGGAGGATGGGCAACGCATCTGGCAGACGCTCTTTGGACTTACAGGAGTTCACCTAAGTCAGCCACAGGTTTTTCACATTTTTCCTTGGTCTACAGAACTGAAGTAGTAAGCCCAGCAGAAAAGATGACCCCATCCCTGAAAGTTATGCAGATGCAGGAAAAGGAGAATGATGAAGAAGTCTTTGCGGCAGAAAGGTGCGAAGACTTGGAATGACTTGATGAAAGAAGAGAAAAAGCCCAAGAACACAGCCGCAGATACAGGCAAAAAGTGACTGAGGCCTACGGCAGGATGACTAAGGAAAGAGTATTTGCGGAAGGACAACTGGTCCTAAAAGTGGCAGATTATGTTAGGAGAAGCCTGGCAGGACCATCGAAGTTTGCACTGAAGTGGGAAGCACCCTTTATGATAAGAGAGGCACATCCAAGTGGATATTATCGCTTGACTCAGATGGATGGCAGGGACTTAATGGATCCCATCAATGGGAAATGGTTGAAACGCTACTACGCCTGAGAAAAAAAGCAATGTGATTATCCCTTCCTTTTTTGTGTTGTTAAAAACAATTGTCGTGTTTCCTTTTGCTCTGTTTTTCAGCTTTCAAATGACTATGTCTTAAGTCAAAATTTTGTAACTTGCTTTCATGAGGATGTAATGAAAAGCACGAAGTATTTATTATCATAGCAAAAGCAAAAAAAAAAAAAAAAAACAATAACAAAATGCAGCACCATAAGTGTAGCATCATAAAGTTAAGTTACAAAACCAAACTGTGGCAAACAAGCCCGAATAGGTACTATAGGAAGCATAATGTACTGAACAGAGTAATAAAGCAAAAGAAAACAATAAAACAAGGGAGAAACTGCATCATCATCAATAGAGTCCAGAAATGAGTGATTGATCCCCAAAACAGCCAAGTCCGCCAACACTGGAAAGAAGATGCTCGCGACGGCCCTCCAAATCTGCCACCTCCTTTCTCAGAAACGCAAGACGTGAGTCAATAGTATCAATAGTGGGCTTAACTCTCCTCATAAAAACTGCTCGAGCAATCTCTCGAAGGTGGTCCAAGACAAACTCCACGACAAAGCCAACACTAATAAGCTCCTGTACTGCTGCCCTCCACTGCAGGATTCTCTCAGTAGAGACGGTGTCAACAAAGTTGTGCTCAATGTCATTCAGCACACTCCCCAACATCTTCAGAAAGTGCTCCCTAACTGATCGGCCAAGTCGGAATCCCTGCATAAAGTCCCCATGACTATTATGAATCATCACCAAGTGGGAAGCACAGTCCTCAGGGATCCTGAAGCCATGAAAGTCTATGTAAGGAGGACCGGAGCCCCAGAAAGAAGCAGGATCAAGGTCATTGACTTCAGGCTGGTCAAAACGTGCGAAGAAGGCTGCAGCCTTGCTCGCAGGATCTGGAATGCTGGCGGAGCTACTGCCTACCTCAAACTGAGAAGGCACTGAAGGAAGTGGACCTGTCAAAAGAGCACAAAGGTTGAAATAAGAAACCTTGGTAAAAAAAAGAAAAAAGAGAAGAGATAAGATAAAAATTTTCTCTCTCTACCAGAACCAGCAGTAATGGGGGCTGTAGGGAAAACAGAGGTAGGAACAGAAGGAACGATGGAAACAGACGCTGTAAACACGGCAGAAACTGGTACAAAAGATGTGGCATGAATAGATGTTGTGGGCATGGCAGGAGAAGCTGCCGCAGACACCCCTACGTCTACTGAAATTTCCAACTCCTCAAAAGTCTCTGCAGACAGAGAGATAGACATACAAATAAAAAAGAAGAGGGAACTTATCAAAAAAAGAAAAGGAAAGGAGAAGAATAAACTTAACGGCGAAAGAAGAAAAAGAAAGGAGAAGAATAAACTTAACGGCGAAAGAAGAAAAAGAAAGGAAGAAACCACATACCCATTGTCTTGGGTGGAACATCCCCTTCTTCCTCAGATTCAGAAATCCTCCTCCCTAGGCCGGGCTCATCCTCAGGATCCTCAAAGATCTCCTCAGACTCTTCTGAGGACAAGTCAGCATGAGGCCCACGCGTGGCAGAAACAGGAATAAAAGAGGGAGTAACTACCAGAGAAGAAACGCCCCGCACTGCTTGAGAAAGAGCAGCAAAAGGGTCACCGGTGGAAATGACGAGAGGTGCAGCAGGAGTAGCCTCGATCTGGGTAACAACAAGAGTGGTGGTTCCCTTTTGAATAGAAGGTATTATGGCAGGAGTAGGGGTGGCCTCATTAACCTCCCCAATATAAGTACCCTCATCCATGGGTACCGATCCAGTAGGAGAGGTAGTAGCTGCAGAAGGAGCAAATGTTGCAAATTCAGCCCCACCAAAAGAGCCCTCCGTAGGTGTGCCCATAGGGGCAAAAAGCTCCTCGGCGGTAGGGCGGTATATAGAGAAAGGCTCAGACTCATCCTAAAAGACAAAAAGAAGAGGTATGAAGACCAAATTAACTCTTTGGGCGAATAAAGTAACCAAAAACATGTAGCAGACTAAACACATGCAGGAGCAAAAAGAAATATACCTCTGATTCAGGTTCCTCAAGCATAATAGGACGGGCAGCTGACGTATCCTCCTTGTACTTAGACTGCAAAAAGAAAAAGGGATAAGAAAATGAGTCAAGGAAATGAGTCAGCAAGCATGTCAAGATTCAGGAAAAGTCAAAAAAAAAATGGAAGAAGTATATATATATATATATATATATATATATATATATATGTACTTGGAAGACAAGGCAAGAAAAAGTTTGTTTTTAGAAACTTACTCTTCGCTGAACGGCAGACGCAGGATGGGGAGTTGTCTTCCTTTTACTGCCTCGTATTCTGCTAGCAGAAGTAGCACCTATAGGAGGCTGAGGAATGGCAGACTTAGACTTGCTGGCAAATTTAAGCTTGGCAGGAACTTTCTTGGCTGGCGTAGGAATTTTTACTACTTTAACTTTCTTTTCCCAACCTGAGGGGTAATCACATGTGTGCCAATACCATCCTCTCTTCTCCTCGTCCCACTCAAAGATGGCAGATCGGTTCTGTTTCCTGACACAGGCCAACACGGACTTAGAAAGAAGGAGCAACTGAGAATTGAGAGAGATAACCATGCTAAGTCCCTCAGGAGATATAAGAGAGAAACCGCGACTGCCAGCCAACTCTGTTTCAAACGAGGTCATAACAGCCTGCCAATAGCTGTGCATAGCAGGGGTGCAAAGGCCTTTCCTCGAAAAACCAACAACTGTGATCGCACTAAAGCGCTGTCTCCAAAAGTCAAAAGCAGTGTGCCGCAGAAAGGGTCTAGCTGAAGTAGGAGACTCTGCAAGGAAGGAGAGGTTATCAGGAATATCCTGATCCAGGCCAAACTGTCTCCTCACTCGGTTAGCAGGGTAATGGACGAACCTGACACCTTCATCTACTAAATAGGGCAACCATCCGGCATTAGTGGCAGCCAAATAGGTGATATCCGTCTCATCGAAACCAACCAGCGGAGTGGTAGTACCAACAATATCAACAAATGAACCCATCGTAGAATCAACACAAGTATAACCAAAACGCAAATGTCTATAAGCTCTCCAGGAAAAATCAATACCTTCATCAAAGGACTCAACGACAAAATAATCGATGGGCTTCAAACCGGACCAACGAAAAGCCAGAGGAAAATCAAACTCAAATCTGCCACAAAAACTAGTAATGACCCGCGGACAGGATTGGTACTTCTCTTTAGCAAATCTGACAGGCCTACACTTTGCCAAGTATTGCGCACAACGCTCAAACAACAACTGCTGCAGAATGGTGCTGTGTACAAAAGAAGCAACTATGTGGCAGGAGCCAACCTGACTTTCGTCACTCCGCAGGATATCCAGTTGAACATATAAATGCCCCAAAAATATGGGGGCTAGCAACAAACTCACTCCAGCAGATATTTTAATGGCCAAACGAAAATACAAAGGCTTTATGGCATAATAAGGAGGGGACCCAAAGACAAACTTACAAAGCCAAAAAGCAATAAAAGCAGCACGGCGGGCAACAGCAGAAAACTTGGAGGAAGAACTAACCCAGTAAGATAACTTAGCATTTCCGGCCATCCTTTTCTTCAACTATGCTTCGATGGCTTCTTCTTCCGGGGAAAGCTCTATGGTGGCAGGATCAACATCACCAAGAATCAGCAAAAGTAACTGATTTGCCACATCCTCAAGAGTAACAATAAGTTCGCCACAAGAAAAGAAGAATGTGTGAGTGGTGGCACACCACCGGCGAACTAAGTGGCGAAGATTGTAAAGGTCTCGGAAGTTGGATAGGCTTCGGGAAGGAACAACGGCCTTTAGAACACCGGCCCTCTGAAGCAAACCCATGAAGCCTGTGTCCGATAACTCATTGTCAACCCAGTCCTTCCAACCTAAGGCAGTGCCTAACCCAAACTCGAAATGAATGGGTACAGGAAGGGCGACACCTTGACGAATGACCAAATCGGAGTTAGAGGAAGACACCGGAGCCCAAGAAACATCAGGGTTTCGCCGGCAAAGAGCGAGCCAAACACGGCCCGGCGGCGGCAACGCATAACCTCCAGGAGCCTTGGGAAAGTGGGGACTAAGATTGTACCAAGGGTCGATTAGAGGGGCGCACTCATTATCTGGGTCACGCCGTGCCTCCTCCTCATCGAAATGGTCCGAATCGGAGCGCACATCTTCCTTTTCTACTTCTTGTTCCACCAGAGGATCCAAAGCAACGCCTTTCCCTTTACGGCGAGAAGAAGCTTAAGTTTTCACCGGTGCCATGGCGTGAGGATTTGATCGGAGCAAGAGAGGGATGGGTGTTCGAGAAAAAGATAATGGTGAGAAAAGGAAAATATTTTGGAAAAGAAGGAGTTTGTGTCTACATTGGGAAAGGACTCTTTTCTTAAATACTTGAGTTATTATTGCCGGTGTGAAGGGAGGCGACTGGTCAACCATTGAGAAAAGGATGAAATTAATGAGGCGGTGGTTATGTTTTAAAGCAACTGCCATTTTGGGAAATTCGAAAAGTCACCACAGTTCACGGCAAGAAAAGAAATATATATGCAGGAAGGAGTCCATGGTATTAAAAAAACCCGCGAAGGAAAAGAAAAAAAGGAAAAAGTGAAAAAGACAAAAAAGTCCTTCATTCACATATGAACCGCAAGAACGTTCCATATGTTCAAGGGGCTAAATGTTGAGGGTCATTTTTGTAAAACAGGCCCAAACCCAGCAAAGCAAGCAGCAAATAGGAACAGGCAAGTATAAAATAAAACTATTAAGTCCAAGCGGCAGGAGTAATAAATTACAGGCCCATAACATGAACAAATGGGTCTCGAGGAAGCAAATGGGCCCAAGAAAGCCCAGAAAGAAAGAAATGGCATCCATGGGCAGTATATGGTATGGAAAAGTGAGAATGGGCCGCGGCAGGCTCAAAGCAATGTAAACAAAGAAAGTAGGGGTTGATGGCAAGCCCATGAACCCCAAGGATGAGAATGAGAAAATTGGGCCGGGGAAGCTCAATCAAGTTAGTAAAAACCCATGGGAATGCAGAGTTAGTAAATGGGCCGAGGAAAACCCAAAGGAAGTAAATGGGCCGCAAGCCTAAGGGAAAGGGACACTGGAGCCCATAAGTAAGAACACCAGTGACCATGTTAAGTCACTGGGGGAAGAAATGAGACGGCAGGCTTGAAAAGAGGCCTAGCAGGAACAAATTGCCACGGCAGGAAAGTGCCAAGTAAAAGAGGCAAGACATGAGGGCTAACGAGAAATGGGCCAAGAGAAAAGTAAAATCCAGCATTAAAAAAAGTCCAGCCCCAAAGAAAACAGTGAAATATACAAAACGGCCCACGTAAAGAACAAAGAAGCATGGCAGACGATGCGAACAAAGCTCCAAACAGCGGCAAACACATAAGCCGCAGGCGGATTTTGAACGTACGTAACAGAAAAGCACGCGCAAGGCCCTAGCACCACCAGCCTGTACCCAGCTAATATGGGACGTGGTGGGGGCCATAGGTCAGAGGTAAAAGGTAAGGGGGGTGTGGTTTGGTGATGGGGAGAGGGGAGAGGGGAAAAA
Source organism: Quercus glauca (assembly GCA_023736055.1). Taxonomy (NCBI): domain Eukaryota; kingdom Viridiplantae; phylum Streptophyta; class Magnoliopsida; order Fagales; family Fagaceae; genus Quercus; species Quercus glauca. The sequence continues at coordinate 18,494,210 of CM043324.1, read as the reverse complement.
ATCTATTTTTGCGCTTCCCATCCAAGCCCTTTTGGGAGGTACGTCCTACTGGGATGGCAGACCACCTAAAAGAGGCAAGGTTGGATGGGAAACGTTGGGTGCATGCCATAGAGAGAGAGAGAAAGCATTTACGCCATGGCAGGAAAAAGTGCCACGATGGACTAAGAAACAACACAGACCTACCTTTGTCTGGCGAGGGTAAGTGGTACACAGACGAGCTCCTAGGTAGTCGGTAAGTACGCCCAGTCTAGACAAAGGCCATTAAGGGGTAAGGTGGTAAAATCCGGTCACGACAGGCCCTATAAAAGGACCCTTGCCGTGCCCTGTAAAATGGATCAAAAGACAGAGGAAGGAAAAAATATAAGGAAAACCAAAAGAAAAGGAAAGAAAAGAAGAAAAAATAAGAAAACAAAGAGAAAAACAAAGAGCAAGGGTAATAGGCATGCACCAATAGATCGGTTCCTTTCTCTCCCCCTCAAAATCCCACTCCCTGGGAAACAACTAAGTTATAGGAATTCCTTCAGGCACTTATCACTTAGGTCGAATTCCCTCAAAACTATTAATCCCCGCGGCAGGATATTCTCCTGGGAGATTAGTTTCATTAAGAGGAAGCGTTCTTCCTTTTTTTGATTCCTTGCCACAGTAGACTCAAACTTGACTTAACATTTATTTAACTTCCATTACCGCTCAATCAATTACTCCTTTTTGTAAAAGCTATTACCATTGTTATTACTGTGATTGCCATAGAAATAGAGATCACTCGGTCTGTTTTTTTATTAAGAAAAAGCCATTGTACTCTGTTTTCTTTATTGTTACTATATCTACTTGCCGTAACCTTTTGTAATAGCTCTGCTTGCCGTGAGAACGCTCCTGGCAGACAAGGCTCAGTTTGTGCACAAGCCGGCCCAAAGTGAGTTACAATTGGGCCGGTCTCAACTCTCCTACTCAGAAAATACTCAAGCCCATCACCACAAGAGGCAGCCCAGCCCAACCCAAAACACAGAAAAGGTCCCTACAAACAGTTTTACCAAACACTCAGCTTTTTGAAAATGCACTTTTTTATTATGCACTTTTTGAAAACTCCACTTTTTCATTATGCACTTTTACAAAAAGCTGAACCAAACTCATCCTTAATGATTTTATTTTTGGGTTTGGACCGTGGGTTGGTGGTGTTATAGGCTAGCTGTATTTTTTTTTTTTTTTTTTTTTGAATGAGCTTCTCTGGTTTCAGATTGGGCTTTATCTTTGCATGGTTTTTTATTTCTTGTGTTTTGTTTTTGGGTTTTTGGGTTGGGCTATATATGTATATTTTGAGTTTAATTGTGGGCCTGAGACTTGGAATGGGTCCAAAATGAACTGGGGTAAAGCACCGACAATGTATCCAGCTAATCGGACCCAAATTTGATTCCTCTTTAACCTAAACGTAAGGTACCCTCTGGCCCCTAAATCAAGCTTCTTTTCTTTTCTTTTTTCTTCTTTTCTTTTTAATATATTTCATCATTTTATTCAAGTTGGTGGTAAAGTCTCTGATAGCTAAATAAGAGATCTGGGACTCAATTTCTGCTTATACTAAAAATCAATTAGTGTCTTGATCTAATAATAAAAGAATTATTATCAGAAGCAGACACCATACTTTGAAACTCTAAAAAAAAATGTTATTATAGATAGCAATTTTGAACAAATGATAATGATATTAATTATTAGATTATTTAAATTATACATAATTGAATGATAAATGAGATCGACACTATGAAATACAAATTCAGGGTTCTATTCATATAAAGTTATTTCATTACAGCTTATTGTATTCTTTGTAATTCTACTTGTTTTCAATGTAACAAACATGCCTTAAATGTTGTTTGTGCTTAGGAAGCATATTTTATATTTTTGAAAAGTCTTAGTGGTATATGGTATTAGTCCAAAGCTTGAGGATATTTTTATATTTTACCTTTTTCTCCTTTAGTTATTATTTTTAATTTTACACCTCAATATTATTTTTCTCCAAAACAAAATCTTACATAGTTTTTAAAAATTATTGATAAACATTCTAATCAATTAAATATTTTCACACACACACACATACACACACATATATATATATCAAAGAAAATCTAGCTAGTTTTGTTTTCCAAATAACCATGTTTTTAATACTAAAGATATTTAAATAATGCATATATATATATATATATATTATGTTTCTAAGTTCTCTTATAAAATTTACACCAATTGGATCTTAAGTCGTAGATTAAAATTAAAATTGAATGAAAAATAGCTTTTACCCAAAAAATAAAAGAGTTGTGTCGTAAGAGATTGTTATTAATGTGAAAATTACTATTTTTTTGGTCCATTTCTATTTTGAGTAGTATAAAAATATGATCATTTTTAAAAAGTTAATGACACAAAATTTATAAACATTTTAGTACAATATTTATAGTATCCATTTATTATTACATTAGATGAGATGAAAATAAGTATTTCTTATTCTAATATTTATGAATGAATACATCCAACCCACACCCACCATGATAATGAAGAGGAGATATAGAATCTAATGGGATTAATAAGAAAGATTTTTAAATATTCCTCTTATTTCTCTTGCTGTTGTAGCTCTGTTCTTTGTACGTTAATCCGAGTGGGTTTTTAAGGTGCATACATTGATTTTTGAGGGTGACTTTTTCAGGTTTCTTCCTAAATAACTTTACATATACAATTTTTTAACTTATTTCAATGGGAGTTTTTTTTTTTTTTTTTTTTTTTAGTTATAGCGTAGATGAAAGTAGAATGAAGGAGCAAAGTACCCTGAAGCTGCGTTTTTGAAAAACGCAGCTCCAACGCGCGTTTTTTGTAGTATGAGGCCATGGTGGTGACCAAGGTATGTAGTGTAGAAGGAAGAGAATAATGGAGCAAGGTAAAAATTAATTAATGGTGGTGATTGAGGTTGTGTGAGAGGGTTTTAGGAGTGGAGTAAATGTGTTTGTGCCAACTATTTTCAAGCCGGCTTGTGTTGATACTGAGGTACATGGAAAGTACTATATTGAAAATGAAATTCACATCAATAAGAAATTTTACTAATGCTACAAACTACAATTATGTCTTGATGTAAGATTTTTCCATAACTTACATACTTTTAAGCTTCTGTTACAAACCCAATTGAGTTTGTTGGTTACTTCAAAATAATCAAAACCTCCTAATTGATAGATAAATTACTTCAAGGGAGTCTAGACCTCCAAAGTGAATATTCACCCAATAATATCTTTCAACATCAAGTCATATAAATAGATGGTTTTACAAGATAAAGCTATAATTTAAATTCAAAAGAAACCTAATCTTTATCTACAACAAGTAGATAAGATTTATTCAAATACTAAGCTAACAATATATCCTATTTATTATCTGATTGTCCAACTCAATTCAAAAGAAACCTAATCTTTATCTACAACAAGTAGATAAGATTTATTCAAATACTAATCTAACAATATATCCTATTTATTATCTGATTACCCAATTCCTAATACGTAACATTCTATAAGTGCTTGATCTTCCCAAAATGCGAGGTGAAAAGTTATTTGGTGCTGCAAAACTATCTTTAACCTAATTTAAAATTTGTTGGAATGATTTGATTTTGTAGAGCTCCCATGTCCTTCTTATCTTCGAGTTGGCATTGCCCATCATTTTCCTTAGTTAGCTTCTCTTGTTCACAGAGCCAAATTCATTCCTCTCTTTGGTTGCACATTGTCCACCACCCATTTTAGTTGGTGTCTCTTGTTCATATCTAGCCGAACGCAATGACTTGCAAATCACTTGCATTTTTTTTTATACTTTCTAGCCAAACGCAAGGATTTGCATATCACTTGCATTTTTTTGATACTTTCTAGGCAAACGCAAGTACTTGCATATCACTTGCAATTGTTCCTTATGCTGGTTTTGATACCAATTGTTACAAACCCAATTGAAATTGTTAGTTACTTCAAAGAATCAAGACCTCCTAATTGATAGATAGACTTCAAAGAATCAAGACCTCCTAATTGATAGATAGACTAATTCAAGGGAGTCATATAAAGAGATAGTTTTACAAGATAAAACTAACATTTAAATTCAAATAAAACATAATCTTTATCTACAACAAGTAGATAAGATTTATTCAGATACTAAGTTAACAATTTATCCTATTCATTATTTGATTACCCAACTCCTAATAACATAAATAAAATCTTAAATAATAAAATTAAATAAAAACTAATCACGTAACAGCTTCTTTCCTAAATCTATAAAATTTCCTATATTTTGTATTTCACTAATTTAATACAAGTTCATTTCTTGTTTTTTCCCAAAACTTGATTTTGTGTGGATTGTTCTCAAGGTATATGTCTAATATTTTAGCACTAAATCTGAGAAAAAAACCTTAGACATCCATTTTTACGTTTTTCTATCTGCACATAGTTGTACTCCGAATTTCTGGTAAAACTCGATGGTCCAAATTCAAACGACAATAACTCTCTTGATTTTTGTCGAAAGAATTCAAAATTTTTATTTCACTAATTTAATACAAGTTCATTTCTTGTAATTAGTAAGAACTAGCCGAGTTCACACAATGTGCTATGTAGTTTATTATTAGTTTTCTCCAATATTTCAATATTTTTTTTATCAAATCTTGTAACTCAATTGTTTGGCACCTTCCAATATTTCCAATAGATACGTTCAATGTTCAAATCCTCCACCCTTAACTATTGTATGAAAAAAAAAATCAATAACTTTTCTTGTAAAAAATTGTAATATTTAGTATTATGTTTTATAGACAAAATAAAAAGACAATAAAAATGGTGTAGTGATTTGATCATGCTATATGTGTTTATACAAATTTGAAAATCGCATGATATAGAGACTAATATAGATAGGCATGTTTTGTACCTACTCAAAAATACAAATATCATTTTGATAAAATTAAAATGCAAATATCCTTCAATTTTTTTTTTAATTCTTGATTGTGAGTTACTAATTTTTTTTCTTTTGTTGGACTTTGTTTCAATTGTTGTAAAAGCAACTAAATTTGAGCAAGAATACCATATTTTAAATCAATTGTTTCTTGTATAAATCTTAGATTATACTTAAATAATTAATGCACCACTTAAAATAATTAATATAACAAAACAAATGTATTTATCTTCTGATTTCTAAAAAAAATGTATTTAATTTATTAGTAATATTTTTTTTCTAAAATATTAGTAATATTTTTAATTACATAAAATAAATACTACAATGTTGGTTCTATATTGTAGGGACCTGGTTTGGGCACTTCCCTCCTGGGGATGAGTGGACCCAAGTCCAGGTAACCTCATACAATAAATTTGTAGAGAGTGGATAGAAGGACTAGGCATTAGTGAAAGATACAACGGTTGATGCGGATTTACAGGATCATCAAGTGAGATTTGGCTAGGTTTTCTAAGGAGAAGTGCGTCCTCGGCCCAGTCCAAGGAGCTCCTTCCTGAGTGCTAGTGGAAGTTGGGGTCATCCTTGGACCCCTGGGGGTTCATTCTATTATATAGCCCTGTTCAGCTGATCTCTGCCTTCCACTTGTTGATCATCTGAGCCTGTGTCTGAGAACTTGTCCCATCAGCCGCCTTTCTAGACTTTCTGTTAGTTGAAGTAACCAAGACATCACTATTCAATGGTCAATTCTCCATTAATGCGGCTAGAGTGTCAACTGCATACATTTAATGTGTGGGTGACCGCTTTCCTTCTTCAATATCGGCCAACCGAGACATGGTCGTCCTCGGCGATACTCCTTGACAATTTGGGCCTCCCCCGCTTATCCTCGGATACTGCATTGTCCTCGGCATGGGCTTTGGGCCCGATATGGAGTGGGCCGGGGTTACCAAATCTTTAGGCCTCACAATAGCTCCTCAAATTCTGCTGCCCGGCTCCTTGGGCGAGGAGGAGGATTTTGATGTCCTTGGGCCCTTGCCCTGGCCTAGCAAATCTTGTCTTCCTGTCCGTACCAAAATCCTTCCAACTGCTCAGGGAACGCTCCTTGCGTTTTGGTACTTAGAGCGCGCCTTCATTAAATTTTGGCGGCCCCGTGTCCTCCATGTTCAACGGTGTGATAATGAATGGACGATAGAGATACTTCTAACTTAATGGGTGGGAAAGCCTGTGCAGGTACTTTTAATTAAGGGGTATAAATACCCAATCGAACTGATTTGCCTCTTCACTTTTGCATTCAAGAGCTCTTGCGCACATACACTGAACTTGATCAAACCTCCAATCGACCTTACGCCTCCTTTCAACATAAAGGCCTGTCCGAGGAGCCTTTTCTCATTTTTGTAAGTTCTCTTCTCCTTCTGGTTCATACTTTTCCGCCTGAGTTCCTTGTCCTCTTATTCTTTTTTCTCTCTCCTTCATTTTCCTTGAGCCCCTCGTTAGTTCTTTAGGATGGGTAGGTTTAAGAAGTTAGTTGAGTCTGAGGAGGCAATGGAAAAATTCGTTGCTGACTATAAGATCCACGATATAATGGGTTTAAGGTACCGTGGAGAAGGGGAGTGGAACATTAGGAGAAAAGAGGGTGAGGTGGCGATTCCTATAATCGCCTTTCTAGAGGGTGGCATGAGGATTCCCATAGGGCCAGTGATGAGGGATTATCTCAGGCACTTCGGCTTATCTCCCACCCAGTATGCCATCAATGTGTTTAGGATCTTAGGTTGTATGGATGCCCTGAACAAAAAGATGGGGCTAAGGTTAACCCACCATGATATAAACTGGTGCTACAACCTCCAGTGCCTGAAGGGGAAGTCTTATTACATGAAGACGAGGGACGATAGGGTCCGGCTTATCCAATGCCTCCCTGAGTCCAGCAAGGGTTTGAACAAAGACTTCCTCATTGTGTCCGGAGAGTGACACGATAGCCTTCATTGTCCAACAGTGGAGGGTACACCAGGTGGGGCATTTAGACTAGGAGAGGGTCTAATTTCTTGTGCTTTTGTGCCCCGCTTTGCTTGGTTTTTTACAGGAACTTGTTTTCTTTTATGCAGATCCGCACGCTTTTGAGCGTCACTTCGGCTTGGTCAACAAGGAGGATTTGCAAACCGCACTAAGGTCGAAGATTTTTATGAATGAAGCCGACAACCAAGTTAGAGCCGCTCATGAGATCCTAGGATACGATCCGATTCAAAAATCATTCTCGGCCCCGAAGCACGTGATCCAAGCTAAAGATCCAAGCTAAAGATCCTTAGCTGTATAAGATCATTGTAGTTGAGCACGGATTTTTTATCTCCGAAAGATCTCCAATTCCTGAGGGCGTACCGTTGCCGGGTATCTCTTCATCACCTCAAGTTGCAGAGACTGAAGAGGGAGAGCCAGGAGAAGAGGAAGTGTCTGACTCAGGTCCGTCTGAGGACGAGTTTGACGTGTTCGACCAACTCCACTCGCCCAAGGATCCTCCTGGCGATTTGGGTGACCCCAGCTTAGCTGAAGCGGACTTTTTATCCAAGGAACCTCGGTCGAAGATAAGTTTCAAGAGACGACCTCAGACGAGCCTGCTGGCCCTGATTGAGGGGCAGCCGAGGAAGGATGCACCGGGAAAGTCTCCTCCCAAGCTTTCTCCTCCCCCACCCCAACAGAGTTTGCCATCTGGGTCCAAGCTCACCAATCCTTGGTAGAAAATAGACAAAGGAAAGAGGTCTAGGGGGGTGAAGAGTCTGATCCTTCCCAAGGCGATGACGACGCCCGACAGCCATCGAAGCAGCTGAGAGCAGGGCGCCGAGGTCAGGAAAAACAAGCCACCATCCAGCCCGAGGCCCAGGCTTGGCTCCCTGCCCCCATGCTCCATGGGAAGCCCTTAACGGACAATGCCTCCCTCAGGGACCCTCGATGGGGCAAGGGTGCGCACGTGACTGACGCATTGGGGAGGTCCCTGCTACTCCCTGCGGACATGGCCCAGCTGGAGGCTCTGAGGAGCAAGGAGGTCTTCCTCGGCCTCAAACAATATTTGGGCATGATAAGTTTCCTGATCACTTGTGATTCTCTTAACTTCCTATTTCTTGGCTCCTTATCTGTTACGCATTGGTTTTAATTGGCAGGCTATCCAGACTACCTTTAGGTTGAAGGATATAGCCAGTAGCCAAAACAAGGCCGCAGGCTTGGAGCGTGAAAAGATGCTAGACGCTGCGTGGACCCTCAAAGCCTCCAAGGCCGATCTTTCAAAGGCGAGGGAGCAGTTGGAGGAAATGAAGAAGGCTCAAGACATCATCGAATCAGGCCTTGCTATCGCCCAAAAGCAGACCCTGGATCAAACGGAACGCCAGCTCAAGGCAGAGGATCAACTGAGAGTCGCCAAAGAGGAGATCGCGACCCTGAAAAAGAGGGTGCTTGAGGCAGAGGGGGCCAGAGGCATTACGAAGTCTGCCAAGGACGAGGCCTTGAAAGCCAAGGGAGAGGCTGAGTTAGCCAGGGCCAAGGCTGTGGCTTCCAAAGGCAAGGCCGCGCAAGAGGCCTACGAGTCAGGGGTAGCTGAGACAAAAGCTGCCCTTAGGGCTCAAGTGCCTGAGGTATGCAGACTTTACTATTCCTAGGTGTGGAATGAAGCCTTGAAACAAGCAAGTGTTGAGGCTTCATCTAACCTGTGGAAGGTAGAGAGTGTGTACTACCCTCCTGCCATTCGTGAGGCTGCTCTTCCCAGCTCCGCGGCCGAGGTGGCTCCAGAGGGAGTTGGGGCTGTTCCTGATGAAGACGCCCAGGCTGCTACCACTTCAGACGAGCCCGCCAAGGAAGCTGATCCTCCTAGGGCCGTTGAGACAAGCAAGGGTCCCACTGCAGATGCGCCTTGGGGGGCTGCAGACTCCTTAGCTGATGTCCAAGCCCCTCACGTTAGGGAGATATCTCATCCAGCTGACCCTCCCCAGGCTGTAATCCCAAGCGAGGGTTACAAGGACCCTGAGACCTCTTATACCCAGCCTCTTGAGGGGGGGGATTGAGATGGAGCTGAAGGAATGATCCTCCATTGCGTCTCCACTTCGTTTTTTTTTTTTTTTAAGCATTGTAATGGCACTTTTGCCTCGTGTAACTCTTTAAAGTTTCAGTGAAGTGCATATTTTATTTTCTCTTATTCGTCCTGTTTGTATTATCATTTTTATTTAATTGTACAATCCTGGCTTTAATTGCGCTTCAGCTGACCACATCGATGCTTTAAGTGATGTTCATGGGCTTGGTCTTGAGATTTTATCGTAGGAAAGGTCACTATCCTCTGCAATGCTCATTATTAGAACCAAAGTGGTCAACCTCGCCGTAGGTTTGGGTTTGCGGACAATACAACACTCTGGTTCTGTCTAGTGCTTAGATCCTCCTAAAGTGACTAGTTTCCTCATAGGTTTGAGTCCATGGACCATGCAAGACCTTAGTTCTGTCTAGTACTTGGATTCCCTTAAAGCAACTAATTTCCCCGCAGGTTTGATGCGGAGAACCATGCAAGACCTTGGCTCAGCTTGACACTTAGTCTTTCGTGAGTGAATAGTTTCTCCATAGGCTTAAGTCCGAGGACCATGCAAGGCCTTAGTTCTGTATGGTACTTGATTCTTGAAGTGGTTAGCTTCCCCATAGTCTTGAGTCCGAAGACCATGCAAGGCCTTGGTTCTGTCTAACACTTGTCTTCTGAAGTAGCTAGTTTCCCCATAGGTTTGAGTCCGAGGACCATGCAAGACCTTGGTTCTGTCTAACACTTGTCTTCTGAAGTAGCTAGTTTCCCCATGAGTTTGAGTCCGAGGACCATGCAAGACCTTGGTTCTGTCTAGTACTTAGTTCTTCCTGAAGTAGTTAATTTCTCCATAGGCTTGAGTCCGAGGACCATGCAAGGCCTTAGTTCTGTCTAACACTTGTCTTCTGAAGTAGCTAGTTTCTCCATAGATTTGAGTCCGAGGACCATGCAAGACCTTGGTTCTGTCTAACACTTGTCTTCTGAAGTAGCTAGTTTCCCCATAGGTTTGAGTCCAAAGACTATGCAAGACCTTAGTTCTGTCTAGTACTTAGTTCTTCTTGAAATAGTTAGTTTCTCCATAGGCTTGAGTCCAAGGACCATGCAAGGCCTTGGTTTTGTCTAACACTTGTCTTCTGAAGTAGCTAGTTTCCCCATAGGTTTGAGTCTAAGGACTATGCAAGACCTTAGTTCTGTCTAGTACTTAGTTCTTCCTGAAGTAGTTAGTTTCCCTAAAGGCTTGAGTCCGAGGACCATGCAAGGCCTTGGTTCTGTCTAACACTTGTCTTCTGAAGTAGCTAGTTTCCCCATAGGTTTGAGTTTGAGGACCATGCAAGACCTTGGTTATGTTTAGTACTTAGTTCTTCCTGAAGTAGTTAGTTTCTCCATAGGCTTGAGTCCGAGGACCATACAAGGCATTGTTCTTATCTAACACTTGTCTTCTGAAGTAGCTAGTTTCCCCATAAGTTTGAGTCCGAAGACTATGCAAGACCTTGGTTCTGTCTAGTACTTAGTTCTTCTGAAGTAGTTAGTTTTCCCATAGGCTTGAGTCCAAGAACCATGCAAGGCCTTGGTTCTGTCTAACACTTGTCTTCTAAAGTAGCTAGTTTCCCCATAGATTTGAGTCCGAGGACCATGCAAGACCTTGGTTCTGTCTAGTACTTAGTTCTTCCTGAAGTAGTTAGTTTCCCCATAGGCTTGAGTCCGAGAACCATGCAAGGTCTTGGTTCTATCTAACACTTGTCTTCTGAAGTAGCTAGTTTCCCCATAGGTTTGAGTCCGAGGACCATGCAAGACCTTGGTTCTGTCTAGTACTTAGTTCTTCTGAAGTAGTTAATTTCCCCATAGGCTTAAATCCGAGGACCATGCAAGGCCTTGGTTCTATCTAACACTTGTCTTCTGAAGTAGCTAGTTTCCCCATAGGTTTGAATCCGAGGACCATGCAAGACCTTAGTTCTGTCTAATACTTAGTTCTTCTGAAGTAGCTAGTTTCCCCATAGGTTTGAGTCCGAGGGCTTTGCAAGACCTTGGTTCTGTCTAGTACTTAGTTCTTCTGAAGTAGTTAGTTTCCCCATAGGCTTGAGTCCGAGGACCATGCAAGGCCTTGGTTCTGTCTAGTACTTAGTTCTTCCTGAAGTAGTTAGTTTCCTCATAGGCTTGAGTCCGAGAACCATGCAAGGCCTTAGTTATTATAACACTTGTCTTCTGAAGTAGCTAGTTTCCCCATAGGTTTGAGTCCGAGGACCATGCAAGACCTTGGTTCTGTCTAGTAATTATCTTCTGAAGTAACTAGTTTCCTCATAGACTTGAGTCCGAGGACCATGCAAGGCCTTAGTTCTGTCTAACACTTGTCTTCTGAAATAACTAGTTTTCCCATAGGTTTGAGTCCGAGAACCATGCAAGACCTTGGTTCTGTCTAGTGCTTAGTTCTTCTGAAGTAGTTAGTTTCCCCATAGGCTTGAGTCCGAGGACCATGCAAGGCCTTGGTTCTGTCTAACACTTGTCTTCTAAAGTAGCTAGTTTCCCCATAGGTTTGAGTCTGAGGATCATGCAAGACCTTGGTTCTGTCTAGTACTTAATTCTTCTTTACTGCTTGGAGTGAGGGAGATCATCCTCAGCATTAGGGAGTCGGCCTTAAGAGTGATAGCGGCCTTGAGCTTACTCCACCGAGGGGGGACCCTTCTTCGGTCTGGCTCCTTCGTCCGGCGTGCCACTTCCAATTACGAGGCGTCTTTTGGGCTATTCGAGTAACGCGCTTTACGTTTTGGTGCGCGAGGCGTATCCTTATTAATATCCTTGTGAATTTACGAGGATCCAGCGGCTGGCAAGCTCTTTGAAAATTGGGCGGAGTTAATACCTCCAGTAATTCTTCCTTAGGATTCTATGCGGGCTGGTTTTCACCAGCTCTTGCTTCTACATAAGGCATTTTGGGGTAATCTTTTCTTCAAATTTCACAAACACTTGGGTTCAATAGGGGCTTAAGGCTCTCCGTTTTCTGGGCATTTTCAAGGGCCTTTCCAAAATAGTGACTTGTGTTCGGGGAGATGGAGTGGCCCTGGAAAAGGGTAGGGTTAAGAAAGCCGAGCCCCTTTCAGGAGCCGAGGATGCCACCCCGATCCTAGACGACACAATGGAGGCAAAATAAGCAAAGGCCAAAGATCCTCCTTCTTTTCAACCTAGCTAGAGAGAGGACTCCCCTTGCAGTTATGAGGGAGATCTAAAAGGAACATAACGTCTCTCCTCCGCGTGCGGATCTACCGGCCTTCCAAGCTGGTAGTGATTCGCCAACGCCCGGTCGTCGTGGGACTGGGAGAGAATCAAGGAAAAACCTTGAGATAGGACCGTCAGGCGCCGCGGCTTCTTCTTCCTTCTCTTTTGCAGTGCCGCCCATGCTGGCTTGGAAGCTGTGGACAGCCTTAGAATAGGCCTGTCTCTGCCTCTCCCTCCATGCTTAGCTTAGCTTTAAAACATGCCTGCCTAGGCCCCCTTTTTTTTTTTAGCTTTAGAACAAGACTGCCTAAGCATTTACCTTCGTAATTAGCTTTAGAACAAACCTGCCTAAGCATTTTTTGTATAATGTAACTTTTCTTTACTTAATAAAGAAGTAGCCACATTTCGTTTCCTTTACTTCTTGCATCTTTCATTTCTTTGTGATGATTGCCTTCTGAATGAGTACGTTGCCGTTGTTTGTGTTGTGTTTTTTTTTTTTTTTTTTTTTTTTTTGGTGAACTTGGGAGAGGTGTTGTTATTGATCCTTCCACACCAACCGTCACACTTGCTAATCCTCAAGTCTTTCCCACAGACGGCGCCAATTGTAGGGACCTGGTTCGGGCACTTCCCTCCTGGGGATGAGTGGACCCAAGCCCAGGAAACCCCATATAATAAATTTGTAGAGAGTGAATAGAAGGAATAGGCATTAGTGAAAGATACAATGGTTGATGTGGGTTTACAGGATCATCAAGTGAGATTTGGCTAAGTTTTCTAAGGAGAAGTGCGTCCTCGGTCCAGTCCGAGGAACTCCTTTTTAAGTGCTAGTGGAAGTTAGGGTCGTCCTTGAACACCCCGAAAACCCCGAACCCCTGGACCCTTGGGGGTTCATTCTATTATATAGCCCTGTTCAGCTGATCTCTGCCTTCCACTTGTTGATCATCTGAGCTTGTGTCTGAGAGCTTGTCCCATCGGCCGCCTTTCCAGACTTTCTGTTAGTTGAAGTAATCAAGGCATCACTGTTCAAATGTCAATTCTCCATTAATGCGGCCAGAGTGTCAACTGCATACACTTAATGTGTTGGTGACAGCTTTTCTTCTTCAATATCGGCCAGCCGAGGACATGGTCGTCCTCGGCAATGCTCCTTGACAGTTTGGGCCTCCCCCGCTCATCCTCGGATACTGTATTGTCCTCAGCATGGGCCTTGGGCCCGATATGGAGTGGGCCGAGGTTACCAAATCTTTGGGCCCCACACATATATATTACATGTCACTAAAAGAAGTTAGGAAATCGAAATGATTAAGATTAATTTTAGTGAATTCACTACTATTTAATTTTTGATGGCTTTATGTCAATTGTTGTCAAAACAAATAAACTTGATAAAGAATGTCATATTCTAATATTATTATTATTATTCTTGATAAAAATTGTTTCTTATGTAAAATTTAGAAAAATGATCATATAAACTCATTTAATAAAAATAATTAATGCACAACTATGAACAATTTTTAATATATGCATTTAATACATCACATTGGCAAAACTTTAACTCATACTCTCCCGCGTAAGGTTCCTGCTATTTTATATATATATATATATATATAGTCATGGTAGCTGATGTAAAAGTAATAACAAAAACGTAGCAATAGTTGTAATCAAATGATAAAAACAAGAATCATATTCATGCTTTCATAACAAAGGACTAGAAAATTTGTGAATCATGAAATTTTATTCCATTGTGGAGAGAGAGAGAGAGAGAGAGAGAGAGAGAGAAAACAGTTGAATGGGCACAGTAATGTTTACAACAGTACCACACAAACCCTTTGTCAATCAGTAAGGAGTGAATAATTTTACAATGTTTTCTGGCATCTTCTATTTTTGCTAAGCCAATCCAATTTTTGAAAAACGAAGATAAAATGTACAATTGGAGGAATCCCCTACATCTGCATAAGTTAGAAAGGAGGAATGGAAGAAGGATGGCCAAGGTGCTGCATTGAAGCCAGTCAATGCAAGAATCCAGCCCTGTAGAGAGGGATTGACCAAAAGAGATTCAACTTCAAGAAAAATACACTCTAAAAAGTTTCCACAATTTTCTTCCCTGTTTTAGCATTACCAATTGTTGGGTCCAGAGAAGGTAACATTTTCATGCTCGTCATCCATTAGAAGCTACTCCCTGATGCTGCTACTCTGTTGGGCATGATCCCAACATATTCTGGGTTTCATACCTGAAACAACGTGTGGCAACCATAATTTTATATTTTGAAGTTTATCCATATGAATAACGCCCTCGAACAGAAATAAAAAGTTCAATCTAACACAGAAGGGCATCGAAAATTTTCATTACTCTTCTTTTTTTTTCTTTTTTTTTTTCATTCTATTGCAAGAGATTTACCTCAGTACTTAATTTTCTATTTGATTTCTGCTTCAGCTAGTTATATCTTCAATATCCTTTTTTTTTTTCTGCATTTTAGCAGATAAAGAATAGAGAACAATGACGAAGTAATGAGACCAAAGGATGAGTCAAGAGACAAACCTGCATTATTTTTCCAGTTGAATAGAAGCAGAAAAAGTAACCCAAAACACTTTTAAGGTACGCTGAGCTGCATGAAACAGCAAGTTGATTCACATTCTGAATTCAATTTAAGAGATTAAATTACTTAAAATGTATCAAATGAGCTCTAGCACATATGGTACTTCCTTCACTTGCAAGGTTTAGGTTCAAGCCCCACTAGATGCGTATATATTACCAATAAAAACAAATACTAAAAATGCAAAATCAATGAATAGGATGTGGCAAGTTCACAGCTATTTTTATTCCTTAGTTTCAAGGGACAATTGTTTAGTAGTAACCAATGCCCAATACCAAGATTATCAATATGGGCTTTCTAGATGGGATTGATAATGGGGTTCTTAAGAGCAAAATGGTTAGTCAAAAGAACTAAATGGCAATTATCCACCATTTATACAACCAAATAAGGTCTTAGGAAGGTCGATTTCAATATGATCCTATTCTACCCTCAAGAATTTATACATAGAAGTATTCACTCTCAATCAAACACTCAAGTCCAGAAGCCTTTGGCATTTTTGGCCAAATGTTCTATTAGGCCAGCACCTGAGTAGCCAGGATATCCTCAAGCCCTAGGGACATCCCTTTTGAAAGCACCCTGTGCCTTTGACAAGGAATGGAAGCCCATTTAAAGCTGTGATATTGTAGGTGGTAACCTGACTGCAGAGAAGCCCACCCAACCAAAAATGTCCAGTTTTGTAACAAAAATGTAAGCCACTTACCAACAACCAGAAATTTAGTTATAGTCCCTCTAATAACCCTGAAAACCCCACAGGAAAGGTAGACTACATTGTCTTAGGTTATATGGAGAATAATATTTTTCCTTATAATTACTATGCATAATCTAAGGGGGTTTTTTCATTGATAAGTTACACACGCATCTAGTGTGTCTTGAACCAAAAAATCACCTTGCACCTTGCCCTTACAAGGGGAGGAGGTGCCTTTCAAGCTAAAACTCATTGGCACCAAGCATAATCTAATTTAAACAGCTAAGAGATGAAAAAGTGGACAAGTACCACATGTGCTGCAGTAACTTCTCTTCAGATGACACTGGAGCGTACTGTCTAACAGGTTGCCACTTGAAGCTTCAGGCATCATGGAATTAAGGCACAGATGATAAAGACTCAAGAGGTATAGTTTTCACTTTCAAAATCATACAGTTCCATCAACATTTAAAGACCTTGTCCCCCGATCATGAGAACGCCTAGTTGGAAGCTTTTTCTTATGTAATTTTCTATCCCTGATGCCATCATATAGAACCTCATAGGCATAATAAGTTATATGACTTTTCTTTAACAAATCTTCTACCACGATCTTTGGTGCTGCTACCTCTTTTTTATCAGCCTCAAAAATTGTATTCACAACCTCAGGGACAATGCCTTTGCGAACCATAAGGTGGATAATACCAACTGCCTCAAGAACCCTATGCTCCACGCAAAGACAATTCAGTACCTGTCCAAATGTTGTCAGTGATGGAATGAACCCCTTCTCAATATTTTCTATGAGAAAATCATACCCAGAATCAATATTCCCCGTTTTGCAAAAGCCATCAATTATTATACGGTAAGTGTAACTGTCTGGGGCACAACCCTTGTCACCCATCTCACGAAAAAGCTTTTCTGCCATATTAATATTTAGCTTTTCAACAAAAGAATTTATCATGATATTGTACATTGCTGTTGTATGGAATACCCCATACTGTCGTTCGATTATTCTAAACAGCTGGTAAGCTCCATCCAGATCACCATTGGAAGAAAATCCATTAATCAATGTGGCAAAAGTAACAGTATCTGGAGTCAAACCCTTGTTTTTTATTTCTTTAAGTAGTTCCGAAGCTTCATTTACCTTTTGAGTTTTGCACAGGCTTTCTACAACTATGTTATATGTAATTATGTTAGGGAGACACCCTTTCTCAACCATCCCATTGAAAGTATCTATCACATCTTCATACTTTTTAGCCTTGCAAAGCCCATTCAACACAGTGTTATATGTGATCACATCAGGAATAACACTGTGACTCCACATTCTATCTACTATCTCAAGAGCGTTATCCAATTTCAATTGTTTACAGTATCCATCGATCAAAGTATTAAAGGTAAATATGTCAGGAAGGTAGCCTTTTGCAATAGCATCATTCACGAGAATATTGGCGTCTGACATACACCCCATCTTGCACAGTCCATTAATAACCAAGTTATAAGTCCATATATTGGGGCTGCAACCATGGTCCAACATCTCATTGATCAACTGCAAGGCCTGCAAAATTAGTCCTTGCTGAGATAGCCCTTTGACTAATGTATTGTAGAGAACAATAGTAGGCTTCAACCCTTTCCCTAATGCATCATTAAATACAGCCATGGCACGGTCTATGTCACCATCACAGCATAATCCATTGATCAATGAGCAGTAAGTAAATTCATCAGGCACAAACCCCTTGAAAATTGCATCATTAAGAACCTGGTCTGCATTTTGTATCATACCCATTTTGCAATATCCATCAATAATACTATTGTAGGTAAAGGCATCAGGCACCAAACCATCATTCACCATTTTATGCAGATAGCGCTCAGCTTCCACAGCCTTAAGGTTTTTACACAAGCCATAGATCAACGTGTTATATGTGACAACATCAGGAGACAGACCTTCACTTCTCACACCATCCAACGATCTGACAGCCTCACTAAGCGCTCCTTTTTTGCAAAGCCCCTGAATGAAGATATTGAATGTAAACAAATTCGGCAAAATTCCCCTCTTCAGTACCTTGTTGAGAAGTTTTTCACTTTCTTGGACATCACCCTTCTTACAAAGTGTATGTATAAGCTTATTAAAAGTAGTGATATCAGGACAAATACATTGCTCAAGCATACCTTCAAACAATTGATGTGCCTCAACTTGACAATTCTCTTCATAAAACCCACCAATCACCGTACAATATGCGACCGCATTTAACTCACATCCTTGGGAAGGCATGTTATTAAGAAGCCTCAATGCAACATGAGGCCTCCTTGTTCTACAAAAGGACTTTATCCTAATGGTGAAAGTATACACATCAGGAATAATCCCTTTATCTCTCATCCTCAGATACACTTTGTGAGCTTGATTGAAATAGCCATACTCAACGAGTATATTCATGACCGCGTTATAAGATTGAACCGACGGCTCACAATTATAAAAATCCATCCTCTCAAACACATCAACAGCCTCTTGAACCTTCCCTTTCCTTCCATAATTCCTAATGGCTCCAATATAAACTCCTTCTAGTAAACTATTATCAATATTCTTCCTTATCTCCGACATCAAACTCTCCATTTCCTCAAACTCCCCATGAAACCCAAGCTTCTCAATCATACATTTATAAGTCAACAATGTGTGCTTGAACCCATTTTCATTTTTCACTGAATTGAACATTGCAAGTGCTTTAATGGGATCTCTTTGATACTTAACAACCGCGGCAACATGTTTAGGAAGTAACGCAGGACTCATTCCAAAATCACAAAGTAATAACAGATAAATCACATTAAAAATCCATAAACCCGGTTATAATTTGAAGCTATTTAAGCTTTATTTTTCACTTTGCTTCAAGTTTCAGCTATACGAAAAAAATAACCCAACATAAAGAAAAACCCAGAAAATATTATGATCCAAAATGTGGTTTTATAGAACTAAAAGAAGAAGAAAAAAAAAATGAAAATGAAAAGTGAAAGAAAACTCTTACTAGTACATGTTTTCTTTGTTTGGTGAGTAACTGTGGGAAAGTGAAAGCAAAAGCAAAGCTGAAAACTTTGAAAGTTGAAGACACCGATAACGAGATCGGCGAGTGGTGGAGGACTTGTTAGGGGTTGAAGGGATTCGGCGTAGGGGTGAGAGACCTTGGCGGAGAAGTTGTGGAATGTCGGGTTGGACACTTGGACTCGATCTTGGATAGGGCGTAAAGCCCACCCGATTTTTTTTTTTTTTTTAATTTTTAATTTTTTACCAACAAAGTATATTTAAATATTTTAGAACGTATAAATC
This sequence comes from Quercus glauca, assembly GCA_023736055.1. NCBI lineage: Eukaryota > Viridiplantae > Streptophyta > Magnoliopsida > Fagales > Fagaceae > Quercus > Quercus glauca. The sequence goes on along the minus strand of CM043324.1, from coordinate 18,475,464 downwards.
TCGTAGAGATGACTCCAAGATGTTAGCGAGAGGTTTTGTATCTAGTATCTAATGGATATCATGAGGTTATAGGAACCACCCGACCAACCTTTTGGAGTTTTATTTTTAAAATTTTAAACATAAACAAATGGTGTGGCAAAAATATGTCACTCCCGACCTCACAAGACACTGATTTACGATATGTTCTTCAAGCTCACTAAACCAAGTTAATTAACCACCTGGTTCACATTCTTCCAATTCCAAAGGATGCCCAATCGAATATTAACTCAAGATTTTGAATAAGACTGTAATTCTCTATCTGAGTAGATTATATGATCAAGTTTAATTTGTTTTCGCATAGTACTAGTATAAACTTGTTTGCAAGTTACCTAATTAAATTATTCTTTTCTCATATATTAAATATCACTACTAAAATTCTTTTATAATTGTCATAAATTTATGATTAAATTTTAATTGAAATTATATTATTTTGAGAATTATATATACTTCTTGTAAGGTAGAAATTTGATGGGTTAGGCACAAACTTTGCGTATTGTGAGCCCAACGAATCTCCAACAATAAATTTATAGAGAATGAGTTAAACAACTGGGCTTGTTATGGATTTAGCAACGGTTCATGCATGCATGTAAGGGTAAAATGATGTTCAGATTAATATTCGATAAAAATTCTCTTGGGTCCGAAGAGAATTGGTATTTATCAAGCTTATCGATACAATTTTTTCTCTCCCCCCATTTTCAAAGGCTTCTTCCCTTTATATATCCCCCTCCTTCTTCATCTTCACCGTACATTTGTTCTTCATCCAAGCATCTACTTGAGTACACGTCACATCAGACATTTGCTTTAGTATGCCGTGAGTGGTGGTAACTGAGGCTGAACTGTTCAGGTGTCTTCTCCATATAAATGCGGTCAGGAAAGCTGCTGTAGTGCATTAAATGCGGTGGTAGTAGCTTTTCCTTTAAGATATTTTTATACTTTCCTCACCCCTAGGCACGCCCAGGATTTGCTCTCCTCTGTGAAATCAGTTGGGAATGTCGCTTTTGCCCCCAACATATTTGATTGATTAAGCACTATGATGATCCGACGATGGAACCTCTTCGGACAAACAGGATAGTCTTCAGACGTATCCCAGTATTCCTCTCCGAGCGTATTTCCACCAAACGGGCCTAGCCCTGATCCCTTTCACCTCTTCGGACAAATAATGGTATACAAATTGGACCCTGGGCCCAATTCGCAGCGTTGGGCTCGCCCCCACACTTCTCTATATAAAAATATTATTCATGTTTCTATAAAGTAAAAATAATAATTTAATATCTCATTAACTTAATTAAAAACTTACATAATATAATCTCAAGTCTATATAGTATATTTTTATATAAGTATATACTATATGATATAAACATATAATATTATAGTACATATTTAAATTTAGCTTCTTGCTCAACAAGTTTGTTCAAAAACAAAATATTCACATTTGAACTTCTTATTTAATAATTAGGTCTAAATTCTAAACTTGAGCTAAAATATGGTTTGTTTGCTAAATAAAATAACATAAATAATTATTTTTTCTGAATTAACTCAAGTTGTTCATACATATAATTGGATTTATTTGTTGTCAACTTGTCATTGAGACTAATAAATAAAGGGCAATGTTTTATTTCACACCAATTATTGCACTCAACTATATACACGTTATTTATTTTTTGCACTAAAATCGTGATTTTTGTGTACCGATGTGTGTACTACCCACAAATAAAAGGAAATGAGGGGTATGAGTTTTGGGCCGGGTTGTGTTAAATTGGTGGATCTTGCTGAATTTGACCCGGAACCTAAACCGAACCATCCACAGGCAAAAAGAAGAAGAAAAAATAAAGTAAAAAACCAGAAAGAACCCCAACGATTTGCTAAACTCAGAACAGAAGTTGAGGGGAGAGAGAGAAAGAGAGAAGATGGAGACGTCGGGGCAGTGGTTACAGAAGGCGTTGGTGGATCTATGTCAAAGGATAGAAACGGGTTTGGGTTTGGGTATGGATATTGATATGATATCCGGGTTGGTCTCTTACTGTGAACTTGCTCATCCCCAAGACGCCAAAGAGTACCTTGACGTAAATCTCTCTCTGTCCCATTATCTATTTCTCCTTGTTTACTTGCTTATTGGATTTCACTCTGTGTTATAATTAATGGGTCTTCTTCAAAATCTTTGCTTTCATTGAAATTATGATCAATTTTGGAACCCAACTTTTTTTTTTTTTTTTTAAACTTGCTTATTGGATTTCACTCTGTGTTATAATTACTGGGTTTTCTTCAAAATCTTTGCTTTCATTGAAATTATGATCAATTTTGGAACCCAACTTTTTTTTTTAACAGGTCTGGTAATTTATTGGATATCATATTTTTAAGGCTTTGTAGGCATTGTTTTATTTAGAAGGAGTTCACAGTTATCTTAGTTCTTTAGTCATGATTGCCTGATGTTAATTGGAGAAAACCCAGATTGTGCTCCTATTGTTTTTGATGGCCAATTGGGTTTTCTTGTATACTGTTTTTTTTTTATCTGTAATCCTGGACTTCTGAAAATTATTGTGAATAAAGTTTCACTATTTGTGTGTTTTAGTGTAATGACAAACTTTGCTTCTTGAGGTATTGGACAGTGTAAATTTGCCACAATGTTCTGCTAGTGATGACACCACATTCAAGAATGAGATAATGTAACAGACTCTGACTAACTCAGGAGCATCTGTACCCTGTTAAACTTAGCTTTTACAGGAAAGTCTATGGCTTTACATTAAGTTTGTTCAACATTAATTCTAAACCTTTAAGATTTAGGATGTCTCATTTCATATCTTAAGATTTGTACTTTTTTTCCCCTAAGTACTTTGGTTGGTTATGTTATATTCTTTAATCTTTTATAACTTTATTTCTTGGAAAAATTTGATAAAGTCACGAGTTGGTTTGCGTTGTTTTTTTTTTTTTTTTTTCCATGTATCAGAAAGGGCATTTGTTAGCTCTTTAGGGGGTTCTGTCAAAGGTTAATTTGGATCCTTCATGCACTTGTTGCACTTGTTGAACATGTTAGAATGTTTTTCATATCTACAGCTTGTTACAGTCTAAAAAACAAAGATTTGAGGAATATAATGGAAGTTTAAGGAACATTAAGATTAGAGATCATCCAAAGACACTTAAAAAAAAAAAAAAAAGGATCATGCAAAGACTGAAAATTTGGATTCAAATCAAACCTTGTTGTCTCAAGGTACAAAATTATTATTGCAAATCCATGGATGTTGATAGGCATGGCATGTGTATTTTTTCTTAACAAAAAAGAGAACGTGTTTACGTATCATGCATATGCCATGGCAAACAAGGGTTTGGAATTAGTTGTTTTAGATTACTTTTATTACAGTTCTGGAAGAAAAATTCAACTTGTGTTAAATATATAGATATTTAACAGTCAATCTAATTATGTCTATGTTTCCTGATTGACATTTGTTGGGTCCAGTAATAGATTCACATGAAACAAAAGGGAAATATCACTTATTATAACTGTCATCTGATGGCTATAATGTATTTTTTCAGTGGCATATTTGAACAGTATTGTGCATGAATATAGTACCTTTTAACAATTAACATAGAAGAAACCTAGACTGGCTTTGAAATTTGAATTTCATATGGATCACTCAATGTAATTTGTTCTTCCTGCTTTAAATGTTTACATTTTTATTAAGGGTGCGTTTGGATATCGCTTATTTTGCTGAAAACTGAAAACTGAAAACAATAAAAAAATAATTTTCGGTTACCATTCACACTCACAAAACACTGTTCATTTGCCTTAATGCACTATTCATGTCTCATGAACAGTGCAAGAGTTGCTGGTCAAAAAAAAAAAAAAAAAAAAAAGAAGAAGAAAACGTAGATTTGAAATCCAAACGGTCACTAAATGTATCACCTGATACTTGTTTGAGATGGCAATTATAGAGACATGGGGGAAATGACTTTTTTCCTGAAGATTAATGCAATAATATTTGAAGAATCAATATTGGCAGAAAAATGTCACTTAATTTCTTGTGACAAAATTCCAGTTCTTGCTATTTATCCTTATTTTTCTTTGGATGCTACATTATCAGATTCTTTTGTTGCTGCAGCTGTTGAAATTAAAAATTATGTTTTTCATTTTCCTATGCAGAATATAATTGGCCAGGAAGCGGGCAAAAGTGTTATAGACGAATATTTACGGCGGAGAGGCCACTCAGATGTCGGTAGCAGCACCCCAAATGTCCCAACTTCAAAATTACAAGCCTATGTCAAACCACGCTCTGATGAAGCATCTGTCAGTGGAACCAGGAAACCTAAAGCACCAAAAGTGGTTTCAGTCCCCAGTTCCCAGGCAGAACCAAAAAAACATATGGTGTCTAGTCATCAGGAAAACCAGGTCTCATCAGAGACTAATGAGTCAAGAACCATGCAGAAAGGGAACCAAGTTAGTTCTAAAAAGAAGAAAGCTGGGAAAGTTATTTCACTCGCAGAGGCTGCCAAAGGGTCAATCATATTCCAGCAGGGGAAACCATGCTCATGCCAAGCTCGTCGCCACAAACTGGTCAGCAATTGTTTATCTTGTGGCAAGATAGTTTGTGAGCAAGAGGGAGAGGGCCCTTGTAGTTTTTGTGGTTCCCTTGTGCTGAAGGAAGGGAGCACATATGCTGGTCTAGATGAAAGTATGCCTCTTCAATCAGATGCTGAAGCAACTGCTGAAGCTTATGCAAAGAGGCTTGTTGAATATGACCGGAACTCTGCAGCGCGTACAACAGTTATTGATGACCAAAGTGACTACTATGAAATTGAGGGGAACAGTTGGTTGTCAAAGGAGGTAACTAGTTTCTTTCAATCTGTATGGTTGAATCATATAGTAGTACTTTTATGTGTACTTTGAATTCACTTCAAGTAATATTTTTCTTCCAGGAAAAGGAACTTCTAAAGAAGAAGCAAGAAGAGATTGAAGAAGCTGAACGGGCCAAACGAAATAAAGTGGTTGTGACTTTTGACTTGGTTGGCCGCAAGGTATTAAACGCTTTACCAAACGGACTGTCTTATATTTTGTTATCAGTTGGATTTGTTGCTGCATGAATATATATTCAGCCAGTTGGATTTTGCACTAGCAAGACCTTTTCATTATTGCTAGTACTGTATTCTTTTCAAATATCTATAATCATTTTTTTCCTTCTTTTTTTTTTTTTGGTGGGTAAGAAATCTACCAAGTTATGCTTTCTCACTAGTTCTTTTGCTTTCATATTTTATTATTATACCTAATTATGGAAATCTTGATCACCAGCTTTTGTTTTTCATTGTGCATACAATAGGTAACTCCTAATAGGTTATAACAGCTTTTGTTAATAGGCAGGTCACACACATACTCGTACTTGAAATTGTTATTAGGGTCCTTTCTTTTCTTTGCCCATCTTGTTATAGATGCTTGTAAAACAAATTTCTCCCTTTCTTTCTTTCTTACTCTTTAACTCAGATCTGCTAAATCTCAAGGTGTATTGTATTTCTAATATAACAATGTTTTGCAGGTTCTTTTGAACGAGGATGATGTTTCAGAATTAGAATCAGAGAATAGAATATTACGGCCACCCGATGAACGAGAGGTGAACCGGATTAAACCAAACCCAACTCTTAGAGTTCAACCAGTCTTTGTGGACCCAGGCCCCAGTAAGAAGCCTGATAAAGGTAGACAACCAAACAAGGGCCTAACCAACGGCATATGCTTGGAGATAACAGGGAGGGTGCAGCATGATAGCAACGAATTGAAACATTTTATGAAGGACAAGCAAACTGAAACAGCTTCAAGTGGGAAAATTTGGCAAGTGCCATCAGTAAATGGGGGTCTGCATGCGAAAGATGATGGTGAATGTTCTCTAGATTATTATTGAGATATATATATCCTGATTACTTGAAGTTTTGTGCTTTCTTTCTAACATGTTTCAATACAATGGCAAGAAAATTTTTGTGAAAAGGGTTACTGGGCATGCCAGTTTGATACCATGGTTCAATGTTGTTTTTGTGGAACTGAAAATAGATGAATGAAATACAAAAGTTTTGGAATGTCACTTTGCTTTAGTAATCTACCTTTCTCTCCATTGCATAAAATCTACCGGTATTTTCCAAATCTACAGCCATAAGTCCCAACCTATGAGGAAAGGGTGATAGAAATGACTTTCCCATTTTCCAAATAAGATTTTGTTATAGAATAGGCATGTTTGGCATTGTATATAACCGGTAGTTGTACTACCATGATACAATCATAAAAGATTGATTTGTTAATACCAATTACCGTGAGACAACACTTTTTATGAAGAAGGGCAATATGGTATGGCACTCCAGTTTTCCTCAGAAGAAATGGCCAACTACAATTCCTTAGTTACAGTACAAAGTATCTCCATATAATTCATAACAAATGGTTGCATTAACCAATGAAGTATAAACAATGTTATGTGTTTTCAAAAACAATTAAATTCAATCCAATTATGTGTTTGAAGTTAATTGGTATTGGTAATTGAATTTAATTGGAGAACCTAATGTATTGGCAGTACTGCAGCTAAAGAAAGAAACTCAAGAACAGTATTAATCCATTTTTTTCTTTTTTTAGTCAAAATTATTAAACAAAAGAAACTCAAGAACGAGATTAATTAAGTTATCTTATTATTGTTAGCCAAATTTTCCCCCAGACTACTCTCTCTCTCTCCACGAGCAATCGCCATAGTTGTACCCTTTGATGTGGATCAAAATGAATCTCGAGAATCTAAGCACAATTCGCATGGGTGATGCCCCTCACTCGTGGTCCTACTCATTAGTGATTATGGTGAGATACATGAGAGCTACACAATTCTTAGTGCTTTGCTATGAAATGACATCATTGTTGCCTTCAATCAAAACTCTAAGGTCCTTGTCCCCGCTACTTTGGAAGAGTCATGATCTAGACTTGTAAGTATATATTTTCAGCACGATTTTGATGTAGAGCTAAGAGAGAAGATGCTATCTTTGAGAAAAAAATGTGGAAGAGATTTTGTAAATTTATGTTTTGTGAAAAAGAATGAGAGTTGGGATAGAAAATGCCAAAAAAAAGGGAAAAGGTGTGTGAATATTATACAAATAAAATAGAAAATAAATAGAGTGTTTGATGCAGTGTGTGAATAATGGATTAGTTAAAATAAAAACAGAAAAGTGATTATCAAAAAAAAATTAAAATATAAAAGTGAGGAATTTTTGGTGGTTTATAAGATTTGTCATCTTGGAGGTGGATGTGAAATGAGTTCATGAAACAAAATAATAAAAAATAAAAAATAAAGAATGTCATTTTGTTATTGTCGCTCATGGAAGAGTTTTATATCCTTTTTAAAGATTTTTTAAAAGGATAGCAGGACTGCCCAGCAGCAACAAAATGTGGAGATGGCCGAGTTGGTCTAAGGCGCCAGATTAAGGTTCTGGTCCGAAAGGGCGTGGGTTCAAATCCCACTCTCCACAATTTCTCTTTCTTCTTTTAAACTTTTTTTTTTTTTTTTTTTTGGATATCAAAGGGATAGAATTTCTCTACAATATTTTCGCAACTAATAGAAAATAATTTCAATGGTAGGTTTAAATTAAAACTATTAATAACCTGTCACTTAACGATTTGTTATTAATTTATTGTGGATATAACACTTTTCTTTTGTTTACTTTTACTGCTAATTATTCGGTATTATGAGGAAAAGTCGCAACAATTTTTTTTAATACGAAAGAGATGGACTTTCCCCACAACATTATCACATATTTTTTGGACATGAAAAAGATAGACTTTCTCCACAACATTTTCACAATATTTTTGTAACAAATATTAGATGATAGGTTATTATTTGCTATTATTGGTAAGCAAAAAAATAATTTCAATGGTGGGTTAAAATTAAAACTAGTAATAATCTACCACTTATGATTTTTTATAAAATTATTGTGGACGTAACACTTCTCTTTTAATTACTTTTACGGCTAATTATTCGGTATTATGAGAAAAAGTTGCAACAAATTTTTTTTTCTTATATGAAAGAGATAGACTATCTCGATAACATTTTCACAATAAACTATAAGTGACAAGTTATTATTTGCAATTATTAGTGGATAAGAAAATAATTTCAGAAGTGGGTTCAAGTTAAAACCATAATAACCTCCAATTAGGATTTGTTGTAAAAATTTTATGGGCGTAACACTTCTTTTTTCTTTCCTCTTACCTCTAATTAAGGTATTACGAGGAAAATGTATTGAGGGAAGTTCATGAAGGAGCATGTGGTAATCACTCGGGAGCTAGATCACTCGTCCACAAGGTCATCCGTGCAGGGTACTATTGGCCAACCATCCAAGCTGATGCTAAGGCATATGTTAAGGTATGTGATCAATGTCAACGTTTCAGTAGTATTCCTAGACAGCCATCAGAATATCTTACCCCGATGATGGCCCCTTGGCCTTTTGCACAATGGGGTTTAGATATTTTAGGCCCCTTTTCAACTGGAACTAGACAAATGAAGTTTTTGGTGGTGGGAGTAGATTATTTCACAAAGTGAGTGGAAGCTAAACCCTTAGTGAAAATTACACAACAAAATGTCAAAAATTTCATCTGGAAGAGTATTGTATGCAGGTTTGGAGTACCGAGGGTACTAATATCTGACAATGGACGACAGTTTGACAACACCCCCTTCAGATAATTCTGTGAGCAGCTTGGAATCAAGAATCATTATTCCTCACCCTCCCACCCACAAGCTAATGGACAAGCAGAAGTAGCAAACCGATCCTTGTTGAAAATCATCAAGACTCGGCTTGAAGGGGCAAAGGGAGTATGGCCGGATGAATTACCAGGTGTTTTGTGGGGTTACAGAACAACAGTGAGGACTCCTACAGGAGAGACTCCTTTCAAATTGGCTTATGGGAGTGAAGCGATAATACCTGCAGAAGTACATATGGCCAGCCATAGGGTGATGAAGTACCAAGATGAGGAAAATAACGAGCAGCTGCGTCTTAACCTTGATCTTATAAACGAGGTAAGGATGGACGCGGAGCAAAGAACAGCAAGGTATAAAAATCTCATGGCAAGGCAGCACGACGCCATGGTGAAACCTAGGCGCTTCAACATTGGGGATCTCGTCCTGAAGAAAGTTTCTTTGGCCACCAAAAACCCGGCCCACGGGAAATTGAGACCAAATTGGGAAGGACCCTACAGGGTAATCAACTGCAAGAGACAAGGATCCTACTACTTAAAAGCTCTGGATGGAAGATAGCTGGAACACCCTTGGAATGTTGAACACCTGAGAAGGTACTATCAATAAAGGGTGATCATGGATGAATATTGCTGCAAGACGAATGCCATGGACGAGTTGAAGAAGCTTTTTCTTATTTACTTATTATTACTATGATGTTTTAAGTGTATAAGTATTTTGTGTTAGTCATGGACGAAGTAATGTTGTATAAGTATTTTTAGTTTCCTAAAAGCACTAGCTCTCAAGCATGTGCCGTAATTGTGGACGAATGATTACGTAGTATGGATTTCCGAATATATATATGATGTATTTCTAAGTATATGTATGATTGTATGGGAATCCTTAATCTTCTATGATTCAAGATGATCCACGGAAGGTGAAAAGCCAAAGACGAATGAAATCCTTGGAAGCTAAGGAATATCGTCTATTTGCTTTCCTTCAAGTAAGGATAAAGCATGGAAAATAAAACCTAAGGTATATCCGTCTAAAGCTCAAGACGAGATAAAACCTGAGGTATACTCGTCTAAAGCTCAAGACGAGATAAAACTAAAGGTATATCCGTCTAAAGCTCAAGACAAGATAAAACTTGAGGTATATCCGTCTAAAGCTCAAGACGAGATAAGACTAAAGGTATATCTGTCTAAAGCTCAAGACGAGATAAAACTTGAGGTACCTATGTTATAATCGTCCAAATTAGGGACCAAAAATATGTTCAAGGGAATACCATGAGCCCCTGGACAAATCAAAACAATCCAAGTAATCCAACACATGGACGAGCATTTGCTGAAATTACTTTCGTCAAAAACGAGTAAACGATAGCAGGTTTAAATAAATCCTTGAGCTGGTCAAAAGACAATGTTCATGGATGAATTCAAGTTGAGATAAAATGTTTTCCTAAATAGTATGGACGATACTAATAAAGTTTGTCCGTAAATCCTTAAACACATTCAAATATGATAGAAACAAAGAAAAAGCATTCATTCATTCATAAACTCCAAGGGTAAACGACCATCGTCCAAAAACCCTTGAAAATAGAGTAACAGTTAATAAAACTCGTCCATAAATTGGACGAGGGAATTGTACTTGAATGGATTTAAAAAAAAAAAAAAAAAAAAAAAAAAAAAAAAAAAAAGAGGAAAAGGAAAGAAAAAAGCCCAAAACATTAGGGCACTTCCAAATAAAAGTAAAAATATAAAAACTTTCTGATAGCTGAAGTCACTTTGGTGGGTTAGTCTTGGGATCGTCCTGAGAGACCTCATTGTTGGCATCGTCCATGACGTTGACGTCTTCAGAGCTCGTCTACAACAAGGAGCTTTCTACACCAAGGGGAAGTTGGAAGGAATCAAAATTCAACTCAGGGAATGCCTCCTTAGCGTCAGCACGGAAGTCCTCATAGCCAGCAGCATAGTGGCTGTCTAGACGATTCTTATATTCGTCAGACTTCTTGAAGGCTGCTATGGCTTCTTCACGTGCCTTCCCCAAGGACGAGGCAAATTCTGAAGCTTGTCCTTCCAGATAAGCGATGCGAATACTTTTTCAACGACATCTGCTTTAAGTTCTTCCACCTCGTTCTTCAACTTCGTCTCACTTGTTAGCAAACGGTTGAAGTCGTCAGTCAACCTGATCACCTCCCCCTTCTTCAACAGAATTTCATTGTTCAGCTTTTTAGCCTTCTCTTTCGCCGTCTTGACCTCCTCAGCAAGTTCCTTGGCCTGGCATGTCGCTGTGTAAAACTTTGACATAGCCTGTGCATGGACGAAAGAAAGTTAGAAATTCTATTTTTTGAAAAGCTCATTAAAAACACTCAAAGATGAATGAAACTCATACCTTGAAGAGATCATAGATACCAGAGCGTTCAAATTCCTTCACTGACATGTTATAACATTCATTAACTTCATTGTCAATGACAATTCCTTTGAACGTCCTCCATGCATAGCTCTTGTCCAGCACCAAGTTGGAAGGACAATCAAATGGCTCTGACGAATGAGGCTTGCGAGGAGTCACGGTTGGAAGGGGAGTGGGATCAGTTGAAACATGATGAATTACTTGGATGGGCTCCACATTGACATGAGGGTTGTCCAGATTCACCGTCGGTGGTATAAATTTGGGGACCTTGGGAAGAGATGAAGTCTAAGTGGTCTTTGGCTTTTTTGGGCCTCGACGACTTGGAAGGTCATCCAAGTCCACAGCACCAGAAATTTTCTTAGACTTTCTCTTCCCAGCCTGAACGGGAGCCTTCTAGACGACTAGTGGCGCGGAAGCATCCTCGTCCCCACTGGTTACTGTTTTTTCCTTGTTTTCTCTCATCGTAATTATTCCTACAACAAAAGAAGTCAGTAAAAAAAAAAATTAAAAAAAAAAGAAAAGAGAAAAAAGAGGAAAAAGGAAATAAAATAAGGATGGACGATACTTTTGCGAGTGGTTTCTTCGTGGCCTAGGTTCTCAGCAGTGGGTTCTGGACCAAGTCCCCAAGCAGCCAAACTGCTAAAGGTTACTAGTTCGTGAAAAGTCCTTCTAGGGAAGGCACGAACTTTGTCTATTCGATCTAAATAAGATCTGTCCAAACGTGGACGAACAACAACTGTACCAATAAATAGAAAGGTGGTTAGACGACTAAGTGATAGAAAAAATGTAAGGAATAAAAGAAATAACATGGAAAGAAAACATACCCTCAGGACGAAGGCGACCTATGGGGCTGGTAAAGGAGGGAAGGGGGCAATACCAACATCTGTTGGGTCCCCAGCCCAGTTTCCAGAAATAATAAAAAACTCTTGTTTCCAGAGCCTGTCTGACGAGCTGCAGCCTTTTATTAAACTATAGTGAGAGCCTCTGGACGAGAACTGGTAAAAACCAGCAGACTTTTTTTATCTCCGAGGGCTTATAACAGTAAAGGAACTCGTCCACTGTTAAAGGAGAGTTCCCTTCCAATGCCTCACGCCATAGCACTTGCATGGCAACTACCGTCCTCCATCCATTGGGGTTAAGCTGGTTAGGTCCAATACTCAGCCTATAGAGAATACCTCTACAAAAAGAATTGAGGGGAAATCTAAGGCCAGCTAAAAGGTAAGACGCATATACTCCTAAACTAGAAGAAGGGGAACAGCACCATTCCCCTTCCCTGGGTAGACGAGGGTTGAATTCCTTAGGAGTCTGATATCTATCTACAAGAATTTTTAACTTGGGGGTATGTAAGGTGGACGCTACTTTAGGAGCGCAGCTATATATCACATCCTCCTCCTCGTCTTGAGGAGGGCTAGGTGACCTTCTGGACGAGATAGTCCCAGCTCCAAAGGTCATCCTACACTGCATTTCCTAGAATTCTTCTATAGAAATACCAGGAACCCCAGACGAATAATATTCGTCTGAAGAACTATCACTACTACTAGTATTTCCCTCACCACTCTCATAACTATCCCCACTTCTAGAGGAGACGTCCTGATACTCGTCAATCTCTCTCTCTACACTATCACTTGACCTAGACATGACTGTTTGAAAAAGAAGGATTAAGATGAAAACCTAAGGAAAAGGGAAGAAGAGTACCTGACGAGACTAGATGACGAAGTCTAGACGAGAATCTTAGACGAGATGGCTGAAAGGAGATTATGAGAAAGGTGAAGGGCAAGAAAGAGAATGTGCCTATTTATAGGGCCAGAAGTGAGACCAACGAAGCGACACCATCCATTAAAATGACGACATGTGGCAATCACCTGGGAAAAAGTAATCGACATAACATGTTAATCAATTAAACCATGACACGTGGCTGCGTAAAACGTGGGTTAAATCCCTACAATATCCTTGGACGATCCTTGGATAAGGGGGCAACTGATGGGATAGCAAAAACTACATCTATGATTCGTCCAAGGGAATCGTCCATGATCTCTAGTCAGCCAAATGGCCAGACTATTTCTGATTCGTCCAGCTGGGTCGTCCATGAGTATTAATCAATTAAATGGATCTCAGGCAATCAGGTTGGAAGGGTCGTCCATATGCAAAGCTCATGGACGACCACACAATATCAATGTACATACAAAGAGTCGTCCATGGGTAAAGCACATGGACGACCATGTAACACTTGACAAAATTCTAGAGTGGTTAACCAACCCGTGTTCATCGCCAGCAATTTCTCCTAAGTATGTAACTTCCATCAACGGTTACTACTTCTATAGCCGTTGAGGAAGTTATCTCCGTAATTCCGGACTTCCACGAATCTTGGGGAAGTTATTAAAACAAGTAACTACCCCAAAGGTTCCTTATATAAAGACCGGTCTGAATCAGGCAAAGATATGAGATTCTGAGATTTTACTCCCGAAAAGTTGGAACTATTTTTCCTTGTCAGAAAACTAACTTTACCATCGGAGGGTATTTAGCCGGTTCACCCCGGTCACCCCTTGATTGTTTATTCTCTTTACAGGCCTTCGCTACCGCCATAGCCCACCGAAGTCGAAGTGTTCAACCAACTGATTTCTTACACCATCAGTTTCCATTAATGAAAATAAATTTTGGAACTTTTTTTTTTAGAAGGAAATTTTGGAACTTGGAAGCACGTTTTGATTCTTTTTTATTTTGAATCAATGCCTTTCTTTTTCTTTTTTTATTATAAATTAAAAAATAAACTAAAGAAATCATTTATGAAATACGCATTAGAAAAATGTTTGGGAAAATTAAACCAATGGGCAAATAGAGCTAGTCATCCTCTTGACTCATTCAATTTACCTGATTTTTTAAAGCAAATGAAGCCCCCTTTCTTGTTTTTAAAACTTTCTTTAAGAGAATAAAGATGATTACGTGGACTTAATCAAAATGAGTATGATCATACAAGTTGAAAATTTGGTAAAATAACAACATCAAATTTTTGCGAAGAATCTTATAACTCGACGGAAATCTATTGAAATTTTCAACTCCCCTTTCTTATCAAATTTAAAAAAAAAAAAAAAAGAATCTTTAGTACCAAAATTTTGAGATTGTTAAAATGAAAATTTGGATATTTAACTTTTTTTTTTCTTTCTAAATCATAAGTGTCATAAAATTACTTTACTTATATAAAAGTGTAAAAACACACTTCTATTAATAACTTGCCTCATTCCAATCAAATTGCATGTGCTCAGATACTTTTCTATTTTTTTATAAATAATATACTTTTTATTAATCTCAATTCGGGATTGATATTTTTTCCAATCACGAAGTTTTGAGGCTGTTGAGTATCCTAAAATTACTCAACATCTGTAAGTTAAAAACACACTTCTATTAATAATATCACTAGATAAAACTCATTATTATTGGTCCAAGAATTATTCTTAAAAAAAAAAAAATTTATTTCTAAGTGGCATGCGTGATTGAAGGCTTTAATAGTTCTAGTAGTAGTAATTTACTAATTTTATTTTATAAAAAATAAATAAAGTGAATAATCCATAATAATCAATATCAAGTAGCAATAATTACTAATTAGCAAAGAGGAAAAAAAAATTAAAAGGTCAAAAGCAGAACTGTTTGGAAACTGAATTGGCACAATATAATTGGCCAATGGAAAAAAAAATCCTCCTCTTCATTGAAAGCATCGGATCATATGAGTCCTTAACTAACCCAAAGAACTTAGATTGGATAATAAGCCAAAGAAACAGAGAGAGAGTCAGAAACAGAAACAGGGACACATACGTATGCAAAAACAAAACAAAAAAACCCATCACACGCACAACTCTGTCTCTGTTCTTTAGAGAGAGAGAGAGAGAGAGAGGGAGAGAAAATTGAGTGAGACCCGCCTCTACAATCTCATTTCCATCGCAAAATTTCAGTACTTACCCACTATTCTATACACATTTTCACACTCAGAAACTTTTTATCTATTTTTCTCTGCCTCTTCTCTCTCTCTGTTTTTCTTGCTTGGGTTATGGATTGTGAGAGATGAGAATGTGAATCTGATTTGACTTGGTACACAAAGATTGCGAATTTCTTGACTTTCTAAGATCTGGAAGCCTTCTGGGTCTTTGATTCAGATCTGTGTTTGCAAAAAAAATCATTTTTTTATAAAGGTTATGATCTTAAACTCTACAACTTATAATACTCTGTTTCGTTTTGGTGTTTTAATTATTGGAATCTCAGTATGCTCTGTCTTTACTTTTTGGTTTGAATTTGTTATTGCTGATTCATCTGTTTGGTTGCAGAGAAAACTTAATTGAGCAAAAGAAAGAAAGAAAGAAAGAATTGAATGTTTTCTATTTGTTTTCCAATTAATGATAAATCCAGATAGAGTTAAAGCATTCCAAAAGCTAAAAGTTCGTTTGCTCAGCTAAATGGGAAACTTTGGATGAAATATCAAAGATCCATTTTTAGAGTGATAATAATGAAGACCCAATATCGATTTATATCTTTTTTTTCGTTAATGTTATCCCCAGATTTGTTTGTGTGCCAACACGAGTAGTGATGCTTGATTGCTTGTGCTTCTATCTTTGATTGATGCAGCTCTCAAAGCTGCAATAAAAATAGTATGCTGAATTTTATATTCTTGAATTGAGATTCTTTTTTAATTACACGAGTAGTGATGCTTGATTGCTTGTGCTTCTATCTTTGATTGATGCAGCTCTCAAAGCTGCAATAAAAATAGTATGCTGAATTTTATATTCTTGAATTGAGATTCTTTTTTAATTACATGACATAAAGCGTACCCCTTTTTTCGTGGCAATTTGTTACAAATTTTATTTTGGAATAAAATTGTTCAATGTTGTAAGATTTGATAATTTGTGAGACCTAAATATCCACATTTGTGCACAGACATGTGAACACAAAATAATTTAGGGGTGGGCTTTGACTATGAATTAATCAAATTAGGAGAAACTTTTTCCCTCTATATTTATATAGACACACACACACACATACCTCCAAATTTTACAGATTGTCCATGTTTTAAGCCCTAAGGGTGACCTTAACGCACTATTCTAATATATAAGCTCCAATATGAGTTCACTAATGGATGTGAGAAATCACCTTTTCTTTCTATCTGATATATTTAATTTCCTCTATATTGTATATGTGTCAATCATTTATGTCCTTTCATCGATGTAGACTTTCTAAATACTATATATATTTCAGGCAGATCATGGCGACAAAAGGGAACTCAGGAGACCATAGAAGTAGGGGTTCAATGTCAATTTTCATTGTTATTGGTTTGTGTGGTTTCTTCTACATATTGGGAGCATGGCAGCGTAGTGGTTTTGGAAAGGGAGACAGCATAGCCCTGGAGATCACCAAACAGTCAGACTGCAGTATCCTCTCCAATTTAAATTATGAGACCCATCACGGTGGTGATGCTGGGACAGTTGATGAATCTGAAGGAGAAGCCAAGGAGTTCAAGCCATGTGATGATCGCTACATTGATTACACACCCTGTCAAGATCAAATGCGGGCAATGACATTCCCCCGAGAAAATATGAATTATAGGGAACGCCATTGCCCTCCTGAGGAAGAGAAGCTGCATTGCCTCATTCCAGCACCCAAAGGATATGTGACTCCATTCCCATGGCCCAAGAGTCGCGACTATGTGCCCTATGCAAATGCACCTTATAAGAGCTTGACAGTTGAGAAGGCTGTTCAGAACTGGATTCAATATGAGGGCAATGTTTTTAGGTTCCCTGGTGGAGGCACGCAGTTTCCTCAAGGAGCAGATGCATATATTAATCAACTTGCATCTGTGATCCCATTTGACAATGGGATGGTTAGAACTGCTTTAGATACAGGCTGTGGGGTAGGTTAAATTTATAAAACGTCCTTGTTTGGCTTTATCTGCTATTTTGTAGGTCCCCATAATTCTTTTATTCACTCATATTCTTTCCCTTATTGATGTATACACCTGCTCATTGATTGTCATCTTAATGTAATTTTTAACATTTGTGGGTTCTTTTCATTTGCAATGCTACATACTTAATATGATCTTCTTCTTCCTTTAATTTGTTGAACTTATCTTCATCTCATTTATTATGTGATTAATCCTCCTTCACATATTTTATATAGTCTATTGAGCTTATATTTGTATATATGGCTTAAATTAATTTGTATTATAGTTGATTGATTGCTAATGGATCGTGGTTAGGTTGCAAGTTGGGGTGCATACCTGTTCAAGAAAAATGTTTTGGCCATGTCATTTGCTCCAAGGGACTCTCATGAAGCACAAGTTCAATTTGCTTTGGAAAGAGGTGTGCCAGCAGTTATTGGCGTTCTTGGAACCATAAAGTTGCCATATCCAGATAGATCCTTTGACATGGCACATTGTTCCCGGTGCTTGATTAATTGGGGTTCAAATGGTAAGAATAATTACAATATAGTTTGATGTGTTGTATGCCAGGAAGCCATTAGCGCGGGCAAGTGCAATACAAGATACCTTTTTGATGCTACATTATTAAATTATTTGTTAGACCTAATTAGGCATAAGTCCAGCTGGACCTCCTTGTCTCTGCGGAGGCTGCCATTATAGAAAAAAGTTTGGCTCCAAAACGGTTTGGAGCTATCTTCCTCCAGTCTACTATATGGTAATTGAAGAGACCATCCATGTGTAGGTTTTTTGGTCACATAACTTTTTTAATGAATCATATGACTTGTTTAAATACATGGATAGTTTTATAATTCTCCACATAACGGGTTGGAATTTAGAAAAGATAGCTTTGAACTGGTGTGGAGCCAAACTTTGGCTGCCACTACATATCAATTTTGAATTCTTTGAAGCCAGCTACTTAATCTCAGGCCAGCTTAAGATGACCCTTATACTTCCTTGATGCAGAATATAATCCCAAAGGACTATTTCAAGATAAAAATTACTTGGTTTCTGAAAGATTTATGTAAATTGACAAATGATTTGTTATTTTTTCGGATAAATTTTTTTTTTCTTTTTTTCTTTCCACTTTAGTTTCTAAAATCACATACAGGTACTGAAACTTATTTCTAACATAATTATTTGACTCTTATAGATGGAATGTACATGATGGAAGTTGATCGAGTTCTTAGACCCGGTGGTTATTGGGTGCTTTCTGGTCCACCCATCAACTGGAAGGTCAATTACCAAGCATGGCAGCGTCCTAAAGAAGAACTTCAGGAGGTACAAAGGAAGATTGAAGAGATTGCCAAAAGTCTTTGCTGGGAAAAAAAGCATGAGAAGGGTGAAATTGCCATCTGGAGGAAAAGAATAAATTATGATAATTGCCGTGATCAAGACTCTCAACCTACAATGTGTGAATCTGGAAATGGTGGTAATGTCTGGTATATCTCTCTCTCTCTCACTCAACAAACATGTTAAATGTTATTGGACTAACAAATAAATGTGTCTGGAAAAGTTAGATGCACCCAAGTTAGACGAACAAATTTTTTGCTGCAATATAGATAAAACATTCTTAACTATTGAAGAAAAATGTACGTAATCAGTTTCCAGTGATGTACTTACACTCCTATAACTTCTTCCATAACTTGTTTAAATAATAATAAGACATCATTTCAGTGTTGTACTTCTTACACTTGTGTTGCCTTTTGTTTCTATGAGTTTTATGAATTTGGAAAGTGAACAAGAGGATAGTTGGATGACTTGGTATTTGCATTAATTTGATTCTAAATTATATTTGACATATTTTTAAAACAAAAGTTTTGGGGTGTGAAGTTTTTGTATATTTGTAAAATATGTAATTGAAAAGATTTGAGAATTCGTAGTTGTTCAAAATAAGCCCCCCCCCCCCCCCCAACACACACGCACACGCACGCAAAACTATTGTATCATTAATTAGGTTTTAAATGTAGCATTCCTTTTAACAATAATCTAGAAAGTCTTCTAATTTTGCTCTGGAAAATCTGTCTTCTGTTGCGATTCTAGGTACAAGAAGATGGAAGGATGCATAACTCCTTATCCTGAGACTACCAGTGCAGATGAAAATGCTGGTGGAGAATGGAAACCATTTCCAGAGAGGCTCAATGCTGTTCCTTTCAGAATATCTAGTGGATCCATTCCTGGAATATCTGTTGAGGCATACCAGGAGGACAACCAATCATGGAAGAAGCATGTCAATGCTTATAAGAGGATCAACAAAATCCTTGACTCAGGGAGATATCGCAACATTATGGATATGAATGCTGGTCTTGGAAGCTTTGCTGCTGCTCTTGAATCGCCCAAGTTGTGGGTTATGAATGTTATGCCTACAATAGCTGAGAAAGACACTCTAGGTGTTATATTTGAGCGTGGATTGATCGGCATATATCACGATTGGTAATTTCTGGGACATATGTCCTGTTTTCTCATTGCTCGCAAATGTGATTGGTTAAAAACTGGATTATTTGCTTATGGGCATGAGCATAAACTACTTAGCCTATCAAAGTGGAATTCCCTTGGATTACCCAGCAATTGGTTTCGATGGGTGGGGTCGGTTGCTCATAGGTTTGACTGACTAAAGGCTATAGTCCAAAGGGTTCTTCTTTTGAAAGGTTTTCTACCTTAATTTTTTTTTTAAAGGACTTGATTATTGGTTATTAAAGAACCCATATGTAAATAAGCTTTGCTTTTATAGTAATCTTGATGATTCCTTTCCTACCATGTGTCCAATTAGATTTGGGGAGCAAAAAAATAAGCCCCTTTCCCTACTATTTGGCCAGTCACAACAACCTCTTTTTTTTTTTTTTCCAGGGACCATACTTTTATACTAAATCATAAGAAAACATGTTCTTCCTTACTACCTTTAACCTAGCCTGATCTGGTTTTTATCCTTGAAGCACCTTGACCCTGAATCATAACACTCCTCTCCATGTTACTGTTGTAGCAGCTGTTATTAGTTGGACAATGGCTCTCATTGTTTTCCTGAATGGTGCTGACTCCACTTTTCAATCTTCCTTGTTAATTCTATCCCTTTTCTTGCGAGTTTATCCTTCATATCATCTTCATGACAGCCACACATTCTATGAACAGTTTGATTTTAACTCTTCACCACTATCACATAAAAGCTTTCATGGTCAATTAGCTGCATTTGATTTTTCCCCTTCAGTTTGACAGCCTTCTTAAGATAATATATATCACAAATTTTATCATCTTCATGTCCACCACACATTTTATGAACAGTTTATTTTTAACTGTACACCACTATCACATAAAAGCTTTCCTGGTCAATTAGCTGCATTTGATTTTTCCTGTTCAGTTTGACAGCCTTTTTAATACTATATATATCACTTTTTTCTCCTGTTTCTGAATGATTGAACTCATGTAATGAATTAGGAATTACGCTTCCTTTAGTATCCCATAGTCTCAATCATTTTTTCTTACTTCAACAACTTCTAACAAATTAAATCACATTTCATATATTTATTCTAAGTCATACTTCTTTTACATTACTACATGATTTTTGTTACTCAAGCTGAGTTTCAACCTCACATTGGTTTTATTAATTATGCTTTTCATCAATTTTTTGGGATTTAGTGAGTGATTGACCTGACATAGTCATCAATTGTAGATTTTGACTGAATTCTGGAAAGTAGATGTGTATTTATATTTTAGGATAATTTGATGTGCACTTCTTGAGCTCAATATATATGTTTATTGGTTGTCGTTACAATATTAAATGTTCTCCTCTGTATTTGGTGAAAAGAAAAAAATATAGACAATACAGAGTTTGGTTTAGGTGTGTCATTGAGCTCAATATATTCATAAACAGGATTCTTTCTGATTATATAGGAAGATCCATGACAGTTATCATTGCCATTTCATTTATCAAGGGAGAAATTTTGCATTGGTTTAAGTACCTGATTGATTGCTATTCCATCTTTTGTACAAAGTACATTGTAAATGTCTATGCTGTTAGATAATTTTTTCTCTGATTTTAGTAAGGCGGACAAGAAGATGCCTATGAAGTATTAAAAGGAATAGGGTAGATGATTTTGGAAATAAAATTAATCTCTATTTTCATATACAAAAATTTTGAATTTTTTCTGTTCTTTGACAATCCTCCAACCTTCCAAGTTCCAAGATATTTAATCCCCTAGGTTGCTAAAGAAAGTCAAATAACCTTTGGTTGAAGTCCACAGTCCTGGTTCAGGGAGGAGAAACAAGACCAGGGGAGAGCATCTATGTGCTGGAGAACTAGTTTCTATAATTGAAACTGAGAAAGATGTTTTGGCATGGTTAGAGAATAAAGCAAATTAAGGAATAAAAGCGCTGTGAAAAGTTAACACGCTGCAGAACTTGGATTATATCTAGAATGAAGTATCATCTCAATTTATTTATTTATTTCTGGGGTTACATTACTATCTGGGGTTTTACCAGGCAGAAGATTCAACCAATTTATTTTTTAAGTTGAGTAAAGGATGTCAGGATCTAGGAAGTAGTGTTTTCAAGAAATCTCATCGGGCCCACATTCAATTCAGTGTTTTTGATAATCTATGGTACTTATCTAAGTTTATCTCTTATTAAGTTTCCATTATTTCCTTTCTGCTCACTGCAAGATCACATTGATAGGGCTTTTTGTCTGCTTAGAGTTGAGTTAGTTGAATGTATTTTATGGAAAATCATTTATTTTATTTGACTGGTAATTGTTTTTATCCATTGAAAGATTGATAGAAAATGTAGAGTGATTTGTTGTTTTTGGGCAATCAAAGCTGAAATTGATGCTTACTTGCTTCCATATTTTCCTATGTTACTTCTCAGACACCTTTCTATGTTCATAATCTCTCTCTATTTTCAACCAGGTGCGAAGCCTTCTCCACGTATCCTAGGACGTACGACCTTATTCATGCAAATGGTGTTTTCAGCTTGTACAAGGATAGGTAAGACTTTTTTTACTCTAATCACTTTATTCTGATGGAATGAAAGCCTTCATTATTTGCAATATTGATATAAATCATACTACCAGTAGGCACCATGTGTTTAGTGAAATTAAAACTTCGTTTTATAGGAAATAAAAAAGAAGATGAAATGGTTTACCCATGGATGCTAAATTAAAGTTCAATCACATTACTATTAGTACAACTGTAAAAATTGGCATAGGCATGTAGAGTCAGCCTTGTAGCAAGAATCACTTTAGGGATGACAATGGCCTTGCCATCAGTTTATGTTGATCTTCCTAGATGTGGGATTCACTTTCTGTATATGGGCTTCTTTTCAAATCCAAACTGATGCAGGTGTGATGCGGAAGATATTCTTCTAGAGATGGATCGTATTCTACGGCCTGAAGGAGCTGTTATATTCCGTGACAAAGCTGATGTTCTAATCAAGGTGAAACGAATTGTGCAAGGAATGAGGTGGAATACAAAAATGGTGGATCATGAGGATGGTCCTCTTGTTCCAGAGAAGATATTGTTTGCTGTCAAACAATATTGGGTTGCAGGTCAAAACATATCTTCACACTGAAAGAAAAGATTTAGAGGGAAGTTTCAATGCGGTTATAGAAGGAAATGCCACTATTTCTGATAAAAATTCAAGGAATCTATTCATACCAACCCACGGGCGTTCATGGAAGTAGCAAAGCTGAGGAGTGAGACTATTGTGGGAGCTATTGCTGGTTCTATTGAGTTTTTCTGTGATAGATATAGGATATTGATAGGAGTTATTAATTTTTTAATGTCCATGTTAATTTTCCCTTTTAGATTTTAGTTATTGAATTACTGTCATCTCCATTTGAATATCTCTCAGCTGATATTAAGCTTCAGGCTCATACACCAGAGTGGAGCCTAATTTTGGCTTTAGCATGTCCTGCCAGTCTATAAACAGATTTTGAGGTTTTACCTTATGTATTATTGTGTTTAATTTATTCATTCAGTTTAAATATTTATTGAATTGATCAATTTGGCATATATGCACAAATGAGGAAGAGATAGTTGATTTAAGTGACTTTGGATAGAATAGAGGGGCAAAAAAATTACATGTGACCAACCATGATTAATCTTTTAAGAAACCGAGGCTTGGTTGTTGTACTAATTCAGTTTAGATATATGATCTTTGAATTAATTGTCCATTTTATATCATCCTTGAATTTGTTGTCATAAAGATGGAGGTAAAGTAACTATAAGAACACCCCCAGTAAAGACTAAAGAGTATGGGGATCTGACCCTATATTTAAATCCAACAAAGGGGAGAGCAGATATCAGTAAGGCCATATGTGGACCAGGTTCCTAGCAATTTGTTTAATGGAAATTTAATCGGATTTGAGGTGACTAGTAGCTTCCTGAATATGTGAGAAAGAGAGAGAAATTGGGTTATAATCTGCTTTCTTTATTATCCATTCCTCAATGTTTAAATGCAGTGCTCACCGAGTAACAAGGAAACTGATAATGACAAATAATCTAAACGATAATAATGAAAAAAAATCATCTGAAATGATCAAGCTAACTCTTCCTAAAGGCTATGAAGTATTTATTTGATAAACTCTATCGCGAATTAAGGAATTCAACCAAATCTCCATCACTTAACCATCTTATCCAACCCAATTTCCTCCGAGCTGAGAAGACTCATGCTCTCCAACTGCAGACCAAGACTCCTTGTTCCAAGCAATCATCCAAACTTGTCTGAATCATAACATAGAACATCAATCTCAAAAATTATATGTTTCTGACCTTCAGATTTGGCTAAAACTACTACAATTTAGTCTAGGTGTAAATGCACTTTTAATCCCTACATTTTGCACATTTTTCTATTTTGGTCCCTATATTTTATTTTTACCACTTTTAGTTCCAAAAACAATTAACGTCCCACATTTAAGTCCTTACCGTCAGCCAACTAACGGGGAAAGCTAATGTGGCTGACGGAGAGAACTATAAATCATTTAAAAATATTAAAAATCCACCGTGGCCAAATCTGCCTTGCCACGTGGCCTTCCCGCCCAACTTACTCGCACGCGTGCCTCACGTGAGTCAACCACCCACTGTTCATGGCTATTTTATCATTGAATATCCCCAAATCAGCTCTGTCACTTGAAATCAGCTACTTTATCTTTGATCTTCTTAGACTTTTGCTTGTCTGCCTCATAGTTAGAGGCAATGGTGTCCTTAGTAGACTCTACAGTCTCTTTTGCTTTGTTTTTAGCCTCTCTCTAAAACCACCATTATCAACCATCATCCAGCTCTATCACTTGAAACCACCATCATCAACCAGTTTTGTCACTTGAAGCCACCATCACCATCAAAACCCATCTCTGCCACTTGAAGGCAGTATTTCTCTCTCTCTCTCTCTCTCTCTCTCTCTCTCTCTCTCTCTCTCTCTCTCTCTGTATCTGAAAAGGTATTTGCTCTCTCTGTCTATGTCCTTATTTATAACTTGACAATATGCTTGTTGGTTGGTTCTGGTAGTAGGGGTCACAATGTTTTTGTTTGCTTTTTGTATGCTTTTGTATTTTACTTTTGATTGTGGTCCATATGTTCCCTATGTTCTCTGTGTTCCCTATATGCCCCTGTTGGAGAGAGTTAAGTAAGGCTAACAGTATTGTATGAAGGTTTTTTGTGTAATTTGATAACTATGCATGTCTATTTTAGTACGACAAAACTATTGAAGTCAATGTTGTGTTGTGAAAAATCATTTGATTAGTGTTGTGTTGGTAAATACTTTATTGAGTGTTGTGTTGTGTGCATGCAGAATGAAATATTTTATTAGGTGCTGTGTTGGTAAATGAGTGTTGTATTGTTCTTGCGTTGTTTAATTAAGGTTGTTTTGGCATGCAGAATGGATGACCTATTCAATATATTCGTGCATCATGGTGGCTATTTTACTGAGAACCCTAAAACATATGTGGGAGGTGAAGTAGATGTACTTGATAATTATGACCCTGATAAGTGGTCTAAGGTTGAGATAGAGGGTATATGTAGAGACTTTGGTACACATCTGTTAGCAGGTTGTAGTATTCAATGCCTGGTATGGACTAAGAAATGGCAAACTTCCATTTGGTTGTTGATGGTCATGATGCCATGTACATGACAGAATTAGTGAATGGTCATGAAGAGATTCATGTGTATGTGGAGCACCTAATAGATGATCCTATACTAGTTAATGAAGGAGAAGATGTTAGTGAGGGTGTGCAGCCGTTGGCAA
Organism: Quercus glauca; assembly: GCA_023736055.1. Lineage (NCBI taxonomy): Eukaryota > Viridiplantae > Streptophyta > Magnoliopsida > Fagales > Fagaceae > Quercus > Quercus glauca. Next base: position 18,450,174 of record CM043324.1, on the reverse strand, counting down.
TGGAGTAAGGCCCTATGGGTTATTATAATGATGGCAATGATGATGATGACCATGATAGGGGTGAATTTTACAGTTTTTATGATAGTGATGACATGTATGCTAATTATCAAACTTTCAACAATGAAGATGAGCCAACTGAGGTGGATGCTAATGATCAAACTTTTAACGTTGATGTTACTGCTTCCCAGGTGGGTTCAAGGAGAGTAGGTAAAGAACCTATTATTGAGCACCCACCTTAGGTCTTTATTATAAGTGATGGCAGTGATAGTAGAGGTGGGGGAAGTGGGCTAAATGATGAGGTAGAGTTGAACCATGGTGTTAGGGACTTTGTTGAAGACAGTAGTGTCAGTTGGGATGGTAAGGATGATGATGATGATGATAATGTTGTTGTTGAACTAGGCCAAATGGGTGCTAGTGTAATGAATTCTGATTATGAGAGTGAGGAATTGCACAGTCTGGTGGAATCATCATCTGATGATGAGCTTGGGTATGACAGTAATGATGATGTTGAGGATGACAGAAGTACACATGTGGGAAATGGTAAGGGACAGAAAAATGAGGAAGTGAAAAAGTTCCCTGTGTTTAAGCCAGTGGCTAAGGCAGAGCATATTTCTTTTGAAAAAGATATGTTGTTTACAACACCTAAGCAATTCAAGGAAGCTATAACAAAATATGCAGTTCATGGTGGATGGGGGATCAAATTTGTAAAAAATGACCTGCAAAGGGTAAGAGCTGTCTGTCAGGAAGATTGCAAGTTTGTTGCCTATCTAGCAAAGGTGCCAAGGGGGAGAGCTACCAACTAAGGACATTGAATTTGGAACATACATGCTCTAAAACTTTTAAGAACAGTAGGTGTACTTCGTCATACATTGGGAAGAAGTTGATGAAGAAGGTGAAAAGACAGCCTCACATCAAGCTAAGAGACATCCAGGAAGTTGTCCATGAGAAGTATACCATAAACATAAGTGCAGGAAAAGCAAGTAGGGCTAAGGATAAGGCTAGAGAATATGTGGATGGGGCTTATACACAAAAATACAATTAGCTGTGGGAGTACTATGAGGAATTAAGGAGGTCTAGTTATGCCGGTACAATACTTATGAAGGTACATACCTTCAATGATGGTGATTTAGCAGCTAAGTCTGACTTGGTGTGTAGAGTGCCTTATTTTGAGAGGCTATACATATATTTGGAGAGATGCAAGAAGGGGTTTATGGCTGGATGCAGGCCATTCATTGGTTTGGATGCCTACCATTTGAAAAACAAGTCAGGGGGGCAATTGATTACTGCAGCATGCAGAGATCCTAATTAAGAGTATTTCCCACTTGCATATGCAGTGGTAGAGGCTGAAACCAAGGACTCTTGGACTTGGTTCATCAATCTGTTACTTGCAGACATAAGCCAGAATAAGAGATGGGTGTTTATGTCAGACCAGCAAAAGGTGTGTAGTTAATTTTCCATTGGTTGTTTTAATCTGTATTTAGTCATTGTACTTTTGGTCCACTAACTTCACATACTTGCCTGTGATACTGTTTGTGACAAGGGTTGGTGCAAACATTCATTGACAACTGGCCACAATATAAACACAGGATTTGCTGCAAGCACCTCTATAACAACTTCAAGAAGAACCATCTTGATGTTTTGATCAGAGATATGTTTTGGAAGGTAGCTAAGACAACTTACAAACAAGAGTTTGATAGGGTGATGGATGAGCTGAAGGAGATTGATGCTGATGTACATAGGTGGTTGGATTCTCACCCAACAACAAAATGGGCCAAACACATGTTTAGTGAGGATGGCTTGACTGACACCATAATTAACAATATGTGTGAGAGCTTCAACAGCAGGACTCTTAAATTCATATCTAAGCCCATAATTAGCATGGTATGAGTATTTATGATCACCTACAGTTAATAAAAGTGATTGTTTGGTACTGTTTATGGCAGTTGTTATAATTAATATCTAATGTTTCATTATACTTATATGTGATTGTAGCTTGAGTGCATCAGGCTATATCTAATGACTAGGTTCCAAGAGAACAAAGAGAATAATGTGAGGCTAGAGTCAAATATTTGTGCCAAGGTGATGAAGAGGTTGCACAAGAAAAAGTTGGCAGCCAATAGGTGGTTAGCTTGTTGGGTAGGGCAGACATAGTTTGAAGTGAAAAATGGTCTACAGAGTTTCACTGTTGACTTAGCCCCAACACACTGCAGTTGGAGGAAGTGGAACATAACTGGCATACCATGTGCTCATGCAATTTCCTGCATATTTTTCAACAGACAAGATGCTGAGAAGTATGTTCACCCCTGTTATCATGTATCTACATATAGAGCATGCTACAAGCCAATCATAGCACCAATCAATGGGCAGAATATGTGGAGGTCAAGTGGTGTAACCCCAGTTCAGCCCCCTATCAAAAGAAGACCACTTGGCAGGCCTAAGAAGAAGAGAGCAAGGGAAACTAATAAGCCAATAAGTGGTAAGAGAGCTGGCATCTCTAAGCAATGTAAAGCCTGTGGTAAGTTAAGGCAAAATAGGAGAAGTTGCAAGGGTAAAATTGGAGGAAACTCTTCACTGCCAGGCACCACAAACAAAACCAGCACATATAATAAGGTAATAAAGTGACATTAGGATGAAACAGTTGCTATTCAATACTCACTATTAACCTTATTTGTGAATTTCTTATTTGTAGACCAGCAAAACCACAAGTGCACCATCATAGGCCAGCACAACCTTAGTCACTCCATTTGCACCACACCAGGCTGCCATGCATAGCCCATCCACTCCAATTGCAACATACCAATTCAGACCAGGTGCTCCATCCCAGTCCAAGACAAGGTCAGCCACTCAGTTTGCATTATATCAAACCAGTATGCCCCAATCCAATCCATTTGAAGCAAGTAGAGCCACATTCATCCACTCTTATACATAGCAGCATAGCTCCAACCCAAATGCACCACACCAATCAGGTGCACATCACAACTCCAACAGCAGTAACCCAACCTCAAGGCAGAAAAAGAAAAATGTGGTCACATCAGAGACTCTGAAGGCTTCTAAGAATGCATCCAAATACATGGAAGCAATCAGACATGCTGGGAGTCAATCATCTATGCAAGGTCCAAGAAAATGAAGAGAGCAAGAAGTAGATTTTGCCTTTTGTTGAGGAGGGTTACTTGTATTATGTAGTTATGTCAATTGTTTTGTGTATTTATGGTGATCTGCCTCACTATGGAACAATACCCTATTTTGGCTTAATTATGTAATTATGGTGATTGTGTACCAACTGGTGTTAGTGTTGTAGTTGAACAATGCCAGTGTGTTTTGTGCAATTCTGGTGATGATAACAGGTGTTGTGCAATTCTGCTTTAATGTAGTTGTGGTTGTTAGTGTTGTAGTTGAACTATGTAATTATGGTGACTGTGGTTTTTAGTGTTGTAGTTGAACTATCTAATTATGGTGACTGTAATTATGGTGATTGTGGTTGTTAGCAATCAATGATAAGTTGAAGATGTATTTCTATCCAATTTGTGTTGTTTAGTTTAATATTGAATCTTGTGTCCTTTACTTTTGGTACTCAAATCAATGAGAGGCAGTTAATGTATTTGTATTGAGAACAGTACAACTAGCTGGTTAATACATTTACAGGTAGATACATTTTCCGCAAAACATAATTTTTCGCAAAACAGGTACATTTACAAGTACAAAACAACAATAGTATGGTTAATACATTTTCTACAATAGGTGTATTCATTTCATTCACATTATGGAATCCATAGGTAGATGCATTCAAATCAGAATTTATATTTATATCTTGAACAAAAAGTGTATTCATTTCATAAGGAAGTGGGTTACATTGCTAACAACTGGCAGAAGCACAAAATTACCAGGAGGTAATACATGGCTAAACACATCTCATACAAAAATTGTACACACTGCCAGCCCAACATAAACTAACACTGCCCTAATAATTCCCATAACAATCACTACCCTACATACATCTAAACTGCCAGCCCTGTTAACAATATTGATAACAATAGCAACAGCAGCACACAGCATTAGCAGCAGCAGCACACACCAGCAGCACCACTTGCTGCTTGCACACGGCAGGTGGTACTCAAACACAGCAACAATTTACTCACTCCTACACTACATACATTACCTAACCAAACACAAAACTACACACATCACCACTAACAATGTCACAGCCACAACTAAAAACTTCTCCCTCTTCTTGCAGCTTGCAATCTCAGCCTTAAGTGTGATGATCCTCTGCCTTTGCTGTGGGATAAACACCTTACCACGAGCACATATCTCATCATCACGCCATTAGAAGAACCTACACTTACACCCCACCTGAAATGCAAATAATGCTCAAAAAATGAAAAACCATAAACTATTGCAGCAACAAATTGAAACAAAATACTGAAATTAATTAATATAGTAATCAATAATTCTCTACTAATTTTACTAAATCAAGTGGCTGCAATGTAGATAAATGGGGTGCAAGGAGAATCTTCACATAGTAATCATATTGCTAAGGATCTTGTCAAATTCCTAATTTGTCTCTGTAATCATGATGAATCTGCTAAACAAAACTATAATCCTTTCACAAAAATATGCTAATTTGAAATATATATATATATATATATATATATATAAAATTACTAGAGATTTAAAAACTTAAATCATACCAAAAGTAACTAAGAAGTAGGTAACTAGGTAAGGATGTAAATTTGTAATCATCAGCCTAATTGTATAGAGATTTTGTTTAAGAATTTAAGAGCTGACTTTAAAACTTTTTTCTTTTTGATTTGCATTACATTATGAACAATTCTTTCAGAGTCAAGTTTGTTGAATGTCACTGCAGTTTTTCTTATTTAGTGAATTACTAACTACTAGTACTATTCTTTGACAATTTTACTACTTATTGCAAACTTCGTGAGCTAAACCAGCTTGGTGAGTTAATACCAGAATTATTTTTGAACAATTAATAGCATTAGATAACCCTTTCATAGAAGTAGAAGGGAAACCCCTCAAGAATAAAAACAACTAGAAAGCACTTAGAAAAATAGAAGATTTCTTAATCAATGAAAATAAATTAAAACAAAGAAGAAAATCATCTCTCTTGGCCATCCAATTAGAGGAATGCTCCATCTATGACCATCAATATTGCAAGTAAAGATAAATTTGTTGAGCATCCAATAAAATCTAGTTATTCACTCAGTAAGCTATTCATGAAGAACATCCACAGATACAACAAACATAGTGACATAAATAGACACAACAACTTAGTGACATAAATAGCTACTCTCATCTAAAAATCATGAAGAATATAAAGTGTCTATTAGTACACTTTCTGAAATTTCTTGGTTGAAGAAGAGGGCAAAACTGAATTAAAATTTGACCCATGGGATCTGTATTTGCTTTTCCATTGTACTTCAAACTAGAACTCAATATACAGTGAAAATGTAATAGGCATGTAACATTTCGACTAAATTCTTGAGCCTTGACTCTTCGCTTAAATTCATGCCTGCTTTTTTCACAAAATATAATACAACACCAAGAAGATTCATATAAGCTTAGAACCATCACATTTTGAATCAACAATTTTAACTAAAAATAACTAACAATTTACCCAGTAGTTTGGACAGCCGTAGAATCTTCTGCTAGGATTGTCTGATGTCCATGACACAACTATGACAGGTTTTTTATTATAGTAGCACCTCATTGGTGCTCTCCTCCTCACGCTGGAACTTGTTGAACAACTTGCTTCCATTCTGATCTGGGCTTCGAGGAATAGCTGTGTGGGTGGAGGTGAGGAATGTTTTTTGTTGTTAGGGTTTCTGGTACTGATTTGGGGGATTTTGGGTTTTCTGGTACTGATTTGGGAGATTAACGTGGTAGTGGTGGTCACGTGAGGGACGCGTGCGAGTAAGTTGGGCGGGAAGGCCAAATGGCAAGGCAGACTTGGCCAAGGTGGATTTTTAATATTTTTAAATGATTTATAGTTCTCTCCGTCAGCCACATCAGCTTTCCCCGTTAGTTGGCTGACGGTAAGAACTTAAATGTGGGGCTTAATTGTTTTTGGGACTAAAAGTGGTAAAAATAAAATATAGGGACCAAAATAGAAAAAGGTGCAAAATGTAGGGACTAAAAGTGCATTTACGCCTTTAGTCTAGTATGCTAGACTTGAAGTTTCTTCCTTGATGGCTCTAAGAAGTAACAGCAGTGAGCACAATCAACAGTAACATCAATTGCCCAAGCGTGGATGAAAGATGCTACAATGTGAATATGAAGAAGTAATAAGACTTATGAAACTAAATCCAGATGTGTATTCTTAGAAGTTATGTTAATAGGAAAAGTTGTCAAGGGGCTTTCCAAGGAAGGAAAATAACAAAAATGAAAAAGGTCTGGATTAATTTATTAACCACGTGGTATTTTTCAAGTATCATGCTATGCTCATGGATGATAAGGAGAGTTTCCAACACATGCCCAGTAACTTTAACAGATCATCAATGTGCATCTGTCTATAATTGGGGTTTGTAATTATGAACATTCATACAACAATCAAGTCTTGGTTCAAAAATTTTGAGGTCAGCTATAAAATCTTAATAGACTAATTAGAGTTGGCCACATGTATTCTATTCTCTATTCATAATAAACCGACTAAATTAGAATTAAGATTAATGATACAATTTAGCTCCCAGGTCAATAATCAAGTTCAATGAAATCATCAACAACCAATCAAATGATTCAAATCATGGACTTTTAACATTGTTCATTTGCTAATGAAATGGCGAAAAACAAATTAGGCACTCTTTTTATACTCATTTAGACCCTTGCCATCCCTTTGGCAAAGCCTCTTGAACAAATGGTCAACCTGCAAACCACCTCTATGGATGATGTCTATAGATCATGATTCGAAGAGTACATAATCAAATCTACTTGAACAGTAGCGATCATTTCCAAAGTGTTGGAATCAAGTTAATACCACTATTAAGATATTAGTAGATTAGTGAAAATGGCATTATTTTCATCTAGTGAAAGAAATAGGCAATGTATTTCCAGTCAAGCTCCAAGGAAGTAGGACCCAAATCCTTCCATATTGTGCCCTCCAAAAGCCTACATATAGAAATTTGTTTCCAAGAAAGCAAGTGATCTCCAAGCCTTCTCAAATAAAAAATATCTGTTATACCACAAACACCATGTCATAAGTTTGTCTCAGCTTTAAAATACTATATAGCTCCTTGTCATTGAAAAGTTTCTTTGTCCATTTTGTGCTGTCATCCCCACAAGCTTCTTAGGCAAATTTCAAGCTCCTCAATCGACCTCTCCACTACCATGGACACTGATAACAACAGCAAGAGTCTTTGCAGTACTGCTGCCTTTTCTTCTAAACACAGCACAGATGGAGATAGCTGTGTACTTAAGCTTGCCAAGTTAGTTCAGCATCCTCCTCCTGCCATTACTTCAAGCCAAACTACTCCCTTTCCGGTATGCTTAGGTAGAAACAAGGCGGAAGACGGTGAAATCAGTGTCTTTGGCGCTGAAAGATACTTCAACATGAAACTGGAGAATGACAGTCTAAGAACTATTATAGACAGTCAAGCAAATAAGCATGGGCTTAAGAAAGATAACCGCAATGATCTTCACTACAGGAGGCCTAAGCCTAAGAGCAGGCCAGGAACTCCAAGCATAAGTTCTGATGCAAGTTGGAATAGCCAAACCACTTTATTGCAAAGTGCCCTCAGGAAACCATCCCAATATATGGACAAGAAGGTAAATGAAAAGATGCATTTTTCTGGTTTTATCTGCAGTTGGTCTTGTTCAGATAAGAAGTCAATTGAAATTCACAAGAATAATATTGAGCATGAAGTGAAGCAGGGAAAAGAAGTCAGGAAAAAAGCAATTCAGTTTGATCTCAATCCTGTCATTTTGGACAGAAGATTAAACCGGTTCCAACCACGATTTCAGGCGAAAGATGAGCTTCATTGCACAAGTTTTGAAAGGTCAGAGAGAGAAAAGAATGTTTCTCTCCCTATTTCAAGCTGTAGGGTGCAAAATTTGACAGCTAAATCACAGTTGGAAGTGGAGAAGATCATAAGAGAAGAACCACGAATGTCGCTTGAGGTGTTTGGCTCCCATATGATACAGAAGGATGACATTGCAATGAACTTAGAGAGGAAACTCTCCATGCTAACTTGGGATTCTATTCCAAAAGTCCAAGACTTTTCCACTAGTTCTGTCACTGGAGGAGTGCATGAAGATTTGGGGAGTGATTCTAGTTCAGATCTCTTTGAGATAGAGAACCTATCCAGCACTGAAAAGCCTTTGTTCACAAGGCAAGCATCTGATGGCATGTCTAGCTGTATGACCTCCACCACCAAGTATGAACCAAGTGAGGCGAGCATTGAGTGGAGTGTGGTCACAGCCAGTGCTGCTGATTTCTCAGTTGTCAATATAGCCTGTGATGAAAAGAAACTGCAAGTAAATACTAATCTTTCTGGTGTAGCCAAAACCAAATCCTTAGTGGACAAGGATGTGCAAAAATGTCGTCCAAGTGGACTACTGAGTTGTAAGAGTCACAAAGCACTCAATGTTGTTGAAACTGCATATAGGACTAATGAGAAGGCAAAATCTGAGTCAATACAGCATCAAAGGTTGGATTCCTCTGTGTCAGTTGGGAAGCTACAGCATGAGACTAAGGTGAAAGATTTTTGAGTTCTCATGAGTGCAACAGTACTATTGTCTCAAGAAATATCTCCCCTTTTGCAATTTGCATGTGTATCACTGTTTCATGCTGTAGCGAATAAGAAAACGAAAGGTGTTTTTTTAGAGGAACACTGTTGAAACTTTTCTTGTATATTATGATTATATAGAAATCATGCAATTATGTTAGATCTGAGATATACTCTTTATGTACTAATGTATCCATTTCATACGTACTCCACTCCACATATGAACCAAATTTCTTTCTAGTGATGAAACAAAGCACCTTGTAGATAGCTTTTGTGTCTTTTAAAGTCACAACATCCTGAAGAGATAAAAAGAGAGATGGAATTGTCAAGGAATTGGACTGAAAATAGATTAGTAGACAACAAATATTTTTTACCATATATCCTTGTCCAACCCCTTTCCTTCCTTCAAATGTTCAACTTTTGTATTTGTATGTTCTCTTGATTTTCAACCTAGGGGGTTCATTTCTGTTTTGGAGCTTCTCTTTTTTAATTGTCAAACAAATCTGCCTTTGGGTTTGCTTGTACCTATCTTGACTAAGACTTCACAAGGCCCTAACAATGGAAAACCACATTTTCCTTTCCATTGCTTTGGGTCTCATCCATTCTTAATTCTTTATAGCAAACTGACTGGTGCATATTAAAGAAAACCCCCCCTTGGTTTTCCAAGCAATAATGGTTCAATAGCCATGAGTAAAGAAGGTAGCAATTTATGCGGTATCTAAGGAATTTAAAATACCTAGACCTGTCCAGGAGTTTTCTTCGTTTGAAATGTTGATATCTTTGCATACAACAAAGCACCAATTTGTGAACATCAGGTATCATATGAGAAGGTATCATATTTTTAACAATTGAATGAAGGATTGGAACACTCAATAAACATAGCATGCATTCAGATGATGGGAACTGTTAAGGAATGTTGCCCGGTGATACGTTCAAATCATGACTGTCAAGTAGTTATTTATGCATTGCCAAGTTGGTTAGCTACATTCAATTCTGTAACTATCTTACAACCACAGTGGATCCCATGGCCTCTTCTCTCCCTTTCATTGCACAGAAACTAGGTTGGGAATCAAGTAAACATTTCTGTAACAAAGTTTGGACTAATCTTATCAACCACTAATGGAATTATTGGATCATTACAGTGAAGTCTCTGTACAACTAGAAGTTGACTTAACAAGCAACATAGTCAAGCTTTGGATTGAAGGGACATATGATAAAATGAACATCCAAAGCCGAAATTGTCTACATGACTGGTTTGATCCTTTGCTGGCATGACTAGACCTGAGAGGCAATAGTGCCAAACTGCATTAGATTAGATTCATTTGAAAAAAAAAAAGCTATATAGTCTTTAAGGATTGGATTAAACTATCACAAATAGATAACTTCAAAGTAGCAAAAACAAAGTTGTGATGCAATGCCATGTTGATCATTTTGTTATGTGACTTATATATTAAACAATATAGAACATCTCACATATTGTTGTGTGGATATGCTAAGATTATGCATTTATTAGCTATTAATTCTTGCTTAACAAATTGTATACTAACCAGACTAACCAGTAACCAATTCATGTTGACAAGAGCCCCTAGATATTAGAGAGTAAGGTGACCATGTGCATGATGTGACAAAGAGCTAAAAAGTGAAGGCAGATAAGCCCCATAAATGCACATTGAGGGGCAAGAATTTTCCCATCACTCCCAATCTTAAAAGATGGATACTGAAAATTGATGTGAGAGAGAAATTATTTGTGTCGTGAAACAAGATAAAAACACAGGTATCCCTTACTGGATTAGGAATGTTGTGAAGGGACCAATTGGGTTTGGTTCATATTAAAGCAAAACTGTGGAGGATGATACTAATAGTGTTGCTATGGACCACCAAGAAGGAATAAGGATAGCCATCCATTGGAGGAATATATTTCATTATTAAAATCTGCATTTGTAAAATTAAGATGGAATTTTCTAGGATCCCACCAATCTACTTGGTCGAACATGCACTATAGCTTGAAACACTTTAAAAAAGTATTGTCTGTCTGTGATTGGAAACAACATAGATCCAATGCAATTATACTTTGAGGAATGTTTTTAGGAAATACATCTTAGATATGGAGCTTATGTGAACCATAAAGAATGACCCACCAATGAACCTAAAAGGAAGCATACCCAAGACATTAGTGGAACTATGAGGGGATTAATTAAATTAAAGACCATGTAATTTTTATATATATTTTTTAATCCAAGCAAGCTATATAAAATTTTGATGCACAAAATAATCAAATTGTTGTAAATTAACTTACATTAAAAAAAAAAAAAAAAAAAAAACACTTATTTAGCGGTTGCACTGAAATCTCATTCCCTATCTCGTGTTTTTTTTTTTTTTTCTTTTTTTTTTTTAATTTTAAAATAGAGGTTGCACTAATGTACTTTTTTTTGTTTGTTGAAGTGACATACATGTTTGTCACCATATGCAAGCCAAAGTAGGAGTAGTACATAACACAAAAACAGACAACATAAAAAATGAAGAGGTCGCCACCAAAAACAGTCACCTGGGCTCCTAAAGTGGCTAAAGGTTTGAAGGACGACAAAACACCAATTTGTCACTGGAACCATAGATATTGTCACACCATAACTCACATCCATTGCAAAGTTGGTATCAAAATCAAATACTGTTATCTATACTATTATATGTATACTATTATTTAAGGGGTTTTCTCTATTTGGATTTTTCATTCTTTTAGTTCAAGAAACCCCTTACATCCCTATGTTTAAGTAGAGACAAAACTAAAGGACAATTTGATAAAAATGCAATTTTAACTCCTACTAAAACATTGCCTAAAAAATAGGGTCACCCTCTTGTTAATTTTTAAATTGCTTTATCCACTTATAAATTACATTTTCAAAATAAAAATTATATATATATATATATATATATATATATAATAAAAAAACTCTACAAAATAGGATTACTAACCAAAAAAAAAAAAAGCCTCATCGCACGCGCGAAGCCCATGTGATGAGGCTAGTATTATTGATAGATCTTTTGCTGCTTTCCAAGTCAGCTGATTACTCTTTTTAATTTTAATCTTAATTTTTTAGATATTTATAGAATTTTTACCTATAGTGAGATTTTATTAGTTAAACTAACTAGAATCCATATAATTTAAAATATATATATTTCAATGTTAAGTAAATAATATTTTTATGCAAAAAATTAAATAAATTTGAACTATGTTATTTTTATTCAAATTTTACTAATATTTATTTTTTAATTAATAATATGAAAAATTCGTAATTGTTCTAGTGATATGTTTAATCTTAGGTAGGATTTTTTCATTTGTAATTTTGATTAGTTATCAACCAAAAAAAAAAAAAAAAATCAACTTTAACAAATATTATAAGTAAAATTTGTAAGCCTAGATGAATTTGGGGGAAAAATAGTGTTTTTACATAATTTAGTAGACAATTGGAGTACTTTTCTATTTATAAATCTTCTTTTACAACTTTTGATTTTGGTGGATATAGGGGAATTTTTTTTTATGCGTGTTTAAAGGCTGGGAACACATATAGAAATTGAATCATCAAACAAGTGGAAGAAGAAACTAAATGGAGCTAATGATTTCTTTGTCTTTTTTTTAGTCCCTTTTTTTTTGGGGGGGGGGGGGGGGGTGGGGTTTTGTTGGTGGGTGGGGGTGGCCTCCTGACTTCTTCTACTCAACATGGGAGAGGGAAGAACTAATCGCCATTTGCCAGAAGAAAGAGTAAATCTTGTGAATATATAGGATCTCTTCCCTACACCATTTTTTGGTGAAACTAGCCCAAGAATAAGCCATTATTCTTGAAACCACAGAGGCTATTTTATTTCCATTGATGTTCACTATAACAAAATTTCAAGAAGGTTCCTTGGACTAGAGTGCTAGAGATTTCGGTTCGTGTGGACAAAGAGTTCGTGTATGAGATTTGTTTAAAATTGTAGAGGTTTTGAGGCTATTGAGATAATAAGATAAGCGTGGTATTTCTAAATGTTACAATAAAGAGTCTAGTTGTACAAGAATCTTATAAGTAAATTTATTATAGTTGTTTTTTCTTATAATGAATTTTCTAAGAGATTAGTTGTGTTCTCAAAATGGTTTTCCCATTCAAGAGATTTTTTGAGTTTCCAATTCATTATCAAATTTATATAGCATTTCTGTTTTCATTTTTATTGCTTTTGATTTGACATTTTATATTTGTTGGTATTCATGATAGTATTCATGATAAACTTGTAGTAATACTACGTTTATTTCACTGCACAAATTGCTTAGGGTCAAAATAGATTTTTCAAGTGGCATAAGAGCATTAAGAACACATGGGGTCCATTTTTTTTTTTTTTTTTCTTTTAAGAAGTATAAGAACAATTAGAACTAACAATTAGAGCCTAAAACTAGAATTTTCAATAGTTACGTTACATTTCCAATTTAAATAACTTAATAATATTGTGTTAAAAAAATAAACGAAAATAATCATATGATCCCTATCAAATCCACCAAGTAATAAATTAAAAGAGATTCCTTTAACCAATAGGAAGAAACACCTTTGTTTTATAAAAAAATTGCTAACTGACATATTTTGGGCTCAACTTTGAACTCAAAATTGGGCTAAATAAATTTAGAAACACTCATACGGCCCAAAAGCACTTCGAGTTTCGACCAAACGGGCTGCTATCATGTTGGCTTAATTTGCTGTTAACCTTACAAGCTAGTACAAACTGGCGCAACACTTTTTTTTTTTTTTTTTTGAGAAAAACTGGTGCAACACTTAATCTACATGTTAGAGGCTTGTACGGACTGCAATTGCTATAAACATACTTTGTTACAATCTTTTACCAATATTTAAACTAGTTACATAACTTATTAAAAAAGTTATGCTTAAAACTATGGATAAATAGTTTGTTCAAATGTCATATAGTAGATCAATCATGTTTGGAGTGAAATTTTTTTCATAAATTTGTAAGAATCAACCGATGCAAAATTTGTGAAAATTGAAAATTTTGCATGGATTGTAAAAGAAAATGCACACTTTAGATGATTCGAGGATCTCAAGGGTATTTTTCTTTTTCAAAAGAGCAGTGTTTATTACACACATTCTGTCACACATGAAAAAAAACAGCTGAAATTGTGATTTTCAACTTAAACAAAGTGTGTAGGTTGAAAATCATGACTTTGATGTGTATAACAAGTTAACAACTTTTATATCCTTTTAGAAACTCAAGTAATAGTTTCAACTTTCAGCTTCTCAAAAAAAAAAAAAAGTTTAAACTTTCAACTTTCAAGTGACATTGTGGTAAATATTGTGAAAAACGTAGTTCTCTCTCTCTCTCTCTCTGACTCAGTGTAACTCATCAATTTCAAATCAAAACACTTCAGGCTCTCTCTTTCTCTCACAACGGCTCTCTCAAATTTGGAACTCCTCTTAAATATTGTTCAGCTTTATCTCAAATCCTTACAACACAGTCTCACCCATCTCAGCTTTCTCTCAAATGTCCATTAACGCTTCAGAGTTTCCTCTCATGTCTCTAAATTACTCCTCAGCTACCTCTCAAATCTTCTCAATCCTCTTCTTCTCAACAATCACCGTGAGTTTTCTCTCTTCAACTTTAATTCAGGGACGGACCCAGAGGGGGGGCCAAGGGGGCCCGGGCCCCCCCTGGGCCCAAATTTTTTTTTTTTAGAATGTTAAATTTTTTAAAAAACAAGAAAGAAAGGGCTTGGCCCCCTTGATTTTTAGCCCAGCCCCCCCCCTCCCCCCTCAACCATCTCTATCCCAAAAAAATAAAAATAAAAAGACTTGGGCCCCCTCCAAATTTGTAAAATCCAGCTGCCCAGCTCGCTGGCCACATGTAAAACTTAGTAGTCCAAAACTCACAGGCTAGCCCCCATGTTAAAAAATAAAAAATAAATAAAAAAAAAAGGGAAAAAAAGGTAAGTTAAAAAATGTAATCATAGAAAAAGGCCAGCTCACATTAAAAATGATATAGCTTCAACATTTAGTTTAGATTTAATTATAGATGATTTTAAAGATTTGAAAGAGCGTCAAGTTATTAAGAAACAATAGTATTTCGTGTTTTTTGTTTTTGTTGGTAGATGATTGTATCTTAATATATTAAGAAACAATGATTTTTGAGTATTTGCCTTGGTTGATAGTTTATTAATCATATATGAATGCATATTTGAAAAAAAAAGTTTCGCTTATCTTCGGCCCCCCCTGGCTTGAAATCCTGGGTCCGTCCCTGACTTTATGGTTAATTTTTCTGGTTACCGTGTATGATTGTTGTGAGGATTAGTGTTGTTGTTGTTGTTAATTTAACTGGTTTTTATGGTTTCAGTAAATTTTATGGTTACTGGGTCTTATGGTTTCTCTAAGTTTTATGCTTGTAAAATAGTGTTGAGTAGTTATAGTTTGAAGACATAAAGTTGTTTTTCTTCAATAGGATAGTCGGACCCAGAACTTCTGCACAACCAGACAATGTATTGTAGCTACTTTTGTACTTTAATTTCTTTAGAAAATCAAATCCAGTCAAGTTGGTTTCTTCAAATGAAGCAAATATCAAAGTGTAAAACATGTGCATATTTTGGTGAGAGAAAAATTATGGCGGCCTTATGTTTAGGTGTCTTTAATGGTTAATTAAAATCTAAGTTCATTTTTTTATAAATAAAACTAGGTTGTGTAATGAAAATGACATAGTTTTGAAGGAAGAATATTAACTAAAAGAATTAGGGTGAAGGGTATTAGAAGTTGTTCTTCTGTTTTAGTTCTATAGCTCTAGGGCATTTATATATATAGGAACTACCTTAGGAGGACAAGAAGAGATTGCTTGTTTAGCTTTACCTCTCTGCGTCAGTGGAGTGTGTGTCGCCTATATGATAGAACTATTGGTTCCTAGGCAACGTCTATTACACACACACCTATTATACATGCCTTACACTGTTACACAGACGCCACTTTTGCACAGAAATAGTGACTCAAGTTATTTTAGTGTGTGTAACTGGCTCGGGCGTGTGTGTAAGAGACATTTCCCTTTGTGCTGTGGTCTTTCGACTTTCATGCACAAGGTCCTTACTGAAGAATGCTTCTTAAACATTGAGTTTGAAATGGCTAAACATTGAGTTTTTTAAAGGAACATTGTTGAAACTTTTTCTGTATAATATGATTTATGTAGAAATCATGCAATTATGTTAATTCTGAGATATACTTTTATGTACTAATGTATCCATTGCATACGTATTCCACTCAAGAACCAAATTTCTCTCGAGTGATGAAACAAAGCATTATATCCATAGCTTTTGTCTGTTGTGGAGATTCTCTTTTAATTGTCAGCCAATTCTGCTTTTGGCCAAGCACATTTGGGCACTTAGTGGTCCCTAACAACGGAAAAGCATCATTGCCTTTTAGTGGTCTTATCAATTCTTGCTTCTTTATAGCAAACTGACTGGTGCATATTAGAGAAAAGCTCCCATGGTTTTCCTTACAATAATGGTTCAATAGCCATGAAATTAAAGAAGGGATCAAATTTATGAGAAGGTATCATATTTCTAACAATAGAATTAAGCGCAAGTTGGTTAGCTACATTCAATTCTGTAACCAAGGTGGATCCCATGGCCTCTTCTCTCCCTTTCATCCCACAGAAACTAGGTTGGGAATCAACTAAACATTTCCTAAAGAAAATTTTGACTAATCTTATCAACTAGTAATGAAATTATTGGATCATTACAGTGAAGTTTCTGTACAACTAGAAGTCGACCTAACAAGCAATATAGTCAAGCATTTGGATTGAAGGGGGGATATATGATAAAATGAATGTCCAATACCTGAGAGGCAATGGTGCTAAACTGCATTAATTGGATCCATTTGAAAGGCTATATATTTAAGAATTAGATTAAACAATTACAAGTACTAGATAACTTTAAAAGGTGCTAAAACAAAGCTGTGATGCAAGAAGTTCCATGTTGATCAATTTGTTATTAGCTATTGATTCTTGCTTTACAAATTGTATACAATCAAAGTCATCTTGATAGGAACTCTTGGATATTTAAGAGTAAGGTCGGCATGTGCATGATGTGATCGAAGAGCTAAAAAGTGAAGGCAGACAAGCACCATAAATGCACATTGGAGGTGAAGGGGGTAAGAATTTGTCCCATCACACCCAATCTTAAAAGATGGGTACTGAAAATTGATGTGAGAGGAATTATTTTGGTGTCATGAAACAAAATAGAGACAACGGATTAGGAATGTTGTGAAGGAACCAATTGGGTTGGGTTCAAATATAAATCAAAACTGTTGAGGATGATACTCCTAGTTGCTATGGACCACTAAGGGAATAAGCATAGCCATCTATTGGAAGAACATATTTCATTATAAATAAGCATTTGTAACATTAAGTCTGCTAAGAGAAAAGCATAGTCAAAAGGAAGGCCCTGGCTCTAAAAGATGGAATTTCAATGATCCCACCAACATACTATATAGAGTGAAACACACTTTAAAAAAGTATGTCTGTCTTTTATTGGAAACAATATTGATCCTCACCCAATGCAAATTATACTTTGAGGAATGGTTTTAGGAATACATCATAGACATGAAGTGAACCATAAAGAATGACCCACCAACAAACCTAAAAGGAAGCATACCCAAGACATTAGTGGAATTGTATTGTCAAAAAAGAAAGAAAAAAATTAGAGGAACTGCGATGGGATTAAATTAAATACTAGAAGTAATCATGTAATTTTTTTTTTTTTTTCATTTTTCATTTTGAAGCAGGCCATGTAAAATTTTGAGGCACAAAATAATCAAATTATTGTACTATAAACTGACATGAAAAGCTTAAGTAGGGGTTGCACTATTTTTTTTTTTTTTTTTTAATTTTAAAAGTGACATACACGAGTACCATTCACATGTTTTTTTTTTTTTTTTTTGGTAACCAAAAAATGGGTAGAGGGGGGCGATCAGTGTGGCTTCCCTACCTGGGCGCGTCATAGTAGCACCCTACCCACTCCCGGGCGAGACCCCATACTCCCAGTCTGTAAGAAACTCACTTATTATTCTTTTGGACCGTTTGGGATGGAGATGGGATATAAGTAGCACCAACACACAACTAGTTGTTGAGGCTCGAACCCATGCAAACCAAGTATTGACATCAAAAGCCAACAGGTCGCCACCAAAAGGTTGAGGACGACAAAACACCAATTTGTCACTGAAGCCATAGATATTGTCGCACCTTAACTCACATCTATTGCAAAGTTGGTCTCTAATACAGTGATTTATTTATGGATCTTTTAGTAGTTTCAAGGTTGGCTTTATAGACATTATTCTCTCTCTCTTTTTTTTCCTTTTTTTTTTTCCTTTTTATAGAAAAAGATTGTAACTTTTATTAACACAAGTAAGCTGAATCAACTAAAATTACAATAAGTGTGGAGGAACATCCTTCATCTATACCGATAAACAACTAACAGGTCTAGTAGGTCTGATAAACATTATTCTAAAGATAAGCCAACCAAATCGGCTAAAATTATAACATTGAGGTGTGAAGGAACGTCTTCCATCCACATCAATAAACCACTAACAAGTCTAGCATGTCTAATAGACATTATTCTTATGTCAATTAAATAGTATTTATTTTGTTTGTTTACATCTTCTCTTTAGTTAATAATATGACATATTCTTAACATTTTTAATAACATAACTTATCTTGAGATTTTATCAATCAATTTTGAAAAAAAAAAAATATATATATATATATATATATATATATGCAGAAGCGACTTTAACAAATATTATAAATAAAATTTTGTAAGCAATGCATATATTCTTTAAAAAAATATCTAGTATCCTCTCAATAAATAAATAAATATATATATATATATATATATATATATCTAGTACTTTTTATATGATTTAATATGCTAATTGGATTATTCTTTTATATTTGTAAATTTTCTTTAAAACTTTTTGTGGGTTCATAGGCCCAGATCATACAATTGGGTTTTAGGCTTAAGGCCTAAGCCAAGGATAAAGGACCATCCGAGGATAGGTAAGTATAGCCAAGGAAACCCATACTAATGGATAAGGAAGACAATATTGAACATAATGGCCTAGGAGTTTGTGCCGAGGATGAATTTGTCCTCGGCTAGCCAAGGTCGAAGTCTGTAAAGGATGCCTGCCATCTAGAGGTACGATCCATGAAGTTCTGGAAATATGGATAAGCATTGCAGGAACAAAAAACAAAGAAGAATCCCAAAATATCTTGGGAAAAGCTGTTGTCACCGCATTAAATACACTCCAGCTAACTCTCTGGCCACATTAATGAGGAAGTGACATCTGCACAGTATTATTGCAGCCTTACAACCACCCCAGAAAACTTCTAAAGGGGGCTGATGGGACAAGTATCAGCATAAACCATCAACTATCCACGTGTAGGGTAGAGATGAAGGAAGATATGTAGTATAAATAAGAGTAGAGACCCCAGAGGAGAAAGGGGGGGGGGGGGGGGGGGAAGAAGGAGAAAGGGTACTGTAACAATCTCAAGAACTCCTGTAATCAGAATCATTCAATATTTCTTAGAACAAAGCTCCTCGGATTGTGCCAAGAACAACTTTTCTTTGATAAACTCAGTTCATCTCTGTTTGATTGTCATGAACACCATATTAACTGTTGTTCATGCGCTAAAGCCTAGTTCTTTGACCCACTCTCTACAAATTTATTATATTGGGTTAGTTGGGCCTGAGTCCACTCATCCAATAGAAGAAGTGCTCAAACCCAGCCCCTACACTTTTAATTATAAAAATAAATATAAAATATTAATATTAAAATAATAATAATTTGTTTGCAAAAACATTCAAGATTAAGACAATTTTCTGTCATATTTTTTCTTTTATGCTAATGTCAAGCACTATTAAGACTTTTCAAAAATATCCAATTTGTCCTGAAGTACAAACGACACTTCACACTGTTTGAAAGTTTCCATACTCCTTTAAGTCTTTTTTTTTTTTCTTCTCTTTCAATCTTTGGCTATTATTCATCTATTATTTACTACCTACACACTCCCTTGCACATATAATTGCTACAATACTATCATAGTGAGACTACATTATAGCAATTAAACTAACCACAAATTAGTTTTGGGAAAAGGAGCACAAACAGTGTTAAATGCAATTTTTACTTATAGGGCAAATTATATATTTTTGAAAAGTATGGACAGTGCAAACCTCAAAAATGGTTTTTTTGTATTTTACATAATAAATTTTAAAGAGTATAACAATAGAGCCTGATTGATCAAAGCTATTATTGTTATTTCACTTATCAATAAAAATCATTCAATAACATCTACATGCCCAGGCAAAGGCAGATTCATAACCAAACCAAGGTTTATTTTATATAGTGTACAAATATCATTGGTTACGCATAAAATTTATTAAAATAATAGTGATAATTTATATAAAAAAAAAAAAAAGAGTTTTAATTTACCTTGTGTAAGACAATCGATGGTGAAGAAGAACTGAAATCCAATTTTCCATGCAATAAATTTGAAAAACTATGATTCTTATTTTTTTTATTTTAATTTTGGTGTTGAGAGAGAGAGAGAGAGAGAGTCTGCTCTGTGTGTGAGAGATTGTTAATTATAGGACACAGAAATAATTGTCAGCCTGGGATTTCTTTGTTTTTAAAGTCTTACAATTTTGGGGCCTCTCAACTTTGCTATCAAGCCCACAATTTGGGGCCTAATTATTCTTGAAATCAAATTGAAAAAAAAAAAAAAAAAACATTTTGTCTTATAAACTAAGCAAGCCTCATACAGCCCAAGTTTGTCGATGGTGCACTCAGTACCAAAGCACTTTGGAAAATGGGCTGCTATCTGCAATTGCTATTCAGGTAGTTTGACCCATCCTAATAAATTGTGAGAATCAGTTGATACAGAATTTGTGAAAAGCAAAACAAAAAAACAATTGTAAGAGTTTTTCGGCCCAAAAAGAAAACCTGAGCTTGCTTTTGCTATCAAGATTTTCCATGTAACAAACTATTTAAATTTCCTAATTATTTAATTATATAAAGTTATATTATATTTATACTATGCATACATTTACACAAATAACATTATAAAAATTCATAACAAATAATAATAATAATAATAACACATACAATCAGTATCACATGCATAATATATAAATTTATAATAAAAAGATAAACCTTTATTTGGTTTTGGGATGTCTTGATATGTGTTATTATTTGGTTTTGGGATAAGTTGATATGTGATCAAAGTGTGCAAGATTTGTGGGTTCCAGTTAGCTCAACTGGTAAAATCTATGATAGTTGTACAAGAGATCTGGGGTTCAATCCTCGCCTACACCAAAAACTGATTGGTGTCTTGGTCTGATGATAAAGAGCTATCATCAGGAGCAGATGTCATAGGTTGAAACTTTCTAAAAAAAAAAAAAAAAAAAGTGTGCAAGATTTTAATTAGGATGTGCAAAACTATTTTAAAAGATAAATCAAACATATAAAAAAATATTTTATATATATATATATATATTTTTTTTTTTTCTCTTTTTGCTAAACATAAATATAATTTTCTTTTTCAAGTCAGGCGGTTCAAGTTTCATTTGAAGTTTTGAACCCCTGAAGGACGTGTAACGCCACACCTGGAACTAAATTGAATTCAAAGAGAGGATATATATATATAGCATTGCTCCATTATTTATCTAAGCATAACAGTAAATCTTTTAATTTATTTTGAATTTGAGAATTTATGGTTGTTCTATAATCTCTAATTCTGAGTTGAGTACAGGAGTTGTAGTGTACCATATTTGATCATCCAAGCCTACAATGTCAATGAGGGAGAAATTTGAGAATTCTATTGTACTAGTATTATGATTTATGACCTTGCAATGCACGGCTTAATAAAAAATATTTTGATAATATAAATAAATTGAATAATAAATAAAATATAAAAGGTATATTATGTAAGTTTAAGTTTGGTATTTTTTGTTCAAAAAAAATATATTATAAAATATTTTAAAAACTATGGCAAATTGTTAAAATAGTATAACAATTACTAATGAAATCTCTCTCTCTCTCTCTCAATTGTATAAAAAGTATTGTTCTTAAAGGACTCAAACAATTACATAACCTAACCAGAGGTTTTTCATTTGCCAAAAAAAAAAAAAAACATAATTCTCTTCTAACTTATATAGTTACATTTGAATTGTGTTATGCACTTGAAGAGTATCGACTAAATGGTTTTTTTTTTTTTTTTCCAAACCTTTATTTAGATTTACATTTTGATACGGTAATGATCTCTTTTACCTAAATCAAATCTCCTTCAAGATGAATGGAAAGTTGTGACAATTTAATATGGATCTCCTTCAAGATGAGTGGAAAGTCATGAAAATTTAATATTAAAGGAGTCCTAAGAAATAAAAAGGATATAGACAATTGTTAAAAAAATTATTAGTTCAAGCAAAGTTGCATAATCATATTGAGGTGTGGGTTCTTTTTCATGATGTAGATTTAATATTACTTGGTTATAGCAATCTTGTGAAGGAATATGTTGTTGATATTCATAACATGCTATGTCTTAGAAATTTTTTTTCATGAATATTGATATTTGTAAAAACCAAAATGAATATTAATTATAGTGAAATTTAAATAAAAATATTACATGCTCATAATGTTAGATAATCTCTTCCATACCCATATAATATTATTAACAAAAAAAAAATTAGTAACATAAAAAATTTAGTATTTTACTATTCAAAAAATTAATTTAATTTAATAATGCACATATAAACATAACACAAATACAGTCTAGAAATAAAAAGATGAACCCCTTGTTGTAGGAGAGAATACAAAATTTGATAATTCATAAATAATAAATAAAAATATTTATAGAGGTTTTTATAATGGATTTAAAATTACTTATGGTTCATAAGCAAAACCTTTAAAAAAAAATTATAAAAACAAAGAAGAGAAATACATACCTGTAATATAGATAGTAGGTTTGATAAAACATTCTACTATGGATTTTACAAACGTCGAATCGCCTAAGTAATAAAAAAACACAAAACAAAACAAAAAGAGAGTTAGGTTTTTTATCAACATAGAAATTATAAGAGAATGAGAATTATTGATAATGTGGAAGAGAAAATTTTGATTAGAACAATAAGTAGTGTTTCTATCCAAAAAAAAAAAAAAAAAACCGAGAAAGAAGAAGCCATGAAAAGAAGAAAAACAATGCTTAGAAATATATAAGAATACACTAAAGAAAACCGTGTGCGTGTAGAGAGAGAGAGAGAGAGAGAGAGAGAGAGAGAGAGAGAGAGAGAGAGAGAGAGAGAGAGAGAGAGAGAGAGAGAGAGAGAGAGAGAGAGAGAGAGAGAGAGAGAGAGAGAATTTTCAATTATGAGGAGGTTAGATTTTTAATCGATGCAGGTTATGAAAAAGATATGTATTAGTTAAAAATTGCAACACTTAAAGTTTTTTTTAAAAAAAAAAAAGAGAAAAGATTAAATATACTAAGAATTTGAAATATATCTACAAATCGACATATTTATCGGCTTGAGCCTTGAGTTGTCCATCAAATTTGGCTTATTTGAGTAGAATTACAATTTTTGCCAGTTAAACCCATATGAGCGTAACAATTAAAACAAAAAACAATCGTGATTGATGGTTGTAAGGAAATAGGATAAAAATTGTTGTTAAAAAAAAAATTATCAACGTAGAAATAAATAAATAAAAACACACACACACACACAAAGAAGAAGTCGTTATCAACATAACTTTATCAAAGTGATAAACCAATAGAAGAAAATAAGTGATAAACCAATTGAAGGAAAGTTTATAAGAACAACTGAGATATTATTTTATTTTTATCTTTTAAGATGCATTAGACCTTTGTTTTTTAGTATAATATACATTGCTGCAATTTAAGATGCATTATACATTTTCTTTTAGTATAGTAATTAAAAAATAGAATTTAAGATGCATTAGACTTTTTTTTTAAGTGTAGTAATTAAAAAATAAGAAGAATTAGATTACACTACATCTACGTTGCCGCAATTTAAGATGCAATAGACTTTCTTTTTTATATATAAATGTTTTCTTTTTAAAATCTAAAAGTCTAAAAAAATTTCTGTAATATGGTGAAACCACTTGGTCCAACCACGACGTCTAAACTCAACTTTTATTATATAGTATATGATATGATTTATACCAGGGATGACAATTCGTGTTTGTGGGTCGGGTTACCAAAATTTTTTTAGGATGGTGGAAAGACGCTAGAGATTGCTATCACTGTGGCATGAAATTTTTTATTATGACTTGGATTGTGAGTAGATATTACTTACTTAGATGGCGTTAAATTAAATTATGGATAAAGTTTAACTACAAAATTGGTTGTAGTTTAAAACTACAAACTCACTCAATAAAATAAATATTACAACATATTTTGACAACCTAACCGTTGAATTGCATGTTCTTTACGCTCTTAATACACATGTTAAATTTTGTGTCAATCGGATATTATTTACTATATGATATAAAAGCTTATATTTTGTGCATAATTTTTTTTTGATAGGATTTTGTGCCTAATTTTAAATTACAAAAACTTGCAATTTAAAAAATTTATTGATGACATAGCTATTGATTTTTAATTTTCTTGAAATTTTGCAAGTATAGAGAATATAAGAAGAAGATGTAATCTAACGGTAGATTTGTCAAAATTCATCTTCAACAAAAAACATTAAATAAGTTTATAATCTAAAACTATAACTAATTTTGTAACTAAACTTTGCCTTTAAATTATTAGCTTAGGTGGGCCTCTAATTGCACCATATAATTTCTCGTCAATGGAGAGCTTTGCAGAGAACCAAAGGATCCACGTGGAATATTATTCCCAGCCAGGTGTGGGCCACATAAACCAAATATTTGGTCTCCGATGGTCCAATTCTAGTGATGATGTGAAAAACAAAACCATTTTTAGTCGTTAAAATTGCCCTTAATTTCTAAGCCTGCTTCTAATATAAATTACATTGTAAGAGTTATTAATTTTTCTTCGATAATATATATATTTTTCTTATTTGTTAAAAATTCATTTTTTATATATTTTGTTGTTGTTGTTGTTAATTCTATATAAAAGAAAAGAAGAAAATTATCAAATGTTAGAAAGAGTCCCAAAGAGGAATTAGTTAAACTTTCAAAGAGCATTGAATGTCTTTGCAGAAATTTGTCTCTGCGGAAGGTTTGTCAAAATAAATTTGACACTCAGAAGAAAAGTATTTTGTCAAATACTTTGTGATAAATCTCACCACACTCAAGTAGAATACTCAAAAGTGTTATCAATAAAATAAAAGCTTTTATTGATGCTTAATACATTATACACCACTCAGTATTTCTCTCTTGCTATTTCCCTTACAATTGTTGAATACTAATATTTATAGAAATAACATTTATTGGACTATCACTCACTTCTAGCTATATCACTTCTTGGATACAATACTTCTATCTAAAAGCATCAGTATTGGAGAATGCAAATGTCAAATGTAAGGAGAATTTGGCATTTCAAGCCCCAAAGTGCTCAACATCTGGGAATGCAAAACCTAAGTATTGCAAATTTTTTTGCAATACTGCTACAGTGCATCTATCTCTCCATCGCTGAAACTTCACCAAACTGCAACCCATAGCACAGCCAACCCAACACCACAAATCAGACACCGAACCACCGCTGTAGCCAGATGCCGAACCACCATCGTTACCCAGCAACCCAAGCAAAAAAACCCAGCACCACAACCACCATCGCTACCTAGCGACGCCATTGAGCACGGCTAAACCCACAAATCTGACCCCCCATAACCAACAAAAACCCACCACCGGAGCACAACAACCAACAAAAACCCACTGAATCACAACCAACAAAAACCCATATCACGAATTCACGATCCACGACCCACGATCCACAACCGGAGCACAGACCCATTATCCACAACTGGAGCACAATCAAACCCAGATAAGTTACAGAGAAGTGAGACAAGAGAGAGAGAGGAAGTGAGCACAGACCGGAGCACAATCAAACCAAAAAATGTTTTTTATGTTTGCTTCTAGACTTAAAAAGTAATATTTTAATAAAATGGTAAAATAATAAAGTTTTGGGATGCTGGAGGAATTGTAAAATGGTATGGTATGATGATAAAGTGACTTTTTAAAATTGTAAAATAAAGTAGAATTGAAATTTCAAGATGCTAATGCTTTAATGTCTTACATGCATAACCGTTGAACTTACAAAGGAGATAAGAAGACAAAGCATTAAATGCTTTCACCTAAAAGCTATTCTACAAAGTCGCAATTGTTGAAACAAGGAGAAGAAAAGTGAAAAGTCAAGGAAAGAAGATCTTTCCTTAATAGCGCTCTAGAAAAGTTGTTAAAAATTACTATTTTTAGGTGTGTTTTAATAAGTATTATTGTTTACTTAAAAAAAAAGTAAAGTTGCTAAAAATTATAGCTTTAGGAACTTAAAAAGCTACTATATCTATTTTAAGAACTCACTTTATAATACATCCAAGCGTCTAAAATTATTAGCTTTTCATTTAAATATTCTTTTTTATTACTTTTTTTATTCCTATTTTCCTGTTTTATTACTTTTTTATTACTTTTCATCTAATATATTATTTCTTGTTGAGCGTGCGGGAGACTAATAAAATATTATTGGCAGCAAATAACTCTCTATCTCTAGCAGCCAACGGTAGCAATGAGTTAAAAAATTATAGCAATAAGTCAAAATAACAACTTTGTTGTAAAAGTGTGTTTTTAGTATTTGGGTTGCTAAGAGCATCTCCAATGGTCTATGTAAAGGCCAAATATTCTCTATAATAAAGAATGTGACCATAAAAACAGACTCCAACAGATTCTCTATACCCGAAAATTTTTTTAGCTTATGAATAATAGCCCATCAAGTCTGATGGGCTACTGTACATTAGCAATTGAATTTCTTGGATTAATATATTATACCAACTACTTATTATATCAATTCTCTATCTCTCCTCCGGATTTCTTTATTCTCTCATTCTCTCCGTTGCTTTTTTTTTTTTTTCTCTCATTCTCTCCGTTGCCATTGCTTCTTTTTTTCTCATAAACCAAATGACATTAGGGAAAAAAAAAGGGATAATTACACTTTACCCACCTGTGGTTTGCCTCTAATTCTATGTGCCTACCCGTGGTTTCAATTTTGACACTTTACCCACCTGAGGTTACTACCGTTTATGCTCCGTAACCCACCTCTGTTAAAAAATAAGGGTAAATAAGTCTTTTTACTCTCATTTTATATCTCTCTCCTCCCAAAACAAGAAAAAAAAAAAAAAAAAAAAAAAAACAAGAGAAAAACAAGATTAAAATATGGTATTGGTTTCTCATCATTCACAAACATGAAGAACATACACAAACATGAAGAACATACGCCCAGAAAACTAATACAAATCAATTGAAGCAAAACCATGAGAGAGAGAGTTCTTCGTCTTCTTCCTTATACTTATTTTTTGTGCCTGAACTAAGAAATTTATTAAAATCAAAGCATAACACAATATACAACATGACAACAGGGAGGATCAACAATTTCCAGCACTTAATTTCTAAAGTTTTGATTTTCAACATCCAAGATCTCACTCACACAAAGCCACTATATGTACATTGGTAGCACCCAATGGGAGGATCAGTAAAGCTTAACCAAGGGAATAAAGATATGAGAGAGGAAGGTTTTAAAGCCAAACAACAAACCCACCAGAAAAAACCCACCATAGAGGTCAGATGTGATTTTTTCTGGTGGGTTTGTTGTTTGGCTTTGAAATCTTCCTCCACAACAAACCCACCACGAAAAACCCATCGTGAACAAACCCACCATGGAGATCAGATCGAACAGCGATGGCTTGGATTCAGAAGGGATGGAGGTCAGACCGAACGGCGGTGCATTCTCCCTGGTCAGATCGAACGGCGATGGAGGTCAGATTGAAAGGTGATGGCTTGGATTCGGAGGGGATTGAGGTCAGATCGAATGGCAGCGCGTTCTCCTTGGTAAGATCGAACGGCGATGAAGGTCAGATCGAACATCAATGGCTTGGGTTCGGAGGGGATGGAGGTAAGATCGAACAGCAGCACATTCTCTGCCCTTGTCTCCCAACTCCGTTCATCTCTCCGATCCTAACTCCGATTTGAACTTCTGGGATGACCCTTTTGAGTTTTGACTATAATAGAGACTTTCTTTGAATTATCTGTAATTATCCCTTTGTTTTCCTTTTTTTAACTAAAACTTTAAAGTATCTAAGCACAGTAATTTGTCAAACACAATAATATCCGTAATAAATCATAATTGGGAGTAAGCACAGTAATTTGTAACAAGCTTAGAATGCTGAAAATTTGATGACAGAGAAGTGTTTGATCTGTTTTGGGTTTTGTTTTTGAGAAAAAATGTGTTAGAGTAACGTCTGAAAGGAGGTGGGTTACGGATTACTAACGGAGGAAATCACAGGTAGGTAAAGTGTCAAAATTGAAACCACAGGTAGGCACATAGAATTAGAGGCAAACCACAAGTTGGTAAATTGTAATTATCCCAAAAAAAAAAAAAAAGAACAAGCTGATCTGACCCCGTTTCTCACATAATCCAAACACATAACACAAAACAAATTCCAATTCTTAAAATAAAGTTGAATCGGAACAAGCAAATATGAAACACTACAAGAAATCTGGGTTTACGCGACGTTTTAAAAACGTCACTAAAAACCCAAAAAACATCACTATAGTATATAGTGACGTTTTTTTTTGCGACGTTCAAAAACGTTGCAATATAGCGGTCGCTATACATCTATTGCGACATTTCGAAAAACGTCACAATATGTTACTCTTTAGTGGCGTTCAAAAACTTTTAGTGATGTTTTATATAATATACCATTTTCGTATATAATGTAGGAAAATACATTTAGCGACGTTTCAAAAAACGCCGCAAAAGCATTTATCCTCTTGTTTTATAGTGACATTTTTAAAACGTCACTATAGGATTGATTATTTGCAACGTTTTAAAGGCGTCACTAAAAAGGATTTCCTCTTACTTGTTAGCGACGTTTTTAAAACGTCGCAAAAACCTGTTTTTTTTTTTTTTAATGCAATATAAACCTGCTTAAAATTCAACAATAACTAACACAAGCTTATAATAGATCAAATATACCTATTGATCATCAATATTCCACAATAACACATTAACCATAGATTCAATATATATATATATATATATATATATATATATATATGTTTAATACCAATACATGTATCATCTTGAATTGAACAAAATACTTGTCTATCTACAAAAAAAAAACAACCACCTATACTATGACAATATTAAATAAAGTACAATACTTTCAAAATAAATGTGGTTGTAATAGAACACTTGTCTACCTATACCAAAAAAAAACAACCACCCAAACTATGGCAATATTATAAACAAAGTACAATAGTTCCAAAATAATTGTGGTTGTTCAAAACTGTTAGGTTCTAAGGTTTTAGGATTTTATGTATTTAGAACTCAAATTTGTAATGTTGGCAAACCATGATCAAAACAATGTATTTAGTCTTGTTTAGGCTTGCTCAAAGTTGATCTATTAATGTAAAGTTGGAATCGAGTGGCTGCAGAAGTCTGTGGGACTTTCGGCCTGACTCGATCAATCGAAGAACAGGTTCGATCGATCGAAAATCGCACAGGTTGAATTTTCTGCAGAATTTCCAACTCAGCCCTACTTCGTTAAACGTTTAGGGTTTTATGTTTTTACCCTAGGTATTTAAACAAAACCCTAGCCACGTTTTTAGAGGTGCTCCATATTGTATTGTTGCTCATACATTGCTATTTTGTGTAAATCTCTTGTGAGATCTTAGAGGAGCTTTCCTTTACACAAAATTTAGGGTTTTCAAGGTAGAGATGATTTCAACATCTTGAAGATCATTATAGTTGCAACCATTGGAATTTAAAGAAAAACAAGCGGGGAGCTTATAGCTGATTAAGGAATTCAAGAAAGAAGGAATCCATGGATTCGGAGCTTGCACGTGGTCGTGTCAGTAAGTTCTACTGGTGAGTAGCATTAGGAAGTCGAGCGGGGAGCTTGTAGTCCTTTTGTAAGAATTTCAATTCTTTCATAGTGAATTCTGTTTTGCCTTGAGGATCGGTGGGTCAAATCCTCCCCAGGTTTTTACCGTGTGGTTTCCTGGGTGATCATATCATTGTGTTCTTTATTATTTCCGCTGCTTTATATGTTTTATATACATGATATGATTATTTGATTGTTTTAACCTAGTATTGCATAATTTGACTAAGTGAAAACTTGGCTAATTAAACTAGGCTACGCAATCTGGTTGTTTTTAAGGGGTCTAAAACCGTTCAAAAACAACTATGTCATAGCCCATGAAGTCCTTAAAACCCTGCATGTACCACTATATGCTAGTTTCTTGATGAGATGAAGCATGTGATCTGTAAGGAGTTGGAGATTGATGATCTAAACCAAAACCACCCTGAATACAAATTAAAGTATCTAATAAGTTCATAAAGAAATCATTTCGAGTAAAAAAATAATAGTTGCTATACTTAAAAAATTTAAAAACCAAATACATTCTTAAAACATTAAAATTTAATACCTGACTAGCTTCTGAAGAACGATTTTGCTGATTTTGCACTAGTTGCATCAATTGAGTCATTCGCTCCTCCAAGTTTTCATAACGATTCACTTTCTCCGTCAAAGAAGCCACTTGATTCTCCAATTGAGTCACTTTAGCATCCCTTTCTTGGCTTCTTACTTGAGCAATTGTAGGAGTGCTCTTGGCAAGATGCATACTTGGGGTTGGGCCAAATCCCACACCTCGAACACGACCATTGCGCTCATTACCAAACACTTTAGCATATACATCATCTGGTGCCCATGCAATACTTCTAGTAAGGTCGGATGACTGCACACGATTTGAGGACTCACTCAACAATTCGTTGATTTTTGCCTAATATTCAAAAGTTGAACACAATAACACATTAGAAATTAACAATGTTAATAGATTCAATATTACACTTAGCAAATCATGATATTACTTACAATGTTATTTTCTGCTTCAGTGTTAACAGGAGTACCATCTTTACGAAGATGGAGTTTTACATATACCTCTGCACGCTCTACAGGATGCCCAAGTGTTGTTACCTAAATTATGGTCATTACATTTATTTAATGAGGAATAATGGTTTCATACAAACTTAAGAACAATCTAATAAGTCATTTACAAGATAATTATTGAGTCATTACCATTTCTTCTGCGTATGAAGCAAAGTTTTTTGAACCACCAGTATGTACATTTTTTTGCTTGGAACGACTGTTCTTGTTTACCAAAGCAAGATCCTACGTTCAAAAAAATTACATATTTAAACAAAGTATTATTTGAATATATTTTTCATGGTAGATATTCAATGTAAAATAAGGATATCCATATGAATGTTCTTGTTTTGATGATGATGTAGAACAATTAAAGCATATCAATATAGAATAATACCTTTGTTTTTTGTAAATTCCAATGCTGAACAATGTCTTCATAATCTTCAAGAATTACATTTGGCGGTACTTGTGCTCTATTTCCTTTTCTTGGGAAATACTTCTTATTCAAAGATGACTTGTGGTTCCTCCAACATTTCGCAATTGTGGACAATGTCCTATTCTTAATTGCCTCCAACCTAGCAGGTTCTTAATTGCCTCCAACTTATAGCACCATGCAAGCCACCCGCTTGCTTAAACTCAACAATCCACCCCAACACAATTATTAACATTTCAAGTACAAAGTTTTAAGCAAAAATTACTTACTATGCTCAAGCCAAGCAATCACCTTTCTAAAAAAAGTCCAAACTTATCACAATAAATAAGTACTTAACCTGCAAAATAAAAGAGGACAATTAAATAATGTGGAAGGCAAATAAAGGTGTCATTGCAGAAAATTTTTATGAGTTAGGACTTGGAACAATTAGGCAAAAAAATAAAGAACCACTTTGCAGAAAATATTTGAAGTTTAATTGTATCCAAACTTTGTCATTTGGTACATATAAGGAAACTTACCCGTTATACCTAAATGTCTCAACTGAAAAAAATACTTCAAATCATCCAAATTTTGCATATGAGAATGCTATTGCAGAAAATTTTAATTCCTCATTATGCATGAAAATTTAGTAACAATATATATATATATATATATATATATATATATATATAATGAGTCAATAGTTCCAGCTCATTAAAAATAATGCAAGACTTCATAAGTCAAGAAATTGCCATGAATCCATGCAACATT
This sequence comes from Quercus glauca, assembly GCA_023736055.1. NCBI lineage: Eukaryota > Viridiplantae > Streptophyta > Magnoliopsida > Fagales > Fagaceae > Quercus > Quercus glauca. The sequence goes on along the minus strand of CM043324.1, from coordinate 18,418,079 downwards.
TAATGCAAGATTCAGATTTCTTCACGCATGCTTACATGTTGAATTGCATGTCTTTGGCTTTGTTGATCAAGTCAAACTTTCTAACATATGCATGCATTTATTGCCAAGCTTGCATGTCAAAATTTTTTCCTTGCTTTTTGACAATTCATGAATGCCAATGGAGTCATACATTTCGGCTATGAAGAAAAATGCATGAATTTAGTTTATGTCAGTGTTGTTCCTTGCCTCTTTCTTTGACAATTCATAAAGAGCATTTAATGCTTGCTTATAATGTCAATCCACTGACATTACAATTCAAGCCATTTCAATAGAATGAATTCAAGCCATTTAGCCAATGAACAACACAAGATTAATTTATCACAGTTAAGAGAACATCCAACAATCAAACAAACAAATTCGACACAAATTTTGACAGTGGAAATCACAATATATTAAAAAAAAAAAAAAAAAACTAAAGGATCCCAATGAAATCATTTTCTCCAATGACATATTTGGTATTCCGTAGAGGAAGTCCACCAAACTGATGGTTTGCAATGTCAATCAATTTTTCCTGCTGAATTTCTTTAGATATTGTATTCTATTGCACCATTGAGATTAAAAAGTTATTGCTTTATGTGCCTAATTCCCAGTGGGAGTGATATGGGATGGGTTCATAGAGGTTTGGACCTTTAGTATTTTGCATTAAATGCTTGAGAAATTAGAATATTTAACATTTTGACATAGAGAATTTGATCTAGGTAAATTATTGAGATAGTCAGCCAAGTGTTTGAAGTCTATTGCTTTCTATTCTTTATTTGGAACAAAAAAGGTTTCCCAACACTCCTTAAAAACACGAAAGTTTAAGAATAACTTGATAAAAGTTCTCATAAAATTTCAAATTAGGCTATCCCCATCAAGAAAACTAGCCAGACAATACCAATGGTATAAGCCGCATGACTTTTTGGACAAAATTATATTGATGAAATAATGTATATGAACAATATAATATAAAGCCATTCAATTTCAATCCCACTGACTTCATATTTGGTCTTCTTTCCTTCTTTCTTTTTCTTTTTTCCTTTTCCTTTCTCAAGTGATTGTTCTTTTTTAATATTTTCTTCTTTCACATAGCATTGAAGTTTTCTGTAATTTTTGAATTTGTTGTATTATTTTGAAGTGCTTACATGTTATATACTTTCCATGGCATTTAGTTTACAAAGAAGAGATAACAGTTTACACGAAGAAATAAAGCCAGAAAAGAAAAAAGAAGAAACTAATTACAGCCAAGCAAAACCCAAACCACAACACCCAAAAGTCAAACACCCTACCCACACAAATCCATAGCCAAACTCCAAAAATCTACCAAGAACAAACCACAACCTTAGGAAAAACCCAAACACCTTAACTAAAAAAATAAATAAATAAGAGAGAGTACCTGAACCTGAAGGAAGGCAAGCTTAGGAAGTGTGACAAGAATGGAAGAGTAAATGAAGCATCAAATGTGAGGAGCAAAGTGGCGGTGGGTGGTGGTGGAGGTCGACGACGGCCGCGGTGGCTTTGAACGTGAAGGTGGGTGGTGGCTAGAGCAGGTTGGCGATCTAGCGTCGCCGGTAATCTAGGGAAAGAGTGATCTGATCGGCGATTAGACTAGGGTGGAGAGTGAGAAGAGAAGTTATGAGGGAGAGGGAGAAATGGGTACACAAATGGTCAAAGAAAAGAAAGAAAAGGAAAAAAAAAAAAGAAAAAAAAATAGTGTAGGGAAAAAAGAAAAAAAAAAGTGGGAAATGAAAAAATGGGGAAAGTTTGTGCAGGAAGACTAAAAATTCTGGAAGGAAATATAGAGACGTTTTGAGGGAACATATAGGGACGTTTTCAAAACGTCGCTATAAATGGGTTAATTCTTTTTCTCTTTTCGCCGATGAAGGTATAGAGTTTTGCTAATAACTATAGCGACGTTTTCTTTAAACGTCACTATAAGCAAAATAAATGCCGTTGAAACAGTACTTTTTGCGACGTTTTAATAAACGCCGCTATTTCTCTTTGTTACAGCGACGTTTTGTAAAAAAAACGTCGCAAAAGGACATGCTTTAGCGGCACTAGCTAGAAACGTCGCAATATACTACTTATAGCGACGAATTTAAAAGCGTCGCTAAAAAAAACACCGCCTAAACCTGAATTTCTTGTAGTGAAAAAAAAAAAAAAAAAAAAAAAAAAGTCGATCTGACCCAGCCTGGTGGTGGGAAGGAGGACGAGCAGCCGTGGGGCGGTGGAGGTGGTAGTGATGCATGGTGAACGCCGATCTCCACCGGCTTGTCCTTTCGGCGACCTCGATCTCCACCGGCAGTGGGGCGGCAGATGAGCAGCAGTCTTTCTCCCCTCTCTCTCTCTCTTTCTTTCTCTCTCTCTCTCTCTCTTTTCTCTGATGTGAAGAGTGAATGAGGTTGCTAGAACTGGAAGGTTCTTGAGGAGAAAAAGAAATAAAATAAAGGGGATAAAGATCACTGGACAGTGGACACGTGTGTGGAGAAGAATGAAATGAAAGAAAGAAAAATAATATAAAGAATAAAAAATCCTAATTGAAAAATTCTACCACAATATTTTCACAATAAATTTTAAGTAACAAATTGTTATTAGTTAATATTGGTGAGAAAAAAAATAATTTCAATGGTGGGTTTAAATTAGAACTAGTAACAACTATCTACATAAATTTTGTTGCGAAAGTATTGTGTAAAATGTTGTGGATGTAACACTTTTCATTTAAAAATATAGTTGTTAAAAAAAATGATGATAAAAAAAGAATAAAGAATGAATGAAGAAATAATATTTAAATGAGATGGAGAAATGGATAAAGAATTTGTTAGAAAGTGTATTTGAAAAAGTAGTAAGTAAAAGCTAAATGTCACTATTCATTCTCCAAACAGTACAAAAATTTGGTGAATCTACTGGAGATGCTCTAAAATGACTATGAATGCTTAGTAGAACTTAGCCTCCTACATTATTAGTATTCTTCACAATTTCTCCACACCTAGCTTGTAGTCACGTGCAAAACATTTGAAACATTTTATTGCCGTCCTAGTGGTCTAGAGTCCGTGATGACTTTATAGTCTTATATAAAGGAAAAAGAAAAAGGAAAAATGAAAAAAAAGAAAGAAAGAAAGATCTTTTATTGAATTTAGAATTGAAGTTGGAAAACCCTCGTTCCTTTTTCATATAGTTTGACCAAATTGCTACGTGCTCTCTTGAGTGTATACGTTTAGATTTTCTATGAGAGCGTATGTAACAATGGAAAAATTACACTTTACCCTCTTAAACTATACTATATTTTACACTTACCTCATAAACTACAAGAATGTATACTTACTTCTCTAAATTAAACATCATTTTACACTTACCGCCTAATTTAAAAGAATACACAATTTACACCCTTAAAAATAAAGGTTAGTAGTGTAGGCGGAACATATATAGTCCCCAAAAATTTTAAAAACTCTTATGTATATAATTTTTTTTAAAAAAATACTTATGTATTTTTTTTTTTAATAGATCTCTTATCCGAGTGAAATGGAAAATTAGCTAGGCTTAGAACACCCTAAGGGTGAGTTTGGCATTAACTTTAAGTTTTACCTTTTAACTTTTAGCTTTTAGCTTTTAGCTTTTATGTACAGCTTTTTAAAACTCACTTTTTCCTGCCTTTTCTCACTTTTTCCAATTTTTTTTAAGGTACAAGCATGGGCGACGCTAGCCATAGCCCAGGGGGTTCAAATGAACCGCCTGACTTGGCAAAAAACAATATATAATATATAAAATATATAAAATATTTATTTTGTTTTGAGCTTCCAAAATTAAATTTTGAACACTTTGACCCTAAATTTTTTTTTTTTTAAGCAGAACTAAAAGAACCTTAAATATAATCCTTTTACCAATATCTTGGCATTTTTAAGCAAAAAAAAGAAAAAAGAAAAAAAAAATGCCTAACAATCCAATTTAATGTGACCCTCTTGGAACTTGCACCAAGTGCCAATTGATGCTCGGCAGGCAGTTTCCCCTAAGGCATTATCTCCTAATCTCAGTATAATGGAAGATATTTAGTCAGGCCGTGAACTTGGGCGAGACTCGTCTAGGGAATGGGCTAGGTGCGCAGTTAGTAGTTAGGGCGGGCTAGGCCAATCTAGGAAACGTGCTATGAGCTCGGTACAGGCCGATATCCGTGCTCGTACAGCAGTGACTTGGACAGGTCTGAATGAGTCTATTTATAGGCTCAATGGGCCTCACAAAATTATTACTCAATTTAATCTGATTAATTAGGTCCATTATTCTGATGTTGTGGGTGTTACAAGATTAATTGCTGGACATAAATATGATGGGCTGGAGTTACACAACTAATGGATGAGATAAGGAGTTTTTGAAGAATGAAAAGGCCCAAACAGCTAGTCCATTAAGTGGGTTAATGACTTTCTATTTTTCCATAATAAAAACGAAGTATTAATTTGGGCCATTTACTTACCAACGAATGTGGAAATTTATTCTGAATGTATCTAGCCCAATATTTGCTAAATACATATCAGCCCATTAATCATCATAATTAAAAAGAACAAAATAGTCTATCTCCTTTTCAATTTGAATTAAACATTTTCACTAACTCATCTTCCATATTAACTCTCACATCTTTACATTTATGTTGTTGTGGGGCCCAAAATATTTGGCAGCCTCGGACCACTCCATATCGGGCCCAAAGCCCATGCCGAGGAGGGCACAAGATCCGAGGATGAGTAAGAGAGGCCCAAGTCATCAAGGAACTTCACCGAGGATGCCCACGTCCTCGGCACTTCGACATTGAAGAAAGAAAACTATCATCCACCCACCAAGTGTACGCCACCAACACTCTGGCCGCATTAATGGTGAATTGATTAGCGAACTGTGATGTCTTGGTTACTTTAACTAACAGAAAGCCTGCAAAGTTAAGAGGGGGCCCTGGAGGGTAGAAAAAGTTAAGGGATTTTCAGGGCATTCTAGGGCAACCCTTGTATTCATTAGCTCTAAGGGAAGAGCTCCTCGGACTGGGCCGATGACGAACTTTCCCTTAGAACACTTAGCCAAATTTCAGTTGTTGATCTCGTAAACCCACATCGACTATTGTGTCTTTTGCTAATGCCTAGTCCTTCTACCCACTCTTTACAAATTTATTGTAAGGGGGTCGCCCGAAACGGGTCCCTACAATTGTAGAGACCCATTTTGAGCGACCTCCTTACAATAAATTTGTAGAGAGTGGGTAGAAGGACTAGGCATTAACAAAGAACACAACAATCAACATGAGTTTACTAGATCAAGAACTGGAATCTGACTAAGCATTCTAAGGAAGGTTCATCCTTGGCACAGTCCGAGGTGCTCTTTCCTTAGAATCAATGAATACAAGGGTTGCCCTAGAATGCCCTGAAAATCCCTTAACTTTTGCTACCCTTCAGGGCCCCCCCTTAACTTTAGAGATTCCATCTATTATATAGTCTTGTTCAGGTGATTTCTGCCGTCCACTTGTCGGCCATCTGGACTTATGTTTGAGGGCTCGTCCCATCAGCTGCCTTTGCAGGCTTTCTGTTAGTTGAAGTAACCAAGGCATCACTGTTCCCTGGTCAATTCACCATTAATGCGGCCAGAGTGTTGGTGGCGTACACTTGGTGGGTGGATGACAGCTTTCTTTCTTCAATGTCAAAGTGTCGAGGACGTGGGCATCCTCGGCAAAATTCCTTGATGGCTTGGGCCTCTCCTATTCATCCTCGGATCCTATGCCCTCCTCGGCATAGGCTTTGGGCCCGATATAGAGTGGGCCGGGGCTGCCAAATATTTTGGGCCCCACAGTTGTCATATAAATCTATTTTAATTAATTAATATTAAAATGTTCCAACACCCACCAAATCATCCATAACACAAAACAAGTTCAAACTCAAGGAGGAGCAACCCATTGTCAAGCTTGGCGTTCATGGGGCCCGTTAGCTTGAGCTACAAAGGCATCTTTTTTGTTGGGATGAGGCATTTATAATGAGATGGGAAAGGGAAAAAGGGCAGGGATTGTGCAATTGAACCTCAGGGGCTGGGAGATTGATAAGGAAATGGAGAAAGGAAAAAGGAAAGAAGAAAAAAATTGAGAAAATTAGAAAACAAGAAATTTAAAACTCTATAGGGTTTAAGAGCAACTAAATTAGATGACAATGTTTATATAATGTTAGGAACGAAAATCTAAATTTTTGAACATAAATTAGTTGTTACCTTTGTGCATTTTTCTCTCTTAATATTCTCTTCTTCTTTTTTTATCTAGGATAGAAATCATACTCTAGCCTAATCTAAGTGTATATGTAGTCTAATCTAAGTGTATATGTGTGTGAAGTTCACTCTTGAAGACTTGAACTCTAGCCCTTACCCCTCACCCCATAAGAACTTGTACTCGTGGAGTAACCATTACGCTAAGGGTGTACGATAGTCTCTTAATCTTTCTCTTGTAAGGTGACTACCTTGGAACAAGTCAATGTCTTTCTTACCTCTTAATTTTTTGGAGACTAATCGCCCTAAATCTATTCAATTTCCATATAATTCTCATTTATTCCCTTTAGGAATCAATGGGTTTCTAAAATTCTTAATGTGCACATCAAATTTCATATTAAAAAAAAATGTTATTTACGATCAATCTATAAGCACATACTTTGTGTATAATTTTAAGATATAAAATTTGAAGTTTACACATTTTATAGATGACATAGTTATTAATCTCTGGTCCTTTTGAACATTTGCAAGCACAAAGGGTATAAAAAGAATTCAATCTAATTATGGATTTGTCAAAATACACCTTCACTAAAAAAAATTATTTGACTGACGTACGTTACCAATAATTGCAACGGAGACATATAATTTAAATCCTCCTTCCCCACATAAGATGTACCAAAAATTATATTAGATATAATTTGAATACAATCTCATATATGGATAAATTTTAGGTACCATTTTTATTTGCTATATCTTAGATTTCTCAATTAAATTTAGATACATGGTTACATTAATCAATGAAACACAAATACTATTTTTTCCAAGGATAATTAAATTCGATGATGTTAAGTGTTTGAATTTAATTGGAGAACCTAATATATTGCACTCAAAAAATTTTACTTGTAGACTAGTTAAAGGCCCATGTATTGCACAATTTCGGTCATGAATTATTGAGATTTAATAATTAAATAAAAAATTATTACCCATAAATTTAGTTACCTGTAAGAATTATATGTGCTTTAAGGCTCAAGCAATCATCATAGCATTATAAACTAACCAAATTTATAAGCATTAAATCTAAAGTGTTAAAATGGGGCCCCATTCTATAATTAAGAATAATTCAAATCTCTAAATATCTTTTTTTTTAAAATTGAAAACATAGTTAAAAAGAGAGACCTACATGGGAATTAGATTGATGGATCTAGTTGGAGAAGTTGCCCTTGAAAGTAAGTAGGATGTGGGTGAATTTCACTCCATGAAGAAAAATTGAGAAATTTATAAATTTGGAGGAATTTTATTAGATGAAGAATTTTTTTTTTTTTTTTTTTTGACAAGGAAGAATTTTGAATTATAGTTAGGTTATTTAGGATTTCTAATTAACATAATAATTATAGAAGAAAGGGAATGCAGGATCAATGGAATTGATTGGCATTTTTTTATGCTTACAATTAACCATTAAACAATAAGATAAACAAGATAGATCCATTTACCTACTTTGCTCGAGTGCACCATCTTCTTCTACATAACACAAGTGCACCATCTTCTTCTAAATAACCCATGGCATGGGTGTCATTCATGTACTCTTTGTTGTAACATGTGGCCTATATACTAAGAGTATTTGCAATAGCTTGTGCAACTTTTTTTATTTTTTATTTTTTGTCTATTTTTAACATAGAAACCTACTTTTTCTATTTTACACTATCATTTTTCAAAAAACATACACATTAGATTATCTAGTATACACTCTATTTCATATAATATTCATTCTTCATTCATTTTTTTTACTATTAGTTCTGTCTTTTTTTTTTTTCAATTGGTTTTCCTTTGTTTTCTCATTAAGCAAACACAAGTTTTATCATTAAACTGTAAACTTTCAAAATTTAGAGCTTTGTTTATAGGCAACAATCCTTAAATCAAAGATCAAACAAAAACCCATCAAACCTTCAATGGCAGTCCTCCTTCAATGGTGGAACCAAATCAAACATCCTTCAATGGCGGAAATAAATCAAGCTTTTAACCCATTAAACTGAAGCTGAAACCTAGAACCCATTTCAAAATCCAAATCAACCTATCAAACCCAATCCAAATCCATATTTACGCTCCACTGATTTCGAACCCATTGATTTGAAACCTAGATAACCAATTCGAACCTAGTTGACATGATGTGGTGGTGAGATGGTTGGATATGTTTTTGGGTTGGGGACAGATCTGAGAGTGAGAGAGATATTAATTTCTAGGTTTGGGGATAGATCAGAGAAAGAGAAAGAGGGAAAAAAATATTTTCTGGAACCTAGAGAGAGAAAGAGAGAGAGAGAGAGACAAAGAAAAGAATAAAAAAAATTGATATACAAAACTACAGTAATTGTGTACATCTATATGGTTACTGTAAAAATGTGGTCCTTATACTACATAAACTAGTTGGTGCAAGTGCTTATGAGCAACTCTCTTCACAAAAATAATAGAGAGTTGAATTATAGCAATAAAAATCAAGGAGGGTGTTCAAAGCCATTCATATTATTTAGATAAGAAAAAAATCATCTATTTAGATCCCTTTAGCCACTTGAATTAAATTCTTCTAACACAAAGAAAGACTCATGTTTAGATTGTAAAGAGTTATTGGAACAAATTAAGAGTTGCACATAACCTAACAAACTAGTTTCGACTCCCTATAGTCAAATCTACCTTTTAGACCAAGATCCCAGATTCCAACACTTCGCCAACCCCCCCCCCCCCCTCTCTCTCTCTCTTCCTAAACAAGAGTGAAAACACCTTTGTTCATTAAAGATCCTTGAGAGATTCAAAATGCTTCTTTGAAAAATTATATGCAATGCTCTCCCCACTAAGGAAGCTTTGAACAAAAGATGGCCTTAAGCTAACTTAAGTTGTGTCTTTTCCAACCATCACTCAAAATCTCTTGAACACGTTATCCTCATTGTCCCTTCACAATTGCCATCATATCACACCCTGGCCCAAGAAAGTAGCCAAGTCCATCAACAAAGCCTACTTGAGCACCTCAAAGTTTGGACAGCTCTAAAATCCCACTTGACCACCACATGGCAACTCCCCCCCCCCAACCCCCCCCCCCCTAAAAAAAAACCCCATCAACCCTCCTAATTGGATGGATGAAAATAAACTTCCACATAACTATAAGATATGGCTACTGCAATATGTAGAAATGATTTTGGAGATGTACTCTTTGCTAACTCTTTCATGCTATCACCTATGGATCCACAATCTGTATCTTGTTTAGAAAACATGAGCTAATTAGGCAAACCCCATCTTAATAATTGGGGGAAATTCTTTTTTTTTTTTTTTTATACAAGATAGAAATTATATTCTAACATAATCTAAATTTATATGTGTATGCCAAATGCCTTGCAGCTGAATTGACACCTCCCCATACACAAAGTGCTTGGGTGTCTAAGGAGGAAGAGTTCGAGCTGCGGGGTTAGTAACATATTGTAATTATCTCTAATATATATGTGTGTGTGTATGAAGTTCCCTCATAGAGACTTGAACCCCGACCTTTACCCCCACACCCCACAAGTACTTATACTTGTGAAGTGACCATCGCACTAAGGGTATGCGGTGGTATTAAGGAAAATTCTTAAGTATTCTCAAACCATAGCTCCATTTTTTCACATTTATGATAGACCTTATTATAAATTTAATGAATAAATTTCACCATAAATATAAGATGAGTGAGTATTACTCTGTGAGGCCATGTTCTAAAAATACCTAAATATTACTCTGTGAGGCCTGCATTTTTCAAGATTTGAAAACGAAAAAACGGGTTTGAAAACACCTGACCAAACAAGCCCAAACTTTTATTACCTATTATTAGTTTTTGAATTTATTAGCATTGTTGTAAATTGTAACTATTTAAAGTGGAAATGAAATGGCATCTGGCAGTGGCACAAAACTTGTCTATTTTAACGTCTTTTTCCGACTCTCTCGCCAACAGAGCCCTCTCTTTGCTGTCTATATTGTCTTCTCTTCCACAGTTGCTCTTCCACAGTTTCACACTTCAACTTTGCCGTTTGCTCTATTCTTTTGCTCAGAAGATTTTGTTCTTTTGGAGACACACATTCATAAGCCAAGCCAGAACCAAGGCCATATATCAAATCAAAGAAGAGTCTTTTTTTGTTGAAGAGAGAGAGAGAGAAAATGGCTCTGAGTTTGAATTCAATGATGAGCTTCCCTTCTCATAAGCTCTCTTCTAAATCCATTAAGCTCAGATCTCCTAGAGTCTCAATGGCCTCCACTTTGCACTCTACCTCCAAGTAAGTCATATTATGCACTTATTTTATTCTATCAATTTATATGCATTGATTCATTGCATTTTGGAGGTGAACCATGGGTTGTTTTGTTATTTCTTTAAAAACTTGCAAATGGGTATGATTGAAAATGAATTTTTAGTGGTTTTTTGCAAGTGGGTGTGATCAAAAATGAATTTTTAGTGATTGTTTGGGGATGGGTGAAATTTTGGAGACTCTTTTTTTATAAAGAAAATCTGGGTTTTTGGTATTTGATATTGACTGAGCTATGTATTGCCGGGTTATATCATGTGGAGTGGTTTTGATCTCAAAATGTCTTTCAAATGTTGTTTTCTGATGTGGGTGTTTTGTCTTTTTCTTGAATGCTAATTGAAATTGCATCTCATTTTTGGTCTATTTGGATTCCACTGCTTTTGATTTCTTTTAAAGCTGATTTTACCTGCATGTTGCTTGAAATTAGTGTGGCACAGTTCTGCTTGAAAACTGTATTTCATGGAATTCTATTGTCTGATTTTTTGTTATAATTGTTTCTTGAAAAACTGTATTGCATGATGTACTGTCTGATTGACCTATGTTTGTTGGAAATTGAATGAAAAATAAGCAAATATATATATTAGTGGAGATGATTGATCATTATTTTACTCCTTACTTTATGCTATTATTTCTTTTTGAAATTATATATTGTGCACCAGTTTTGGTTTTTTTTTTTATTGATGGAGATGATTTCTTGTACAGTAGTTTGGATCCTTATGGGTTTTATATTGTGATCTTTAACATGCACGGTGGCTTTGACCTTCTCAGGTTGAGGGATTGAGTATGCATGCATTATTTTGTAATTTATGTCATTTGTTGAGAGTTAGGTCTGATTTTCTGGGTTAACCTTTTCTTTTAGAACAAGGTCATGTTGGTTGGCTGAATTTATATTTTTGGATATGATTTATTTGACTTCTTTCCTAGTATTTCTTTTATGTCTTAATTGCTTTTAGTTTTCTTCCTTTCTGTTAATGCATTCTGGTTTATCTTATTAATTGGCTGTTTCTTGTATTTTCTTTTTTACTGGGTTATATAATTCATGAGTAGTTCTGATTTCTCCAACTCTGCTTTTTCTTTGTTTCCTATAATTTTTTTATAAAAATAAAATAAAATATCATTAATTTTAATTAATTTATTTTTGTTGATTATGATTTGCTTTTGTATTTTTATAATGTGGTTTTCATGTCTTAAAATTTCTTTACCTTTGTTCTATTTCAAAAAAATTTGAACTAATGTGCTACTGTGAGCAACATTTGATACATGTGTATATTTCTTTCTCTAGTTTTCATCAACTTAGAGTTTGGTAGCTGAATCTTTGACTTCTTTGTTCTCCACATGGTGGTGTTTGGTCAAGTTTGGTCATGTTTTTCTTTGATTGGCTTACTTGGATAACCTCTTTCAATCTTGCAAATAATATTCTCTCTCTCTCTCTCTCTCTCTCTCTGTAGTTGCTTGGTCATCTTTATTCAAAATTCCATATTCTTTGTTGCTTGAGACATCATACAAACAAGTCTAGTATTGTACAATGTAGTTTAGAGATTCTTTCCAAACTTTATGAGTATAATTATAATGCTCTCTTTCTCACTCTCTTCTTGGTCCATTGTTTTCAGCTTTAAGTTATTATTTTTCACGTTGCTAAAAACATATTATTTGCGAGACTTGTTTTGCGGTATTATTATTCTAATAACTGAACCTGATTTTAAACTCACCAATGCACTGGAGACAGTTGTCCCAGTTGTATAATCATATCTTGGATGTAGTCTGCACTTTGCTTAATGATCATAGGACTAAGGTATCACAATATTTGCTAGGATATTTGTTATGAAGTGATCTTTAGAAATAAGCAATTCTGGGCCTGGGCTGTTTTTTCACACAATCGTTCAAGTTCATATTGTGCAACTAAAGTATGTATGCCCAAATTTGGTGGCAAATTGGAGCTTTTTTAAAAAAAAAAAAATTCTCTCTGAATACTACTTATTAATGATTATTTGAAGTTGCATACCCATTTGCTCTCCCTGGTGCTGCTCAATGTATGCCATGCATTGTTTGAATATTAAAAAAAAAAAAATCCAAAATGAGAGATTGCAACTTTACTCTTGCATATTTTCATCTCCCTTGTCATATATGAAACCTCCTACATATGTCACACTTTGAGACTTTTACCCATACTTCGTGCAATTTGTATGAGCGTGAACCTGATATGGGTGGCATTTTATAGTTGCCTGGTAGTCTATAACAGCAGCAACAAAGCTATAGTGTCCAAACTTTGGGGCTATCTAGGAATTCTTAATGTATCTGGGAGTGTATTATAATTTTGTCATGTTAGGATTGAAAGCTTTATTATGGTAGTTTCATAGTTCATCTGAAGTTTTTGTTTCTAATCATTGTTTGTTCTGTTTCTTATAGAGAGGCAGAGAATCTGAAAAAGCCACATTTCCCTCCAAGGGAGGTGCATGTTCAGGTGACTCATTCCATGCCACCTCAGAAGGTGGAGATTTTCAAATCATTGGAGGGTTGGGCTGATGAGAACATCTTGGTGCACCTAAAGCCTGTTGAGAAATGTTGGCAGCCACAAGATTTTCTGCCTGAACCTGAATCGGAAGGATTCTTTGAGCAAGTCAAGGAGTTGAGGGCAAGAGCAATGGAACTTCCTGATGACTATTTTGTTGTGTTAGTTGGAGATATGATCACAGAGGAAGCTCTTCCAACTTACCAGACAATGCTTAATACCCTGGATGGTGTTCGAGATGAGACCGGTGCAAGCCCTACTTCTTGGGCAATATGGACAAGGGCATGGACTGCCGAAGAGAATAGGCATGGTGACCTTCTCAACAAGTATCTTTATCTCTCTGGACGGGTGGACATGAAACAAATTGAAAAGACAATTCAGTATTTGATAGGGTCAGGAATGGTGAGATTCTCAATCCCCCTTGGTCAATTTTGTTGTTATTATTTTTTTTTTCTAAAAACAAAACACAGTTTGGAAATAATTTCCAGACGTTGAACTTAGGAAATTTTTCAATGTGAGGAAAACATATCAAAGTTTATAAATCTGAAACTGATATAAACTATTAGAAGTGGGAATATTTTGAGTATAGTTGGTTCTCAATTTCTAGTCTCACTTCAATTCTTTTTAAAATCTTCTCTCATTCAATAGACAGTATGTTAAGCTTGAATTGATGTGATAAATAGCATTTAGAGAAACAGAGCAAAAGTGAGACAAAATTTAAATGGTCTTTTATTTTTATGTTCCAGCATCACTCCTCTCTCTCTCTCTTGGGGTTGGGGGGTGCCTTTCCATCTATTTCCAAAGTTTTGCTAGTTGACAGATAGTCGTGTCTACCCAGCTACTAGACTGGAATTTATCATTGGATCGTTAAAGAATTATGATCACTTTAGTTATTATTATTGTTTTGTGGTCATTGTTTATATAAAAGGCAATGTTCCAGAAGTAGATTTGTGTTTTTCTCATGATTTTTATTTTATGTATTCTTGTTAGGATCCTAAAACAGAAAACAGCCCCTACCTTGGCTTCATCTACACTTCATTTCAAGAGAGGGCAACATTCATATCCCATGGGAACACAGCCAGGCTAGCAAAGGAGCATGGGGACTTGAAACTGGCACAGATTTGCGGCACCATTGCCTCAGATGAAAAACGCCATGAAACTGCCTATACCAAGATTGTGGAGAAACTCTTTGAGATTGATCCAGATGATACTATTTTGGCTTTGGCTGACATGATGAGGAAAAAGATCTCAATGCCAGCTCACTTGATGTATGATGGACAGGATGATAACCTTTTCGAGCACTTCTCATCTGTAGCCCAGCGGCTTGGTGTGTACACTGCTAAGGACTATGCTGATATTTTGGAGTTTCTGGTGGGAAGATGGAATGTAGAGAAGTTGACAGGTCTTTCTGGTGAAGGGCGTAGAGCTCAAGATTTCGTGTGTGGTTTGCCCCCTAGGATTAGGAGGTTGGAGGAGAGAGCTCAGGGAAGGGCCAAACAAGCATCCATCATTCCATTCAGCTGGGTTTTCGGTAGAAATATAATTGTGTAACTACAGCATCAGTCAGCAGTCTCCCCCCAAGTCTCATCTCATTAGAGTAATAGATAGAAATTTCCAATTTGCTCTTCATTTTACTGTTCCTTGTGTATTAGGAAATGGGGTGTGAGTTCTATTTCATCTAGGCTTTGTAGATACACGTCTTCTTATGTTTGTCGTGGTAGATCATCAGAAAAAGGATAACCCATAGTTGGGTGTGTTGTGTTTCCCCTATCTTATGCCATAAAGATAGTACTTGTTTCCATAATTTATGATTATGATTACTGTTATATCAAGTTTAAGCTGTTACAATATGTTTTTCATAATGGGAAGAATAAGAGCGACCAGGAAATTCCCATCAAAAAAAAAAAAGAGCGACCAGGAAATGTGACGCTCTTGTATTATGGTCATTACCTTTGTTTTGTGTCTTTTTTATTTATAGTTTTTTTCCCTTTTGTTGCACCCTCTTTTATTTATTTATTGCTAGTACATGTGAGGAGGGATGTCCTTCCTCTGCTCATGTTCTCACTTTGTTGCTGATCACCTGTTTACTTGATGTAGCTAATAATAAGCTTCGGCTTAGATCAGCTCTAGTTCAAATGGCACTTCTTCTTGTTTATATGGTACTTTCCTCCCACGAAGATGGGAAACCACATGCGTAAATTACAAATAAAAAATATATACTTAAAATAAAACTCCAATACTTTAGCATAAAAACGGAATGAGTATATATATAAAATAAAACTCCTATACTTTCCCCCGAAAATGGAGGTGTGCATGCGTAAATTATCATTTGATAATTGATAGTAATGATGAAGGTAGAAACATATAAATATAAAACTCTTCCTATAGTCTACACTCATGATGAAGGATGAAGCCAACAGTTAGCCATGGAATAGTGATGATGAATGTAGAAACGTATAAAGATGAAGCCAACTGTTAGCCACGCAATAGTGATGATGAATGTAGAAACGTATATATACTGGGTTCAACTGGGTTCAAGTTATACGTTTTGAAATTTTAAATATTGTTATATCATTTAATATTTTGTTTTATTATATGTAAATTTTGACAAATCCATATATTATATTTTTTTCTTATATCTTTCAGCAAAATTTTAAGGTAGGTTAAGATGAGTAACTCACATTTATATTATATTTTAAAATTATGTAGAAATGATGAGTTTATAGATGAGATAGTAAATAACATTTAAGAACATTAAGAACGTATAATTCAATAGTGAGACTTTCATGGTATTAATTCATTAAAAAAGTTATTAAATGGTATAACATTACTTAAAGTTATCTAAGTATAATATGATATTAGCTAAATATATGTGTGTGGCAATTTTTTTTATGCCCTAACCACAAAGGTTGAAGATCTACTAGAGGTTAAACATTATATATGTCATGACATTTTTGTTGTGATGTTAGGTCAAGCTTGCCATCTACATCTCATTGTATCTTTGAAAGTGTGTATTTGTGATAAGTTTTTTTTCCCCAATCATATTACTTAAAAAAAGTTTTGAGTAAAAATAATAATTATACCTAAAGCACCCTCCCAGGGCATGCCAAAGAAAAAGATAAGTACCCAGGGTCGGACGGGGGAATGTGGCGAAGGAGTAATTTGTAGGGGAGCTGTCATCCCTACATTAAAAGTACGCAACTGACACTCTGGCCGCATTAATGAAGAATTGACCGTTGAACAGTGATGCCTTGGTTACTTCAACTAACAGGAGGTCTGGAAAGGCGGCTGATGGGACAAGTCCTCAGACACAGGCTCAGATGACCAACAAGTGGACGGCAGAGATCAGCTGAACAGGACTATATAATAGAATGAACCCCCAGAGAAAGGAGGATTCCGGGGAGAGGGGGGGTTCGGGGGCAGCCCCTATTTTCATTAGCACTTAGGGGAGAGCTCCTCGGACTGGGCTGAGGACGAACTTCCCCTTAGAAAACTTAGCTAAATCTCACTTGATGATCTTGTAAACCCACATCAACTGTTGTATCATTCACTAATGCCTAATCCTTCTACCCACTCTCTACAAATTTATTGTATAGTGTTAACTGGGCTTGGGTCCACTCATGCCTAGGAGGGAATAGCCCGAACCAAGTCCCTACAAAAATTAACATGTTTTACATAAGTTAACTTAAAAAATAATCCAACTTATCAATGTATAAATAAACAAGTTTGACATCGAAAAAAGAAAAAAAAAAGTAGGAAGCTCTAGTTAAGGTTTTATTCTCTATTCCATCTTTCCTATCATGGGTAACCGAATGTTTGGTGATTTTAGGACTAAGTTAATGGCTGAAGCTATAAAATTTTTGTAATATTGTGTCGAAAAGAAAAGAAAAGAAAAATTGTAGAGTTTTTCAGGTGTGGATGGGTACATATGGTGATCAACTTAAATAGTAGGGTGTGGGGTTGTTTCGAGTCCAAGTGCACTAATGATAGGGGAGAGATCTTGGTCCACTATTGACATCAGTTTTTTATCTACTACTAACAATTTGCTACGTTAGCAAGTATCAATTTTGTTTGTTTTTCTGTACTTTCTTGCACAAAAATACACAATTTTTGTATTTTATTAAAGTTGTCATGACTCGTGAGGTTGCCCTCACCGTCCTAGGAAGGGTTCAAAGAGTTGTTTTCATTATGTATCTGGCTGGGCAGCTTTCTTGGATGACTTCAAGATTCTCAAATATGGCTCGTCATGGGGAATATGGGAATATAACTTTGATCCAACAATTCGAAAGTATCGAAGACATTTTTATTAAAAAAAAAAAGTTACACTTGTTTCCCTTTTTTTTTTTTTTTAATAAGTGTATTATATAATGTTACATCAAAGAAACAAGTACAAAAAGACAGAAGGTGCATAAATCGAGGAGATGAGAATAAGCTCCTCCCATTTGACTTACTTAGAAATTCAGCTTTTAGTATTTATTTTTTATGTATAGTTTTTTAAAAGCTCACTTTTTCAAAGGACAATTATATTTTAGCATAACAAAAAGTTAAAAAATAGTTCCTAACTGGCAAGAGAATTGCTTAAGCTAAAAAAAAAAAAAAAAAGTGATCTTGTAAATATGGGAGCCACAAGCCAAAAGAGAGGGTTGGAGGTGGTTAAAAGGGTGCTTCAGGGGGTTCAAGACATTGGTTGTATCTCCTTCCAGAATAATTCTGAAATATCCAACTTCTGAGACACATGATAGCAAAAAGAGCAATCATAGATTCTATTGGGTATAATGCATAAAATATTTACCACTTGTGAGCTTGTAAACAAACAACAAACTAAATAATCCCTCCTCTAATGTGTGATATGAACACACAGAATTTTTAGATCAGAATAAAACATAATGAAAAATTTGTATCCAAATAACACTAGTGTTTTACATTATGTTTTTAAAATTGACTATCCCTCGTAGTGATACTTTGAGGCTTTTGGACGTCTACATACTAGAATACATTGATCTGCTGGACACACAAAAAACATAACAATCTGTGTGCCTAAAGAACAATACTGTTTCTCTCTCTTTGGATGATTTTTGCACGAAAAATGAGAATGAAAAGTGACCAGTATGCACTATTTATTGAAACAGTTGAACTAGTTTAGAACAAGTGCAAGATAATAGACACTGTTACAGTAAAAACATGGACATGTGTAGCCCACACACACCCACGCCAGACCAAATTCAACCCAACCCAGTTCGATGTGGGTAGGTAATGTGCAAAATACGTGTGGGTAGAAGCCCAATTGAGTAGTTCCTCTTTCTTAAAAGTGAGGTGTCCAGTTGGTCCCAAACTAAACCAAAAGACAAAAGTAGGCATTTTTTAAGTCAATTTTTCATTTACTCTTTTAATGGTTTTGAGCAACTCGAACTTCCCTCAAAAGATGGTCTGTGGATCTCACTTTTATTTTAGCTCAAAAATAATCAGACAAAGTCTCACTTTTACCACAATGATAGTCCTTTTTTTTTTTTTTTTTTTTTGAGAACATGATAGTCCAAAATTGAATTATCATTTCACTCATCATAACTACCATGACTTCTTGGTATCTAATAGTGTCATCAAAATTCAACTTAATTATGAAATAAAAAAGTAGCATTTTTATTTCCTTGGTAAGAGCAATGGAGTAAATTTGGCTATTTTGGAACTTCATATTAGAAACAGCATGTTCCATCTCCAATAAATTCATAATAACACACTTGTAATTTCATTTTTCCACTAACAAATTGAAAAGAAAATTAAAATAAAAAAAAAGAAAAGAAAAGGAAATTGCTTGAAACCCCAATTTACTAATTCATTGGGGAAATTATTGTGTACTCTCGGAGTACTATAAATGCGTACTTCTTCCTCTCACATGAATAGTGGGTTCCACTAATTAAATTCATGGTGAGACCTACCATTCATGTGAGATGAAAAATTATGTATTTATAATACTCCGAGAGTAACTAATAATTTTCCCACTTACTAACACATGACATGGGCAAAAACAAGCAATGTCATTTTCTCAGTGATTGAGGCAATACTTTTACAGTAGTGACAATTTTTTTTTTTTTTTTTTTGATTGGAAGTAGTGACAGTTTTTGGTTTCACAATTTACTGAGGTGTGCGGTCGTTAAGAGCATCTATATCAGCTGTGCCATATGTGCCAAATGCTAAATATTTGGCATATTTGGCACACCAAACACCATTTGACCCTATTTATCAGATGTGCCATATCTCATATTTTTTGCAACATGCTACAGTACAATCACAAATTTGCCACTGTACGGAACCGGTGTGGCATATGGATTTATTCTTTTTTATTCCTCTTTTCTCTCTCATATCTCTTTCATCTTCTCCTTCAGCTCACCGCCTCCATCTCCACTCTCTCACATATCTCTTTCTTCTTCTCCTTCAGCTATTCACCGCTTCCATCTCCACTATCCCATACTCTTTCTTCTTCCCTTTCCTCGACGATTCGCTCTATCCTCTCTGTTCAATGCACTGACGCTGCCGTTTCGCTGTTCCATTTTTCTTCGAGTTGCCGATTTCCTCCCTGTTCTATCTCAGAGTCGCCGAGTCGCCGATCGCTGTTCTCAGAGTCACCGATTCGCTGGAAAGGAAGTAATGTAAGCCCAATTTTTTTACTTCTCAATTTGAAAAACTGATGCATGCTTCTATTATTGCTCTAGATTTGGCTGGGCTTTTATTTGAATGAATCTGAAAAAATTGTGGGTTTTGAATGATTTTGTGATTTGTTTGGTTATCCGTTTGCCAATTAGGTTTTTAGGTTATTTTGACTTAATTTTCCTGTTTTTTTGTTTGATTTATTTATAAATTGTTAGCTTTTTTTTTTTTTTTTGGGTTTTTGGATTTATGAAACGATGAACTCGATGTCTTATTCTTAGCTGAGTGGGGTTTTTGCTATCTGGGTCTTGAGTTGAGTTGTGGTAATAATGGAAAAACTTAGAACTATAATTCATCAATATTTTATTTTTAATATTTCATACACCTTCTCGTATAAAATGAGTGTAGTTGATTGATAATGCTAAGACATAATTTGAAACACGAGGAAAGATAGGATTCAAAATGATTGCATGTCGCTTAAATTTACAGTTGACCACTTCTTTGATGAAAAGTTGGTTTAGTCATGTTCAAAGGAGAGACATTGATGTATCGGTAAGTTTTAGAAGTCAAATTGCTAGTTTCCATGTCTAAATGGTTCACACAGTGAAGTTGTAGAATTCTGTTTAAAGTAATGACAAACTTATTTAGTATTTACACTCTGGGTAACTATGTAGTTGTTCTTCAATAGTAGTGGGGAGTATTTTTTGTAGAAAGATGTTTGTTCACTTTACTATGTATTGCAACATGTACTCGTGAGTTATATGAGTTAATTTTAGTTGAGGGAACGGAAGAAGGTAGAAAAAGATTAAAAAAAAAAATAACATTAGTAGAAGTCTTAAAAAAGGACATGTTAATTAAGGAAGTAATTGAGTATGACTCCAAAAAAAAGTAAAATGATGGAAAAGAATACAAATGGCTGACCATGACTAATCTATTGAGGACCCATAGTTGATCCTACAATTTGGGATCAAGGTTTTCTTGTTGTTGTTACACATTATTATCAAACTATTGGAGGTGCTAGTGTTGGTTTGGAGAAAGAGGTTGTTGAACATGAAAATCATTGAAGATACTTATTTTTTGAATGAGAAACAAAATGTTACCGTTAGAATAAGAAAATTTGAAAATATGATTGTTTAGGAACAAATATTACCGTTAGGAACAAATGATAAAGAAAGAATAAAATAAGAATTAAAAAGAATTAAAAAATAATATTTAAATAAAGTGGTAAAAATATAGAGCATCTGATAAATGTGATATTGTAAAATGATGTGGTAAAATAATAAAGTAGGTTTTGGTGTGGCAAAATGACATAAATTTTGGTATGTAACAGTAGTTGTTGGTGGGGCCTGGGCCATGTAGAAGAAACCCACTTAAATTCTTTGTAAAGCCTTGTCAAAACTTAGCCACGTAGCCCAGGAAAACAATAAAGACCCATAAATTTAACACCTCAAAGAAGACCGCGCACTATTGATGCGGTGATCTTTCCATAAGTATAAATGCATATAAATTGTGGAGGGTAAGGATTAAGATTCAAGTTTTCAGAAAGAAGTTTCACATACATATATACTTAGATTAAATTAGAGTATAAATTTTATATTGTATAAAAAAATTAAAAAAAAAAAAAAACACCTCAAAGAAGTATTTTAAACCAATTCGGCAAAATTAGCCAACAGATTCTAGACCCATCAATTTAACAAGAAGTCAAGAACAAAACGAAATACAGGCAAATCCTGATCACGCGCTTAGAAGTTTTTTTTTTCCCCCTAAAAATTAATAATTTCCCACCTGTAAAGTAATCACTAGGGGTGTCCACGGGTCGGGCGGGTCGGGTTTGTGCCCAACCCGCAAACCGACCCGTAGAAGATCGGGTTGCAGATTCTCAACCCGCAACCGACCCGTTAAGAGGGTCGGTTTTCGCGGGTCGGTTCGCCGGCGGGTGCCGTCGGTTTCGGGTGAGGCCGAAACCGACGGAAAACTCAGATAAACAGCCAAAATCGGCGAGATCTCGCCCGATCCGACCAAGTTCCGCGAAGATTTCGTCAAATCCGACTATTTTTCTCCCAAATCGTGCCGGGAATCTCTGGATCTGGTGTATCTATGCCGGA
Organism: Quercus glauca; assembly: GCA_023736055.1. Taxonomy (NCBI): domain Eukaryota; kingdom Viridiplantae; phylum Streptophyta; class Magnoliopsida; order Fagales; family Fagaceae; genus Quercus; species Quercus glauca. The sequence goes on along the minus strand of CM043324.1, from coordinate 18,396,285 downwards.
TCTACCTGTTTTGGTCGCCGAAATCTACCAAATCAAGCTGAAAACTCGTCGGAATCGCTGGAGAAACTCGTCGGAATCGCTGGAGAAACTCGTCGGAATCGTCAAATCCGACTATTTTTCTCCCAAATCGTGCCGGGAATCTCTGGATCTGGTGTATCTACGCCGGATCTACCTGTTTTGGTCGCCGAAATCTACCAAATCAAGCTGAAAACTCGTCGGAATCGCTGGAGAAATCGCCAGAATTTGGTGTCTTCGGGCGGGTCGGGTTTCACGGGTTTTGAACGATGGGACTCGAAACCGACCCGCCGGTCGTCGGGTTTTGGAGATCGGGACCCGCGGCCAACCGCCGGAGCTGTCGGATCGGGTGAACGCCGGTCGGGTACGGGCGGGTTGGGCGGGTTGGGCGGGTTTCCGGGTGGGTTGGACAGCCCTAGTAATCACACATGTATAAGTAAATTGCAAAAAAAAAAAAAAGCTAAAATAGATTGAAAAATTCCCCAAAAAAGAATGTCTGAAAAGACTTTGAAGATGAATTTTTATTACATCAATGTTGTAAAATAGATCCCATAAAAAAAAAAATTGTAAAATAGAAAGAAGAAAAAAAAAATAATATCAACAACAAAAATTCAAAAGTATTGAAACTCAAACAATAAAATAATCATAAAATTTGAGGCAGCCACACCTTCCTTCTTTTGTGGTGGTTATCTTTAAAAATTATCAAAAAAAAAAAATTTGTTGTAATTTTTATAGCAAATGATTGTGGGAAGTTTTAACAATAACACATGCTTGATATAATTGATAAGTAGGTTTTTTTTTTTTTTTACATTGAAAAAGTAAGTGGGTAAGAAACATGAGCTAGTGGGATTTTAAAAGATATATATATTGTGGGGCCAAGGAATTTGGCAATCCTAGCCCATTTCATACTTAGCGCAAGGCCCAAGCCGAGGAGGAAGAAACGTTCGAGGATAAACGAAGAAAGCCCAAATTGCTAAGAAACATTGCCGAGGACGATCCTGTCCTCGGCCAGCCGAGATCATAGAAGGGAAGAGCAGCATGCCACTAAAGGCAGCCCCCCATAACTTCCCAAGAAAAATGCAAGTACAATGGGTTAGCCATGGGAGTATGGTGAAAGAGCAATTCAAGGAGAAACTGTCACCTCCGCATTAAATACCTACAACTAACGTTCTGGCCGCATTAATGAAGAAATGACCCCTGAACATTGCTACCTTGGTTGCTGCAACCTACAGAAGGTTTGGGAAGATGACTGATGGGACAAACACTTTAGTAGTGACCTGCACAATCAACAAATGGAGGGTCAAGATCAATTGAAGGAGAGTATATATAATGTAAGAAATCTTCCAGAAAATGGGATAGAAATTAGAAACGGAGAACACTGTAGCAATTGGTATCAACTTTGAAACCTTTGTAACCAAGCACTGAAAAAATAATAAGAACTCCAAGTTCCTTACGGGTAGGCCGAGGACAGAATTTCACACTTTAAATCCATTTCCTTGTTATTCAATTTAGTCGTAGCCATGTCTAGTTGTTGTGATCCTCACTGAGGCCTAGTTCTTAAACCCATTCTTTACAAATTTATTGTACTGGGTTAGTTGGGCTTAAGTCCACTCATCTAATAAAAGAAGTGCTCAAACCCAACCCCTATATATATATATATATATATATATATTTTTCAAAGACGTGTTTGTTTTAATTATATATGGACAAGGATTTCCTGCACACTTGCACAAGTGTGCAGGAGTTGCTGCAAACAGGGTTAGGTGGCAACAATCTACAATGACACTTGTCCTAGTATCATGTGAAACAAGCATGATTAGATTTTAGTTAACTTTCTCTGTTAAAATTATAGCAACACACACACTCTCTCTCTCTCTCTCAAAATCCAAATTCACTATCTTCTTCACCCATCAAGCCATTAGATCCCTTCTCTCTCTTTGCCATCTCAAGCATGATAAATCTGCCTTCATCTCAAGAAGCTTTGAATTAGTTTCACTCATCAAAAAGTACATTAATTTCAGTTTGGAATATTTTTTTGGCATCCAAATAGCAAGAATCCAAAATCCCAAAAAAAAAAAATCCCCATAAAACCCAATTGATTTAGCATCATATCTAAACCCCGAATTCCAAAAAAATTGCACATACCGGAGCCAAAATCCTCACTGTGCATAGATCATACATTAATTTTAGTCTTGAATATTTTCTTGGCTTCCAAACAGCAAGAATCCAAAATCCCAGAAAAAAAAAATCCCCAATGATTTAGCACCAGATCTAAACCCCGATTTCCAAAATATTTGCACATACCAGAGCCAAAATCCTCACTATGCACAGATCAGATCTAAATTTTGGGAGGATTCCTTATTGCATGTTGGATCTTTGGCTTTAGGTGGGATTGGTAGCAAGAGTTTTTTTTTTTTTTTTTTATGGGTTGAGGTGGCTGTGGTTTTTGATGAGAGGAATGAAGGAGGAAGAGAGAGGAAGAAAGATGGATAAAGAGTCTGATGATTTCGAAGAGAGCGGGGAAGAGAGAGGAGAGAGAGTGATGGTTTCTTTTTCTTTTTCTTTTTTTGCTGAATGAGAATCATGGTTTCAGAGGAGAGATATATACCTTTTTGCATGTTTGACGTTTGAGAGAGAGAGAAAACGTTGGTTAACGGACATTACAAATTAAAATTAACCATTTGCGTTTCACACGATCCTAGAAAAAGTGTCACTATGGATTGTTGCCACCTAATCTTGTTTGCAGCAACTCCTCCGCACAAGTGTGCAGGAAATCCTTGTCCATTATATATATAGAATCTAATTTATAAGTGGATAAAATAATTTGAAAACCAATAAGTAATGTTTTAGTGAAAATTAAATATGTATTTTTACAATGCTATCTTCTAATTTTGTTTCTACTTAAATTTATGGAATGTGGGTATCATTTTTGAAGTATTGAAAAGTCTATCCCAAACCAAAAAAACACCTTAAATAGTAATATAGTATAGATAATAATAAAATATTCATACAGGTAAAAAAAAAAAAAAGACTAATACAAGATAAATACATTATCAGAATCAAACTCCAATAAATCAACGAATAATGAAATATTATGTCACAAAGTAGAGATGGCACAGTGGTGGCGCGACAATTCCATGGCCAAAGTATCAATATTCAGACTTGGAAAGGCCATGGCCAATCCTTCAAGTCCTCCTCTTGTCCCACCTTGGCACTCTTCCTCATAGCATAGCTATTAGCCCCAACATTATCACCTTCAACATAAGCATAGTACTTCAAGAAAAACGCAAGTGTCAAGACCACCCATTCCAAGCAAAATATCAGCACACACAGTCCACCAGCCAACTTCAGTATCACAGCACCATCCTCTTCCCTCACATAGGACTTCAACTGGCCGAGGAAATCCCCGGTTCTCGTGAAGATCAGCACGGAAATCGACCCTTGGAATATCGCTGTGAGCACTGTTGCCACCATGTGAGCTGCATACCACAGGCTAGTCCCCGATGAGCCGGCCACCGCACAGCCGGAGACTGCTCCGGATATGGTGAAAATGTGGAGGAGGATTAGGAGGAAGCCGCATATAGACGGGAAGAGCCGGAGAGAAAGAGTGAGGAAGATGCAACTGGAGGCTGCACCAAGGAGAATGTAGTTGCAGAAGAGGAAGACCTTGTGGGTGTGGTAGTGGGATTGAGTCACTGAGCGCACGGTGATGGTGTTCATACCCATTGGAGGATTTTTGAAAAAAAAAATTAGTGATTTGGAGAGGTTTTGAAGCTCAAAAATGGTAGATTTGTTAGAAGAGAAATGGTTTTTTTTTTTTTTTTTTTTTTTTCAAAATTCAGCAGAATTCAATAAAGTTAAAGTGATTTGGAGAGGTTTAGGCAAATGGGTATGCGAGAAATTGAATTTTGGAAGCTCAGAAATGGTGGATTTGTTTGGAGAGAAATGAGGAGTGGAAAGGGGAAGATATAGAGTGAGGGAGCTGAGAGGTACAAAGTCAAAGGACCCCACAAGACAAATTGTAACGGCTAGCTTTGCTTTTTATTATTATTGTTATTATTTTTTTCGGAGCTTTTGTATGTGTTGTGATACTGATATATAGATAACATTCATTTGATTTGGATTGTTGGATTTTGAATTGTACGTTTGATGCCAATGTATTAGGTAAAATGAAGATTGAAGTAAGCAGATCGGACGGTTCAGATTCCTTGATGAAGAACTGGGGACTTTAGATTTTTTTTTTTTTTTTTTTTTTTTTTTTTTTTGGGTGGAGAATCAACTGGGGACTTTAGATGAGTCACATGAATACAGGTTTTTTTTTTTTTGAGTCACATGAGTGCTGGTTTTGATTTCACGTCACTATTCCAAACTTTTTTAGGTTTCCAAATTATTCCAGATGGCCTTGACATTGCAACGAAAAAAAAGAAAAAAAAGAAAAAAAAAGGTTATAAATTATTGGCAATTGTAGCAGCAGAGATTTGGGCTCTCAGAGATGAGATGCGTTTGTGTTCTGCCCTCAAACTTCCAGCAGTAAAAATTGAGCTAGATTCCAAGTTGGTAGTTGATCTTATGAAGAAGGAATTGGACAATCCTAATGATATAGACACCTTGGTCACTGATTGTAGGGATAGTTTGAAAGCCATTCCTTTTGTAAGGATTCATCATTATTATGGAGAGGCAAACAAATGTGCAGATACTCTCGCTAAACGGGGTGCTCTATTAAGCCAAGATTTTTCAACTTTTCTAGAACCTCCTCCGGATGCAGCTTTTCTTCTCGGCCTTGATTTTGCTGGAACCTTGTATGACCGTTTTGTTTCCTCTATTTTAAAAGTTAGCTAGTTTTTAATTAAAGCATCCTTTTAACCAAAAAAAAAAAAAAAAAGGTTAGAGAAGCCGAAGCATAAGCAAAAAAAAAAAAAAAAATTTAAAATTAAAGATTAAAAAAGGTTGAAGCTCTCAAAATAAATAAATAAATAAATAAGCATTCACATAATATTAAAATAATTTGAATTAGGCTGTCTAGGTTGGGTTGGGTTGGGCTGACCAACAGGGGCTAAAGTTTTGGAATGGAGAGGGTTCAACTAAAGAAAAATAAAGAATATAGCTAATTTATTTTTTGGGCCAGAAGGGCCCAGGCCCCTCCTAAGTCCATCCCTCATCTCAGATTGTTGTTTATCTTATTAAAAAAAAAAAAAAAAAGGTTAGATATTAATAGGTCTTAAAGAACAGCTTATGACAGTTTTTGATATGCTTGACTTTTCAAAAATAAATTTTTTTTTTTAAATAAAATGAGTATGATGGTTATCATAATTGTAAACTATTAAAAAAAATTTTGATAAATCCTCTATCATTTTAGTTAGAGGCCCTTTCTCAAAAAAAAAAAAAAAAAAAAGTAAAGTTCGAGGCCTAGAATTTTACAAGTTTGTTATTCTTTATGAAAAGAATTAGGATTCATAATTTCATATCCCTGTCATTTATTGTTATTACAATTTCAAATTATTAAAAGAAAAAAACAGTATAGTTATAGAATTTTTCAAGAAAGTGAAATGATTCTTTTAAAGTGAAAAAAAAAACATTTATAATTTGAATTATTTCCTTAAGCAACATTTGTTCTGATTTTCATTTCTTCTTATGTTTTAAAAAATCATTTTAGCTCCATAATAATCAATAAATAGAATTAAATTTTAAGGAAATTCAATTATCTTTTGAACTATTAGGTTTTTTTTTTAATATGTTTCAAAAAAAAATTAGGCTAAAAATCCATTCACTTTTACAGTTCCGTAACTGTCAAATTAGTCCATGAAATTTCACTATCGTCAATTTGTGCTACTGTTTACTTTATATATATGTTTATCAATTATTATGTGTTAAAAATGTGTTCTTTAGTTTATCAAAAAAAAAAAAGAAAAAAAAAAGTGTTCATTAGATTTGATTGTGTATATCAATTCTTACTTCTTGCCACTATGTTATTCACGTGTTCTCACTTGTCCTACTGTGAATTAGAAATTGAAAATTGAAAATCATAAAAAAAAAAAAAAAAAAAAAAACTATTCTTTACTATTAATTTATCACCATGGTTTTAAAATGGAACTGGTTTTTTTTTTTTTTTTTTTACAACAAAAAGGGAACATCTTTCTAATGCCTAAAAACCGGAAATATCTATATTATCTAAGTAGGATTTTCTTTTTTGGACTATATTTTTATGTGGAGGCAAAAAATTTGAAGACAATCCAATAAAATTTTTTTTTCAACTCCGCTTAAAATGCTTACAAAATAGGACATTATCCTACAAATCAATGTCTTCAAAATAAATGTTGTACGGCCCAGGCTATGTGGCCTGTCTATGCGACTTGGGCCTTGGGCCGTGGGCCAACAAAAGGGGTCACGGGCCCAACATCTGTTCCCCGGGGTTCAATCCAAAACCGCCTTCGAACGTGCCCGGTCCAAGCGCCATCCGTGAACTCGATTACCAAGGCCGAACAAGAGTGTAACTGCTGAATTGACTGACCGAATTACTGTGCCGGACGTCAATATATTCACCCAGGCACACAGCGAAAGGATTGCCCGGCGTTACCCCGGGGATGATGCTGCCGTGCGCATTCACTATAATGGGGATCATTCCCAAAGCCACTCCCACCTAAACACCCACTAAATCCTTCTGAGATTGGACCACACAATCCATTAGCATTGGGACAATCAAGATCACCCCACTAACAATCTCCTATAAATAGGAGATTGGAAGAAAGAACTGGGGTTGGAGAGTTTGGAGAGAAAAAGGAGAAAAGAGAAGGGAGTCAAGAGTAGATAAAAAGGGAGAGAAAGGTGACCTAGTTGAGCCTCAAAACTGCGAACGACCCAGTGTAGGAATCACTATCCCACCACACAAATAGATTGTGGGCCTAGGCGAGACTTGGCCCATAGAGGGCACATCCTTTAAGAGGTCTCGTCCCTGCCGCGCACAATTGGTGCCGTCTGTGGGAAACGCCTACAAAGCTGTAGTTCGACCGAGACTCGCGTGCGAGACGATGTCCGGGAGACACTCGGGGAGTGGAGACGAGAGTGGTTCGGTGGGATCCTCCCGGGGATCATCCTGGCGAGAAAAAAGGCAAAAGAGACGAGAAGACAGGGACCGTGAACGGGATGATTTGTCCGATCTCGGGGAGGGGTCATACCAGACACAGCGAACAGTAACAGACGCCTCGGGTCGCAGACAGCTTGATGAAAGGGACCAGGAAATTGAACGGCTGCACCGGCGGGTGAGAGATTTTAAGCTAGAAGCAGATGACAGGCGACAAAGGAGAGAGCGTGACGACTGGGAAAGGAGGGCCGAACCCTTCGGAAGTCGCCGGGGGATGGGGGCCAGCCATTCAGGGTCCCATTGGCGAAGGGAGCGTTCACGCTCGCATGAGTCATACAACCGACGAGAAAGATCGCACTCACGGGGGCACCATCATCGCCAAGGCCGCTCGCAGTCACATGATCATGTAGACCTGGGATCTGACTCCCCCGAGGAGCGAAGGCCGCGTAACGCCGCCATGGACACACTGAGCCGCGCCTTACGCAAGGTAGCTCGGTCCCCTTTCTCAGATGACATTGAACAGGCCGCAATGCCGAGGAAGTTCCCGAGGCCCCCATTTAATATCTACGACGGGAAGACGGACCCGGTCGAGCACGTCAGCCACTGCATCCACATGATGTCCCTGCATTCTCATAATGATGCGTTGATGTGCAAGATGTTCCCCTCCAGCCTTGGCCCAACCGCTCTAAGATGGTTTAACGGACTGCGGAAGAAATCCATACACTCATTTGCCGAACTAGTTCAGGAGTTCGGAATTCGGTTCGTAACCTGTAGCCAAGTGCCGCAACCAGTTGACGCCCTACTATCGATGAAGATGGGGATAGGGGAGACCCTTCGTAGCTACGCCAGCCGGTACTGGGAGCTCTACAACGAGATAGGTGGGGGAAATGAAAAAATCGCGGCAAGTACCTTCCGGATGGGCCTACCAGAAGATTCCGAACTGCGGGAATCACTTACGAAGAAGCCACCCGAGGACATGAGGCAGCTCATGAGGCGCATTGAAGAATATAAGCGCCTGGAGGATGATCGGATGCAAAGCAAGGGTAAGGCCCCGCTAATAAGCCGTCCTCGGCAGGGGAATTTCCAGCCAAGACCTCGGAGGGAATGGAGGGCGCAGGAGCCACTTTGGCAGGCAGGGGAGGTGAATGCAACGTTCAAGGAACCGATGCACCAGATAGTTGAAAAAATCAAGAATGAGCCATATTTCAGGTGGCCGAATAAGATGGGCGGCGATCCATCCCGCCGAAACCAGAACTTGTACTGCAGTTACCATAAAGACAAGGGCCACACCATCGAGCAGTGCCGGATACTTAAAGATCATTTGGGGCAACTTGTAAGGGCTGGGCATCTAAAGGAATACGTTGTGAATCCCGGCAACCAAGGAACCGGCTAACTAGGTCAGCAGAAGGGCGTCCCCCAGCCTCCACCGATCGGGGTAATTGAGATGATACTTTTAACCCCGGGGGGCGAGACAGCAGCGGGAAGAGGGGTGTTAACGGTCGCGCCCGCGAGAGAATCACTGGACACGGAACCAGTGGGAAAAAAGACGAAGTATCACCAGGAGGCGCTCGCTTTCGGAGAAGATGACTTAGAGGGGACAATACAACCACGTGAAGACGCGTTAGTAATCACTGCTCGGATAAGTGGCTTCGATGTAAAAAGGGTGATGATAGATTAGGGCAGCGGGGCTGATGTAATGTATCCGGACTTGTTCAACGGACTTGGGCTGAAAAATCAGGACTTGAGAAAGTACAACACGCCGCTAGTTTCGTTTGATGGAAGAGTAGTGGTACCGGAGGGGCGGATCTCGTTACCAGTGGTCGTGGGAGGAAAGGAGGTAAAAGTCATCTTCATAGTAGTTAATTCCTTCTCACCGTACACGGCAATATTAGGGAGGCCGTGGATTCACGCCATGAAAGCTGTGCCGTCCACTCTGCATGTGAAGCTTAAGTTTCCTACCGAGCAGGGTATAGCAGTAGTACGGGGGTGCCAGCAAATGGCCAGGCAGTGCCTTGTTGCGGCAGCAAACTGGGAGGGCAAGCAAGCCGAGTAGAGTAAAGAGGACAAGAGGACCCCATTATAGCAATTACCGCACCCCCGAGAAGATTCGGGGACTACTTGTGCCGAGCAGTTAATAAAGGTCGGAATATTGCTGGACACGGGCAAACACTTCCAAATAGGGGCCAGCTTAACAACCTAGGAAAGAGTTGAATTGCTATTGCTTCTTGTCCGAAGCTTGGACATGTTCGCGTGGAATCCGTACGAGGTGCCCGGGGTGGACCCCGATTTTATCGTCCACAGGCTCAACGTGGATGCATCGTTTCCTCCCAAGAAGCAGAAGCCGAGGAGAGCAGCCCAAGAACATGCCGAGGCTGTTAGGTCTGAAGTCCAACGGCTAAAAGACGCTGGTGCAGTGAAGGAGATCTTCTTTCCAGAATGGCTTGCGAACACAGTAGTGGTGAAAAAGAAGAGTGGCAAATGGAGAGTCTGCGTAGACTTCACGGATTTAAACCGAGCATGCCCGAAGGACCCGTTCCCTGTGCCCAAGATTGATCAGTTGGTAGATGCCACCTATGGACATCCGAGAATGAGCTTCCTGGACGCCTTTCAAGGCTATCACCAGATTGCCCTGGCCGGTAAGGATCAGGAAAAGACTGCATTCATATCCCCCGACGCCAATTACCATTACACTGTGATGCCATTCGGCCTATAAAATGTCGGGGCAACGTACCAGCGGATGATGACAAGGATGTTTCGTGACAAGATTGGCTGGACGGTCGAAGTATACATTGATGACCTTGTAGTAAAAAGCAAACAGGAAATGCAGCATGTAGAAGATCTACAAGGGGCGTTCGAAGTGCTAAGGCAACACAGGCTACGCCTTAACGCGGAAAAATGTGTCTTCGGAGTGGGGGCTGGGAAGTTTTTGAGGTACTTGATCTCCAGCCGGGGAATAGAGGTAAATCCCGACCAGATTGTTGCCGTGCAGCGTCTTAAGTCACCAGGCAACCCGAAAGAGGTACAGATATTGACCGGGATGTTGGCAGCCCTTAACCGGTTCATTTCCAGGTTCTCGGACCGCTGTCGGCCGTTCTATCAGCTTCTAAAAAAGTGGAAGGGGTTTCAATGGGATACTGAGTGTGAAAAAGCTTTTCAAGATTTAAAGGACTATCTGACGCATGCCCCAATACTGACCACCCCGGAGTCCGGAGAAGATCTGTTTATGTACCTCTCGGTGACCGACCACGCCGTGAGTGCCATGCTGTTATGCGACCGTGGGATACAACAACCTGTGTATTACGTTAGCAAAACTCTGGTCGATGCGGAGACCAGGTACTTGCCACTGGAGAAGCTGGTTCTGGCACTAGTGCATGCCACTCGAAAGCTACCGCAGTACTTCCAAGCCCATACCGTGTATGTATTGACCGAATACCCATTGCAGTCGTTACTGAGATGATCCGACTTCACAGGGCGGATAGCAAAATGGGGGACCAGATTAGGGGCTTTTGACGTACGGTATAGGCCGAGGACAGCCATAAAAGGACAAATATTGGCCGATTTCGTGGTGGAATTTTCACCTAGGGCCTCACACCAGATTGTCTGCCAGTTGAGCTGCCGCACATGGAAAGTCTACGTAGACGAAGCATCCAGCTCCACGGGGGCAAGTGCGGGGATCGTTGCAATCGGACCCGAGGGGATTCGCCTGGAGCATTCATTCAGGTTCGGTTTTAAAGCTTCCAATAACGAGGCAGAATATGAAGCCTTGATTGCAGGGCTAAGCATAGCCGCAAGCTTAGGAGCCCGGGATGTTGAAGTATATTCGGATTCACGGTTGGTTGTCAATCAAGTCCACGGTAGTTTCGAGGCTCGAGATCATCCTCGGATGAGGGCATACTTAGAACGAGTAAAGCAGATTATGTCTGGATTTGAAACGGCCAAGATTGCACAAATAGCCCGGACCCACAACAGTCACGCCGACTCCCTCGCCACACTAGCGTCATCCGTGGCAGATACCATACCTAGGCTAATCCGAGTAGAGCAAATCTCGGAGCCGAGCATCATGATATCCGGCGACCCGGCCGTCGCAGCAATTGTTACTCAAGGGCCTAGCTGGATGGATCCGATCATTGAGTTTTTGGCCGAGGACCGGGTACCCACCGACGAAATGGAAAGAAATAAAATCCGTAGGATGGCACCTCGGTTTTGGTTATCGAAAGACCGGAAGCTGTATCGACGATCCTTCGGGGGACCATACCTTTTATGCCTACATCCGGGCAAGGTGAACGAACTTCTATCAGAACTACATGAAGGGGTGTGTGGCAGCCATGTAGGAGGGCGTTCACTGGCTTACTGGGCTATGACTCAGGGATTTTGGTGGCCCCAAATGCAGAAGGATGTCGCCGAATATGTGCGCAAATGCGAGAAATGCCAAAAGCACGCTCCCCTGATACATCAGCCAGCCGGCCATCTTAACCCGGTCAGCAGCCCCTGGCCATTCGCCCAGTGGGGGCTGGACATACTTGGGTCGTTCCCCCGGGTAACCGAAGGTACGTCCTCGTAGTCGTCGACTATTTTACCAAATGGGCAGAGGCTGAGGCCCTGGCGAATATCCGAGATGTAGACGTGAAGAAATTTGTATGGAAGAACATCATCACCAAATTTGGGGTGCCAAATTCCCTGGTATCAGACAATGGACTGCAGTTCGATAGCCGGGCATTCCGAGAATTCTGTACGGACCTCGGCATTAAAAACAAGTATTCCACCCCGGCGTACCCTCAGAGCAATGGCCAGGCCGAAGCTGTCAACAAGGTAATTATAAACGGGCTGAAGAGAAGACTGGAAGATGCGAAAGGAAACTGGGCCGAAGAACTAAATAATGTCCTCTGGGCATACCGGACAACTCCCAAGAGGTCCACGGGGGAAACACCGTTCTCTCTCACCTACTGTGCCGAAGCCGTTATACCAACCGAGGTAAGTATATGCAGCACACGAGTAGCCAAGTACGACCCCAGCTCGAATGACAAGATGTTGGTTCAGCACCTAGACTAACTAAAGGAACGCCGCAAAGCTGCAACCATCCGGCTAGCCAAGTACCAGTAGAAACTGGCCAGAAGATATGACCAAGGCGTAAGAGCAAGGAAGTTTGATGCCGGGGATTTGGTTTTGAGGAGGGTCGTAGGACATATGCGAGACACCCACGCCGGCAAGTTAGCTCAGACTTGGGAAGGGCCGTATAAAGTTACAGCAGTTGCCGAGGAAGGAGCCTATTACTTGGAAGAACTAGATGAGAGACCGTTGCCTCGGCCCTGAAACGTTCGGAACTTGAAGAGATTCTATCACTGATCAATCGTATGCTCGGGTTGAGTTGTATATCCCCACATGTACATTTACTAGTGTTAATGAAAGCGGTTTGCGCAAATCATCAGCAAAGGAAACCTTACAAATTACCTAAGGACAGAAACCTGACCCTCGGCTCGAATCCTTTCGCCGAGCAGGTGGAAACCTTACCAATTAACTAAGGACAGAAACCTGACCCTCGGCTCGAATCCTTTCGCCAAGCAGGTGGAAACCTTACCAATTAACTAAGGATAGAAACCTGACCCTCAGCTCGAATCCTTTCGCCGAGCAGGTGGAAACCTTACCAATTAACTAAGGACAGAAACCTGACCCTCGGCTCGAATCCTTTCGCCGAGCAGGTGGAAACCTTACAAATTACCTAAGGACAGAAACCTGACCCTCGGCTCGAATCCTTTCGCCGAGCAGGTGGAAACCTTACCAATTAACTAAGGACAGAAACCTGACCCTCGGCTCGAATCCTTTCGCCGAGCAGGTGGAAACCTTACAAATTACCTAAGGACAGAAACCTGACCCTCGGCTCGAATCCTTTCGCCGAGCAGGTGGAAACCTTACCAATTAACTAAGGACAGAAACCTGACCCTCGGCTCGAATCCTTTCGCCGAGCAGGTGGAAACCTTACCAATTAACTAAGGACAGAAACCTGACCCTCGGCTCGAATCCTTTCGCCGAGCAGGTGGAAACCTTACCAATTAACTAAGGACAGAAACCTGACCCTCGGCTTGAATCCTTTCGCCGAGCAGGTGGAAATCTTACAAATTACCTAAGGACAGAAACCTGATCCTCGGCTCGAATCCTTTCGCCGAGCAGGTGGAAACCTTACCAATTAACTAAGGATAGAAACCTGACCCTCGGCTCGAATCCTTTCGCCGAGCAGGTGGAAACCTTGCCAATTAACTAAGGAAAGAAAGCTGACCCTCGGTTCGAATCCCTTCGCCGAGTAGGTGGAAACCTTACAACTATCCAAGAGCGGAAGCCTGCTCTCGGTTCAAACCCCTACCCGAGCAGGTAGAAACCTTTTTAGTCTTTTCCGAGGAAACTCGCATTCAGTTCAAATCCTTTCGCCGAGCATAAAGACGCCTTAAAAATTTCTCCAAGGAGAGAAACCTTCCCTCGGTCCAATCCCTATCACCGCACAAGAAGACACTAAAAATAATAAATTATGCATCAACATATTGCCCGGTCATTTCTAGTAAAACCGAACAAGTGCAAAACCCTACGTGGGGCCAATTCCAATGGGCAAAAAAACAACGCTCGATCATAACACAACCATCAAAAGGAGCATGTATATATATAAAATCAATAATCATAAAGGAAAGCAGGGCAGTAAGATATTTAGATTAATCTAAGCAAGCAGGGAAATAAGATAATTGTTCAAAACCCGGTGACAGGCCTAAAAAGATAAAAAACAAATAGAGTTTAACCGCCGCAGCTCGGCGGCATAAGCAAACTTGTTATGATAATAAAAGCAAAAACGGGCGACTGTCCAACTGGCTTTCAGTCGATAAGGTCCACGGGTGGGTCTCCTGTCCGCGCTTCCAATTGCTAACTCTCGGAGGCAAGGTCTTGAAATTCCACATTTTCGATGGACGGATCATCGGCAGAGGGGTTGCTGGTTGCCTCGGCGCCAACCATCTCCACGTGAGCATCTATTTGCTCCACCAGCTCCCTTAGGCTGTCCGTCTCTTCGTCACCAGGACCTTCAGGACTTTGCACCACCGGAGGAGCCTCCGAGAAGGGAATCTTGGAAGGGTCTCTGAGAGGAGAGTCGGCGGGTACCCCCAAAACTTGCAGGGCAGCCAGCCAGCCGTCATGAAAGGCCAACCGCCGAGCCTCATAGACGACCGGCTCCACTCCCTTCTCAGCATCCGCAAACCCTTTGTCATACCATTTGGTGCCGGCTTCCTCCAGTGCGGCACGCAGGTCACCTGCTTCCTCGGAAAGTGTAGCATTCTGGCTCACCTCCTCAGCCAGTTTCAGCTCCGTCTCACTCTGCCTCGCCTCCAGCTCAGCCGTCTTCTCCTCCGCCAGCGCCTTCTCCTTCTCGGCAGCCGCAGCCTTTTTCTCAGCAGCCTCCGCGGCTTTGGCCTTGTCCTTCGCAGATTTCAACGCTGCCTCCCTCCCGGTCTTCTCCCGGCCAGCATCCTGGGCCAGGTCCTTCACCCGTTCGTTCAGGATATGGGCCAGTTGGGCAGCCTAGACAGGCATTTAGCGTGATGTTATATACACGGCAGTAGAGAAAACAAATAAAGCAAAAAGTGCAAGTACAAGAAAATTACCGCGACGGTGTGCCACTGGAGTCTCCTTCCCATGTATTCGTCTGGGGCCTCCGAGAAGGAACTCACATCCTCGGGCAGCAGCAGACCGTGAGCCAAGCATTGTGCAACACGGCCCCCTTCTCCCTTTTCCCACGCCCGAATGCACGCATCCGCGGGGAGGGGCTTGCCGTCCAGCTTATATGTGGGCTGCCAGTCCGGAACTGCACGGGAGGATGACGCCATGGACGCCCCAACCTGCCTTTGGGGCTCCTAAATAGTGACACCCCTGGACGAAGCCGTGGGGGTTCGGGCTTGGACGCCTCCAGGGCTGGTTGAGGGCCGGTGCGTGATTTTCTGCTTTTTCTTGGGACGCACGGGGGGGGGGGGGGGGGAGGGGGAGGAGGAGGAGGATGCGCAGGAGGAATTTGGACCTGCCCCTGCTCTGGCTGCCGCTGCGCGGCTTGCTGGGCTCCGAGCAAGAAGCGGCTGACTGAGAGGGTCTTGCGGGTGACCATCTCTCTAGCAGTAGGACTGGCTTGGGACGAACTACTTGACTCCGCGGCCGCCTGTTCGGGTTCCTGCTCGGGTTGCTTTTGGTCTACTTGCTCGGCAACTTCTGCTTCGGCCTCACGCTGAAGGGCAATGTGCGCGAGCTCTCTAAGACGCCGAGATGCTGCTTCGGCAGATGCGTCTCTTATAGGAGGGAGCTCGTCCGAGCAGGTATATCGCCGGCCAATGTCACGAGCTTCGCCCGCTGTGATGTTGGCAAGGAGGAAATTAGCATGCCGGACGTCAATGTAGGAGAGAAGGGGGCTGTCAACTAAGAGGGCCTGACCAAAGGGTTGCCAGGTAGTGTAAACAGGCTCTACACCGAGGATCAAATGAGAAGCCCGGAGCTGGCAGTCGCGGTGCACAAAGATTTCTGAGCAAAGGACAAAATTAAGGTCCCGCACGTGGACCGTCCGGATATCTTGTGTAAACACCGAGCCGTCTGCAACATAAATGGAAAGGATCAGTATAAAAGTTAAATAGACAGACAAGGAGATAGTAACCACTTCGTGTCGTGACAAAGGAGGGGGAACTTCCTCGGAATACCAGTTGCCGCGTATCCGGACGAACTCCCCGGCGGAGTTTTTGTTCGAGTCCAGCAGACAAGAAATCAACCGGATCCTCATATCTCTGACTTTTAGATAATAATTAGTTTTTTTTCTTCCCACACAAGCTGTACATGTGGTTTACATCGTGATGGTCCAATTGCAGACCGAATGTATGGTTCAACCTACTTATGCAACTCATAACCTGGTAAAAATTTGGGGCAAGTTGATCGAGGCATAACCCGTAGTATCTAAGGGCTCTAAGTAAAAGGGGATCGATGGGGAACCTAACCCCACCCTCTAATATTGACATGAGCGGAAAGAAAGCGGTGTTTGCCCCTCTATGGAGTGCGATGTCACTTTCGTGGCACTACATCACATCCACGTCATCGGGAATCTGGTAGTCACGCCTAAAAGTGACTAAGGAGTTCCTAGAATCTAAAAGGTGAGCGAAACCCATCCCAAATCCTAAAGAGTTCTAAGGAACTGGAAAGAAATAAATTGAAGCAAAAGAAAGGGGAAGGAAACTTACTCTCGGCCCTAAGAGGAAGAATGATTCTGGGGGTTGATGGGCAACTAGCGCGAAGGGTGCTCGGCAGAGAGAAATTTCAGAAACTAAAGAAGTGAAAAATGAGAATGTGGGTATGAGCAAGCCTTTTATAGGCGTGAATGGAAGATGCGCGATGGTTAATCACGCATTAATGAGGGGCAATTCGCAATAATGAGGATGGGACCTTTCGGAAACCAAGGGCGTGAAACATATCAACGCCTCGATTCACGAACTGGCAGACGAATGCGGCTACTGAGATTAGATAAACAGGCGCGACACGCCTTTTGAGGAACGCATTTAATGGGTGTCTAATCGCGTTCAGAAGAGCGCGCCTCTTCAGTTTCCCGGACAAGGGACCTTCTCTTTCTTGCTGATCCCCTTGATCCGAGCCCATTTGACCGGGCACGAATCAAGGGGGGGGCTAATGTACGGCCCAGGCTATGTGGCCTGTCTATGCGACTTGGGCCTTAGGCCGTGGGCCAACAAAGGGGGTCACGGGCCCAACATCCGTTCCCCGGGGTTCAATCCAAAACCGCCTTCGAACGTGCCCGGCCCAAGCGCCATCCGTGAACTCGATTACCAAGGCCGAACAGGAGTGTAACTGCTGAATTGACTGACCGGATTACTGTGCCGGACGTCAATATATTCACCCGGGCACACAGCGAAAGGATTGCCTGGCGTTACCCCGGGGATGACGCTGCCGTGTGCATTCACTATAATGGGGATCATTTCCAAAGCCACTCCCACCTAAACACCCACTAAATCCTTCTGAGATTGGACCACACAATCCATTAGCATTGGGACAATCAAGATCACCCCACTAACAATCTCCTATAAATAGGAGATTGGAAGAAGGAACTGGGGTTGGAGAGTTTGGAGAGAAAAAGGAGAAAAGAGAAGGGAGTCAAGAGTAGATAAAAAGGGAGAGAAAGGTGACCTAGTTGAGTCTCAAAGCTGCGAACGACCCAGTGTTGGAATCACTATCCCACCACACAAATAGATTGTGGGCCTAGGCGAGACTTGGCCCATAGAGGGCACATCCTTTAGGAGGTCTCGTCCCTGCCGCGCACAAATGTAAAGACCAAATTTGAGTTCCTAGCCCAAAAGGTGAATGGACCTATGCCCAAAAAACTCAAAACAATGAATTTATAGAGAGTGGGTTGGAAAACTGGGTTTTAGTTAGTCAAATAACAAATAAAGTAGGTCTTGATGGCAAAAGATTGAAGTTAGACAAGCTTAAACTGAATAAAAACGTTATCGGCAAAGTTCAAGGAGGCTGGTCCTTATATATTACTCTTAAGTTTGATTACAAGTTTGGTTCGTACTTTGCTACAGTGTTCCTCTCTTAATTTCTCAATTTTTCCGATCCTTTATTCTCTTGGGGTCTCTTACATTATACAGCCCTCTTTAAATAATCTCGACTCTCTACTTGCTGATCATCCAAGCTACTACTTGAGTACTTGTCCCCATCAGACACCCACTCAGGCCCTTTGTGCGTTAGGGCAGCCAATGTAACACTGTTAAGGGGTTTTCTCCATATAAATGCGACCAGAAAGTTAGTTGCAGAGCATTCAATGCAGTGACAGCAGCTTTTCTTTAGATATTTCATAGCTCCCATTCTTCTAGTGCGTTCATAATGCACGTCTCCATCAGTGGAGTTTCTTGAAAGGTCACTTTGAACGATAGGATATACATTTGATCTGTGCCTCATTCTTCTGAGGAGATATCTCTCATTAGACTACCTTCTCCAACCTTTTTGTTTGCAACCTGCTCATGGGATTCTGAATTTAACGCCTCCACAACTGTTTACTCGCTCTCGGACCAACTGACGTCCTCGGCCAAGACCTAATATTCAATTTTGGGCTCTTATCCCTACAATAAACATATCCAATTTTTTTAAATAAGAAAAATTATGATACCAGAGTAAAAAAAAGAGATGCTACTTTCACAATATTTTTATAACAAATCGTAGGTTGTTAGCTGTTATTAGTTCAAATTTGAACCTAATATTAAGATTATTTTTTTGCTTTAATAATAACAATCAGTAACAACCTGCTGCTTAAATTTTATTGTAAAAATATTATAAAAATATTGTGAACATGTCTTTTTAATAAAAATATTATCAACGTACAAAGCGCAGTAACGAGACTAATATACTATTTATCTATATATATATATATATAAAACCGAAGCCTTTAAAGCTCTCACAATTTTCCACATCATCACTATTTTCTTTTTCTTTTTATTTTAGATTCTTTTTATTTTATCAATAATATTGAAAAAACGTATACAAATTTAGAGGCCTATTTAAGGGCTCCATAAAACTTGATGGACAAGAAAATATATTCTAAAATAAGCCCTAATTAATACCTAACCATAATAGAAACTAAATTTGACCTAAAAAAACATTAAAAGAATCTAAAAATAAGGAAATAAATTACCTAGACCTAAAATAACGTTTTTTGCGTAAAAATACCAAAATTAAATAATTACAAAAATTAAATTGTAAATTCTGTTCTACATCAACTTATCACAAAAATCATCACCTATATTTATTATTATTATTATTATTATTATTATTATTATTATCTATATTCTATATATATATATATATATATATATAAAACCGAAACTTTTGAATCTCTCACAATTTTTCACATCATCACTATTTTCTTTTTCTTTTTTTTTTTTTATTCTTTTTATTTTAGATTTTATATCTTATAACAATAATATTGAAAAACGTATACAAACTTGGAGGCCTATTTAAGGGCTCCATAAAACTTGATGGACAAGAAAATATATTCTAAAATAAGCCCTAATTAATACCTAACCATAATAGGAACCAAATTTGACCTAAAAAAACATTAAAAGAGCCTAAAAATAAGGAAATAAATCACCTAGACCTAAAATAACGTTTTTTGCATAAAAATACCAAAATCTCTTCTCTCCTTAAAACCCTAGAAATTACCATCTCAAAACCCTAAACTCAACTTCACTTTAAGATTAAAAAAATAAGAAGGAGAGAGACTCGCGTAAAAAAAAAAAAAAAAAAAAAACGTAGGTTTTGTCTTTTTTTATTTGCTTTCATATGTGCCTGAAATTTTCATTCTATCTTATTGTTTTATTATGTTTAGAATTGATTTTCTTATAAGTATTTGGGTTAATCTCTATATTTTGATAGTGTTTTTATGGGTTTGGTTTTTGGGTTGAAATTCTAATAATTATTTTATATTGTATATGACAGATGAAGCATCTCTATTTTTTGGAGAAAAATCAAAACTGCAACCTATGTCTTCCAGCCTAAGGTGTGGTAAATTTTTATATGTTCTTGCTTTATCGAGAATTTTTATTTGGGTTCATGTGATTTTTTGTTTTTTTATTAAAGTTTTGATTTTTGGTTGATTAATTATTTGTTTGGATTAATTTCAATTAATTATTTGTTTGGATTCAACGTAAAAGATAATGGAATTAGGTGTTATAAATTTGATAATGTTCCATATTTTGAATTGTTTATATTATTTAGACTCCTTGTAGGACTCTCTCTTCTCTCCTTAAAACCCTAACAATTACTATCTCAAAACCCTAAATTTAACTTCACTTTAAAATTAAAAAAATAAGGAGAGAAACTCAACTAAAAAAAAAAAAAAAAAAAACGTAGGTTTTGTCTTTTTTATTTGCTTTCATATGTGCCTGAAATTTTCATTCTATCTTATTGTTTTGTTATATTTAGAATTTATTTTCTTCTAAGTATTTGGGTTAATCTCTATATTTTGATAGTGTTTTTGTGGGTTTGGTTTTTGGGTTGAAATTTATAATAATTATTTTATATTGTATACAGCAGATGAAGCATCTCTATTTATTGGAGAAAAATCAAAACTGCAATCTACGTCTTCCAACCCAAGGTGTGGTAAATTTTTATTTGGTATATTATATATGAATTTTTTGAATTTGAAGGGTTTTGTTTGGTTTTGAAGTAGAATTTGGGGATTCTATAAAATTTGGAAGGTTTAAGTTTTGGGGTTTTTGGTATTTGCGTCTTAGTAGGTTGATCTTAATTCTTTACCTTATATGTTTTTTCTTTATTGAGAATTTTTATTTTGGGTTCATGTGATTTTTTGTTTTCTTAATTAAAGTTTTGATTTTTGGTTGATTAATTATTTGTTTGGATTAATTTCAATTAATTATTTGTTTGGATTCAACGTAAAAAATAATGGAATTATGTGTTATAAATTTGATAATGTTCCATGTTTTGAATTATTTATATTGTTATTAATACGACTAAATAAGATTTGTTTTTATCTTTATAGTTTATATCAGTTTTGAGTGTGTGTATATATATAACTTTTGGGAATTTTACTTTATTAATTTGAGAATTGTAAATTACTTTGTAGGTTTCAATAACTATGTACCTACAGTAAGACATTGACAATATAAGCATATATAAATGGTATTAACATTTTATAAAAATATTTCTTACAACCTAATAACATTTTAGGTTAGACAACACTTCTAAACTAATGAAAAGTATAGAAGTTAAATATTTATTCCTATTATATTTTATTTAATTATGACAGATCCATTTTTTTTTAAACGCTAACTAGCAAAATGTCTATAATATGCATATTATTAACCCAATTTTCTATTTCTAAATTTCTTAGATTTTAGGCAAAAATGCAAAACTGACCCTCTAACTTTCACGTTTTTTCATTTCAGTCCTCTATCTTTCAGTTTTGTCAATTCAGTCCTTTAACTTTCAATTTTTGTCAATTCAAGGCTCCGTTACAAATCCGTTACTGCTGCCGTTATGTTCAGCCAAAACGACGCCGTTTTCTTTTTTTTTTTTTTTTTTTTTTTTTTTTCAGATTTTTCTTTTAATTCCGAAAAAAAAGAAAAAAAAAGAAAAAGAAAACGGCGTCGTTTTGGCTGAACATAACGGCAGCAGTAACGGATTTGTAACGGAGCCTTGAATTGACAAAAATTGAAAGTTAAAGGACCGAATTGACAAAACTGAAAGATAGAAGACTGAAATGAAAAAACGTGAAAGTTAGAGGGTCAGTTTTGCATTTTTGCCTAGATTTTATTATATCAATCTTTTTTTCTTTTAAATTCTTGGTGGGCAAATCAGTCTCTCACTAATTCTTTTACCTTAACGTGATGTTGGTTAATTGTCCTTTTATTTAACTATCCCGTGCATCGCACGGGTTAGCGACTAGTAAATATTAAAAAAAAAAAAAAAGATAGTGTTTATCAGGGACCCGCCGGTTTAAACGTGGAGTACCGGCCCAAAACAACGCCGTTTTGGACCTTTTGCCCAACCTAACCCTTGAAAGTAAATCCTCTCTTCTTCTCTGTTCGGTGGGCTCCTTTTCTTCTTCTTCTTCTCTGTCTCTCGCCTCCTCTTCATCTTCTTCTCTCCCCCGGTAAATTCTCTCGCTCTGACTCGGACTCTCTCTTACTGAAGGTTCTTGTTTCGACTCTTTGGTTCTTTGCTTTCAATCAGTCAACTGGGTAACTTCTATCTTCAATTATCCTTTTCAACAATCACTAATTAATTAATTATACATTCAAATGTTTGTAACATGTAGCTGAGTTTAGTTTAGTTTACAGACCATTATAAATTTAATTTATTATCTAGGAAGCACGGACACTTCATTTAGGATGCCTTACCCGTGTCAAATTATAATTTTTTAGAAATTGCTTGTGTCACTGTATCGTATATAATATATATACAATTGAAATGTATGTGACAAAGCTGTGTTCATAGTTGTATACACTGGTATTATTATTTTTTATTTGTTAATAAAAAATGGTTTGCTGCTGCTGCCAGTCTGAAATTGTTGATTGAGTGGAATGGAGTCTGCCTCCGCCGCACCTTCTAATGAACACGCTTCTACAACCGGGTCTAATGCTAATAATTCATCACATGATCCGGCACGGGATCATGTAACTGAAGAGGTGAAAGATGGGAAAAAACAAAAACAAAAACAAAAAAAAAACAAAACTAGTTATAGATATGTAATAAATATAGTGAGCCTCTTCTTCTAACTCTTTCTAAATTTTCCACAGAACAGAAGGATACCTGATACACAACCAAACCAACACCTTTCAGAGAATACACCGCCAAAAACAATGTCGTCTCATAACGACCTTGAGACTCAACAGCAACAACAACAACCTCAACCTGGTACATGCTCTTATTCTCTGCAATCTGATTTGTCAAAGATTTATTTATTTTTATATATTTGATTTCAGTGATTCTTAATCTAAAGGTGGGAATAGGGTTAGGGTTTTAACAGGGTTAAGTTATGGTTGGTTCAGTCTAAGAGATAAGAAAAGGAGATGAAAGTGAATATTAGCAAATGGGTTTAAGAATTTTCATGTTTTAGAGAAATGATAAAGTACATGGTTTGGTTCTATATTGTTTCCTTTATGTAATGGTGAGTGTAATTTGGCTAGGGTTGAACTGGGTTTAGTTCATGTGAATATAAAGAGAAGAAGATAGAACTTAGAAGTGAGTCAGGATATGGGTTGGTGACTAATTTTATTGATTTAAGTGTTTTGGGGAATTTTTTGGGTACCCATTTTGGTTAAATATTGCTTTCATCGTATACTGGTAAGTGTGATTGTCCTTGGGGCTTTTTTTTTTTGGATGACATGGAACCTCACCAAGGCTGGGGGCCCTTTGGACCCACCCCCTAGGGAGTAAATCACGGATACACAACCCTACACGCTAAAACCGTGTATCAGGCAGTCCAGGGGAACTCCTAGTGGGGATCAAACCCAGGATGTTTGGGTCTAGAGCTCATCCCAAGCCTCCATCCAATCACTAGGCTGCACCCTAACTGGTTGTGTTGGGGTTTTGGCTTTGGTTCATTACACAAGGGGGAGAAAAGAAAGATAAAAATAAATGGGAAATGTGTTGGTGAGTGATTTTATGAATTTTCATGGTTTAGGAGATTTTTTTGGGTTCACATTTTGGCTCTATATTGTGTGCTTTACCATGATAGCAATTATTTTAATACTCTTTTTACTTTGAATCATGTCTCCACTCTTTGCATTGGCTGCAAGAGAGAAAAAGAGGGGCCTTTTGGGCTGACAAGCAAGAATAATAAGATTTTTTTTCCCTGGATTCTGAAAACAGATGTGGAACACAATGATGGGGACTATGAGACTATTACTGAAGTTGGATGGTATATTCTTGGTGATAATCAACAAAATGTTGGCCCTTATGCCTTTTCAGAGTTGCGTGGTGAGTGTTGTATTAGTAGATAATTTTATTGTTCTTGTTAAAAATGGCCAACTAGGTGAAATATGGATCAGTTGTCTTAAAACTACTGCAAACATGAATTGGATTGGCTTACTGTCTAAAATAAAGGGTCTCCGGTTCATTTTGTAAACAATTTATCTTCTGTGATTTAATTTTATTTATCTTCTCTTTTGAATTTCAGTTCTACCAGTAAAAAATTGCACGGTTTCAGGAAAATTGTTCCATCTCTATCATGTTGAATTGGTATAACGAGCTATTGAAACATCTATTGACAGAGCATTTCGTAAACGGGTACCTCTCCGAAAGTACACTTGTCTGGGCAGAAGGAAGAAGTGAATGGCAACCATTGTCTTCAATCCCTGGGTTGCTGACTGGAATTTCTCAGCAGGGAGCTGGTTATTCAACGACATGTGAAGTCTTCTTTCTATTTTATGTTTCAGTACTTCATCTCCTGAATTAGAGATCTTACCATATTATGTATTGTGCAGTGCATTCCAACGAT
Source organism: Quercus glauca (assembly GCA_023736055.1). NCBI lineage: Eukaryota > Viridiplantae > Streptophyta > Magnoliopsida > Fagales > Fagaceae > Quercus > Quercus glauca. The sequence continues at coordinate 18,372,166 of CM043324.1, read as the reverse complement.
GATGAGTATGAGAAATGGCAGGAGGTGGTTAGAGAGGCAGAAGCAGCAGCAGAGGCGGATGGGTTAAAGAGCGAATTTCTTTCTGGCAATGTTGGTGGTGACTCAGGGGAATTTGACCTCGATAGACCTTCGACGCCACCAGAGGGTGAGGAAGAGTTCACTGATGATGATGGGACCGTGTACAAGTGGGATCGGGGTCTTAGAGCGTGGGTTCCTCAGGTTGGTGCTTTTGGCATAAGCATTACCTTCTATGTTAAAACTTGTAATTACCAGCCTGTTAATTCACTTAATAATACCTTATTAATATTCGGTTGGATAACCTAGCATAGGAATATTCTGAATACCCTAAGAATCATAATGATTTTACCTTGCATCGTATGGCTTCATGTGACATTGGCCTTTGGAGCTCAAGCTTTAAGTTCCTTATTTTGGTATAATTTGCATATCTTCACTTTGTTTTTATTGATGATTTGATGCCCTAAGTATCATAATGATTTTACCCTGCATCATACAGCTTCATGTGACATTGGCCTTTGTAGCTCAAGCACACTTCAAGTTCCTTATTTTGGTTTAATTTTCATATCTTCACTCTTTTTTTTTTTTTTTTTTTTTTGTTATTATCATCAAAGAGAAACACCTAGGAAGAAAATTTAGCCCTTATAATTTAACAGAATTCAAATTTATGTTGTTATTATATACAATGCTTTGCATTGTCATTTATGATGTCTTCTTATTTGTTACATGCCTTCTATTAATTGTAAGTGCATCTTTTTTCCTGTTTTAATGCTTGATAGGATGACACACTCAGCAGAAGCGAGCTATATGGACCAGAAGAGATGACCTTTTTGCAAGAAGAGGAAGTCTTTCCAAATTTTAGTGTTTCTGATGCCCCGGTGAAAGAAGTTAATGAAACAGTAATCACTTCTGATGCCCCTGGAAAGGAAGAAGTTAATGATGCCAGTGAGATATTGGGAACAATGCAAAATGGCAAGAGAAAATTACTGGACAAGGAAGCAGAGAAAAAGGTTTTTCATCTTAAATTTTCCAGCTTCTCTCTCTCGCTTTCTAAATTTAATTATTCTATCTACTTTTTTACTAGTCCTGATGGGAATTATATTGAATCTGAACATGTTGCCTAATATTTCCTTTCGTATCGTTATAACATTCAGGAAGCTAATAAACCTCCTGATAGCTGGTTTGAATTAAAAGTGAATACACATGTTTATGTGACTGGGCTTCCCGAAGATGTTACCATTGATGAAGTAAGTCATGGTCATTTTGTTTATCTTGTCTAAGAATTTCTCATTGCAGGAAACTAATTTGGAATCCATTGCAGGTAGTGGAGGTATTTTCCAAGTGTGGGATAATAAAGGAGGTAGCATTTCAGTCCTTCATAATTTAATTATGTGGTATAATTTCATAAGATCTGAGAATGAGTCAGGGCCCCAATTAATGTTACTTGTTTTAAATCATCTTATAATTAAAGCTCTGCTTTTATATGGAGGCAAGAAACTTGACACCATTAAAATCATACTCTACAGAATGTAAAAAATTAGCATTTTAGCTGACTTTTTGTTGCCTCCCAAGTAAACTGCCTGTGTACAACGGGACCCCACTCTTTGTTATTTCAATAAAAGTTTTATTACTTATCCCCCCCCCCCCCCCCCCCCAACAAAAAAAAAGAAAGTATTTAGCATTACAGTTAATTGCTCAAGATTTCTAGTTTCTTCAGATTATAGTTTTGATCTATTCTTTAAGTTGTAATTTTACAGTTAATTGTTTCAAGATTTATAGTTTCTTCTGATTATGATATCATTTTGATCTATTATTTAAGTCGTATAAATATAATAAGGGGGACTGTTGCAGGTGAACACCCTGTATAGAATTCCTGAAAAAAATGAGGTATAACAAAATAAACAACTGTAGTGTATCAAGGCTTTTCTCTTGATTCTATGATAACCCAAATTTTAAAAGTTTAAACCTATACTTGTAGTATGTTTATTATTTTTTTAGATAAGTAATTCTTGTTGACATAAAAAAACAGAATCACCCAAGTATATAGAAAGTATACAGCTGGGGACCATACAATCAATCAAGCAAATTACATGAATCTACTAAATCAGTAACAGAATATAAAGAACAGATTATGCAAAACTGACATCCAATCCAACAAGTTTTTAAAACTTTTAACCTATACAGGTAGTATGCTTATTATTAGCCAGATCATTAGAATTTTACCTTAAAATGCTGTGAAAAAAGATCTTAGGTTTGGTAAGTTGGATTTGAACTGGAAGTTATGACTTTTTTGGAAAATTGTGGCATGGATTTTCCCCATCTCCTGCACACTTTTATGCCTTCTTACACATTTTTTATTATTTGTGTGGACAAATTTTGACCAAATACTGAGAATAATTACTTAGATCAGAGTTATTGTAGCAGGTGCTTTTTATGATAAAACTGCATACTACAATTGAAAGTGAACTGCTAATTGTGAAACCGCTACATTTGCATGAACAGTACCATTATTTCATTATTTATTCATTAATAACTTGCTGCTCCTGCATCACTAGGGGTGTCAATTCGGGCTAGCGTGTCAGGTTTGTGTCGTGTCAAGGTAGGAGTATTCGACTAAATGGCACAACCCGAACTCGATCTATTTAATAATCGTGTAATGATCTTTCAACTGTAACCCGACCTGTTAATAAGGCGGGTTGACCTGACTCAACCCACTTGACACGCTTAATAAACGGGTTGTGTTAGGTTGACGCGAATGTGACACAACCCACTTCAATCTGCTTAATATTAAATATAACATTCATTTAGAATTTTTTTTTACATCCCAAAAGTAGTGCATAAACTTCAAGTCTTCAACCCATTTCAATTTCTAATTATATTCCTTATAAGTTTTTGTAATTACTCACTTTTCTTTTTAAGTTTAAAATAAAGGTTGGATATAAAAGTTATTTAACAAGTCTAAAATAAAATGAATATATATTTGTTATATGAGTTAAAATTGGTTGTGTTAAATGTGTCATTTCGGATTGACACAAATAAATTGGCGTGTCAAACATGTCTATTGTAGGTCACGCGGGTTGACCCGCTTATAACACGTTTTTTATCGTGTCGCATTCGATCGACCTGTTTATGACCCAAACACGTTAAGGCCCAACCTTAACCCGCAAAAACCTGTGTCAAGTTCGTGTCGTGTTTGCGGGTTGGGTCGAACATTGACACCCCTATGCATCACCATTTATTTGTGTCTTGGTATTCATAGTGGACAAATTTGATGAGCTGGAATATGCTTTTGTCATGCTTGCATATATTTTACGATCTTGTTAGTCTATAAGAAGGGCCACTGTTTTGCTACAATCCTCATCATGAAATATGATTTAAATACTTAATGGGTCTGTTGGGTAAGCTCATATTGGTGTATGAAATTACTCATGTTTTTTTTAATCTCATTTATTTCTATAACTTGATCTTAAATACTGATGTGATATTTATAAATCATGGTACCTACCGTAAACCTTGTAAAGGTTCTAACTTTATGTTATGTTTATTGTAGATCAGACACATACACATAGATAATGTATCCATGGATATTAAATAATTTCTTGTTTTCTAGCATTTCATATTGCATGTATCATGACGACTTCCATTAATTGCTTCTCTTTTTTCAATTTGTTGGAATTTATGGATCTTCTATAAGTTTTTATTTTTCAAACGCTCTACTGTATTCATCTCATGTATTAGGTTGCATCCCTTTATGCACTCTTTTAATTTTATTAATTATCTAAAAATAAAAATTGTAGGACCCTGAAACAAAAAGACCACGTGTGAAGCTATATGTTGACAAGGAGACAGGAAGGAAAAAGGGAGACGCACTAGTTACGTATCTGAAGGTAATGTTCTCAATGTTGCTGTGCTTGTGACGTGACATTTTCAGTCCTCGTATTTGGGCATTTATATTTGTATGTTTACAATAGGAACCGTCTGTTGCTCTAGCTGTCCAAATTTTGGATGGAGCACCTCTACGTCCTGATGGCAAGGTCCCTATGTCAGTCACCCTGGCTAAGTTTGAGCAGAAAGGTATTATATGTATCGGTGATAATATATACTTTTAGTTGTTATTGATTTCACTAAGAACGATTAATTTATGAGCTTTTGTGTTGCTTCATTCAGGGGATAAATTTCGTGCCAAACAAGTTGACAACAAGAAGAAGAAGAAGCTGAAGAAGGCAGAAGAGAGGATGCTTGGCTGGGGTGGGTTCTTTTCTCGCATCTTGAACTCCTTAGTACATCAATAATATACGATATAAATCCTTTTAATTGAGTGCTGATTGGTTCTTAGTAGTATCAGTATCTCACATTATTAATCTAAATTTTTTAATTTAATTTTGTTGATTTTCTTTTTCTGTTTTTTGCTGCTGCTTTTTTCCCCCTGAGCTTGTGTCTTGTATTATTGATTAATTAATTGTTGTGTTTTGATGCATTATACCTAGTTTGCTAGATCTAGTAGGTATGGGTACTGAACATTGTATCTTTTTCGCCTTTTGAAATGATGTGTCTAAGTATATGTCATGATTCTGCCATGACGTTTAGCTTTGTGATTATTGCTTCAGCACTTATTGATGTTTTGATTGTGGACTATGCAACCTAGAATCTTCTTATCATTTCACATATCCGGGTCAGTGTGCTGGGGATTAGAATATGGAGAAGTGCTTGGTGTGCTGATCTTGATGATCGCTTTCTAATTAAAACTATCAAAAGAAATTAAGTCCCTTTTATTTATGGCTGGAGAGATGAACCATCCAAATGTTACGGTTTCCACATAAAAGAAAGTCACTCTGGTTTATAATCCTCGTTTTCAGAGGTGCCAATAACCTCCTTTTCAGTATTTTATAATCCTATAACTGGTTTTTTTCCCCCATATTTTTTTTGGCAAATTTAAGAAATTATGGTTTAGAGACAATTCTCTTATGAGTAGAATGGATTAGTGGATGACTCTTCTTGAATGATGTTTAGTTTTACCGACCTTTTCTTATTTTTCCCTTCCTGTTTTGTTTGATCATTGTAATTTGGTTTCTTGATGTTGATGCCCCCATAGTACATTTCCTGCATACTTGGGCTGTTTTATTTTTCTAATAAAAGTTTTTACATTACCTATCCAAAAAAAAAAAAAGGATTAGTGGATGGAGTTTTTTCATCTTTCAAGAAATCGATGAAGTTTATAGCCAGTGACCTCTAGCTTAAACGATACCTCCTCCACCCCCCCCCCCCCCCCCCCCCCCCCCCAACAAGAAAGGGTGGAGCATAAGGGCGTAGGTTCAAAACCCACTGCTTTTGTGTGTAAACTTCTAATAAAAAGGATGAAGTTTATTTATTTATTTATAAGTGGAAGAAGTTTATGAAGAAAAATTGTTTGCATGACCCACTGGCCTTATACTCTCCATTCCTAAGTAATTAACCACTTTGAAAAACCCAAGAAGGATGGAGTCCACAATTCCTCTCTCTCTCTCTCTCTCTCTCTCTACTTACTGCGTGTGGACTGTTTTTATCTTCCTAAAATTGAAAATGAAATGTTGTTGATTCTGTATATGCATCATAAATCATTTTCTTCAGATCTATATGTAAGATTTTCTTGGTTGAGTGAACATATAGCCGATCTCTTTGTGAATCTAATGAGGATGAAATCATGAAATTACATGTTATACTCTTACAATAAATTCTAAAGCTCATTTGTATCTGTTGGAGGAATTGATCTGAAATCTCAGCTTTGATAATTGTTTGTTCTGTGTATCCTGACAATAACATGATCTTTCTTTTATGTGGCACAGCTGGTCGTGATGATGCAAAGGTCTCAATTCCTGCTACTGTTGTTCTTCGTTACATGTTCACTCCTGCTGAAATGAGGGTAAGTTTTGAACCTCCCATGGTTTGTAGGACACTTCTCCCTGTGATTATCGTGATGGGAACTTGTTACAACATCTGTGGCCTTGCCTGTCCTGCCCCTATTTGGATAATGACATTGGAATCCAATTTTATATCTTGCAGATTGTGAATTTAATGTTACTGTTATTTACCAGTGTTTTATAACTGCCAGTCTAAGCATAACAACTGGTGAACTGTAAGCAGGTCTGATGGTTCCTACAGTTTATTTCAGCACTCTCTAATTTTCTCAAACTCATGCCATTTAGGTCTTGAAACCCATATACTAGCTTTCCCTGAACACCTTAGCCCATTTAACCAAATTGTGGTTGTCCTCTACTTCTCTCCTCCCCTCATCACTTGTTCTACCTCAACCTTTCCTATTCCTCTCATTTTTGTCCCGCTTCCACCCATCCCCTCTCATTCTAAACTACATGCCATTGTCATTACTAGAAACAATATGCCATTCTAACAAGTCCGGGTGTTGGTTCTTGGGTTCGTATCATTCTCTCATGCTTGCGCCCTTGGGTATATTTTTCTGTTTTAACAGCTTAGTGCTGATTCCAAACAAACCCTAGGTGCTGATTTATAGGTTCTTATCTTTGGTTCCCAAACACTTAATTCCAATTTTTTTTAGAGTTCATTGTCCTGCATCAGCTTTATTATTCGATTATGGTTTTTTTGTTTAAACATGAATTTTCCAACTTAAAATTTTAGAACAATAGGACAGTTGTTTCTGATTTCCATCTGTAAATAGTTGATATTACAATACATGCTCCTCTCTGATAGGATATATGCTATTACTAGCAAGTAGTAACAAATTAGACTTGTGGATTCTCTGAGTTTGACTTTTTCCAAATGTTCACAGGCTGATGAAAATTTGCATTCAGATTTAGAGGCAGATGTTAAGGAGGAATGCACAAAGCTTGGTCCATTGGACTTGGTCAAGGTAATCTAACTCTCATAATCAGGGGTTTTCACTCTCTTTCCTCTTTATAAATATGCTCTTTCTTGAGACATATGTTGAATTAGCTATATAATTGACAATTCACCAGCTTATTTCCAGTGCTGACTGCTCAGGTCTGTAAGACGATTAGTTATTAAAAGACTTTTTCTTTTTTATTTTTTGATAATTAAGTGATGTAATTTTATTAATCATATAAAAAATGAATCTTTGAGTTCATTATAATGAACACGAGGGAATAGAGAATTCAAAAAATCATATGGGAAGTCTAAGAGAAGCTAGAAAATCAAAAGTGGATGGACAATCCATGAAACCCCAACATCTGGACCAATCAAAAAGAGTGCAATGTAACACAATTTTTAACTGATTCAAGGAACTCTTTCAATTCTCAAACGAGCAAACGATTCTGTTCCTTCCAAACAATCCACATCAAACACCCCATAATTAAATTCCAAATATTCAAACAATGCTTCCCTAGCCCATTCCTCCAGCAAAGTAGTAAGCACTTATTGACTTGGGCATGACCCAAGAAATTCCAAATAACTAAAGCACAGCCCCCCACAAAGCATGGGCAACATCACAATGCAGTAAGAGATGATCTACTGATTCTCTCGTACGACAAATACAACTCCAATTCACTAAAAGTAAACCCATCCCCATAAGGTTATCCAGCGTAAGAATTCAGCTCCAAGCTGCTGTCCACAAAAAGAATACAACCCTTCTAGGAATCTTAGCAGTCCAAATACCCTTCCAAGGAAATGAGAAGTTGTTAACACCCCTAATCACTTGATAATAAGTTTGGGTATCAAACTTACCACTTCCTTTAAGATACCAAGGCATCCTGTCACTGCCCTCACCCCTTGGAACCTGAGAGTAAATATGATCAAGAAAAGAGACTGCTGTCTCTGTTTCCCAATCGTGAAGATTTCTGTGAAACCTCAAATTCCAACTCCTATCAAACCTCCAAAGCCATTTCCCCAACAAAGCTTGATTAACAAATAATCCTCCTAATCCCCAATCCACCCACCTCAATAGGTGAACAAATTTTATCCCATGGCACCAAAGGATATTTGAACCCCTCATCCGAAGCCCCTCTCAAGAAATTCCTCTGAATTCTTTCCAATCTATTAGCCACAGATTTAGGGATGGTAAACAAGGATAAATGATATTTAGGAAGACTGGACAGAGTACTCTTCAACAAAGTGAGTCCGCCTCCCTTTGAAAGGTAAAGACATTTCCAACCCGAAAGCTTCCGTTCCATCTTCTCTAATATGGGATTCCAAATAGAAGATTTCTTGAAAGGGGAACCCAAAGGCATGCGCAAGTATTTCATAGCTAAACAATCCACCCTACATTGAAGCAGCTAAACACTCCAAAATCTCTCACATCCCCAACAGGAACAATTTCATTTTTCCCCACATTAACCCTCAAACCAGTATCAAAACATGACAAAGCCAGCCTGATGCATAGTAACTGCTCTGTAGAAGCATTGCAAAATAAATAGTATTGTCTGCAAAAAGGAGGTGTGAAATTTTCTCACCCTAGAGTTGTTGAGCCCCACATGAAAGCACGAATTAAGTCACTCTCCTCAGTTTTTCCTTAAAATTCAGCTCAAAACTTACATGATCAAAAGAAACAGAATGGGTGACAAAGAATCACCTTGTGCTTTTATGTTTATAAGTTTTTTATTGGCTAAATCCTCTATTCCTTCTCCATTTTACTAATTTGTGACCATAGGATTTCTTTATGCCCTTCTTAGTGTTCACTTAACCATGTCTAGATTTCAGTTTCTTTCCTCTGTACTTTCTGCTTTGGCATTTGTGAAGAATAAGATAAAAATAAATTTATTGAAAATGGATTTTCTTATGTTAGTATTTTTATATTTTTTTGTCATATTTCTAAAATTAAAAAAAAAAAAAGAAATGTATTGTCATTTTTCACATTTTTTAATCACAACGAGCCAAGCTTCTCTTTATTTTTTTATTTTTTATTATTGACTTTATAGCTTTGGATTTTTATCCGAAGTGATGGTTTGGTTTTGTCCATTTTCATTTCTTTGAAATTCTTTCTTATTTATTTTTTCTCATGCTCATTTTGGATTTTGCTTGCAGGTTTGCGAGAATCATCCACAAGGTGTTGTTTTGGTAAAATTCAAGGATAGGAAGGACGCTCAAAAGTGCATTGAAACAATGAATGGAAGATGGTAATTGATAAGAACCTACTCACCCAAATAAATAAATAAAATTCCTTCAAAAATTTTATGATGCGAGTGCAGTTACTGTGCTCCTTCCCTCACTTAAAGTCTGGTAGCTAACTGCATCTTTTATATCACAAAATGGAATGACATGGACTTTTTTTTTTCATGCTAAGTTAGTTTTTGGCCCCATGCATGGGTGGGGGCCCCCAGGGGTGGTGGGGGGAAGATCCTATTATTTGGTTTATGATATTAAGTTTTTTCCTCACAGTAACTGTTGTCCAATCTATATGGGTTTTTCTGGTGTGTCACCATAGGATTCTTTAGATCTAATGGCATCAACTTGTGTCGGTATATATCCTCCTATCTGATATGGTGTTGAAGGTCTTTTTCACACTCTTCCTTGTGGCCAATGTCTAGAATATTTTCATTAGGTTTGTGGGTATATTACCTTGAGCGTGATAGAACTTCCTTGGGGAAGAATCAACTGCCATATTATTTGCTACTGTTATACTTGAAATTGGGTCATTTTTTTAGCTGACATGGAAAATATCATCAAGTAAACTTGGGACATTGTATTTTAGCTAACACACAAGATATCATAAAGTAAACCATGTGCTCCCTGAGATACTGAGAATCTTTGCTTCCCTGCATCTGTTCCTGAAATCCCTCTAGCTTGGCTTGAAATTTAAAGATGTATGTTGGCTGGCATCTTTTGCTAATAGTGTTATTATTTCAACTTGTTTTTGTTTTCCTTTTGTTTTCCATTTTTTCATTTTGTATAAGGCTCTTTTTTTCTGTTCAGGTTTGGTGGTAGACAGATACATGCCAGTGAGGATGATGGTTTGGTCAACCATGCTCTGGTGCGGAATTTGGATGAGGATGCTGTTCGGCTGGAGCAGTTTGGTGCTGAGCTTGAAGCTGATTAAGTTGGTATGAGTGCTGCAAATTTACTATGTATTTGCAAAGGACTAATTTTTGTTGTGTAGAAATCTATAACTTGAGGATGATAATGGTGCTTTAAGATTCACATTATCCTATGACCTCTGTTAATATAGGTCTTACGATAAAAAAATGGCCATCTGTAAAGAAAGTGTTGATATTTGGCACTTTTTAGTGAGCTATGCAATGTTGAAGTTTGATAGTTACCCTTTCTTTCTTTCTTCTTTTTTTTTTTTTTTTTTTTTTTGGGTGCTGAATGATAGTTACCCTTTATTTGGGAACCAAAGCTGTTCACTGATGAATTTTAGTAAGCTACTTAGAACTATTATTTATCCCACTGTGCCATCTTTTCCTAGACCTTGATACGCCAACATTGGCAAATTTTCATGACCCTTTTGTTTGTCAATTATCGACATACCTCTTTGCATGATCATTTCACAGATGAGGAATCTTAGTAAGCTTTGTTGTTCAATGGTAGTTATTTGGTAGTAATCTGGATAATATTGTTGAAAATTTAGCAGGTATGACAGTTGGTGACTCAGTTACATTCATAACCTTTTTATTTTTTTGGCCCACACCAAAAACACTTTTTTTGGTGTCTTTCACCATAAAAAAATTGGCGCTTTGGTTCTACAGTTAGTTGCTTTGTTCTTCTTGTTGTGTTTATATTTTTATGGTTTTATTTTTTGTTGTACTAACAAGCACAACCCAAGACCCTGTTGAAAATCAAATTTGCAGGTCATCCCTTTCATTTTCTGTTTAATGGAAACCATTCTGTGTTTCAACTTTCAAGACAAATATGCTTGTTCCATTTAATCGTAATTGTTCATCCTCTATGATGAGGAAAAAAAAAAGTTCTCTTTTGCTATTTACACCTAGTAAAATCTGAAAAGTAGACATTGTTACTAATTGCTATTGTTCTAGTTCAAATATTGAGGAAGGGGGGGGGGGGGGGGGGGGGGTGTCGTAGCATTTAACAAAATTACAATTATGATTTTTTTTTTTAATATCAGATTTACAATGATAATGTTTGTTCTAGGTATATAAATACATCATCTTAACCATAATTTTTTTTTTTTTTTTTTTGGGTTGAGAATCTCATATTTAACCATGGTTAGTCACATAACATGTAAATTTTAGCATTAAAAGAAATGGTGAAATTTGGACTTGGATTGTGTTCGATCCAAGCACTGGACACATATCTCTATCTTAACATGTCTAGTACACTAATGCATTGAACACAAGTTTTATTCGAAAATTATATAACGAGGAAACATCTTCAACATAATAGTGCATGATTTTTAAATTGAGCAATTTTCGTGTGGCTTGAATTTGATTAAAAATAGGTTAAAAGATAAATGATACAAAAAGTGAATTTGGTCTCTAAAGTTTCGTTTTTTTTTTTTCCATTTTAATCATTAATGTTTATGTTTATTGTCAATGTTGATCATTCTGTACAAGTACTTAATTAACTGTTAAAAAGTATTTTCTTATAATTAAAAAATTAATAAATATAATTTAAAGTAAAAAAAAAATCTTAAGGAAATAAAAACGAATCTCCTCATTGACTCTGAGGTAACAATGGATAACTCCAAAAGTCCACTTAACACACCCATTTCCCCTATTATTTATTTATTTAAAGGGAATGCTAGTAGTGTAAGTCCAATCGGCTATGTAAGAGTAGCTTAACAATGGTCACTTCCTAAATGGCTTAAGGCCTGAGGTGGAAGGAGGTCTCCTAAAATATAATACATTATATCTAATTGTCTAAAAGTATTGCAAAATAATAATACCAAAAAAAAAAAAAAAAAGAGACAAAATTTAATAAATAAAAAATATTTTTAAAAATATTATATTCTTTTCGAATGTTGTTCATTCTTTTAATACATTTTACTATGTTTGCAATAATTTAAGGATATTGCTTTGGACATCTCTTATTGTCGTAATTTTATATTTGTTGGGCCTAGCCCACCTTGTCAAAGTTTACTCCACAATATTTTGTAATTTTTGGATTTTTGTCTTATGGTTTTTTTTTTTTTTTTTTTTTTTTTAATGAAAGAAACTGAGTATTATTATTCAATCAGTAGGAAAATCAACATCAACATAATGAGAAATGTATGATGGAATATCCTCCATCCAAACTAACAAAGGATAAGAAAACCTAGTTCTTCTAGTTAAGGCATAGGCTACAGAATTACCCTATCTCCTAGTATAAGAGAAGGAATGAGTTTTAAAAGAACTCACAATAGACAATGTGTCTTTAACAATATGACCAATAACTAAGTGGGGAGAGGGACCATCTGTGAGAGCCTTGTGAACCAACTCTGAATCTCCTTAAAAAACCGAGTGATGTAAGCCTAATTCAACAACGAACTGAGTTGCCCTTCACGCTGTTAAAGCCTCCAAAACCTCTACCGAAGAAGGTAATGGAATTTTTTCACAATAGGCAGCTAAAACTTCTCCACTGTCAAGCCGAACTACCACTACAATCCATGCTTCACCTATAGCTTCACCTCCACATAGCAAAGATACAATACAAAAATAGATGCCTAACATACCCTTCCCCATTTAAAACACCTTGCCCACAAGGTGAGGAAACCTGGACTGCAGACAGTGCAAAGACTCTCAAGTGGCCTCTTCAGGAGGGTATCCTAGCCACTGCACCAAAACTTCAGTGATAACTCGTGTCCTTAAAGTCATGGTCCTAGTCCTCAGCACAGTAATGGGCTCAGTAGTAACCTGCCCTTCATCATCAATAGGTGGCAGAGTTGGCAAGGGTGTGACATGTTGGCCTAGCTTCAACTTCAAGCAAGAATTGTGGAAAATAAGATGGATTTTGGACTCAAGAGGTAAACCCAGACTATAAGACACTGACCCAACCTTTTGCAGCACCTTAAAAGGCCCAAAATACCTTGGAGACAACTTCCACTTCCCTTTATAAGCCAAAGTTTTCTGTCTATAGGGCTGCAGTCTCAAGTAAACCCAATCCCCCACCACAAATGATCTATCTTGCCTATGTTTATCAACTTGAGACTTCATCCTCTCCTGTGCAACATGGAGATGACCCTTGAGAATTGACAAAACTTCCTCCCTTTGGCTCAAAATAGAATCCAAGGCATCTACCCTGGTTGTGCCAGGCATATAGCTCTGCAACTTTGGAGGAGGGAAACCATGCAAAGCTTCAAATGGTGACAACTTGAAGCTAGTATGGTAGTTAGAATTGATCCAAAACTCTGCAAGTGGCAACCATTCAGCCCATTTAGTTGGTCTGTCACTAGTAAAAGCTCTAAGGTACTGCTTTAAGCTTCTGTTAACCACCTCAATATGGCCATCTAACTGAGGACGATAAGCTGTAGACATGGCCAACACTGTACCCTACAATTTGAACAATTCAAACCAAAATAATGAAGTGAAAGTTGCATCTCTGTCAATCACAATAGAGGCAGACATGCCATGGAGTTTGAATATGCACTAGAGGTATAAGGCAGCAACCTTAGCAGCAGTGTGAGGGTGAGAAAAAGGCACAAAATGGGCATACTTGGTCAACATGTCCACCATAACTAAGATCACTTCAAACCCTTGAGATTTAGGAAGTCTCTCAACAAAATCTAAGTTCACATCAACCCAAGGAGTAGTAGGAATGACCAATGGTTGCAACAAACCAGCTGGGACAGATGTCTCAGACTTGATTCTCTGACAGACATCACACTCTTTAATGAATTTCTTCAAGTTAGCCTTCATGCCATGCGAATAGAACTCCTTCTTAGCTCTTTGAAAGCACTTTAAAAAACCTGAATGGCCAACAACAGGACAACTATGAACCAACTGCAAAACTTGTGATTTTAAGGGCACAACGGTCCCAAGAAGAATCTGCCTTTGTAGAAAATCAAATCATTCTAGAAGGTAAAACCTTTGGGAGGAGCACCAGATTGAATTGAAGAAATAAGCTGCTAGACAGAAGGATCTTGAGAGTAGCTATCCTTGAGAACAACCAACCATGTGGGATCAGGGACTGAGAGAAGGAACAAACAACTTGTTTACTGCTGTAAGGGCAACATTGAGTCCACAAGAGCAAGGTCAGATGTAACACCCGCCTCACTTAAATTGAATTCGATTACTTCTAGAGTGGAATTGATGAATTATTTAATTTATTTTGAAGGTGATATTATTTTATATTATGGTCACTACAAAGAAAATAAATAAAAGAAGATGTAACGTGAGAGTTATTTTTGTGGATTATTTATATTCAACTTTTAGTCTCCTTATCAGTTAAGGAAAAGGATAAGAGATTTCCTATTTGGATTAGGAGTTTAAGTGTTATTGGAATTCTTTAGGGTTTTGGCCTATATAAACAACCTTAATTTGAGTTTAATTGGGAATTAAAGTCTTGGAAGCTTATTTAAGTTTTAGTGGGTCTTAAACTCTAGCCCAAGTAGGAGTGTTATTTAAGAGTACTATTTGGAGTCGGATTGATATTCCTAGATTGAAGTGGAGTGTTATTTTAGAGGTATGAATACTTTTATATCAGTCACGTGAAAGGTAAAGAGAGGCTGCAAGATTTAAAAAAAAAAAGACGAAATCAATGTTTAGCGTATAAAAGAGTAAGAGTGGAGAATTAGGGTTTCTAAAAAATTGAAGGGATAGAAGACTGTGGAACTGCTAGGGGCAGCCAACAAATTTGTTATACTGAGGTAAACATCAATATATGCACGCCTTAGTGATAACATATTTGATTAAGGAACCTTCGTCTCTAGGCTACTTGAAAATATTGGAATTATACTAACAGTTGCAAAAGAATAGAGGTTATCATGGAAGTGTTATTTTAGACACGCATTATTCTATTTGATTTTGAAACAGATCCTCATATATGTACGTGGAGTTGCATCACATCCTACATAGGTTAAGCACTAGTAGATGTTTTGTTGCTGGGATTTATGCAGATTGGTAGTGGTGCTAGCTTCATAACTTTTGTAATCTGTACAAATGTTTCAAGTTTCTAAATTATTATCAATGCATGATAAAGGTTACTAAGTCCTTCAGGTAGAAATCACTTTGTAAACTTATAGTATCCTTTATATGGCTTACGGGTAGGAATCTTATTGGATGCCATAAATATATGTAATTTGGGATAATATGATCTATAAGCATAAAATTATTTGGAAGCCAACTTGTTTTGGGAGAATTAAATAATATAGAGATCTACATATTCGGCTCATTAGAATTGTTAACTAGGTATTTATTTTTGGAGTTCTTGATAAAGCGATTGAGTACTAAGTTAGCTGTAGTTTTAGAATAAGTTGTGAGATACGAATTTTAAGAGTGAAATTTGTATTTTCATTGCTGTCTTAGTGTATCCATTCTTATTGAGTTGTCTTATCCTTATTTAGGTTTTAGTTGACATTGATTCAGACAGTTGAAGTGAAGCTTGGTTTAGCAACTAGAGGTAAGTGGACTTCAGAACATGACGTCTTTCAAGACGTGTATATTTATATATATTTTTGGTAAAAATATATTTACATATATACATAATTGCAAAAGTGAAGTTTCAAAAACTTATATCATTATCAATGTTTTGTACACATACTTGAATTTCATTATTTCTTAAGTGTTACTTTGAAACTGTATATGTTAAGAATGACTCAAAACTATATTTTTGAGAAAGTATTTGTTATATGATATATGATTGGTATTGACAATATTGTAATAAAGTAAAAATGTTTTCAAACAATCAGCTAGACAGTCTGCAACCTTTGCCAACACAGGTTAAGTGTTGGTCTTCGGCCGATGTAATGTTATTGTGGTGTGGTGTAGTGTTATCGTTTGCTCTTCAGAGCCAGTGTTATCGTTTGCTCTTTAGAGGTAGTATTGCCTCTTTGAGGTTAGTGTTATTGTTCCTTATGGGAATCACCCATCGAGTGTTTAGCAGCTTATGTCTTTGTCTGGCTAATATCTAATGTTTTCCATATCGAACTACTATTTTATTATTATTGATCCTTATAAGTGGAAAAATTGTTTATTGTCATATATATTGTTTCTACCTATTTAGTGTATTTTGGCTAACTAAAGTGGTTATTATTTTATTTAATGATTACAACATTATAGTTAAATGTTTTATTCTTGACAATTTTATAGAAAATATTATATTATTGTTAAAACTATTTGTAAATGTTTTGTAAAGACTATATTTTGTCAATGATACTAATGTTTTATTTTGAAAGACATTCTCATGTTATGTAGTCTCTTATTGGGCTCCTAGCTCACCCCCCCTTTCTCCATCCTTTCAGATTAGAGCATTGGAATATCTTTTGATGGTAGATCATTGGAGACATAGATTGAAGACTTCTTTTGGAGCTATGTTAGTTGATGAATTGTTTTAGTATATTTTCTTAGGATAGTGAGTTTGGCATTTGTGGAACTCTTTGAGATTGTATTTGGAGACTTTATTGTTAAATTATTTTATTTTTAAGGATTTCATAGGAAAGATTTTGATTTTTTTTAGGTATATTTGTGGGTATTTAATTACTCTCTATTCCATTATATTAGTGCTGATTATTATTAAGACAGGTTATGCATCTAAATTCTTGGTATAGGTTTGGGGTGTTACATCAGATTTCCTAGAAAGTGTATTTGCCACCCTATTCTCAACACCCTTTTTCTATTCAACCACAAAGGCATATCCCAAGAGCTTAGCCAACCATTTTTGCTGAGCTGGTGTGGCAATCCTCTGCTTTAATAGAAATTTCAAGTTCTGATGGTCAGTCTTCACAATGAAGAGCCTGCCCACTAAATATGGTCTCCACCTTTTGACAGTAGTTGCTAAAGCTAGGAGTTCAGTCTCATAGGTAGATAAATGCTGGTACTTACCCTTCAAAGCTTGGCTGTGGAAGGCTATGGGTCTATTATCTTGCATCAAGACAGCCCTAAGACCAACACCAGAAGCATCACACTCAATGGTGAAAGGCTTGGAGAAGTTGGGAAGAGCCAAGACAGGTGGTTGGCTCACTGCAGCTTTAAGAGCATTGAAAGCCTCCAAAGTTGTATCAGACCACAGGAAGCCATCCTTTTTTAAAAGATCAGTTAAGGGTTTAGCAATGGTGCCATACCCTTTGATGAACTTCCTGTAATAACCTGTAAGACCTAAGAAACCCCTTAAGGCCTTGACAGTGGTTGGAATTGGCCATTGCTGCATTGCAGCAGTCTTCCAAGGGTCTGCCTTAACCCCCTCACTAGAGATAATATGGCCTAAATACTCCACCTCGGAACTCCCAAAAATACACTTAGACCTCTTTGCATACAATTGATGAGTCAACAATACATTCAAAACATTCTTTAAATGAGCCAATTGATCTTCCAAACTCTGACTATAAACTAAAATGTCATCAAAGAAAACCAAAACAAACCTTCTCAAATAAGGCTTGAAAATGTCATTCATGAGTGCTTGAAAAGTAGATGGGGCATTGGTCAAACCAAAAGGCATGACAAGGAACTCATAATGTCTCTCATGAGTCCTAAAGACTATTTTAGGAATATCTTCTGGCTTTATACTGATTTGATGGTATCCTGACCTTAAATCCAACTTGGAAAAGATAGAAGCCCTTGCAAGTTCATCCAACAGCTCATCCATAATAGGAATAGGAAACTTATCCTTTATGGTTGCCTTATTTAGAGCCTTATAATCAATTTACATCCTCCAACTCCCATCGGCCTTTCTAACAAGCAATACAGGTGAGGAAAATGGACTTTGGCTAGGTTGAATGGAACCAAGTTCAAGCAACTCATGTACAATCTTTTCAATTTCTGACTTCTGAAAGTAAAGGTACCTATAAGGTCTCTCACAAACTAGTGGAGTACCATCTTGGAGTATGATTTGATGCTCATGTCCACGAAATAGTGGTAGGCCTGAGGGCATGTCAAACACCTTGGAAAACTGGTCCAAAAGGTCAGAAATAGCAATAGGTAGTAATGGTTCATCTGCTGAGGTAGGGGTGACTGCTGAAATCTGGAGAACCAGCCCTTTCCTTGTAGCAGAATCATTAAAGAACATGTTAGCCTCTGAAAACATAGAACCTTTAGGGTGTAATCCCTTTAATAACACCCTATTACCCAGGTAAAGAAACTTCATGGTCAATAATTTGAAGTCCCAGCTGATTTCCGCAAGAGTACTTAACCAGTGAGTACCCAAAACCACTGTACAGCCCCCTAAATACAATACATTCAAATCCATAACAAACTTGGACCCTTGGATTGTAAGAGTGACTTCATGACATACTCCCAAAGTCCTAATAACACTACCATCAGCCACTTTTACTTCCAAAATTTGAGATGTATCCAAGTGTAAATTCAGCATATTCAATTCTGCCACATCCAAAAAATTATGTGTACTGCCTGAATCAATAAGAGCAACTACTTCATAGTTTTTAATCCTACCTCTGACTCTCATGGTATTAGTTGAAGGGTTGCCTATTAATGCATATAAAGTGATTTTAGCAGGAGTACCTACATTCTCACTCCCTTGAACTTGATCTTGGATTCCCAAAATCACCCCATCATCATCCAACTCCACCAATTGCAGTCCAGACTTATGCTCAACCTCCTCACATAACCTTTCTAACATAAATACCTTTGCTCCCTTACACTTGTGGCCCAACTGCCACTTTTCATCACAATTATAACACAGACCTTGTTTCCTTATTTCCTTCATTTGTGCATTAGATAACCTTTGCACAGGAAGTTTAACCCTTGAATTAGTCTTGCCTTCTAGCGTAGGTAATCCCAGAATTGAAGGCTTCCCATTATCTACAACATTCTTGAGACTTTTCTTGCTACTTAGTAAATATTCTTCCTGAATTTTGGCTAAACCAAAGGCTTCATTTAGAGATTTTGGCACTAGCGTCCTAACTGGTAATCTTATTTCATCCCTTAAGCCACTCAGAAAATAGCTCAATTTATAAGACTCAGATAAACCAACAATCCTATTAGACAAAATTTCGAAATTACCTTTGTAAGCAACCACAGTAGAAGTCTGTTTGAACCTAGTGAGTGCCTCCATTGGATCATCATAAGCTGTGACCCCAAAACAAGTCTGAAGGGCCTTCACAAACACCTCTCAACTTGCAAAACCTCCAATCTGCTTAGCATCCTGGAACCAAATCAGGGTTTCACCATCTAAATGTTAAGAAGCCATAATGACCTTCTAATGGTCTGGAGTATTGTGGTATGAAAAGAATTGATTTGTCCTGTAAATCCAACAAGTTGGGTCTTCTCCCTAGAATCTAGGAAAATCCAATTTCAGGTTCTTGATTGGATTCATGATGGGAGATTCATGAACTCCATGATTGCTACTTTGAAGCAAAGCTTGTGACCCCTGAATTGGAGATTGTCTTTTATCTTTAGCTTCAACTAGTTTTTGCATGAACCCAATAAGAGTCTACAATTGCTTCTGAATTTCTTGTAAGGTCTGTTCATGGCTATCTGCAATCTTGGACAGTGCAGCTATCTTTTCGAAATTTTGTGTATTCGAACGTGTTTTAGTCATGGTGGTGGACTGGATCAAACTGTTCTGATACCACTGATAAAGACTTTGTTGGAATTAGGATTTAAGGTAGGTCACTTCAAGGGGACCTGGGCCCTCCATAGCTAAGAAAGTAATGGGGAAGGTAAAACAAACAGAGAGAGAGATATGTAAAGGAAGTATAACAATCAAAATCTTCTTATTATCCAACAGATACAATCCTTGCCTCTTATATACACCTCACACATCCTAGCTAACTACCCGGATCATTAGCTGGACTAACCACCTCTAACTACCACTAACTGCCTTCTAGCAATACTACCCTACAGCACACACCATAGTACAATGGTACACCCTACAACTCATGCTACAGTACAAGCCTTCACCTCCACACAATGCAATAGCATAGATACAATGCAAAAATAGATGCCTAACAGGCTGCAATTTGCATTCTCTAGGATTTTCCTCTTCTTTAGATTTCCTTTGTTGGTAAAGCCTCAGTGCAAGCTCTCCAAAGAAAAATTCTGACTTATGTCTTATGTTTTTTTTTTAGATGACTTATGTCTTATACTCTTATGTGATTACTAATTAGTGAATAAAAAATCTTTTATCCCACATGTTGTATTTTATGCTCTATTAATCATAACTTGTCACATGTTTTTTTGCCTTACACTTACAAATGCAGTTTAAAAATTGAAAGAATCATCATGGAACTTACATTATAGGTTGAAATCCTACGGTATATATCTCTTCTTTTTTCTTGTTGAAAAAAATCATATTAGTAACATACTATAGTTAGTAAAGGCATAAACCATAAATCGGAAGTACAACACTTCAAAGTTTATACCAAAGTTTATTTTATTATAAGAAAATGGTGTCTGTTTTACTCTTTACTAAAACATTTTGAAATTCTCATCAACAGATAACGTGGTGGATTGTATTAGAGATTTATGGACAAAGTTTAGCTACAAAATTGGTTGTAGCCTTAGGCTACAAACTTAGTTAATATCTTTTTATTGGAAGTGAATTTTGACAAATCCACCGTTGGATTACATCTTCTTCTTATATCTTCCATACTTGCAAAATTTCAAGAAAATTAAAGATCAATAGCTATGTCATCAATAAATTTTTTAAATTGCAAGTTTTTATAATTTAAAATTATGCACAAAATATAAGTTTATAGATCATATAGTAAATGATATCTGATTGACACAAAATTTAACATGTGTATTAAGGGTATAAAGAACATGCAATTCAACGGTTAGATTTTCAAAATATGTTGTAGGATTTATTTTATTAAGTGAGTTTGTAGCCTTAAGCTACAACTAATTTTGTAGCTAAACTTTGTTCGAGATTTATTGGGTTTATACTTAGCCCAATGACCACAAAATTTATTTATTTTTTCTTTCAAAATTATGGCGTTGATTTATCATAATTGCTCTTTATTATCAAATCAAAACATCAATTGATTTTTGACACAAACGGTATGTAAACCTTATCCCACGCAAAAGACTTTACCGAAGATTTTCATTCATTGGAAGATTAGGAACTTTCTAAAAGAAACATTAATACGGACCGAAGATTTTTTTCATTCGACGATCACTGATAGTCAGTCTGATACTTCGAAAAAGGCAACATTAATCTGGACCGTTGGTGCGTTGATCCACTACATCGAACAAAACCTTAGTCCTTGGTTGTCGACTTGTCCGTTCAACACTTTGGCAAAGAACATTGTACAGAATTCCCCAAACTACCCACAATATTAAATACTAAAAAGACTAAAATACCCCTACTTCGGACACTTGTCAATCATCTATTGGTCTACCACTAAACCCTAAATCTAGATTCTTAGAGGAGATATAAACTCCCAAAACCCTAACCCTTTTGTTCTATCACACACACCTACAAAAGCGAGAGAGCAAGAGACAGAGAGACCCACTAGGGTTTTAGGCAAGATATCAAAAGCAAGAGCTTGAGAGAGAGAGAGAGAGCTAGGGTTTTGGTAATAAGCTAGAGAGAGAAAGAGAGAAAGAGAGAGAGCGACAATGGTGGCCGACAAAGGGAAGAAGCTAAAGACAACAGAGAAAGGCGAAGAGGAAAACAACTCCGAGACCATCGACGAGAAGCTCGTCCTCTCCATCGAAAAGCTCCAGGAGATCCAAGACGAGCTCGAAAAGGTTTTTTACTCAATTGGGTTTTCACTCTTTTTTGTGTGTGTTTCTGTGTTTTTTGCATTTCTAAATTTTTCTCGGAAACCAAACAGGATTGTGTAATTGAGTACTGACTATCTGGGTTTTTTTTTTTTTGCCCTGGTAATTTTTTAATTAATTGCAGTGGATTCCTAATCCTAATGGCTAATTTGGTTCTAGTAAGTGCATGAGTGAAGTGCACGAACTTAAAGATTTGATTTTTGTTTTTCTGGGTGAAGGTAATTAAGCTAATTCAGGAATTAATTTGCTAGCTGGATTCCTAGCAAAATGAATAGTGTTGGTTTTTATGTGTTTTGTATGTTGTCGGTTTCTACACTAACAATTTGCACGTTGGAATATCTGGGTGTGTTGAGTTTTTCGTGGATGGTGAATGCTTAAATTTTGCTTGGATTCACGCAATTCACTCCAATCCAAATCGATTTCTATCACCAAGAGCCTTGTAGCTCAACTGGCACTTTCTGGTGTTTCCAAGGGAGACATCCAGCGTTCAAATCCCCCCTTCCCAACTATTGAAAACAAATCAATTTCGTTCACTTTGCACGAGATGGAAATTGAATATGGATAGGACCAAGTGGCAGCCCATGGATATGCTCTATATTGTATATGATTTGTTTTTTTGTTTTTGTTTTTTTTTTTTAATTTCAGTTGGTTCTTGTTTGAGTTGTTTTTGATTCTTTGTTCATCACTTGAATCTAAAATGTTCTAACATGGGTTATAAAATGTTCTAGATCAATGAGGAGGCCAGTGATAAGGTCCTAGAAGTGGAGCAGAAGTATAATGAAATACGCGGGCCTGTTTATGATAAGCGGAATGAGATTATTAAATCCATTCCGGACTTCTGGTTAACTGCTGTTAGTAATCTGTCTTTGTCTCTCTATTTTAAGGAAAAACGCAATATGTTTGCTGTTATATATTTTATTTAATTTTTTTGCTTCCAACTTCGTGCAGTTTTTGAGTCATCCTGCTCTAAGTGAACTATTGACAGAAGATGATCAAAAGGTTTGGGCATTTTACCTACATTAATAATAATTTTCAATCTTAATCAATGAGCAATGCCACAAGGATTCTTCTTAAGTATCTTATTATTTAGCTGGTTTTTCTCAATGTGCCTACATTGTGATTTTGCTTTTTTTTTTGCCTATGTTGTTGATAGATATTCAAGCATCTAAGCTCCTTGGAAGTGGAGGATTTCAAAGATGTCAAATCGGGTTACTCTATCACATTTGTGAGTTTAATTCTTTTCTAAATGCTTAGTCTCATAGACAAATATGGAAAATTAGTTCCTTTAACTATTCATTTTGATGTAGTTGTCAATTTTATGCAATGTTTCAACTAATGAAAGCAATGAATTGTAATGGATTTGTTTCTGTGATTTGCAGCACTTTAACCCAAACCCTTATTTTGAAGATACAAAGCTTACAAAGACTTTCACTTATGCTGATGATGAAGGAGCAACAAAAATTACAGCCACATCAATAAAGTGGAAAGAGGGCATGGTAAGGCCTACTTATATTACTGCTAGCCATATTATACTTGTCTGTTTTGTTGTGGTTTGGTGATTAATTGCATTAATGGTATGTGAAGGGCATACAAAACGGAGTTAACCATGAGAAGAAAGGGAACAAGCGGCCTGCCACTGAAGATAGGTTGGTTTTCCACAGCCTGTGAACTGGATTTCAGCCAATCCATTGGCATAATAATCCATTTTGTGCTACAACAAAAAAAATGAAACTGTAACAATAATGCAAACAAGGATGTAATAGCAATTTAACTTTAGTCACTTCTGAAATTCTAGTCGTTTGGGGGTCATGATGTGCTATGATTAACCTGATTATTGAAACTTGTTCTGTTTGTTGCGGTTGGCTCCTGGTCAATCTTTTTGGTTGGTATCCCTCATGTAGGGCGTGTTTTTTTTTTTTTTTTTGATGGGAATGTAAGGTGTATTTGATTTTTGCAGTAACATGCTCCACAATATTGCATTGGTAATTTGCTATTGCAAGGTGGAAAAGGCATGCGGCATGCCCTCCCTTATAGTTGCTTACATGATCTGATTCCTTTATGCTTTGTGTCAGTACTCTGATTTTTGATGATTGTTACCGTCAAGTTAAAAAAAAATGTCAAATATTTCCTCATTGTTATTGTTCTTTTACCTTGTTTGAGTTCTAGATTGAGAGGAGAAGAATACTATGGTTGCCAGAGTCATGTATTCGGTGTTACTAACGCTTATTCCTTCTATCTCCAACTTTCAATCTATGGATAAGATTAATACCTTGACATTCTTTAGATCAATTGAACATCTTCACTTTCACTATTACTTCATGCTTATGCCTTATTCTAAGTCCATGCTTTGCCATGTTGGATGCAGCTTCTTTAGCTGGTTTTCAGAGACTCCAGAGAAAGATGACTTAGATGACATTCATGATGAGGTAAGTTCTATTTTAGTCTACAAAAGTTCTAGCAGGAGGTTTTTTTTCCAATGCTGGGAGGTACTGGAGATGTCTATTATTATTATTATTACTACTATTACTACTACTACTACTCTCATTGCACTGCTGTACTAAGCTTTCACTTCCAAAAAATTTCAGATTGCAGAGATCATCAAGGAGGATTTATGGCCGAATCCACTCACCTACTTCAATAATGTAACTTCTTTTTCCCTGGTTTTTTTTTTTCCCTTTAATCCCATATCTCATGAATGGGTTTTTTATTAAGTACTTGGTCTTTTTACTTGCATAATATTCTATTCTAATAATAATTGATGACCTCTCTGACATAGGAAGCTGATGAAGAAGACTTCGATGAGGAAGAGCCCGGTGAAGAGGTAAATGAAGATATGGATCTTGATGTGAATAATTTGAGGGCATAATTTCTGTAATTCTGGTGCTGTTGTCTATTGCAGGGTTTCACGTTCATTAATATTTGTTTAAGAGCTATTGTTTTGTCTTTTATGTGCTTTGTCAATCCTAGTTTGTTATTGCTTGCAGATTCAAATGATACCTTTTCAGGTAATATATCATCTAGTTCAGAGAAGACGTGGGTGCTTATCATTTAGGAAACATGCTTAATGAAAAGAAGATTAGGAGTCTGATAGGATATTAAGACCTATCCAAAAAAACAAGTCTGATAATATATTAAAGCTGACATTTGAGTTTCATGTAGTATGTTAGGTGCCCCCACCTGGGGTGCCTCAGCGCCAGCAGTAAGGGAGAGTGTCTGGACAGACTATAATTCTAGAAGTCTCTAGTTTGACTCCTAGCTGAGGCCTTTCGCGATTTACGGCGGTGGGGGGTGTAGGCATCCAGGTTTTGCCACTTAGGGGCGGTCTCACTGGCCCATACCTTGAGGGGGTTCCTCGTCAAAAAAAATGTAGTTATTTAAGTGATCTAGAACAGTTTTAGCAGTGAATTCAAGGTTTATGAACTTCCTAAATACTTCTAGGCTTTTCTTTATTAGCCTTAAATGAATAAATATATCAAGATGGCAAGAGGAGGTGTGGATGTAGATGAATTGACTAAAACTACTCTAGTAATTTTATAAAATCCACTATCATTTGAACCGGATTTATGGGGTTCTGGTTTAGCCTCATATATTTCCTTGAAAAAGAGGGTCTGTGATCTAGGTTCCATTGTATGTTTGTGGGATCTTGGCTTCTCTCTCTCTCTCTCTCTCTTGAAGGGGTATATGGCTGAGGAAATCAAGGTGAGTTGACTATATTTAATGAACAGTATCTTGAATGAACAGTTTATGTGCAAACAAGATTTTCATAATGGCTTACCCAAACAAAAAAATTGGATAATATGAATTTATCATAATGTAGTGATTTGTTATTCTTCTATGATAGAGATTGGAGTAGGTAAAAAAGATTCTTTTGTCAATCTGAGAGATTTCTTATCATGCAAACTTTCAAGCTTAAACATTTTTATAGTGCCTTTTCAAATCACACTAGCTTTATTAAAGGAATGACGGTTCCTACCACTTTTTGTAGGAACGCTTAGGAGGGGATGGAAGGGCATTTCCCTCATAGCCATTCCATTCATGCCCACCAAACTCCCAAATAATGTAATAGTTGGAATATCCCTTAAAGATCCTTTTTATCCAATTCCTTTCCACTTTTGGCATTCCTTTCCCTTGTTTCAAATGGGATGGAAGTGTTGTCACCCAACCCTAAGGGGTTGGCCCAGTAGTTCCCAAGGCTTCGTGACCATGAGATCTTGGATTCAAAATTCCTAGCCAACATCTTTGGGCCACCACCGAGGGATTTCTTGCTTTAATTACTTGGTATGTGGCCCAAAGCTCTACACACTAGGGGGGATTAGTCAGGTGCTTGAAAAACTCTGGACACCCATGTTAGCAAAAATAGGTGTCATCTCCTAATCAATTTTGTTAGGTAGGACAACAAGCAGAAGTATGCTTAGGTTTCTAGCACACAATACACTTTTTTATGACAATGGTGATACAAAATTAAAGTACTTGCTGGTCGTGGATGATAAAAGGTCAACTTTAGAACTATATTGAATAGCTGTGGAGGAAAGTTTTGGGCTCACCGGTGGGAATACAGTAAAGTTATCATTAAGAGGCATTTAGATAGATGTTCAATTCAGCCTCTCTGCATCAGTTAGGTAATGAGCAATGTCTTTATGAATTGTTAGACTGAGAGTAAGCTTTAAGTCAAAGAATACTTGCCTCATTGATGGCTTGCAACTATTTTTGGAGCATAGTTATTATTCTTCGTAGACAAAAAACCAAGGTGAATCTGTTTCACTGGCTCCCTTGATGGAAATGGACGAATAGATGGTGATCAAATCGAAGCAATTGCTGCACATGCAGTATAGTTAGTCTTTTCCATGAATTTAAGATGAAGATTTGTCATTAAGAGTTGCATCTTGAGTGGTTTTGTTTGTTTCAGTCATTGAAAGAAGGCATTTTACTTATCAAAGACAGTTTTCACCATGACTTCCTCCAATTTGGTTCTTTAGTTCATCAAATTTATTTGTTGAAATAAAATATTTTTTGATTGATAAGTTATACATGCACCTAGTGGGTTTTGAACCCACGACCTAACCCTCCAATCAATTACTATTGGATAAGGAAGTACTAGTTAAGCTACACTCATTGGCAGTTGGTATAGAGAATTAATTGTAGTAGATTTGAGGCTCGTGTTATGAGGAGGTCAAATAACACTCTGGGTTTTAGTTAGTTAATGAAAAATTTAGGTTTCAAAGATATGTCAAAGCTGGAATAAGTATTTGCAACATGCTTGGATGATGTAGGTTGAAAGAGTTTACCTGGGGTTGACACTAGAATATTTATTTCCATGCCTGAAACCATATTCTATCTTTTTATTATTTTTTAAAAGAAAAAGGAAGGCTATTTTTTGGATGTTAATAGATAATATAAGATTATATCTGGAGTAGTATCTACTGAGATAAATTTCTGTTTGAAATGGATAGAGAGGGACTATGTAATCCCTCTTGCTATATATTGTTCTCAATTATGTAATGTGTTTCTCTATAAAGGTTTATTATATTGTACCTACTCAATTCATCATGTGAGGATGTTTGTTTAAAACTTTGCAATGAAATGTCTGATAAGTCCTCTAATTCCAAAATTGATTTTACTTCACAATGCAGATGTATAGTTCTGAATATTTGCACGAACTCTTAATTTACCAGCAAGGAATTCTGTTGATTATAATAGTAATTATCCCATCAGTAATTTTGACTGTTGAAATTGTAAAAATAAGAATTGACCGTTGAAATATTTAACAATACATACAATCACACAGTGCTTGCCTTTATCTATTTTCCATCACATTTCTATCTTCCAGACCTGTTTAGAAGCTATATTTTAGTATTTGATGTTGAATGCTTTTTGGACTTTCTGTATTGCCTATAACCATCTTGTTAATGTGAATATTAGACTGTTATATTTCAAGGTTGAATCAATGCCAATGAACTACTGTCTTTCCTATGGCAGGGAAAGGAAGGTGATGACTCTGAAGATGATGAGGATGACCAAGAAGATGATGAGGATGATGATGACGATGGTGGTGAGGACGATGGCAAGTGATCTCGCTTCATTAGTGCATTCACTTGTGGCTTTCACTGCTTTGGTAACAGCTTTGTGTAAAGTGGTCTCTAGTAGTTGCTGAAGTATACTGTGATGGTGAGGATGACACTATCTTCACTCCTTTATGATAGCTCTCTATCGTGTAGGCAACCGACTGCCACCGCGGCCAGTCCGTAATTTTCTGACTTTGTTCTTTTTGTACTTTTTAAGGCCATATTATGCTATTTTATGGGGTTATTTTTGTGGGTTCCCTCCCTAATATCCAGTCTCTTAAGACAAAAGATGGTATATGAGCTTTATATGTTACATTTTATCATAACTTATGTGGGGAGTAAATCATAGTACTTGGTGTAAAGCTGTTCGAGTATCCTATATATGCCAGATTATCCACAAATTGTGCTATTTTTTAGCATGTTATAGATCATTATTGCGATCTTTTTTTTGTTATAATTTTAGCTCAGACCCGGTGCAACAAGGGTGTAATAGGTCTGCATATCGGCTAGCCAACCTGATTAACTGATTATTAATATCAATTGTAATGAAATAATTGTCATGGTGAGAAAATGAGTAATTCTATTTTCACAACATTATCACCACAAATTCTAGGTGCCAAATTGTTATTGGTTTTTTTTTTTTTTTTGGCTCTATTCACTATCATCACTTTTTTAACAATCAATAAAAACTTTGAATTTGTTATGAAAATGTTTTGGATCTAGCATTTCTTGTATGAGAAAAATATTACATGTTTACCATTTTATCACAACTTCTGTTTTTAATTGTTTTTATTTTCAAAATTCCAAAAATTTTAAAAATATTACTTCAAAAAAATCAGTGGATTTTGAAATTTCAATAGACCAAATTAAAGTGGGGCCGTTGTCTCCTTATAAATCAGGGGAAAAGAAAATATTATTTTTCTTTTAAATGGATTCATTTTAAGGTTTGGATTAAAAGTTACAAATCCAGAAATTGTATTGGATGTCATGCAAGCCATTTAAAATTTAAAATTATACTATTTGATGATATAAGGATACGAAAAATAAAAATATTCCCTACTCGAGATACTCCAAAGGAAACTGAAACGAAAGACAAACAGAAGTTTTGGCATCTGCTGGTAAATCCAGGTTCCCAAGGAACAACGCTGCACAACAGCACAAGTATCGCAAATTAAGTTGTCGTGTTGACGTGTTGTGTTACTCGTGTATCAATTATTCTGCTGGTAAATCCAGGTTCATAAGAAACAACGCTGCACTAGTTTCACAATTGTCATGTTGACATGTTGTGTTACTCGTGTATCAATTATTCTCTTGGCTCCCTCTCAAAATAAAAATAAAAATAAATAAAATAAAAAAAAATCTTGGCTCAATTAGCTAGGCTAGATGCTGCTCAATTAGCTTTAGCATTGGGGTGTAAAAACCTCCTGTTGCTATTTTACCAACCAACATCTCAAATTTCTCTTTTATTCAGGAACGTATTGCTATATAATTTTAGGAACAATGAATAGTGAGTTCTCAAATATACACCTTACTATTCATGGGTTGTATACATCAAAAAAATATTATTGGAGAGAAAGAGACATAGAGGAAGAGAGATGGAAGAGAAGAGAAACAAATTTTTATATATTATTTAATTGTGTAGTTTATATTATTTTATGGAATTATATGTAAAAATAAAAATTGAGATATTGGGTGTATTATTAAATATGTTGGTAAAATAGATAAAGTAGTATTTGAGAATGTAAAATATGTTATATATATATATATATATATTTATTTATTTATTATTTTTACAACGGTATGAGATAACAAGTTGTTATTGATGATGGATCATTAATAACTTGTCAATAGTGGTGGCAATTCGTCTTCGTGTGTCGGATTTATGTCGTGTCGACTTATGAGTATTCGACTATATAGGTCAATATTAAACTGATACGTTTATTAAATAGATCAAAATTCCTTAATCCTAATATGACCCGTTTATATAAAACGGGTCAGTTCTGTTGACCCATCTATCAAATTTTGTCAAAGAGAAAAGGAAAAAAAAAAGTTTTAACCTAATTGATTTGAACTATGAAAAACTAAACAAATAAAATTTGTTAATATTAATTGCATCACAAATAATCATTCAAAACTAAAACATATTTCAATGTTATAAATAATCAATCACAATATGTTTATATACCACAACAACTAATAAGTTTATATACCTAAAGTTTTGAACGGTATATTGATAAAATAACAGTTAAATGGGTAAACGAGTTTTGTGAGTTGGACACAAACAAGACATATTTGTTAAACGGGCCAGTTGTGTCAACTTATATATGACACACTTGTTAAGCCTAACCCATATCCTGCTAACTTTGGCTAGTGTCATGTTTTCGGGTCATATCAAATTTTGCTGCTCCTACTTGTCAACTCCATAATTGTAAAATTTATTGCGAGAAATGTCGTGCCAATAGCGTTACTCTTAGTCAATATGTTTGGTGACAAACGGACATTCGGTGGAGGCAAAATGATTTGACCGCTAGTGTGCTAGGAAAATTATCAACCTTATAAAAGTGATGGTGGTGCAAGAGTTGCAAAACATAGTTATCAAGTAAAACAGAATTTGCAGAAATGGTTAGCTCAGTCATTCCCACTGTTGATCTATCTCCTTTCTTTAGAGATGGGGATCATCAGGGTGACAAGAACAAGGCCATGGAGGTAATAGGTCAAGCCTGTTCTGAGTATGGCTTCTTCCAGATTGTGAACCATGGTGTGCCCCATGATCTAATGAGCCGAGCCCTTCACCTCTCCAAGACATTCTTTGAGTACCCTGATGAAGAAAAGCTCAAGTCTAGTCCTGGGTCTGAAGCACCACTTCCTGCAGGTTACAGTAGGCGGCATAAACACTCGCAGGACAAGAATGAGGACTTGCTACTGTTTCCACCCCAGTCCAACTTCAATGTGTATCCCAAAAACCCACCTGAATTCAGGTATGTCTAAGACTATTTGCATCACCGACAAACTAAATCACACACCAAGAACAAAATTTTTGATAATATTGATCACTGAATGTTATCACTTATCAGAATACAAGATTTTGGATTAGGTTTTATCCTTAACAGTGAAATTTTCTCATTTATTTATTCTTAATAATGCTTATCATTAATTAGAAAAAGGAACTACAGAGAAAGGAAACTAGTGCCATCTAATCTAGGCTACCTAGGAAAAGATTAGGGATGGAGAAGATGAGAATAATATTTCCCTCAATATTACACAAAAAGCTGATTTAGCAATGTTATAGGCGAGCTTGTCTTTTTTTTTTGGTCAACCATGGAAATTGCATTAAACTAAGAATTAATCGGTCTGTTACATAGCAAGTTAGCTCTATTTCCACCACAGGCGGTGGATTCAAAAATACAACAAAAGAGGATAAACTACTTGCACCTAATTTGGCCAACGCATCAGCACATTGACTGGCCTCCCGATAGACATGAGTTATCTGTTTGTTGGATATCTCTCTCACCAGGTTCCTAGGTTGTTGGTTGCACTCATTCCCAATCTCCTGCTTATGCTTCTCTTCCTTCTTCTAGTGACATTGGGAGAGAACAGAATCTTAGACTTATTGTTGTGAAATTTTAAAATACTCGCAAGTGTACAAACCGTACCGAAGTATAGTTTGACAAGAACGAGGTCGAACCCACAGGGACTTGAATGAACGTAGGAAAATTAATTAAACCTTAATCGAATTAATCCTAATCTAGTTTAATAAAAATTGGTTATTTTGAAATTAAATAAACTAAGCAAATAATAAAATTAAGCAAATAGTTAAACTAAGTAAAAGATATAAAGCAATAAAAAGATGTAAATAATCAAGAGAAAGGAATTAAGATTTTGGAATTCACCTTGTAAGTCATATCAGCATATATTTATGATCATTAATTTTTCCCAACTACTGCATGATAATCTAGAAATCAATCTTGCTATCATGAAAAATATTCTCATTAAAATCCTTATTTTAAAAATAAAAAGCATGTTCTTCTTCGCTTCTTAAGTATAAAATCAAATCATCAATTGTATCCATAGCTAAACAAATCACAAACGATATCCAATTTAATAATCAAGAATTAATAAACCAAACATTCAATTAATTAAGACAAATCCTAAATCATGAGAAAAACATGATTGAACTCATATCTAGAATCCCATCTTAGTCAATTGATATGAAGCAAGAACAATTTAAATCATTAAAGAACAACTATTGTGGGAAAAATCAAATCACATAAATATTACTAATAATCCTTAACGAGGTTTCATCCTCAACCCTAATTATAAATTTAGCTACTCATGATAATTGAAAGAAAATACAAAAATAAAATACTAAACATTAAACTAGAAAAATAATTAAAACTAATTGTCATGGAAGAAAACCAAAGAAGTAGCCACGCTCTCTATGTTCAGCCCCCAGCCCTAGCACTAGCCTCTGAATTTTGCCCTAAAGAGCCTTTAAATAGGTCAAGAAATCCTATTACAAGTTGAATTCCCGTTTGGAGAAAATCCCAGATTTTTAGGCTTCACTTAACTAACTATTTTGGCCCATTTAACGTCAGAATTCGGACTTTTGGTAAACTACAAAGTTGTAGCCCTTTAAGTTAAATTTCCAGCCCAACTTGAATCATCTCGATTGGACATCTGAGCAGAAAGTTATGCCGAAAATACTAACTGATGTGCAGGCTAGAATCCTAATCCGAATTGGACTTGGATTTGGTGCAAATTTCTTTTGATTCCTTACTCCAATTGTACTCAAATTTAATTGGGTTGGTCTTTTCTTGAATTCATGCCTGGCTGGATGTAAGTTGGCTTGATTCAATTGGCTTAGCCCCACTTTGCATGTAAAACCCTTGTTACCTGCAACACAAACATATTATATAATCAGTCACAAAATAACATAAAAGTAAAGCTAAATATATAGATATGTGAATACTTTATTGTATATATTTCATGCACATCACTTATTCAGGTTCACTTTCTGCCCAGCAAGGTTGTAGAAATTGTCAAGCACATCAATGATAGCTTCACAATTTTTGTAATCTGCCTTAGCAAATAGCATCAGATCATCAGCAAAAAATACATGAGAAAGTTCGGCCCACTTCTAGAAGCCCTAACCTTATCCCACCTTCTTTCCCCACACATGCTAGTGATTTCGGCTCCTAAAAATTCCGTACACAACAGGAATAAACAGGGTGAAATGGGGTCACCCTATCTAATTCCTCTCGAGGGTTGAAAAGAGTCCAATTTACTTCCATTGAACAACAAAGCTATGGTTGATGTAGACACACAACTCATGATCAGATTAATCATATTCTCTGGGAACCCGAAATGCTCAAGAACCATTTTAATGAACGACTGTTCTAGACAATCATAGGCCTTCTCGAGGTCAATTTTCACAACCATATACCCGGTCTTCCCCTTCCTCCTCCTAAGAGAATAGATTAACTCTTGGGCAATTATGACATTATTTGTGCCCCTTCTCCCTTCAAGGAAGGCTATCTGCATTGGGGAGATTAAAGATGGCAAGAGTGGATGAAGCCTCAAAACAATAATCTTCAAAATGATATTGTAAACCGTGTTACATAGGCTTATAGGTCTATATTGACTAGACTCAGGGCCGGGTTGCTTGGAATTAGAGCAATTAAGGTTTGATTAAGGTATTCAGAGATTTTTTTGTCTTATAAACACCTCTTTGATCTCCCTCTTCACCGATTCACCCACCACCAACCAAAACCTCTGAAAAAATCCAGTGTGAAGCCCATCAACACTCGGGGCTTTGTAAGGCTTCATTGATTTGAGGGCATTCTAGATTTCACCATCTGAAGGGATGTGTGTCATGCTTTTTGCTTCTTCTTGGCTAAGCTTAGCACACCAATCAGAACTCCACTGAGGGGCAATAGGACAGAAAACTTGTTCAGTCTTATACAGCTTCTTAAAACTTGAATTGAAGATTTCCTTCACATCCTCAATATTGTGACACCAATCACCCTCACTGTTCTGAACACAGGTAATCCTATTCTTGCTTCTTCGGTTAAGAGCTGAAATATGAAAATAAGAGGTATTTCTCTCCCCCAAAATAATCCAATTTGTTCTGGATTTCATTACCCATAGCTCTTCCTCCAATTGGAGTATTAGATTGTACTCCTCAGTCAACTGCTCTTGTAAATTAAGCAAAAAGTTATTAGGACTGACAGCTATAGCTCTTTGAGTACCTAACAACCTTGCCATGATTTGCTTTTTCCTTATGAAAACATTCCCAAAAACTTCTCTGTTCCACCTTTGGGCGAGCTTGTCATTTGAACTAGATTGAGGATATATAATAAATCATTCTTACCTATAAAAAAAAGGGATATATAATAATCTCTTATTATTATTATTATTTGTCAATGTTGGTGTCCAGAACTCTTCTAGCAACTAACTATTTCGCGGGTGTAATTCTCCATCCCACAAACACTAGGAAATGACAGGGACACTAGAGATAGATACTGGTTAGAAGGTTTGGACCTAAGACCTCATTAGGATTTGGAAACAACTAGATCAAATAATCCATTGTTTGTTTGTATGCTCAGGAAACTATTTGTTAACTAAAAAGATAGATAAAATGTATGAGAAATAATAACATGATGGAATTGTTCATTGCTTATTAAATATATTGATTTTGACAGGGAAGTATTTGAAGAGATTTTCTCCCACTTAACCAGAACTGGTATGCTTGTGGAGAGCATCTTAAATGAGTGCTTGGGTCTCCCTCCCAACTTCCTCAAGGAATACAATCATGATAGGAGCTGGGATTTCATGACGGCTTTGCATTACTTCCCGGCAACTAAAACTGAGAATAATGGTCTCTACGAACATGAAGACGCAAATTTGATCACTTTTGTGTTTCAAGATGAAGCAGGAGGCCTAGAAGTTTGCAAAAATGGAGAATGGATTCCGGTAACGCCTGCAGAGGCCACAATTGTTGTCAATGTAGGCGATGTCATTCAGGTATAGTCCAATATTCACATTTTCATTAGTTCTCAGAGTAATCATAAAATAGGTTTCAAATCCTATTGTATCTATATATTATATAATAAGGACATGACTTCAATTATAAGGTAATTAGAATTTATTTGTACTTATATAATATTCCCAGTAACAACATATTGAAATATATTTAAAAAAATAATATGTTTTGTTTTTTTGAAACTTTTTGAGGTTTTGAGCAACAAGAAATTTAAGAGTGCAACTCATAGAGTAGTGAGAACTGAAGGAAGAAGCCGATACTCGTATGCCTTTTTCTATAACCTGCAAGGAGACAAGTACGTTGAACCATTATCACAGTTCACCAAAGATATTGGAGAGCCACCCAAGTACAGAGGATTCCTTTACAAGGAGTACCAGCAGTTGAGGTTGAGAAACAAGACCCATCCACCTTCCAGACCTGAAGATGTAGTTCACATTACTCACTATGCAATATCCACCACCTAGAACCTAATGCATTAGGATTCTCTCCATTTCAAATGGATGTATTTTATGCTTCAAATTAAAGTATGCTTGTATTGTGTGGTTGTGGAATGATCTAGGTTTGGTTAATGTGAGCAAGGTGCGTTAATATATATTTTTTTTCTGTCTTGATTGTGTCTTGTTAACCAAGCAAAGTGGACGATACTTTTCCTTTTCCAATATGAGAGACTCTTGAACCAAAGTATATATTAATGCATATTGCTTGATAAATAAAAAAGTTATCTACTCGTTGATGAACTATAAATAAAAAAGTTACATCCTTGATGAGGATAAAGTTTTCTATCATATTAAATAAATAAAAAAACTAAACCAAACCAAAACAATTAGAAATTTGAGGCACTTTCTGAGGGTTAGTAAATTGTTAACACGACCCGGTATTTATTATACACATTCTATTACACAATTTTACACGCTTAAAAGTCACGACTTCAGCATTTCAATTGTGTGTAATACTTAATGCATTTTCTCCTAATTAATTATCCCTAATTCCATATGAATGAATTGAAATTTGTGAAGCATTTCGTTTTTGAAAGAGATGACAACATGAAACGAGGAAGATGCTTGTACAAGTTTCTGAACAGAGCATGATTCGTATCCCAATTCCCAATACCCAAAATTACATATCCCTAGTCACACACACCCTTCACGCTTGTACAAGTTTGGTGATAGCCTAATACGAGGAACAGCTTGCAATGGTGTCCTCAAGTAAGTGACCAATCCTGGGCTCTCAAACATGTCAATTTCCTCTAATTGGACCCCTTTAGGAGGGTCCCAATGGAAATGATGCAACAGGTGACCCAATATGGACATGACCAAATTGATGCTAAGTTGTGCAGCAGGACACATACGCCTCCCAGCACCAAAGGGTAGCAACCTAAAATCATGACCCTTTATATCAACATCTTCTTCAAGGAACCTTTCAGGCCTAAACTCTAATGGGTCTTTCCAAACCTTTGGGTCACGACCTATGGCCCAAACGTTGACTTGAACATGAGAACCCTTTGGAATGTCATAGCCACCAATCTTGACATTGGCATCAGCCAAATGGGGTAGCATCAATGGTGTTGGAGGGTGCAACCTTAGGGCCTCCTTGGCAATACATTGCAAGTAAGTGAGACTTGACAAGTCCAATTCGGTCATCACGCGGTTGGGCCCAATTACGCGGTCTAGCTCGTCTTGGGCCTTTTGTTGGACCCTCGGGTTCTTGATCAACTCGGCCATGGCCCATTCAGCTACTATAGCAGTGGTGTCCATGCCTGCTATGATTATGTCCCAAAGTAATCCCATTATGGTATCCTCACTAAGATCATCTCTTTCTCTAAGAGTAAGCAATGTATCCACAAAATGTTGATTGGCATTACCACTTTTATTGCATGATTGTATGTGCTTTTCCATGATAGTCTTAGTGAATGCATCTTTGTGTGCCAAATGCTTGGCAATTTCTCCTTTTTTAAGCCATGAAATCCATCCTAGCCACTTTATTGAATGAGCTATAATAAGTGACTGACCAACCTTCTTTTCCTGTTCCACAATTGCCTTAAATTCCAATCCATGCTGGTCCATGACACCCTCATTCTCAAACCTCTCTCCAAATACTAGTCTTGTAATATTGTTGAATGCCACTGACCCCAAGTACTTCCTAACCATTAGACTTTTCCCATAACCTTCAGGATTGGTGCAATCCTTAAAAATGGATTCAACCATAGCTCTAACTTCATCTTCTCTAATGGGCCTAAGAGCTTCAATGCTCTTAGGAGAGAAGAGCTCCATGGTACAAACTTTCCTTACCTTTACATAGTGGGGGCCATAATCAGCCCAAATAAGATCCTTACCATCTTTGACAACCTTAGCAGTTAGACTTCTCCTGGGCCTACTTGCTAATTGGTGATCATTATCTTTGAGAACTTCTTTTGCTAATTTTGAGTTTAACACAACTATGCTCAAATCTGAACCATACCACACAGACATGATTGGACCATAAATTTGTGACCATTCATTGAAATTGCGGCACCCAACTGGCTTGATCTGAGCAAGGTTTCCTAGGATGGGCCATGGATATGGACCAGGTGGGAGCTTGAACCTTATCCCTTTATAGAGTTTGAAAACAAGGAAGATCAAGGTGCTTGATACAAGTAGAAGAGGGAGAGACATTATGAAAACAAAAAAAATGGTGGAAAGCTTAGTTTTATGATGGTTGAAGAAATGGTCATAAGGGGATTTATATAGATAGTGATATCAATATTTTGTTTATGTTTTTCTTGCACAAGCATACAATCCATGACAAACTCAAGACCCTGGATTGAGGAATAAACGCATGAAAATAATGCATTCATGTTGGTTACATGTTTAATATTTTAAAAGACATGAATTTGTGAAGGCTTCCATTGCCCAACTGTTTTCTCAAAATTCTCTTAGTAGAGGCAACACGGTTTTGGTAAAATATTATTATTTAAGAAATTTTTTTGACTCTTTACTTCCTTTTGTAACAATTTGAGGAATATGGAGCGGTGAAAACGTTTTAGAAATTGACCATGCATCACAATTATAAAAAAAAAAAAAAAAAAAAAATTCATGCAATTGTTCTCATACTAATATGTTTAATATTTTTGCAAGATTCTTATTTGTTTAGAAGCCCAAAAGAAGTCATGGGAATTTGAAAAACCCTAGCCAAGGTGGACTGTTGATCTGAGATAGTTCCATCTAATTGGCAGTCCAAGCCTTGTAATTTGACACTTTGTGGATTCCTTACCAATAAGCATGCCAAACTCCCCCCCCCCCCCCCCCCCCCCCCCAAACAACACACACACACACACACAACCAAAAAAAAAAAAAAAAACCTCATTCCAAATTTATGTCCAAGGCATGAATCGAGTACAAGTCAAAAACTTATTAGACTAAAAAAGATTGTTAATTTATTAGGAAATAGAAAACTGTAGCAACTTTGCGATATTTCAAACAATAAGTTTAAGGACACAATTTTTACCAAAATTTGTTTAAGTGTTTGATTATGAGTGACTGGCAATTACTCTTATATGAACTATACATTTATTTTCTACCAACGTTGAAATCACTTCAACTAATTATTTGGAAAAAGTTGCAAAAAATTTGTTCTTACTATGGTACTTTTCCAAATGACTAGGTCTCTTTGTCACCAATTTAATTTACTTAAAAAAGATTAGAGATTTCTGTAGAGCCAAGTCAAGGAGATGTATTGTAAGTCAGGATAAATTTTTCGGTAATAAGTTTTTAATTTTTAATAATAAGCGGTATCCAAATAGACCTTAAATCAGAGAACTTTAACCCATGACTAATCAGGGTTAGGGCCAGGATGTAAAAATGAGAGAAAATAATAATAATAATAATAATAATAATAATAATAAAAAACAAAACGTGTTTTGCAACGAGCCCATCACGCTCTAATCCAAACAATGAGGAGGGAATCTTCCACATTATTACGTGCTTTATGACGTCAGCCCACTAACCAAAAACAAATATGACGCAAGCCCTGACATTTTTATTATTTCTAGCCAAAATTCAAAAAAAAATTACAGAGCGTGATGCACACACAGAAGAAAGGAGCGTGGAAGCATATAAATGTCCTTTCATCCAATTGAGTCACAGCAGGGATCTAGTGGGGCCCACCTTGGTAAATGAATGAAAATGACAATGGGAAAGAAGTGATATGATATGATCAAACCCTATCTCCTTTTAGACTCCTTGGACCTAAAAGATTCCAGCTGTCTTCTCTTCTGTTCTCTTCTCTTCTCTATTATTATTTTTTTTTATTTTTATTATGGGCCAAAATTAATTAACCAATGCTATCAATGCCTTCAAACAAAGCAAATTAGCAAAATGTGATCTACTTCCAAATTGGGTATTTCTTATTTGAGCCCAAATTCCACTTTCATGATCTATAAAATTTGCATATCCAATTAATTTAGTATATATGAATATGATTGGTTATTTAAGGTCGGTGGTATATAAAAGACTAAAAACTAGCATGAAGTAGATTTTGATTTTGGTTTTTGATGGAATATAATATTAATCAATTGTGAGTCTGGCCTATTCTAAGCTTTGTTTAAATGATATATATCTTCAATAAGCACAAAAAGTAGAAAAATATTAGGAACACAAAATAGTTCACAATTTTTATCATGTGATAAGTTGTAAGTAGTGGAGATAAAATGATAGGTCACCACCTTCACCCGTAATAACTCACTTTGTGAGGAGTTGTAATAAAAGTTGTGAACTTTTTTATATCCTTAATATTGCTGTAAAAAGAAAGACCATAGTAAGCTGAATGAATATTGACTAGGCTGGGTTTAGGCTGGAGGTTGAGTAATTAGGCCAGGCCTAGACCCAAATTGACACTAAATATTCCTTATTAAGGCTGGTTGGGTAATCTAAGCCCAAACCTATTTCACTAGTTGCTGGGTGCACCACCCAAGGACTGACACATCAACCATTCCATTGTAGTAATTGTATTTGACAAGCTAGTGGATTGGCTAGAATTGGTAAAACCCGGATCGCCTTCTTACACTATCGGATCTTTTTTTCCAGATACTGCTGCTCTGATATATATCTGTTCTCAATAATGCAAGATTTTTATTTTTTCTCCTAAAAGTCAAGGTATTCGAGACAATAGTCTTTATGGATGCATTAATTGACCTACAACCCAAGTGGAACATATAATTGACATGCAAATTACATGCATTGTATCTCATCCTATAAACCACGAAAAGTCTTATATTGACATTTTTTGACATGCACAATAAGCGTTTCAAGTTCAAATCTCATCTTCCCTAATTATCGAAACGTTCTATCAACAACTCAATTTCCATGTGGGATATTAAGTGCAGGTCAAGCATCAATATTAGTCATATTTTAACTTGGGAGTGTCTCCATTGCTGTGTATTGCGCCTAGAAATCATATTCACATTTGTCTCTTTGCAGGACTGTTCCAACTAAATTTCTCCAACAAATTGAAGCACCCTGCTCATGGTAGTGCCAACTGCCAAGCAATATTAAAGCTGGAAGCTTTGAAGCCGAAGATAACTTCTCACTGTGATTGAGAAACCATTAACATGGCCCAGAACTGATGATAGAAAGTGATTAATAAGAGTTGTTTGACTTACCCATATATATATCATAGGGCATGCAAAAACATGTTAGACCATTTTGGATTGGTCTAGAAGTCAAATTCTTTATACTTCTTTAGTAAAAACACCCAACTTTTAACTCTCTTAATATGATCTTTTTACATGAAAATAGAACCAGATCTCTGGGTGTACAATATATAATCATGGATCTTCTATATTATTAGGTGAGCTAGGGCCACAAATTTTCCCAGGATAATCTCTTGGGTCCCATTATAAATATATATATATATATATAATTAATTAAAAAAAAAAAACTGGCAATTTAGCAGCTCCTATAGATTTCAGCAAAAATTCTGAGCTAAATATGTAAGATGTTAAGCTGTCTTCTTCAATGGTATACAGAAGTGGCAAGTATGTGTGGTCTCACAAAAGGCAGCAATGGTTAAATTGTGGTCCATGGTTTTCAGCAACACAGGTCCACAACCCACAAGCGTCATGTACAGATCGAAGAGTGCAACATTAAACATTAACTCATCGTCGTACCAATCCAAACCATCAGAGACCTAGCAAGCCCACATGTGAATATGCTTCACTTTGATCCTCTAAAAGAAATAGATTAATACTTGTTACACGCTTTGAAAATGAGTCATGGAATAATATATTTTATGATTTGAGTTTCCAAACCAATTTTTCTATATTTTATTCCTTGAGGAAAAAGATAAAAAGATATGTGCAGGTTAGGACGTATATTATGATCTGAGAAAGATGGAAAATCCAAATTGATCATAGATCTTTTTTTTTTTTTTTTTAAGGAAAATCATAAATCTTTTTAAAATTCGAATATGCCATGGAAAAAAATATTCGAAAAGGTATTAAAAAAAGGCACTATTACAGAAAGTTTTTGCTTTTTTTTTTTTTTTTTTTTTTTTTTTTTGGAGGAAAGAAAGTTTTTTGCTTTCAACTTAAGTTTGGTTGAAAAAATCCATTGGGCTAGCTGGACAAAAGAATAGTTATTAAAATTATAGACCTCAAAATGATAGTACATAATTCATGAGCTAATATTGTTCATTAACTATTGTAATTTAATTAATAAATTCAAATACATGGTTGTAATGGTCATTATACACTACAAAAAGAGTTGCTATTTGTAACCACCATGCTTCCTTAGTGCGGTGGTCACTTCACAAGTGTACATGCTTGTAAGGTGTGGAGGGCAAAGGCTAAGGTTCAAGTCTCCAAGAAGGAACTTCACACACATATATACTTAGATTAAGATAGAGTGAAATTTCTATATTGTATAAAAAAAAAAAAAAAAAAAAAGTTGCTATTTGTAACGGAACTTTTCCAATGTATAAGAAAATCCATTGGAAAAAAATTACTTTTTCGACAACAAACCTCTTCCATCGTATGTTGTTCGTCAAATATTTAAATAGTTTCATGGAGAAAAAGTGTTTTGTCGGAAATGCTTATAATTTTTGTCCGAAATCTAATTTATTTTAGAGGGAAGTGATGTTCTTGCTATACTTTTTGCGATTGACTCCAAAATGTTAGGAAGCACAGGTATTTCACTTGAGATATTGTATTTGTATAAAACATAAGACATGTCTAGAACACTCCTGCACAACTATTTCAACCATTTCTTTTTAAAATAATAATAATAATAATGATAAGATATGACTGAGTACACGGAAGGTGCACTTGTCTTTTAATCTCTTTTAACTTCTTTCTTGAGCGCTTATCTAATTATTTTTTATTTAATATTTTGGATTTTATTGTTACTTTGTATTTTAATTTCTAAACATTATTTATCAGTCATAAATTTACTTTATTATAAATTATTACTTTTAAATTGATATATGTCTAACATTGTATGCAAAAGAAAATATTTAAAAATATCAATAAAAATATATTTAATAATTAGTTAATATGTGTATTTTTCACCGGTATCTTATTTTTCAAAAATGACAGTATTATTAAGCTTG
The DNA here is from genome assembly GCA_023736055.1 of Quercus glauca. Classification (NCBI taxonomy): domain Eukaryota; kingdom Viridiplantae; phylum Streptophyta; class Magnoliopsida; order Fagales; family Fagaceae; genus Quercus; species Quercus glauca. The sequence continues at coordinate 18,329,732 of CM043324.1, read as the reverse complement.
TGTTTGGGTCCATATCCGTACTTCTTTATTTACCATGACAGAAAAACGACCGAAATCTAAGAATTTGCAGACCCTTGATATCATAAAATTGACTTTTATTGATTGATTGATTTGCAGACACTTGGAATTATAAGTATTTGCGGACCCCTGATTTTTATTGATTGAATTTCAAAGACAATATTTGCAGAATAATTTGGGCTGTATTGTAACGATATTTTAGTAATATTATTTGTATTTTTTAAAAATATGTGTGAGTATAAAAATTTGTAAAAATATATAAAATATTATTTAAATATTAAAAATTATTGTTTAAAATACTTATTAAACAGCCTCTCAAAAGCCTTTAACTCAAAGCTTTACTGTTAATATGACTGTTAGCTCAGACTATTTAAAGCTAATTTTACGTTAGTAAAAAGTAAAAACTAAATTAAAATAGACGCACCAAGAACTTTATTGACTAGCGACACATAAATGACCCCTTCTTTGACGCATAGAAATTATTTAAAATTTTCATATATATATATATATATATATATATATAAAAGATTTCGATTGACGATTTAGAGTCCCATCTTTGAGCTAATCATATTAAAGGAAGTTGTTGTACTAATCGATTGGAAAAGAATTACTTAAACCATGGAAAGCATTGTGTAATTTAAAAGGAATGAAAAAATAGTACTCGATAAAATTCATGTGTGAACTGTAGTTAGTTAAAGAATATACCATTTCAGATTATATAATAATAAAAAGAATAAGGAATTAATATAATATAATTGGATTCATAAATTTTTTAGTTTTTTATTTTTTATTTTGGAGAAACATAAATTTATTAACTTAAACTTTTAATTAAGTAAAATATTATCACTATATGTTATATTAACTACGGGAATATAGATGTAGATTTTTACTAGAAGCTTATTTACCGAAAATTAGTTAAAGTAATATAATCTTTGCAAGAAAAAGTGAGGCTTAAAAAAAAAAAAAACCTAAACCAAAAATTTAAAAAGTTAGAAGAAACATTTTTTGCCAAACAAACACTTTGTTTTCTTTTATATCCTCAAGGCTACCATTTGGTCGTTATTCTTTCATATCCAAATGTAAAATGAATAACTTGAATATCTAAGTAAGGGTTGGTTTATTTTGGTTTAAAATGTAAGTTTATTTTCACCAATAACTCAGGAAATTTTTTTTAAAAATAAATATCATCCTTGGAGTTTTAATGTGTGTGTGAATTTAGTTTTTTTGGACTTTTGATTTGTATACAACTAAAATTCTACACTTTAGTTTTGTTATAATTAAATATTTTACAAAATTTTCCATTAAAGACTAACGCATTTTAATCACATAACGTATTCATAGTTTTTTTCCACAACATTGATAATAATAAAAATTCATTATTATCATGAAGCATTATGTGATGAAATTTGTTACTTTTAGAAAATACTAACTTACAAACCTAATGTGAATTGTTTGTATTAAAATAAAAAATAATACACAAAGAACAAAGTAGAAAGGTTCAATAATCTTTGTATTTATGTGTATCAATGGTGTCATGCAAGGTGAATACACACACAAGTTGATCTATTGGGAGTCCTTCATTACACTAAAATCAAGAACAATTCTTTGACTTTAATAATAATCAATGGCTGACTATGATGTACAACATGTGCTAAATATGTGCAATATACTAACATTCCCCTCAAACTTGAGGTGATCGAGGAAGTTCACTTCAGTTTAAAGATGAGATCACAAAGACGGCCTGGCCAATTAAACTTAGTGAACATATTAGCAAGTTGGTCTTTAAAAGAAACTGATTACAAATACAGGCTACTTTAGTGAAGATGACGATCGATGAAATGACAATCAATTTTAATGGGCTTAGCGTACTCATGTAAGACAACGTTATAAGCATTATGGACAACATTTTAATTGTTGACATGGGTATAAGTACATGTATTCTAGAAAACACTCGTATCCACTAAAAGTCATCGAAGCCACATAAGCTCTAATTTTTAAATAAAATAAGATATATTTAAGATATATCCAAATCATAAATAAACTCTTAGAAAAAGGCAAGGGGGTAAAAAAGAGATGTCCCTTAGAAACTTAACTGCTCAAATGTGTAAAAGTAAATGAAAGATTAATGTCACAATTGTACAAATAAACCTTAAATGAGACCTAACAAATTAACATGCATGATAAGAATGGCTTGCAGCATATATCATATATGACAAATCCCTATTCCCTACTTACTGTAAGGTCATGATTGTATGTTTTATGATTGTCATGTAAAAAATTTGGAGACTATTGAAGCCATTGGTCGTCCTTTTTCTTGATTGTCCTCAAGGGCAACCTAGCTACATGCAGTAAGTAGCATCTATTTAAAGCACCAATTCTACGATACTGCGTTCCCGTTGGTCATTTTTATACTTTTCATTGGACCATTAGAATCACATGCATTTCCTCTCATCGTGTGTCTACAATGGATCCAAAGTTTTAACAGTTAAACCAATGATTTCCCACTTGAGCTTTGCATAAATTAATTTAACAAATCATGTCAAATCACAATCAGTCAATCACAAACACTCATTCTAATTTAAACTCTTCAATGCGATAAGAAAAGCAAATAGAGGATAAGCCTTAGACGTCTTGTAATTAATAGCAATCTCATCTGCAAATAAACAAGCCAAGGTTTTTTTATTTTATTTTATTTTATTTTATTTTTTTGGGGGGGGGGGGGGGGGGGAGATTTTGAACGTGTTAAATTTGACTTGAAAATAAAATTAAAAAAATGTTTTAGCTTAAGCTCAAGCTTGAACCAAACATAAAAATAATGTTTGAACTCAACATCGTTAAAAAGTTAAAAAGTTTGAACTTGACTTGATTTATTAATCAAATCGAGTTTGAGTAATATATCGAGCCTTTGAGCTCAAGATCTAATATAAATATATTATCAAGCTCATATGAGCATATTATCAAGCTTATTTGATTTGGACAAATGGTCCCAACTCTCCCTACTCTCAATTAAGTAACGGATTAGTAAAATATGATTTTATTTTTCCAGCTCATATCAATCTTATTACTAAGCACATAACTAGACTTAACTTTTTTTTTTTATCAAGCCTATTGTTTACAATTCTGTTTATAAATATTTTGCTTGAACTCGGCTCATTTAATATACAAACCTAAAACTTAGGCTTAAGCTTGGCTTGTTTATAAACAAACAAGCATGAACGAACTTTTTATTAAGTCAAACTCAAATTGTTTATGAATGGCTTGGTTTATTGCTTCAGTTTGAATCATAACCCTATGTCAAGTTTAGAGCTGCAAACAAGTTAAATAGTTGAGTCAAGCTTTATACTTTCTTAGGCTTTGTTTGTTAAAAATTAAATGAGCTTGAGCTCGGATCAAGCTTATGTTGAGCTTTTAAACCTAAGTTTGATTTTTTACTTAATATAAGTCTGTTAAGCTAGCTTGACAAGTTTACAAATTTTATAAAACGTACCACTTGAGCACCAAGTAACCAAACATTTCTTCTCAAAAAAAAAAAAAAAAAAAAAAAAAGAAACCAAACGTTCTGGACACAATGATAAGTAATGGCCCAAAAGGGTATGCAATTATGCAAACTGCGCATAATTAAAAGCCTAATTAAACATAAAAATTGAATTAAGAAAACCAAACTATTATAGTTGAAGTTTAACAAGAATATATCAATACTTTTTAGGTATATTTTTGTAATATCAAGTTGCTTATGAGCCTATGATGATCACCACCCTTGTTTATAAATTAGTTTACGAATTTTATTTTTTTAAGCCTGAACAACACACTGTTTGTCTTGTTCAAGCTTGACTCATTTAGCCTTAAAATCCAGTCTGAGTCTGTTTGATTGGTAATTAAATAAATAAACATGTATAAACAAGTTTTTAGAACTTCCCTTCATATCTCTATCACACAATATTTCATGTTCCTTATTTATGAATTATGAGCCTTGTTGATGAACTAGCACACAAGTTTACTTAAACCTAAGAGAGATGAGCTGTGTCTTGCTCGAGCTTAAGTCATTAAAATTAAACAAACCTTAAAATCAAGCATAAGCTTGTTTATTTTAATAAACTAACAAAATAAACTAGTTTTTATCGAGTTGAACTTCGATTATTTATAACCAATTTGGTTCATATATTTGTAGGTTTAAAAGAGTTCTTGGCTTCCACTACTTTTCTTTACCACATTATTAACTTTTCCTTCTCTATCACACAATCTCACAAATTCCTTGATATGATGTATATATTGTCAAAATCAAAGAGTAAAGAGCCATTTAAATTATTTTTCGTGAGTGATATTTTATTGTCTAAATATTTATTTTGGGAAGAATATATTGTACAGAATATTGCAAATATTGTTAGAATTGAATTTAGTTTTTCCCTACTATTTTGACCATACCAAATTGCCAATTGGGTCGATTCAAAATTCATCAAACTGTGCTTTTATGGGACGGAGTAATTATTGTAATTATCACGTGAACCATCATGAATTCATGATATTTAGCAAAGACCGTTTATGGGAACACAACTGTATTAGGGTGAACCATGAATAATAGTTTGGAGAGAGAGAGAGAGAGATATTGACAAAAGGGTTGTGCACATTTTAATGGAAGAAACCTCTCCATCTTTGTGAAATCTTTTTGGGTTTTTAATTAGCTGGGAAATCTAGCATTCTTAACTCTTACTTCTTAGTTTCTTTCCCATCAAATTGACAGTTTTCTCTCATTTCAATTTTAACTCTTTATTTTTTGTTTTTTTGAATAGATTAAGGACTATATTTCCTCTTTAAAAAAGAACTTTTTGTTTTTGTTTTTGAGACTCAGTAAACTGGATCCATGGGGTGAAAGATAATTGCATGTTTTTTGAGTCAAGTCACACACTTTGATTGAGTCATGTCACACACACACAATATTGATTGTGTCATGGGTCAATCAATTATTCAATATAGCCTCTATACTGCCCCAAAAGGCAGGCTACTGTTCTGTTCATTTCATTCTAGTGTCTTCCATACTTTTTTTTTTTTTTTTTTTTGATATTCCCAAGCATGCATGTCCAACCCCAAAAACTCCAAAACCCATTCATGCTCATGCATATAGCAAAGCAAATTAGCATATATAAACATAATAATAAACCCATCCCAAACACAAAGAAAGAGAGAGAGATAGACTTTGAATTAAGGTATTGAAAAATAAAAAATGCCCTATAATCAAGTTGAAGACCAAAGTGCAAAGCCAAGTTGAGGAATCCCAAAGTCCCCCAGCAAAGGTGCAGCACAAAAGGCAAAGGCCAAAGGCAAAACGAAATGATTACTTGAATGAGGTTGGGACCCACCTGATAATCTTTCCTTTCCAAGTCTCTCAATTTTTTGACTTGGGATTGGGTCCCACCTCGGCCACCATTGTCTTTATGGATTGAATGATAAAAAGAGCACCTCACGTGGAGTCTGAACCAAAGGGCCTGTCCAACCACAAATTAAAAAAGGAACCCTCTTCTCTCTTCTTCACTCACAAATATATAATAAAAATCCCAGATTTTTTTTTTCTTTTCAAAATTCAATTTTTTTTAAAAAAAATAATTCAAAAGTTCAACCCAACAACAACATAGCAATTTCTTTATAAATTTTTTTTCTTTTTAAAGCTCACCCATATAATTCCCACTCATTATCTTTGTTGCTTAAAGCTTTGCTTGCTCTTCTTCCTTCCTTATCTTCTCTCTCTCTCTATAGAGCTAGACACCTAGTCCTACATCAATTCTTCAAAACAAAAATTCCAGCCCATCCCACAAACCCTAAAAAGAAAAACCAAACCCAACCAAAAAAAATAGAAAAAACAATCTTTATAGTTTTATAGAGAGCGTGAGAGAGACCCACCAAAAGATTAAATTAAGGGTCACTCACAGTCTCTCATAAAAAAGCATTTTAGACTCTCTCTCTCTCTCACACTTACCCTATTATTTCCATGCGATCATGGATGGAGGTGATGAACAACTCCACCGTCCAAATTTCCCATTCCAATTGCTAGAAAAGAAAGAAGACGAACCTTGTTCCACTTCTCCTTACCCTTCTTTAGCTATATCCCAAGACCCCAATAATAACAACAACAACAACAACAACACTTGTACAACTGCTCTCACCACCACTCTTCAACCCACAAATTCTACTACTTCTGCTGCTATTGCTGCTGCTGCTGCTGAAGCTTCAAAGAAGCCACCACCGAAGCGAACCTCCACCAAGGACCGCCACACAAAAGTTGATGGCCGCGGCCGCCGTATCCGAATGCCGGCACTCTGTGCCGCCAGGGTTTTTCAGCTCACACGTGAACTGGGTCACAAGTCCGATGGTGAAACCATTGAATGGCTACTTCAACAAGCTGAGCCTGCTGTGATCGCTGCCACTGGAACCGGTACTATCCCAGCTAATTTCACTTCTCTAAATATCTCTCTAAGAAGCTCTGGTTCAAGCATGTCTGTTCCTTCCCAACTAAGATCCTCGTACTTCAATCCAAGCTTCAATATCCAACAACATCAACAACAACAACAGCAAAGGAGATCATCAAGCTTGTTTCCAGGTATTGGGTTATCATCAGAAAGCACTTCCACGCTTCTTAATTTCCAAACAAGTAGTAACCTCAGCACCATGTTACAAGCTAAGCAAGAATTGAGGGACGCCACGTCATCCTTGGACTTGTCGGAGACAACAGAGGAGAGTATAGGAGGGAGGAAGAGAAGACAGGAACAGGACTTGTCTCCACAGTCGCAGCAGCACCAAATGGGGAGCTATTTGTTGCAGTCTAGCGCCGGAGCAATTCCGGCCAGCCACGGTCAGATTCCGGCGAATTTTTGGATGGTTGCTAATTCTAATAACCAAGTTATGAGTGGTGACCCTATTTGGACATTTCCTTCGGTTAACAATAGTGCTGCTTTATATAGGGGAAATATGTCTAGTGGGTTACATTTTATGAATTTTCCTGCCCCAATGGCCCTATTGCCTAGTCAACAATTGGGGTCGGGAATAGGTAGTGGTGGCGGTGGTGGTGGTGGTGGCGGCGGCGGTGGTGGTAATAATATGAGTGATGGACACTTGAATATGCTTGCGGGACTCAATCCATATCGGCCTAGTGTTTCAGAGGCGAGTGGGTCTCACTCACATCATGGTGGTGGTGGTGGTAGCGATGATCGGCACGACACAACTAGTCACCATTCATAAATCATCATCATCAAGCTCATCCCCACATGTGTAGTAGTTTGATGTGTAACACACGTGAGGATTGATTGATTGCTCTTAAAAATTTGAGTTTTTATTTATTTTCCCAATTTTTTTTTTTTCCCTTTTGTGTGATTAATATTGAGGTTTTTAGGGTTTGGGAAGACACTATTTAACATGGGTATTGGCTGGTTTTTGCTGAAAGTCTCATTTGGGTTTTTTATTTTTATTTTTAATATTTTATTTTTATTTTTACTACACAATATCTTATCATCATTGTTTGTGCAATCTTTTTCTTTTTCTCTTTTCTTATTTTATTTTTTCCCCCGCAAAGCTGTAACTTTGTAATTTACGCTTTTTTATGTTGATGAAAATGACTTCTTTGCATGAAATGGTAAAGACTCCTACCTAACTATCAATTGTGTTTTGCACATATTTATTTTCTTTCTCTCATCTCTCCCTATCTCAAAACAAGCCAGAAAGTTTGTGTAGTGAAAGGGATAAAACAGTGTTACTGCAATGTACTAACAACAACAACAAAAAAAAACTACTGATGTATATTGAAAAAATTTTACCTAAAATTTACACTGCTTTATGATCATTCTGATTCCAAAAAATCTCTGCCATGAATCTCTCAATTGTTTTACTGCATCAATGATTAAGATTTTTCAGTGAGAGAGAGAGAGGGGGTAATAGAGAGAGGTGGGGCCCAGACCTTATCAGTTCCAGGTGTTGGCTCAGGTGGGTGGGACCCAGCTGCTGGTCATTGCCCAAACCAATGTACAATGTCACTGACAAACAGGTGGATCATTCCCCATCTTTTTTTTTTATGGTGCAGTTGCTGGCACCATAGAGAGAGAGAGAGAGATCAGTGGTGGGTGTTAATGACCCCACTCAGACAATTGGCCCCACTCCATCAGCTCATTAATCTAGACCGTTCATTCGTTTTTGTGGGGCCAATCCCTTTTGATGGGCACATTGAATGATTGGGTCTTGCTGAGGAGAAAGATATGGAATCTCTAGTTCCACGGTCCAAGTTGTTACTGTCTCCCCCCTTCAACATGTTTTATTACTTTCTAGTTGGCATTGCTACTGAGGCTAAACAACTTTTTAGTTTTTAGTTTTAACTCACAACCTATATATAATTCTGTATATTGTTTATTTTTGGGTAAATTACATTAACATTTTCTGAGGTTGGGATTAATACCATTCAGGTCCAAGATATTTTAAAATTGGCCAATTTAGTTCTAAAGACAACTTAATCCCTAACATCGTTACACCTTTGTTATTCATTTATCTTTTCGTTATTCAGCCCTATCTTTTCTCTCTGTCTCTAGTCTCTGCTCTCTCATGTCTCTCATTCTTTCTTCTTATCTCTCTAGTCCTTTTGTTTCTCTCTCAAGCCTCTCTTTTCTCTCTCTCGCCAACCCGATCATCAACTCTTATTATCTGACGATGAGAGACTTTCCAATGAAATTAAGAGCATTTACATCAAAATATGCAATAATTACCGTTAATTTTAGAATAAAAACTTACTTGTTTCTATTTTAGCTAACTATTTTTCCAAACACACATATCTGATTATCTATTTAAAATATCAAACTTTTTTTTTATTATTCATTTTTTTCTTTTTTTACACACAATAACCACCATTGACTCTTTTTCTTTATCCTTGAAAAATGCAAAGAAATAACAAAAAAATTGTTTGGCATAAGCTACAATGACTTGTATATTTGCATGAGTACCGTAGCAAAACCCTAATTTGCATAACTAGATCATAATCTGATGATTTTTGGGCTTAATTGACTATATTTTGGGTTTTATGCTATTTTAGATGACTTGATGAGAATGCTCTTGACTAAAACCCACAATTATGTAAATTGTTATATACTTGATTTTTTTTAGTCAATATACTTGTATTTTTAAATCTCAATTCTCAAACAATACACGAGTTTGAATTTATCATGATTAGAGCTCTGATATAATTATAATGGCATGGTTGAGAGAATTTCTGGTTTATACTTTATAGTGGCAATCACTACTCCTCATTAATTGTTTCGATGGTTACTGACCCCTGGACCAGATTGCATCCATCAAATGCATAAAGTGAAAGGTAAGTAGGGATTTAAAGTAGCACAAGGTATGTTCTAAAATTCTAACCAACTTGCCTTAAAACGTGAACATTAATTCTTGATGCACAGGCAATTCAAATCATTTTTGGTCACAACTACTCACTAGTGGAAATGTGGGATGCAATACTTTTTTTTGGGTGGTGAAAATAGAAATGAAATCAAGTACTTATTCTATCATTTCTATGTTTGGATGGAGGGTGGCGAGCAAAGAAGAGAGGAGAGAAGAGAAACGAAGGTAACAAATGTATTAAATGTTAATATATTTCGGTCATCTTTCCCTCCAGTATTCTTTTCTCCCTTTTTCATTCGTTAGAATATATGTCTATAATACTTTAGGTCCATTATATCATACTCTCGTTACTTGTATAACTCTCATATTCTGCATACATAAATGCAATCCCTTATACAGTATTTTACACAATTTAATACAATAAAGCTTTCTTTAACATTTTCATTTCAAACATATATAGAAACCCTTAATTTTTCTTGTCATTTGGTCTCTCTCTTTTTTGTATTGTGAATTGATTTCAGTGTAATAATGTGCTGGTTGTGGTGTTAATACGCAGAACATGTCTATGGCCATCAAGTATGAGTTAAATTCAAGTTATGGGTGGGTCGTCCATTGTTTTTTTTTTTTTCTTTATACTCAACAAACTATGAAAATGAACCATAAAAGTGGCTAAGTCCTGTGGGTTTCTTAATGATGATACTGCATGTAAAAAAGCCTGAGAGATGTTTTGAAGTGCACTTAAGCTATAACAAAATTTAAAAAAAAAAAAAAAAGGGTAACAAATTTTCTGAAAAAGTGTACTTATGGTGTTAAAAAAAAAGTTTGTCATAAAATAATAAATACATCGGGTGCGTCAGTTACGTGACGCTGGTGACCGTAAATTTTTGGAAGGACAAATTTGAACAAACTTTTCCAAAAAAAAAAAAAAACAAAACAAAACAAAAGCATTTTTTAAATTTTGAGAAAAGAAACTTTAACAAAATGGTATGAATAAAACATTAAAGTATTATTGAAGTTTATACTTTAACAAAATTTTAAAAATTTTTCGAACCCGACTAGTATTAGTCCAAATACTTAATTTTATCCATTAAAAAAAATGAGAAACATTCTTTAGCACTATCAATAATCAACTATTTCTATATATGTGAGTTGTGATATGACAATACGTCATTCTTATCTTCTTTAACAACCGTTGCTTTCCATTCTTATAATTATTCTTGGATTTATCTGATAATATTTTAATATTTTGCCTCCCATAATGCAGAGATTTCAATCATCCATTCATCCCCACTGTCCACTGATTCCCTAATCTGTACATGTCCCTCTATTTCGGCCATATCAACAAATTGAAAACTTTCCCATTTGTAACTAAACCATTGACTACCTTTCACCAATAAAAATTTAAAAAAAAAAAAAAAATGTGAGTGATATAGCTAGGCATAGAGTTGTTGAGTTGTTTATGTTCCTACGCTAATGCAAAATAAAGAATGGAAAAATAAAAAATATATAGAGAGAAACTCAGACGCATCTAATGCACAATTAATGAAGTCATTCAGCATAGTTCACAAATTAATATTGTATAAATTAGTATCACTTTAAAGTTATTTGAGAATTTTTTTTTTTTTTTTTTTTACATAAAAAAATTTCTGTTTTCAAAGCACGATTTTAAGTATTATTTAATATCTTTAATAAAATCATGTTTTGAAATCATATTTTCAAAACATGATTATAAGAAAAATTTTAGATTTTGAAATAGTTTCCAAACTTATCAATTTAAATAATTATTATTAAAATGATATTATTTTTCAAATCCACTCTAAGTCTTTAATAAAATCATGTTTGAAGCTTATCACTTCGGTCTAGTATTTGAAGCTTATCACTTCGGTCTAGTAATTGAAGCTTATCAACATTGACTATAGCAAGTTTTTTTTATAGCATTATTTTATCAGGATTGCCTATTCTAATAAAATTTTCTAAACCTTTCTCTAAAATAAAAATTGTTATTAATATTAGGGTTTTTTTGGTTTGTTTTTCTAATTATTATTACTGGTAATATTAATAGGATGTTAAGACATGCATTGTGTTGTAAGAAATTGTTTATATTGTTCTGATAGCGTAGTTGAATCTCCTTCTAATAGTTAGGAATCACATTGCATGATTTACTAACATGGTCTTGATTTCATTTGTTATAACTTAAGGAAATTCAAGCTTACATCTAAGTTAAACTAAAAAAAGACTAGCTAGCTAGTCACAATTGAAACTCCTTCTAATCATTTATATAACATAAATCGATGTAATAACACCCAATATGAGCCTCAACATTCGGCCGTGTAAAACACTGATCCAATTCCATAAACATGCATGTACAAATTGGGGTGTCACAATAAAAGCAGCAAAATATATATAATTATATAAACACATACCAATTACCGATTGTTATGTAAAACTGATATATCAATCTCATTGCTATGAAATGTCTTTGTAATACTTCAGCAACACACACACACCCTTAATGGTCTACGATGACAAGCACAGGTTTGGAATTTATAGTCTTTCTTGTATTTGTCTGGGAAAATGGTGTCAGACTCTCAGCACAAAATAAAATTATATCATGGTTGTACATATGTTGCACATGGATATGAAGCCATAACCACAGAACCAAATGGTCCCTGCAAGAAAATCCTGTAACCCAAAAATAGCATGATTAGACTATCTAAAACCATGTATTCTTAATTTGTAGCCATGGTCGGCAAGGATATTTGGGATATAAAAAAGGTAAAGCTTAATACATCATAGACGCTAAAGAATCAGCAGATTCTATTAATTTGGCCCATAAAATCTCCTAATTCCCTTTTGATTTGTTGGGTTCTGGGCCCAGAAAATCTATTAATCCCACTGTTCTTTTTGGATGATAATATAGTTACACACCAGCACATGCTCGCCTACTGCAATTTTAGCCTACAAGTTGGTGGTTGGCATGAAAGTTAGTTTGGTCAAGACCCACCAACACATTACACATCCACATCCATTTCCACCAAGTATTTTGTGCGCGCGCGCGCTTGTAATTGGTGCATGGTGGCCATGTTGGGAAACTTGGGATGGGATGTGTAAACTGTAACATGTGTTTGTCTGTGGACAAATTTACATTACTGATTTTGGTACATTGAGGCATTTAATAGCAACTTGTCAGTTCCATAACAGGTTATTCATGACCTTCAGCCTTACTTTGAAGCACTACTCCCTCATTTACTGGTTGATTATCAGAGCAAACAGAATCAGCTTGGCCCAAAGTCCATAAAAGTACCAATTGAACGAATTCAAAATCTGTAGTTGAGGGCCCAGTTAAATAAGAAAGAAAAGGTGGTAAATGGGAATAGCAGTCTGCTAGGTGAAAGAGGTTCTGATGGGTTTTTTATTTCTTAAGTTGGCAATTGGCACTTGCCAATTGGGGTATCCACGTACAGTTCAACACAATTGATTGGTATCTTCTTTTCTTTTTTTCTTTTTTTAAAAATTTGAAGTTTTTGTCTTTTGCTAAATAAAAAATGGATTTTTAGTGTGGACTCATCGACCCTACGCCACATGATGGTAAGGGTAATACTATGTGTACCACTAGAGCCTTGATGGCAGTAGTGTAGCCACTTAAAAACTGAGGGGGGCTGGGCCCCCCAAAATTTTTGAAAATTTTTTTTATAAAAAAAATTGAAAATATCCTAAATAATTTGAAATTTTTTAAATAACTTTGTTATTTTGGCCCATATCTAATAATATACATATATATTTAAGAAAGTCTAAAAATAAACATAATTTTCATTTAAATAGAATGGTGCTGTGTACAGAAGAAGCAACTATGTGGCAGGAGCCAGCCTGACTCTCGTCACTCCGCAGGATATCCAGTTGAACATATAAGTGACCCAAAAACATGGGGGCTAGCGGCAGACTCACTCCAACAGATATTTTAATGGCCAAACGAAAATACAAAGGCTTTATGGCATAATGAGGAGGGGACCCAAAGACAAACTTACAAAGCCAAAAAGCAATAAAAGCAGCACGGTGGGCAACGGCAGAAAACTTGGAAGAAGAACTAACTCAGTGTTGAGGGTCACTTTCGTAAAGTCAGCCCACCCCAGCATAACAGACAATAATAGCGGCAGGAACAGAATAAAACTATTAGGCTCGAGCGGCAGGAATAACAAAACACAGGCCCATAACACGAGCAAATGGGTCTTGAGGAAGTAAATGGGCCTAAAGGGCTCGGAAAGAGAGAAATGGCACCCATGGGCAATGTATGGTATGAAAAGGTGAGAATGGGTCGCGACAGGCCCAAAGCGATGTAAAGAAAGTAGGGGTTAATGGCAAGCCCATGAACCCCAAGGATGAGAATGAGGAGATTGGGCCGAGGAAGCCCAATCAAGTTAGTAAATAAAAGCCCATGGGAATACAAAGTCGGTAAATGGGCCGAGGAAGCTCAAGGGCCGCAGGCCCAAAGAAGAAAGAAAGGGACAATGGAGCCCATAAAGTGAGAACGCCAGCAGACTTCCATAAAGTCACTGGGGAAAGAAGTGAAACGGCAGGTCTGGAATGGGCCTAGCAGGAACATGTTGCCATGGTAGGAAAGGCCAAGCAATGAAAACAAGACATAAAGCATAAAAAATGGGCCAAGGGAGATATACTAAGGAAAGCCCAATCCAAAGGGGGTAGTGAAGGTGCAAAAGATCTGCGTAAAAGAAACAAAAAGAGCAGCAGACGAATACCAACAAGGCCCCATGAGCCGCAGGCCGGCTTCGAAACACACATAACAGGGAGCATGCGCAAAGCCCAGGTGCCACCAGCCTGTACCCAGCCAATATGGGTCGTGGTGGGGCCATGGGTCCGTGGTAAGAGGTAAAGGGGGGTGTGGTTTGGTGGCGGGGAGGGGGGAAAGGATTTATTTTGCGTTCCCTGTCCAAACCCTTTTTGGAGGTACGTCCTGCTGGGATGACAGACCGTCCAAAAGGAGGTAAGATTGGAGAGGGAACGCTGAGTGCATGCCATAGGAAGAGAGAGAGCCTTTAAGGCCGCGGCAGAGCAATGCCACTGCGGACAAAAACAAAACGAACCTGTCTTTGTCTGGCGAGGGCGAGCTATGCGCAGAGGGTGGTCGGCAAGCATGCCCAGACCAGACAAAGGCTGTTAGAGGGTAAAATGGTAAAAGAATGCTTGCGGCAGGCCCTATAAAAGGAGCCTCGCCGTGCCCTGTAAAAGGGACCGAAAAACAGAGGAAGAAAAACACATAGAAAGAAAAAAACTAAAAGGAAAAGGAAAAGAAAGGAAAAAGATAAGAAAATCATTTGTGAGGATAATAGGCATGCACTAATAGATCTTTTCTTTCCTCTCCCCTTCAAAATCACACTCTCTAAGGGATAATGAAGCGGTAAAAATAACAATAACTTTCTTCACACCTCAACCATTTAGGTCCGATTCCCTCAAAGTTATTAATCCCCACGGCAGGATATTCACCTGGGAGGTTGATTTCATTGAGAGGAAGCGTTCTTCCTCTTTGGACGGTCACCATTACAGACTAGATTTTGTCTTGACGTTTATCTTTGATTAAACCTCCATCATTGTTTAATCCATTGCTTTCTTTTCTTTTAAAAGCCATTATTATTATTATTATTGCTATTACTACTGTGACATTCGGCCATCATTATTATTGAAAGCTATAACATTCTGTTTGCTCATTTTGTTATCATTGTATCTGCCTGCTGTAATTTCGTTATAATAGCTCTGTTTGCCGTAAAGGGTGTTCCTGGCAGACTAGGTTAAGTTTGTGCCAAGCCAGCCCAAAGTGAGTTGCAGTTGGGCTGGTCTCAACTTCCCTACTCAGAAACACATCAGGGCCCATCACTTGCAGAGGGCAGCCCAGCCCAAGCACAAAAAAGGCCCCTACACCTAGTAAGATAACTTAGCATTTCTAGCCATCCTTTTCTTCAACTCTGCTTCGATGGCTTCTTCTTCCGGGGAAAGCTTTATGGTGGCAGGATCAACATCACCAAGAATCAGCAAAAGTAACTGATTAGCCACGTCCTCAAGAGTAACAGTGAGTTCGCCGTAAGAAAAGAAGAATGTGTGAGTGGTGGCACACCACCGACGAACTAAATAACGAAGATTGTAGAGGTCTCGAAAATTGGATAGACTTCGAGAAAGAACAACGGCCTTTAAAACGCCGGCCCTCTGAAGCAAACCCATGAAGCCGGTGTCCGATAACTCACTGTCAACCCACTCCTTCCAACCCAAGGCAGTGCTCGACCCAAACTCGAAATGAATGGGTACAAGAAGGGCGACACCTTGACGAATGACCAAATCGGAGATGGATGAAGACACCGGAGCCCAAGAAACATCAGGGTTTCGACGGCAAAGAGCGAGCCACACGCGGCCCAGCGACGGCGACGCATAATCTCCAGGAGCCTTGGGAAAGTGGGGACTAAGATTGTACCAAGGATCGATCAGAGGGGCGCACTCGCTATTTGGGTCACACCGTGCCTCCTCCTCATCGGAATGGTCCGAATCGGAGCACACGTCTTCTTCTTCTACTTCTTGTTCAACCGGAGGGTCCAAAGCAACGCCTTTCCCTTTACGGCGGGAAGAAACTTGAGTTTTCACCGGTGCCATGGCGTGAAGATTTGATCGGAGCAAGAGAGGGATGGGTGTTCGAGGAGAAGATAATGATGAGGAAAGGAAAATATTTTGGAATAAAAGAAGTTTGTGTCTGCGTTGGGAAGGGACTCTTTTCTTAAGTACCTGAGTTATTAATGCCGGTGTGAAGGGAGGCGACTGGTCAGCCATTGAGAAAAGGATGAAATTAATGAGGCGGTGGTTATGTTTTAAAGCAACTGTCATTTTGGGAAATTCGAAGAGTTACCACTGTTCACGGCAAGAAAAGAAATATATATGCAGGAAGGAGTCCATGGTTTTAAAAAGCCCGCGAAGGAAAAGATAAAGGGAAAAAGTGAAAAAGACAAAAAAAATACTTCATTCACATATGAACTGTAAGAACGCTCCATATGTTCAGGGGGCTAAATGTTGAGGGTCATTTTTGTAAAACAGGCCCAAACCCAGCAAAGCAAGCAACAAATAGGAACAGGCAAGCATAAAATAAAACTATTAAGCCCAAGCGACAGGAGTAATAAATCACAGGCTCATAACATGAACAAATGGGTCTCGAGGAACCAAGTGGGCCCAAAAAAGCCCGAAAAGAGAGAAATGGCACCCATGGGTAGTATATGGTATGGAAAAGTGAGAATGGGTCGCAGCAGGCCCAAGGCAATGTAAACAAAGAAAGTAGGGGTTGATGGCAAGCCCATGAACCCCAAGAATGAGAATGAGAAGATTGGGCCGGGAAAGCCCAATCAAGATAGTAAAAGCCCATGGGAATGCAGAGTTAGTAAATGGGTCGAGGAAGCCCAAAGGAAGTAAATGGGCCGCAGGCCCAAGGGAAAGGGACGCTGCAGCCCATAAGTAAGAACACCAGTGACCATGTTAAGTCACTAGGGGAAGAAATGAAACGGCAAGCTTGAAAAAAGGCCTAGCAGAAACAAATCGCCACGACAAGAAAGTGCCAAGCAAAAGAGGCAGGGCATGAGGGCCGACGAGAAATGGGCCAAGAGAAAAGTAAAATTCAGTATTAAAAGAAGCCCAGCCCCAAAGGAAACAGTGAAATATACAAAACGGCCCACGTAAAAAAGCAAAGAAGCATGGCAGACAATGCGAACAAAGCTCCAGACCGCGACAAACACATAAGCCGCGGGCAAATTTTGAACGTACGTAACAGGAAAGCACGCGTAAGGCCCAGGCACCACCAGCCTGTACCCAGCCAATATGGGACGTGATGGGGCCATGGGTCAGAGGTAAGAGGTAAGGGGGGTGTGGTTTGGTAGTGGGGAGAGGGAAAAAGATCTATTTTTGCGCTTCCCATCCAAGCCCTTTTGAGAGGTACGTTCTGCTAGGATGACAGACCGCCCAAAAGAGGCAAGTTTGGATGGGAAACGTTGGGTGCATGCCATGAGAGAGAAAGAAAGCATTTACGCTGTGGCAGGAGAAAGTGCCACGGCGGACTAAGAAACAACACAGACCTGCCTTTGTCTGGCGAGGATAAGTGGTACACAGACGAGCTCCTGGGTGGTCAGCAAGTACACCCAATCCAGACAAAGGCCGTTAAAGGGTAAGGTGGTAAAATCTGGTCACGATAGACCCTATAAAAGGACCCTTGCCGTGCCCTGTAAAAGGGACCGAAAAACAGAGGAACGAAAAAGCAAAAGAAAAAACAAGAGAAAAAGAAAAGAAAGAAGAAAAGATAAGAGAAAAAATAGGAAATAGGGAGAAGGAGTGTAATGGGCATGCACCAGTAGATCGGTTCTCTTCTCTCCCCCTCAAAATCTCATTCTCTAGGAGACGATTAAGTAATAGAAATTCCTTTTAGGCACTTGTCATTTAGGTCCGATTCCCTCAAAGTCATTAATCCCTACGGCAGGATATTTCCTTGGGGGATTAGTTTCATTGAGATGAAGCGTTCTTCTTCTTTGATTCTTTGCCATTGAGGACTCAAGTTTGACTTGACATTTATTTTTTATTAACTTTCATTATCGCTTAATCAATCATTCCTTTTTAAAAAGTCGTTATTATCAATGCCATTGTCATTACTATAGTGGCTGTAAAAGTAAAGATCATTTGGTCATTTTTCCATTAAGAAAAGGCCATTGTACTCTGTTTTTCTTTGTTGTTATTATATTTGCTTGCCGTAAACTTTTGTAACAGTTCTGCTTGCCGTGAGAGCGTTCCTGACAGACAAGGCTTAGTTTGTGCACAAACCGGCCTAAAGTGAGTTATAATTGGGCCGGTCTCAACTCTCCTACTCAGAAACACTCAGGCCCATCACCGCAAGAGGTAGCCCAGCCTAAATCCAAAACACAAAAAAGGCCCCTACAATTATTAAAAGAAAACATCTATTTCTTTGTGAGAAAAAGACCGAGACTTGAGAAAATAAATGCTAAAAGATGAGTTTTCCCTCCCAAAAAAAGGGTAGAGTTGTGCAACCTAGTGTTTCAACATGCCAAGTATGGATTAAACTAAAGTAAACTTTTGCCCCTAACTTTGAGTTTGTTTTCATTTTGGTCAACGTTTTAAAATTTTACTTTGGCCATTCATATTTGACCATATTTTCATATTGGTGACTAAGGTTGTTCACAAGTTTGGCCAAGTCGAGTTTATACCTAACTCGAGCTCAAACCTAATCACTTCAGGCCTCCAAGAACTGCACCCGCTACTGATCGGGAAGAAGAGTCAGTTTAGGTGAGTCGAGTCTCTTCGAGTATTGGTCGGTTGTCATTTGGTGTCAAGGAAAAGCAAATCTAGTCGAAATTTCGTTGGGTCTCGCCTAATCTGGTTTATACCGACAAAAAGAGGCAAGAATAGGCAAAGAACAACAAAATTTAGTGACTGGAGATTAGTCAGGTCGGTTGAAATTGGGTTTTCATGTAAGAACTCGCCAACCGACCATCTGTGATTGGTTTTTGGAGGGCAAAGACTTATTGTCAATCGTCATAGGCGGCTAGTTAATCGATTTTAGGCCGAACCAATTATTTTGGGCAAATGGGTCGGTTCCACGAGTTGGTTGAATAGCCTTACTGGTGACGTTGTCTATATCGGTAACACCTAGCATTATATGGGTGACACGAGCTAATGAACCGACTTCATTTATCTATCACTTAATGATTAGATAGATTATTAACATAAATGGATGACAAAAACAATATAAAAACAAGTTAGATTTTTATATAGATAGATTTTTATAGCTTCATATTCCATTAAAAAAAATTTATAGTTTCATAACTTTAAAATAAATATATTTACTCAATAAAAATTATGACAAAGTTTAGTTACAAAATTGGTTGTAGCCTAAGGTTACAACCTTACTCAATAAAATAAATATTACTACATATTTTCAAAATCTAACCGTTAAATTGTATGTTCTTTATGCTCTTAATACACATGTTAAATTTTGTGTCAATCGGATATTATTTACTATATGATCTATAAACTTATATTTTATGCATAATTTTAAACTACAAAAACTTGCAATTTAAACAATTTATTGATGACATAGCTATTGATATTTAATTTTCAAGAAATTTTGCAACCAAAAAAAATATAAAAAAAAGATGTAATCCAATAATAGATTTGTTAAAATTCATCTCGAATAAAAAAAATATTAAGTTTTTTTTTTTTTTTTGAAGAGAAAAAAAATATTAAGTTAGACTACAACTAATTTTGGCTAAAAATTAATAGAATAGACAAGAAGTCTTTAACTCTAGTCTTTTTTTTTTTTTTTTTTACGGTAAGAAATCACAAGGAAATTAAAAGAAGTAAAGCCTTTATATGGCAATCAATTAAATCAACAGTAACAAACAAAAAAAAAAAAATCAAAGTAAAAAACCGTCCATGTGAGACTGTTGAACTTCTTCTTCACGGTTAGTTCAGCGGCCCCTCACATACGTTACCATCCAAAAAATCCATACACATTACATGTTCACACTGAACGAATATTTCCACCCTTTACTCTCAAATGGGTGTATATAGCAGTACATCATGATCAGAGGACACAGATCAATAGTGAATAAGAATTGGTGGAATTGGAATCATCACCCAAAAACTGTAGCTCTCATCTTTGTCCCCTCTGCTTTCCTCTTCTACTCTCTCTTCAACATGGCTTTCCACAACCAATCTTCATCTTCAGGTGAATTTTTTGTTTTTTTTTTTGGCAGTATTCTCTTTATTAATCTAATCAAAACCCATATTTGCAAATTTAATGATGTTTGGTTCCATTCTAGTTTGTGCTATTTTGGAAATTACCCACTTGCATTAAAACCCAGATTTATTCATTCATTGTTGTTGTTGTTGTTGTTGTTGATTTTCTGCGTGATTGGTGGGCTAGGATTTTTTTGTGCAAATTTCAGTTACTAGAAACTGATACTTATATATATGCACTATTGAATTAGTTTGTTTTTCATCGATGTAATCAAAAACCCATGATTGCTTATTTAATGATGCTCGGTCGGTTTCATTCTACTTTATGCTATTTAGGAAATTACCCACTTGCATTAAAACCCAGACCATCTTTTTATTTATCTCATTTGTTTATTGTTATTGATTTTCTGTGTGATTTGTGGACTAAGATTTTTATACAGGCTTGAATTTAAAGGCTTATATTCTTTTTTACCAAAAAAAAAAAAAAAAGATCTTATGTATTTATGCAAATTTCAGTTACTAGAAGCTGACATTTATATGTGCACTATTGAATTAGTATTTTATTAATCAATCTAATCAAAACCCAGAATGACTTATTTAATGATGCTCGGTTTCATTCTACTCTATGCTATTTAGGAAATCACCCTCTTGCATTAGAAGTTAGAACCCAGACCATCTTTTATTTATTTATTCATTATTATTATTGATTTTCTGCGTGATTTGTGGACTAAGATTTTTATACAAATTTGAGTTACTAGAAGCTGATATCCATATATGCGCTATTGAATTAGTATTCTATTAATCAATCAAATCAAACCCTTAATTGCTTATTTAATTTGAGTTACTAGAAGCTAATATATATATGCACAAGTGGTGGGTTTATGTTTAACTAGGGAGAAACTTGCATCAGATTCTGTAATTTCGAATGACGAGCAGAGATCGAGATTGTATGATAAGATGGAGAGGGATTTGGATGAGAACGGGCCTGCTTTTCTTAAACAAGGCGAAACATCTCAGTCATTGTCACTTTCGGATATTTTCACTTTGAAGGATGGATATGTAACACCCATACTTAAAGTATGAATCGAACAAATCAGCTCTTTTTTGGATTACATGGTACTACATTGTTAATTCTTGTTTCAATGAGTGAGCAAATGATGGATTGCCTCTTTTGTGTGTATGTTTGTGTAGGCAGCGAACCCTCCTGTACGGGCTAATGTTTTGTATCTGAGCACTGAATACTCAGTGCGCATCTCGTAAGCATTTAATTTTCTCATAATTCATGCTGGTACAGTTTGTTGTATGTTGTTATATGTTTGATCCATGTAATATGATTTATTTTTAATGAATCTGTGTATTGTTTTTATTGTGATTTATTGCTAAGAAAATTTAGGAAGTTTTTAGTTTTAGAAATGATTGAAACTTAGGCGATTTAGTGAGAGTGAAAACAATGGGAAATGATGCAGTCATATAAAGTTCAAGTCCCTATTCTTAGGACCTGATATTCTTAGAAGTTGAGATGGCCAAACTAATTCAAACATGTTAATTTTTATTAGAAGGTGGCCACTGTTATATGGCTTTCTATCCTCTGATTAATTGAATTCACGTGCTTCTCTGGTGTAGGAATGCTGTTTATCAACAGCTTTCTTTTGTCAGCAGCCTTGTGATTGCAATGGGCAGTCACTTGTCATCCTTTGTGGGTTACTTACAGAAAGGGTTCCATCCGGCTTCCAATCTTTGCTTGGAAAAATCAACATAACTGAATGGATTTATTATGTAATTGCATACATTATGGCCTGATAATGATGGATGCCATTGATGGGATTAATTATGCAAACAATTAGCATTATTTTAAGATTTTTGTGCTTTTGATTTACATTTTTTTTTTCATCTATAAGATTATATAAAACACATGCAACCATTAATCATGATGACGTTTTACATACTGATCCCAAACTCATCAGATAAGAACCTAAGTCTTCAGAATACAAAATGAATAGTGGATATATGGGTTTAAATTGTTTAATGATATTAATGTTTGCAGTCCTGAAAAAATATAAATTTGAGTATCATAATAATAACATAATTATTAAGATAGTAAAAAAACTGTGGGGAAAAGGATGAAATTTCAGTTTTATATATTTTTTAATCACAGTGCCATAATTTTTACATTAGCATCTTAATCTCATAGGAAGTTTTATATAGTTTTTTTTTTTTTTTTTTCTCTTTCCTTTTCAAATTAATACATGCTTGCTGCAGGGAGCAATTATATAGTAGTTTATTTTTTAATTTCACACATGCTTTGATTGCCACAGGGAGGCTGTGAAACATATTTTTAACCCGTACTTTGATAAAGGTAAGCTTTTGCTTACTTTTTCTCATATGTGTTATTTGAATTTGAGTTGTGGTTACATTTTTAAATAAAATTATATTTTGTGCATTTGTTTTTTTTTTTTTTTTTTTTTTTGGCATTCTTATTTGTATTTTGTTTAGCAATCTGGTTTCAGAACTCCAGCATGTACCATTTTAGCATGTTTCATGCTTCACATCATATTACACCTGTTCCTGCTACTGAAGATGAGGTAAACTTCCTTTTAGAGGGATCTTATGTTTCTCTTTAATTTTTGTTGGAGGATCATTTGATTCTTGGACCTTTTTTGGTTTTTCAGATAGAAGTGGAAGCAAGTGCTGTTCGTGCTGTTGCAGATGATCTCTGTCCTTTAAAAATTGTTTTAGACAGGGTTGTTTTAACCTCAACTGGGGTGCTTTTGGGTTGCTGGCAGGTTACTTTCTGAACTTTTCTACACTCTTTGGACTTTCCCCTACCTTTTTATATAGCTATAGATGAGGTACACACTATAAAAATTTGAGAAAATTACCCCTTGTGGTTTGGCTTTATCACACCATAAACTTCCAATTGTTACATTGAACTAATATAAAATTGTTAGGGTTTCATTTAAATAAACAGAGTTTACAATTTGTGGAAATATTATTCACCTCTCTGTGATTTGGCTAAGTCACAATTTAGTACCATAAACTTTTCAATTGCTATAATAGTATATTTGCACCCCTAAAGTTTGGATTTTTGAAATTTTAAACCCTATTTTGGATGGAACTTAATGATTTCATTTAATTCCTAAGTCCAAACCTTAGTTGGTTAAATATAGCAACTGAAAATTTGCAGTCTTAATTGTGACAGTGCCAAATCGCATTAGGGAAATTGTTTTTACCCTAAAATTTTTATACATCTCAATATGAGTTGCAACTTTGCTCTTTGGAATGGTGGTGTTAATTTTTTAGTTGACAACCATATACTACACTGCAGTACGGAATCATGAGAATTCTCCCATGTGATTGTAATAGCTGCAATTATATTGCAACTTCTTGGAGTGTCCTCCTTAGTTTGAGTAATATGAATTCCTCCATGAGGAGCAGCAGAGTGGGGTTGAGGGCAGAGTTAAAACAGCAACCAGTCCAACATAGGAGGTGGTGTATGATCTGCCCTTACAGTGCTTAAGCTCTTGAAATTTCTTAACCCACAAAATGCAAAAGAACCTATAGAATGATTTTTTAAACTTCTTTTTCACAATTCTATTTATTTTCATTTGTGGGTTTCTGAGCCAGAAATTATGATTTAAAATTGTTGTTGTCTGATTTTTTTTTTTTTTTAATTTTTTTTTTAATAATAAATTTCACCACTCAATGCTCAAGCTGAGCTATTACTTGGTGACAAAAGAAAAGTCAGCTATAACTTTGGCCTTCTTATATTTACCTCAGGGAGAAATATATCAATGTTTTTGCCAAAGCTTTATCTATAGTTAAAGGTTTTAAAACTTAAGCGTTTAATTTTCATCTTACAAATTTTTTGTTTCCGTTAGTGGATGAATGTTACCATCAGATTGGTTGATAGCTAGGGAGATCAACCAGGTAAAGAAAGTCCTTTTATGGGGGAACCGCTCTGTGTGTGACTGAAATTTTTAAATAGTATAGTTTTTGGAGAATTTCACTGTAAATCTAATGACTGAAGGATTTTTGTAGGTAATGAGATGTATCAACAGTTCATATAATGAATTATTATTTTATATAGGTAATCTCTGGGACAGATCCCATAACCATTCGTGCCAAGCTGAGGACTGCACTTCCACATGCGCCAGAAAAGCAACTTGTAAGAATAATATGAATCTCTTAATTCCTGTTGAATCCTTAGAAATATATAAATAATCTCAATGGCTTGAGGTATGAAATATGAATGTCTCATGCAGGGATTGTTCAGCACTTATTATTTGATGATTGATACTAGGATACTGACTCTTAAGATTTGCAATAGATGATTGTAACTGTTGCTTGACTTATGAAATTTTATCGGACCTCTTTTTTCCTGGTCTTTATGGGTAACAGCCTAACAGATACTTGCATGCTTGGTTTGGTGTCTAAGGAGGCCATGGCCCCCCAGAAGTTCAGAACGTCCTTTCTGAAAAAAATTTCATTTCCCTTTCTTAGAATAAGTTTGAAATGTCTTTTCTGGGACTCCTTTGTATGCTTCCCAAGGGCTTGAGTTCTAAAATTTTGTATATAAAAAGAAGAGGCCCTCAAAAATAATAGAGACTTCAAATCCCAAATTTGACGTTATCCTAGGCACTTTTCAAAAGAGCATATTTTTCTCTATGGCCTCCCTTAAGGAAAACCTTTAGGGTACGCTACTGCCTGGTGTTTTTTTAGAATATAGTGGCTGATGACATATGCATCCAATAATGTTGGTTTGCTTTTAAAAATAAAGAGATGGTGATTTATCCTTTGTTGGAACTCACTGCTGCATGGTGGGTCCTATCTTTATGTCCTGGTCTTATTGGTGCCTTATTCAATGGTATTGGTAGTTGTAAACTGGATATCTTCTCTTCCTCTGGTTAAGTGGTGATACAATAAATGATGAGTATGTGGTTGCTATCATTTTTCTAATCAGCAGTCTTTTTCTGCTACAGTATGATGCTGCTATTCTTCACACATCATTTGCAAGGCTTCTGGGACACCCCACAGCAACTCCAATGGTAGTACATCATGAGTATCTCTGACTTCTTTTTGCATCTTAAGTCAAGATCAAGTTAGTGCTTGACACCAGTCATTTTTTTGGTTGGGTAGAAACTAGAAACTAGAAAGTGATAGTGCATTTAACTGAAAAGTGGCAATTGCAATTAACTAAGAAGTATATGCGTTGGCTGTCTCAGCTCTAGTTTATTAGAATCCTATTGAAACAAATGCTTGACATGCAATATACTTTTCATGTCAACTTGGCACACCATACAAATGCAAAAGATATCAGCGCATTTTAGTGCACATGCAAGACAACTTGCACGATGAATAAGCATTACTTTCATGGATGTGAACTATAGATTAGTTTATGGGTAACATTGATATCTTTTCTGTTTTTTTTTTTAACCCCTTTTTTTATAATAATTTTATGGGAGGTGTTTTGGGATGGAAAATGGTATTAACAGGATTTGAGGAAAAAGCGGAAGTAACAACTGAGCTTGAAATTATAGTATATACCTAGAGGAAAGAAGGCATCAAATGTAAAAGTCCAAAAAATCATTCTTACTAAATTGTGTATGTGGTCATGACTTGATTACTTGTAAGAAGTTTGATACAAGTGTCTTGGAAAATCTAGCATTTTGATCTCATTCAAAATGAGAGTTCAAGGAACATCTGTCAGTTCTCATGTTAAGATGAATTGCATGTATATTTTCTTTTATATACTTAGTTCTAAGTTTGACTCTTGCAATTGTTTTCATATTTAGGAGCTGCATAAAACTTCAGATGAAGTTCAATTCTTCCATGACCTAGTTGCTAAGCTAAACAATCAAATCCGTGGAATGGAGGTAAGTTCTTATGTTTAATTATGATTGGCAATTTATATTTGAAGTTTTGAATTACATAGTTGAAGCTGAATTGGGCTTTTTTTAGTAGCATGCAGTGCTATAGTTTCACCAATTTCTGTTTCTACTCATGTTAAAAGATTCCATTACGTGGGAATTTTAAGGCATATATTTGGAAGAATCGTTGCATGCGACCATGTATAAGTAACCATCACTTCTTAGTCATCTGATAGTCTTTTGTGAATGTGGCATACCATTTGATGATCGCATCTAGGTCATATTGTACATTCCAGTCTGGTTGAGACATATATGGAATTATGGATTATGGGTTTACAGTTTCCCACTTTTCTTTCAAATCGATTTGAAGTACACCTTTTTCGCAAATGTTCCTAGGTGGTTTTTTATTGTACATTCTAGCACTCACTATAATGATTTCCATTAGTAAAGCGTATATTTTCTGGAATAATGGCAACAACCAGTATGTCAATATCATTGGGACTGTATCATCGTTCGTGTGAAATTAATTTGAAACTTCATCCTATATTTTTTGATAGTTTTGACTTTGAAACTGAAAATTTATTTAGAAACAAAAGAAGAAAAAGGTGCCTGCATGGTAGAATTGCTCTATGTCAGCACCTTTCATTCAAGGTAGATATTTGGTTATAGTGAATAGAAGATTCTCATAGCACTTCCTTTGCATTTTCTGAGACAAATCATTCTAACTTTTTACCAATTGGGGATGTATTCTCCTTTTCAAGATACCTTGTTGACAATAACGTTGGAAGTAAATGTTCAAATGGACATTTCTTGTGATCACCAAGCAACTTCTTTTTTTCCTGCAGCATCCTATAGAAGATATCCGTCTAGAGTCCTAGCACAGCTTTGGAATCAACTTTAGGGAAGAATGACCTCAATAGCCACATTAGTGATATAAAATCTACCGCAACATTGACATGTCAAATTTTTTTTATTTCTTCTTTGATGGGTTTCAACTTTTGTTACTCTTCTGGAAAGGCAGTTGATCCTTCTCTGTTTTTGAAGTCAATCCATCAGTATAATTGCTTCAAAGTATTGACCATGACCATCTAGACATCATGACTACAGACTTCACACAAATGTTTACAACTTTTAGATTTCTGGCAAGGCACATCCTTAGTTTTTGCAAACTCTTATTTGATTCTTTTAATGATTTTTTTGCATGAAATCTATCTCTCATACGGTGGCATTTGGCCTATGAATATTCAGGCTGTGGTGTCTGAGCTCTGGTATGTGGAGGAATATGATGTGCTTGCTCTTGCATTGGATGGAAGAACGAAGATTCGCAGGTTTCAACTTGGCTGCTCAAGAACCTAAGATTCCAAAGATGACAAGCATAATTAAAAGCATATTTCATTACTTATATATATTAAAAAAAAAAAATCAAATCATATTTCATAGATTTACAGGATCTTTCATGATGGAAGTGTGTACTTTAATATACATTTTCGGTTAAGATGGTCCTAATATTAGAAAATCTAGTCACGTCTTACATTCCATATCTCATTTCTATATTCTGTGAGTATGCTTTTAACCCCAATTAAATTGTTGATTGAAAATCCCAAAATTAAGGAAGCCATCTTTTCCAAATCACTCAAATCCCCCAGTACTTGATGGTTTTCAACCCCATTTTTCTTCTAGAGATTTTGGGATATCATAGGGCACTTATTATATTTTTATTTATTTTTTCATAACTTAAATCTTCAAGACCAGGAATATGCCAAGTAACCTTAACTTCATCTCCATCCTCCCTCTACCTCACCCTAAAAATGGATCACCCTGAAAAGGTAGCCAATTCTCAAACTCATTGGTACTCTTATAAGT
This sequence comes from Quercus glauca, assembly GCA_023736055.1. NCBI lineage: Eukaryota > Viridiplantae > Streptophyta > Magnoliopsida > Fagales > Fagaceae > Quercus > Quercus glauca. The sequence goes on along the minus strand of CM043324.1, from coordinate 18,301,836 downwards.
GTCACTAGTGAATTTTGGTTAAGGGAGAGCCCTTCCTCAAGCGATTTCATTCCCCCCTAACCCCCAAAGCCAACTTCATTCCTGAAAGGAAAGTCAGGGAATCATTTCATTCCAAAGCCAACTTCATTCCGGGAAGGAAAGCTAGGAAATCATTTCACTCCATGTCAGTCTTCAAAAGTAAATAAAAATATATGATAAAAGTTGCATCTTTAATGTTATGATTACACCAAGTGAATGTGTGTATATATATATTCAACATGTTTTATATATATATACATATATATCTTGCCTTATAATATATAATATATACAATATCATATCATATATTATATAACAGGTTTGATTACACCAACTTTCATATTATATATACATATATATATATATATATAATTTTTCTCTTTTTGCCATGTGACATACTGCAGTTATTAATATAGTTTGATCTAAGTGAAAAAAAACAAAATTGCAAGAGTTTAAAAATACTATTTTTATTAGAATTTAATGCCCAAAGTTTCTTTCAATTAAACATAAGTACTACACGTCAAAGAGCTTGCTTTGGCCATGTAACGCATTATAAGTACATTAATATTATTGGCATGGATTGCTTTAAATAAAATTCTATTATGAAAGTTTCAAGAAATATAAATATTATTCTAATAAAAATCCAATTCCAAAAATCTTTAAAAATTAAAAAAATATTTTAAAAAAATAATATTAATCTTAGTGTGCTTTCGTTATTATTTTATTCCCCAATTCTAATAATAGTATTAAAATATTTGTAGTTAACACCTGCACCAGAGGAGAATGAAGTTAAAGTAAACTTTATAATAGAAAAAAGTATTGTAAAATATAAAACTATAGTGTTTTGTGCGCATGGGATTAGTATCACTCCATTAGAGTTGGCAGCAATATAGGAGTATTAAAATTGTTGTTATTGTAAGCTATTGTATGTGGAGGAATATGCTACATGCACGACTTGAGCACAGTCATGCACATGTAGTTTTAAGTGCGTTGTGCATTGGCGGATTGAAATGATGAATGCATACTTTTTTTATGAATGCATACTTGTGGATAGCACACGCTTTCTTTGTATGAGTGTGACAAAACCATGACAACAAAGTACTGGAATATAATAATAGCATGCTCTCTAATCAATACAAGTTTTAGATAAGTATGGTTCTTTGTGTATGCCACACTCCCCCTCGTGGGGAAGTTGATATTTGTTGGAATAGGATCCACAAATCAATAGGTGAGATTGAAAATGTTGCAACGAGAACTAGTTTCTTTTTTTTTTTTGAATTGAGTAAAACTATTCAAGACTGAAGAGATTATCTATGGTACAAAAAATTAAAAATTGAATTTTATATGGGTGCTTTTTAGGGCATTTGTTAATGGACAATTTTAAGAAACTTTTAATATCATTTTTATGGAAAATATAGAAAGGTAAGTTTCTTTTCTTTTTTTTTTCCTATAAAGAGTTTCTAAAAATATTTTGTAAACCAATGCTCTGAGAGCATTCGTTAACTTTCCCCTTAAAACTCTAATTGTGAAATTGCGAAAAGTGAGAGTTATTTAACGAAACATTATATTATAATAAAATAAACTTTGTATTTCTGAAATTTATAAAAATTGTGGCAATTTTAAAACAAAAGTTGAAATCATAATTTTTAGGTTAAAATTGTGAGTTAAAAGCATTATTTTAAATTCTTTCTTAAATATGTTAACATGAAATCATGATTTGAACTTGGTTTTTAAAAAATAATTTTAAAAAAAGCTAGAAGTTTCAAAAAGCAAGATGGTCAAAAATTGTATTAGTAAAAGAAGAAATGCACTACTCTTTGATCACTTTGCCTTTCTAACTTTTCCAATATTACACTTTATGCATTTGTGGGTAGAAAAGTGAAAGCATTATCCTTTTTATTATTGTAAGGTCCAAATTTGTTGGGCCTGATACCAACTCCCTGTATTGTGAGCCCAACAAATTTCCAACAATAAATTTGTAAAGAATGGGTCGAACAACTGGGCTAGTATTGTGAGCCCAACAAATTTGTTGGGCTAGCATTATCCTTTTTATTATTGTAAGGTCCAAATTTGTTAGGCCTGATACCAACTCCCTGTATTGTGAGCCCAACAAATTTCCAACAATAAATTTGTAAAGAATGGGTCGAACAACTGGGCTAGTAGCGGATTTAGCAACGGGTCATACAAGCAAAAACCATCCGAAAGAAAAAGGATTGAGTCCGGCTTTTATAATAGGAAAAACTCTTTGGTCCGAAGAGGATTAGTATGTAAAGACTTAGTGAATACAATTTTTTCTCCCCTTCTGCGAGACTTGCTCCCTCTATATATACACCCCTTTTTCCCATCTTCACCGCACACTTGTCCTCCATCTAGGCGCCCACTCGAGTACTAGTCACATCAGCCGTTTGCTTTAATCCCCAGTGAGTGGTGGTGGGTGAAGATACACTGTTCAGGTGTCTTCTCCACATAAATGCGGCCAGGAAAGTTGCTGCAGTGCATTAAATGTGGCGGTGGCAGCTTTATTGGCAGGGTATTTCATGATAGCTATGCTTTTGGACGTGCCAGAAGCTCAGCTCTTGCATGGGACTCTTCAGCATATCTATTCGATTAAGTTCTGGACAGCTCCGGTGGGTAAGATCCATTCGGCCCAACTAGATTGTTTTCGGATGGCGCGTCTGTCCCTTATGGATTGCACCTCCACCAGGTTAGTAAAGCATTGATACTTTTATCGTCTTCGGACAGAGAGTCGTATCTGAACTGGGCCTCAGGCCCAACATATGGCACTGGGCCTTCTCACCCACAATTATAATTTATGAAATTATATACTTGTGACACAATTTGGAACCCTATGCTTTAAACATTCGATTTGTCACTATTTAGTTACAAAAAGACACACACAACCTAGTAAAATTAGCACTTTCAACTTGCTCTCTCCCTATTCATTTTGCTTAATATATTAAATATATAATTAGGCTTCTTTTTATAATATCTTTTGAAATTATGCTATCAATAACATAAAAATGCTACTGAGTGTATATTTGGTATCAATTTATTTAGTTTTTTTTGGTTAAAAGTATGCTTAAGTATTCTTGTATTCTGACTAAAATGAGAAAAAAAAAAAAAGAAATTTCAAAAAGTTGTACGTAAGAGCTAAAAGCTTACTAAAAAAGTTGGACACAAATGAACACTAAATTAGAATATATATCATCTTTTTTGTGTTGTATTTTACATTAAAACTTATCATGTATGCTATCGATAACATAAAAATGCTACTAAGTGTATATTTGGTATCAATTTATTTAGTTTTTTTTGGTTAAAAGTATGCTTAAGTATTCTTGTATTCTGACTAAAATGAGAAAAAAAAAAAGAAATTTCAAAAAGTTGTACGTAAGAGCTAAAAGCTGACTAAAAAAGCTGGACACAAATGAACACTAAATTAGAATATATATCATCTTTTTTGTGTTGTATTTTACATTAAAGCTTATCATGTATTTTTTACATATGTATTTATACTTTTTTGTCTCAATTTTATTCTTATAAGATGTGGGGTCCAAATTTCGTGGCCCAAACCCAAAAGATTAGGATTTTGAGCCCAACGAATCTAGAACAATAAATTTGTAGAGAATGGGTAAAAAAACTAGGCTGGTTGTGAATCTAGCAACATTAAACTCTCATGCACTGGGATAAACTCACATAAAAATTCACTGGAAAGCTAAATAAACTTGAATCTGAAGAGGCTTGTTATTAATTGAAAGATGAATACAATTCTTCGAGTTCTTCCTCAGATTCTTTCCCCCCTACTCTTTAGAGGCCTATTACATTTATATATTCTTCTTCTCCTTCATCTTCACCGTCCACCTGTTCTTCATCTAAACCTTCACTTGAGTGCATGTCATATCAGATATCTGCTTTAATTCTCCGTGAGTGGTGGTAGCTAAGATTACACTGTTCAAGGGTCTTCTCCACATAAATGCGGTCAAGAAAGTTGCTGCAGTGCATTAAATACGGTGGTAGCAGCTTTTCCTTTTAGATATTTTTCCGTTCTTATCATCTCCAAACATGCCCAAAGCTTGTCCTTGTCATTGAAGTTGTTGGAAAGATCAATCAAACTTTCCGTATACTTGCTTGATCAAGTCCCCTTGGTGTCCGAGGAGAGTGACCTCTTCGGATCACTAGGGTTCTCCTTGGACTATCTTCCTTGTTCGTTTCCAGGTATATTTCTTCCATCTGGACTCCTTCCTAACCATTTTCTTCTCTTCGGATACAGTGATATTCGAATTGGGCCTTAAGCCCAATGCGTGATGTTGGGCTTTTACCCCCACATAAGATATTTCAAAACATTTTTGTAAGGTATGAATAAATAAAATGCACACGAAATCCATATAATATAAAATAGTCTTGCCCATTGGGTAAAAGACTAGTCTCACTCCACTATTTGTTCTTTTTTTTTTTTTTTTAATACAAAACACTATTTCCTATAGATAAATGATATGTCTATAACATTTTCACAAAAAATCATAAGTGACAGGTTGTTATTAGTTATTATAGGTGGCAAAAAGTAATTTAAGTAACAAATTCAAATTAGAACCAATAATAACTTACTATCTATAATCTATTGGTTTCTAAAAAAAAAAAAAAAATCTGTAATTTAGTGTGAAAATTTTGTGAATATAACATTTCTCGATGCTCAAAGGACACTTGTTTATTAAATTTTTAAAAACACATTTGATGGGAAAAGAAAAAAAAAACTAATTTTTTTCACAGCTTTTTAGGGTTTGTTTATTTGGAGAATTTTTGTTTTTGTTTTCAAAACAGTATAAAAACAATTTTCAATAAATTGAAATTGAAATTAGTTTTCAGATAATAATTTTTATACTGTATGTGTTTGGTTTCCAATTATAAGAACAATTTTCAAAATACAAAAAAAAGAAAAGTGTTTGGGAGACCATTCCTATTTTTGAGCTTTTAAAAAAAAAAATTAGAAAAAGTAATGTGTAAAATATGTAAATTACTTCTTTTTTTGTATGGATAATGATAAGGAAATAAAGTTATATACTTTTTTTTTTTTTGGGGATAATGATAAGTTTTAAATTTGAGGAGTGAGAATTTCTTTTTGTGGTAAAATTAAGCTTCTTAATGTAAGAGATAGAAGAGTGAATAAATATATAAGGTTATTGTTTTCAATTTATTTACAACTATGCCATTAAAAACATTTTCTTTACCTTGAAAACATGTGTTAGCCGTTTTCAAAATCCTATTTTAAACAAGAAAAAATAGGATACGATTTCCTGAAAACTTTATTTAGAAAACATAATCCAAAAAATAAATTCAAGTGTGGGACCTATCATTTTATGGATTGCAAAAAAAAAAAAAAAAAACTATATTTAAATACTCTTACCTAACATGCCCTGATATCAAAAATTTTTTAAAATGGCCCATTAACAAATTCTAGATCCATGAACAAGATCGTTAAACATATCTAGCTCCGACCACCAATAGAAGGGTGTGACATTATTCTTTTATCGTTCTATTAGTGTTGGTATTGGAGCCAAAACTAAAACATTTTCCAACATAAAAAAGGAAAGAGGAGTAAAGGAATTTAGCAATGAGGGGGGATCTATCCAAATAGCTAGAAGACAAAGACAAAGAAAGAAAGAAAGGAAAACTGCACATGGCGAGGTGTGTGTGTGTGTGAGGTCACATACAAACCAAAACAAAAACACTAACGCGCACACACACATGTCCGGGTTCATTGCACCAACCCTCCACGCGCTCTCGTGTGTCTTCAACACTCCCGCCACACACGCCCACTTCTTTTTATTTTTTCTTATATTTTAGTTCTTTCTTTCTTTCTTCCTTAAACACCTTACAACCTACGCTCTTTCTTTTTTCATCTCTCTGTCTCTGTCTCTGAGTTTTTGTTCTTAATCTCCTCGAAAATTCTACGATTCATTTCATCTGTACTATTTATTATTATTATTTTTTTTATAAAGAAAGGTTGTTAGGGACCGTTTTTCTTGTGGAACTGTTTGTGGGTTTGACTTGTAGACTTCCTGGCCTTTGGTTTCTTTTTGATCTCCAGGTATCAATAATTCAATATTGTTAGCTTTTGCTTTTTGATCTGTGGCTTTTGTTATATTTAATTTGCTTGGGGTTTATTTTGTGATTTCATTTCTGGGTTTTTAGCAACTTTTCTGTTTGGTTTCTAAGAAACTGGAATCTTTTTAGTCATTTTGGTTCCAATCAATATGTTAAATTTGAATTAACCCAAGTCTTGCCCATCTCTTTAATGGGTTCCAGTTTTTTTTTTTTGGTTCTCCTGGAAATGAACCATAGAAGTTTTTTTTTTTTGGTACTGAAAATGAAAAGGATAAATAGTTTTCTGGGAAAGAAACCAAATAGAAGCTGATCGAATTAAGAAGCACCCATGTTTGGAAAATAAACAAAGTCTCTGTTTTTTTACATAACTGTTTGATGCATATACCGTAGAATAGTAAATTAGATAATTTTTCAGTCATAATATGTATATATAGGTATGTATGTATGTGCGTGTGTGTGTATGTCATTTACTCTTTTTTATTTAGTTATCTGCAATAATAAGACAAGAAAGTTTGACTTTTTTGGTTTGTGATTTTAGGGGATTGATCCTTAACTGGATTTTAATTTTATTGAGACTAGCATGAGTTCAGAGGCTCAAAGTCCATTGGTGGACAAGGTGAATGTGGTGGCGGCGGACTCCATTGACAGGTAATTTGCTTATAGATCCTAAGTTTGTTGCTGGATGGTTGTGTGATTCTAACAATGAGATATATGTTGTAATTTAAGCAGTGCATCTTAGTGCTTGAATTATAGATTGATGGATGATGCATATTGAGTAGTATGGAATGTACACATGTAGTTACTACATGGTTGGTTTTCTCTATTTGTTAACTAGTGTACATGAAACTGCAAATTACAATTTAAGAGAATGTTTTACTAGAGAGAAGGTATTGTTAAAATTAAATGCAATTGGGTATAAAATGTATAGACCTGTAAGACTTTAATTAGGAGAATGATGTTATGGGTTGGACATGCCTTACAAATGACCAGTTATATGAGTTCACTAAATTATTGCAATATAACACAATTCTTTTGTTGCTCCCACAAGCCCCTTCCCCGACGAATGAAAGGTTAAAATGTAATTTTCCAATTGTTAAGTTATAGGTGCACCTAGATCCTTTGGGTCTTGAATTTATGATGTCACCCTCCACCTATTCTTGGGATAGAGGAGGAGGTGCTGTTAGAGTCAGAGCCTATTCTTATTAAAGGTATACAATTTAATGAAAGGTTGATGTCGATTAGGTGCCATCATTCATTTTGAGAAATTTGTGAGTTCTCTGTTAATTTGCGGTATACTGCTGGGAATTTTCAATATCCATTAAAGTTGGTGGTAGGTGGATTATAGCTTGTGTAAAAAATAAAAGGAAATCTTAAATATGCTTTTACAGAAAAAAGAAGTGACGAACATATATGAACTTGAAATTAGTTTGCCGTAAATAACTTTCTGTCATCCATGTCAAGGAGGAAGAATAAGAATAAGAATAACAATTTGATTCAACCCCATTTCTGAAGAATAACAGTTTGGTTTAACAATTTTATTCCATTTTTTATTTTGTGCATTCTATCTCTGTTTGATTTGTTTGTATTTGTTTCTAGTACATTCAATTCATCATCGTGAACATGATGTACTTTTTTTTAATGAAGATGTCTATTACCTATCAAAAAAAGGGGGGGTTATGTGATGTTATGCTGGCTTAGATTGTCTTCATGATTTCTCCAAATTCTGGATTCACCTTTTCTGTCAAGCTCTAATTCATAGTGTTAATATGAGGCTACCGGGGACTCTATCTATCTAAAGGAGGTATGGACCCCTCCCATAGTATGGTATGGTACGATTCAGTTGAGGAACCCACCTTTCTATCACATGCAACATGAAGAACAAACTCTTTATCTATTCAAGATATTTTATCTTTGTTTACCAACCTTTAGACATCTTGGCATTGTCTCAATCTTTTCATCTATTACTATTAGCTAGTTTTTATTTTGCATTCTTTAATGCCCCCTTCATTTATGTTTTCCTTGATACTTTTGTTGGAGTAGCACACTTGAGTTATACTTGGATGCATTGTTCTGCATAAGCAGGCATCTTTGGCATATTCCTACAGATGCTAAATGCTTAGAACTTTTTCCTAGCAACATACATTTTGGCAATAACCAGTGTGCATGCTAAGTTTTTGAGACTAGTTGGTTATAAAACATCTAAGTGGCTTCACATGGTTTGCATATTTGGATGAAAATAGCTAGGGCACCTTGTTTAGATGCCTTAAAGCTGTTTGTGTCGCAGGGATTGTCCTGGCAAAAAGAATAAGGGGAAAGTTCCTAAAAGAATACAAAAAGCCGAGAGGGAGAAATTGAAGCGTGAACATTTGAATGATCTTTTTCTTGACCTGGCCAGTGCTCTTGGTAACTTCCATTCTTCTCATGATATTTCTTTACCACCTACACATGTTTTAGATTTATAAAAATCCACTGTCAACGTCTATATTCTAATCAATCTTATAGTCTTGATTAGCTTTTTGGTCTTCAGTATATAAACTGCAGATGTTTTTGTGTGATGATAGATCATGGTGATAGATCATTACTTATGTCAAAAATTTTCTTGTGCAGAACTGACCCAACAGAACAGTGGAAAGGCCTCTGTACTTTGTGAAGCTACTCGACTGTTGAGGGACTTGTTAAGCCAGATTGAGTGCCTCAAAAAGGAGCACGCATCTCTCTTGTCTGAATCTAACTATGTAAGGCCCTTAACTATATTTGACTGATCTCTGGTAAATAGTTTTATCCCATGTGTGAGGTTATCCAGTTTAAGTGGTAGAAACATAAGTTCATCCATTCAAGTAGTATTTTTATTTTCTACTAGTTACTTTGAGCTGACCCTCAACCGTTGTCCTTTTTGTAAAAGAGGCCTGTAAGTCTTGAATTGCTGAGAAGAAACTATATGAAATTAAAGTTGTCTTGAACAGGTGACCGTTGAGAAGAATGAGCTGAGGGAGGAGAATTCTGCCCTAGAAATCGAGATTGAAAAATTGCAAAGTGAACTAGAAGAGAGAATAGCCCAATCTAAACCCGACTTGAACGTACCACCTCCCGAATTTCAGCAACCAGAACTGACGTCACATTTCCCGGGAGACTGCATCAGATTACCTGCTGTAGAACCCTCATCACAGCAAGTACCTGCTGTCTTTGTCCTCCCCATTCGTCCAGAGGCATTGCCTGATGTTACCCAGCAGACATTTAAGCCCAACTCAAATGTGAGCAAACCACATGCCAGGTATCCCACTCCAATGGATTCATGGCCATCCCAACTTCTTGGGGAGCAACCAACAGCAAGGAAGGAATTTTAACTTAGTGGTAGCAATTCCAATACTGGGGAAGGTGGCCTTGAAAGCATTTAAAACTTTGAGGGTGCTCACTAGTCTGTAGCTTAGCAGTTCCTCATTATTTTTCGGGGGGTTAATTGGTCATGCATTAGGAGGTTTGTGTATCAATATAGAGAGTGGTTATTAATAGTGTCCTTGATGTGTAGTGGCTAATGTTTGATGCCTGGCCACAGCAGATGGTGGCTGCTCACCAATGCATTATAATTAGAAAAAGTTATAACATAGTGGGGTTTACTCATTATTTGTTAACTGGTCCATGAAACCTCTCTCTCTCTCTCTTCTGGGGTAATGTAGGTAATATTTTTTTTTCCCCAAAATTACAAAGAAACATTTAGAACATAGCTAATTACAGAGTCTACTTAAACCAAATAAGAATAATTAACCTGACCATTATATTAAAGAGTATATAGACAAAGACATGACAGGTAGTTCATAAAAAGAGAAAAAAAAATCTACCTATTTGTTTACAACTTATTCCACAAGTTTTACAATTTTGAACATCACTCCAATTTTCATCCTTACCTTATAAGCATAACTACTTGTCTCTTGGCACTCTTGTGTAAGCTTAAGAAAGGAAAAATTGGTGTGCAGTTGGAAAATAATCCAAGCAAGGTTATGAGTTTTAGCTAATTTAGGCTGGTGAACTTCCAATACCTTTGCAAATTTGGAGAATTAATAAGAATAATAAATTTATAGTTGTTGGGCTTGAATTTTTGAGCATATCATGTCTTTTAATGAATAACATTTTACAACTTAGATGTCGCGTAGGAAGTATATGAAAACATACCTTCAGGCCAACATAAATTTAAGTTCAGCACCTATTTTGATCATTGCACTAGTGAGTTCTAAAAAAGGAGTTAAACTAGAAAGTGAATATCATGGAACACTCTTCTTTTTTGAAAATTTTCTTCTTCATGATGAATGCTCAACTTATTAGAAACATTTTTTTATTATAAAGAGGTCCATACCAAAGCTGATGAAAAGCCTAAAAGAAGGTCATTGTTTATGTTAAGATTACCAAGAGAGATTTTTCTAACTTGGATCTCTCCTAAGCAACAGGTAACCAATCATGTTTTCATTGTTATTATGAATAATTTTAATTTTTTTTCTAGTCAAATGTTAGCTCTTTTGCTCTTTCTAGTAAAACTTAAGTAAAAATTTTTATTTTCTTTTATAGATGACAAAATAAAATATGTTTCAAAATTTTAACCATGAAAATCATGACATATTTTCTTCATGAGAAATATAATATAAAATATGTTTTTTATATTTAATTTGCTTGGGGTTTATTTTGTGACTTCATTTCTGGGTTTTAGCAACTTTTCTGTTTGGTTTCTAAGAAACTGGAATCTTTTTAGTCATTTTGGTTCCAATCAATATGTCAAATTGGAATTAACCCAAGTCTTGCCCGTCTCTTTAATGGGTTCCAGTTTTTTTTTTTTTGGTTCTCCTGGAAATGATTAATAAAAGTTTTTTTAAAAATTTTTTTTTGGTACTGAAAATGAAAAGGATACATAGTTTTTTGGGAAAGAAACCAGGCGAAAATGGGAAATTAACCATAATTTTCCAACTATATATAGTTAGTAGATAATGTTTTCAAACTATATTTTTTACTAGCATCTCGAGTCTAAGAGACTTGATTTTCATGGTCTAATCACATCTGATGTGTCATCTTTTTCCACGTGGCGACCACTTGAAAATCGAGTCTCTAAGACTCGATTTATAAACCAAAAAAAATTAAAAAAAATTTTAAGTCTCAAGCGCGGCCTCACCTTACCAAATCAGATCAAATCAGAGAGAGAAAAAGAGTCAGATCAGATCAGAGAGAGAAAGACTAGATCAGATCAGATCAGAGAGAGAAAGAAAAAGTCAGATAAGATCAGAGAGAGAGAGAAAGAGCTTGAGCAGCCTGGGTCGCGTTGCCTGGGTCGCGCGTCCTGGGTTTGATTTTTTTTGGCTTCTTTTTTCTTCTTCGGCTTCTTTTTTTTTTTTTTTTTTCTTTTTCTTCTAGCTTTGATTTCTTTTTTGCTGGTGCTGTTGTTTTGTTATATCTGGGCTTATAAATCGAGTCTCTAAGACTCGATTTCCATGTGGACGCCATGTGGAAAAAGTGCCAACTCAGACCCGATCAAAACATGAAAATCGACCCTCAAAAACTCAATTTATAGGCCCTAAATCGAGTCTCTTAAACTCGAGATGCTAGTAAAAAATATAGTTTGAAAACTTAGCCTACTAATTATAATGTTTAAAAATTATGGCTAATTTCCCATTTTGGCCAAGAAACCAAATAGGAGCTGATTGAATTAAGAAGCACCCATAGTATTATTTGTTAACTGGTCCATGAAACCCCTCTCTCTCTCTCTCCTGGGTTAGCGTAGGTAATATTTTTTTCCCCCAAAATTACAAAGAAACATTTAGAACATAACTAATTATAGAGTCTACTCAAACCAAATAAGAATAATTAACCTGACCATTATATTAAAGAGTATATAGCCAAAGACAAGACAGGTAGTTCATAAAAAAAGAGAAAAAAAAAATCTCCCTATTTGTTTACAACTTGTTCAACAAGTTTTACCATTTTATATAATTTAATTTGCGTAGGCAAGGGTACAACTGTTGCTACTGTTGGTTAGCACTGGGCACAGAGGCCAGATATGATGAATATGCCTCTGTTGCTTTGTGGCACTGTCACTGGGCTTGTCAGTGAGTGTTGCGCAGCTATAGTAAGAGCATTGGGCTTGCCATTTGCTATCCCTACTCTACCGTACTTTTAATACATACTTTTTGCATTTTATCCCCACCCCCATTGCCCCCTTTCTTTTGTTTCCACTCTAAATTTTATCCTCATTTTTGGGAACACCCTAACTTTGTCATCTGTTTTACTTTAATTTTTGAACAAATAGTAAGAAGTAAAGTAAGAGGTAATGTAATGCAGTTAGTTCACCAATTTTTTGGTTTTATGTTTTCAAATTTAGAACACAGTTTTTCTAAAATTGTATTTGAAATCAGTTGTCAAAACACAATTTTACTGCATTTTTTGTTTGACGCCTATTTTAGAAAATAAGTTCTCAAAACAAAAATTGAGAACATGGTGTTTGGGAGCAATTTTGTGTTTTATAAAAATTGGGAACCGACTTAATTTAGTTCTCATTTCTTATAAAACATTAAAACTTAGGCCCTGTTTGGTACACTATTTTTTTTTAAAAAAAAACACATGTTTTTAAACAATATTACAAGTATTTTTACACATTTTTACACCCACAAATATTTCCACACATGTTTTCAAACAACAAAACACATATTTCTTAGTGCATGTACCAAGCACTTCTTTATTTCTTATTTTCAGTCTTGTACGGTAAAAGTTGGATTTAGATTTTTGAAAACAGAAAAACATTTGCCAAACAACATTTCTCTTGGTGGAGCCCACGATTTTTAGAAAATGAAAACAAACAAGTTGAAGACACCTTCACCAAGGCAAAGAGTATTGAAAAATAGTTCTCAAAAATTGTAAGGAATAAGTTTTCAAACACACAATTTTACCTCATTTTTGTTTGGTACCTATTTTAGAAAACAAGTTCTCAAAACTAAAAACAAGAAAAATGATGTTTTATATAAATTTTTAGTTCCCAAAATTACATGTTATTTTGACAAAAGTAACAATACAAAATTGTTAGGACTACAAAAACACACTTCAACAAACCCTATAAATCCACCACCGTGAGTATGTCCTACCACACCAAAACAAACCTAGAAATCTCTATATTAACAACCTAAAATCGCGAAAATCATATCATTAAATATAGTTATGTCCTTAGAAAACACCAAAATTGTTTCATGTTTTGAATTTGGAATTTTGAAATTTTGAAAACCAAAAACTAAAAATACTTATCAAACAATATTTCTCTTTATGTGGTCTAGGGACAAAGTCAAGACTTGAAGTTAGGAGTGGCAGCTTTGCTATTAGTTGCGTGTGGCGACTCTGGCATCCAAATCAGTTGCCTAACAACTAATGGTTTTTTTTTTTTTTTTTTTTTTTTTTTGTATTTTTTATATATGCGTCCAAGTATGGACAAAATTATTTTGTTAATTTTTTTTTAACTGGTAAAGTTGTTCGTTTTGGGTAAAATTGGTTGATTGAGTTTAATTGTTTTTAACTCTATTGGTAATTTTTGTTGTTGAATAATTTTTTTGGACTTATTTATTTACTTTAGATTTTAGATCTGGCCTTTAAAAAGAGAAAAATGCTTGAATTACAAACTTTTTTTCAAATTATTAATGTGGTGAGTGATTATTAGTAAGTAAAAATGCGATGTAAGTATTGAACCTAGGTGCAAACCAATAAAATTTTACTACCGCAACAATTTGTAAAAATGTTATAGAAATGTTTGTGACTAGAATATTACTCTTAAAAGAATCAATGATAATGTTAAGTGGGGTAAAGTGTGATTTTATATAACAAAATTGCTAAAATGAGTGTCTATATATATTAATTTTTAAAAAAAAAAAAAATAGGGGGGCCAATGCCCCTCATTCAAATATGATTTGTTGTGAAAATATTGTAAAAATATTGTGAACATAGTACCTCTCTCCCTTAATATAATTTTTACTTTATCTTCCCTCCAAGCAAAACATTCTCGGACCAACAAATTTAAATTTCCGTATTGCATGGACAGATTTGGTACATGCCACATGTCTCACCCCGACAGGTTTGTAACCTAATTTTATATTATTATTATTATTATTATTATTATTATATAACAAGGGGATCCAAATCCCTTTAAAGCATCTTATGCCCTACCTTTTCTCAGAGCTGCTTCTTCTCCACTTTGAGCTCCTCTTTCTTCTCAGAGCTGCTTCTTCTCCACTTTGAGCTCCTCTTTCTTCTCAGAGCTGCTTCTTCTCCACTTTGAGCTCCTCCTCATCTAAAAATGCCATCTATTTCTCTCAAACCCACCCTCAACCCCCATAAATTCCATTTCTCCAAAGCTACTCATCACAACTTTCCTTCTTCCCAACTCTATTTCTCCAGATCTGCATCTCATAGCAACTTTCCTTCTTCCCTGCTAAGCTTTCCAAATAGTTACAACTCATGCTCTCTGAGTTTAACTAAGAAATGTTATTGCAAAGTTGGATCGTACGAGCACTGGGTATCCTCTCTCTTTTTCTCTATCACTACAAAAAAGGGGCTATCCCAGCGTTTGCAAAAGCCCTGGGATAGCCCCAAAAAGCACCAGAATAGGCCAAAAACACCTATCCCGACGCTTTGAATTGCCGTGCAGTGACAATCGGTATAGGGTCGCCGAACCTGTACTAGCGCTTTTCAAAAGCGTTGGGATAGGTCACAGCGCTTTTCAGACCCTGTTTTGGAAATTTTGTTTGTGTCGGAACAATCCTGACCAACAATTTTGAAGACCTGTACCAGCGGATTTCAATGCCTATACTTGCGCTTTTTAATAAAAAAAAAAAAAAAAAGAAGCGACGATATAGATCTATCTATACTAGCGGTTTTTATAATTGCCCCTATAGGGTATTTACGAAAATATGAATACAACCTATACCAGCGCTTTTAAAAGCGTCGGGATAGGTATACCCCATAATGGAATGGAGTGATCCTATTCCAGCGCTTTTAACAACATTGGGATAGGTTAACTCTATTCCAGTGCTTTTAAAAGTGTAGGGATAGGTCTATTCCATAAGGGAATAAAGTATATTATCCCAGCGCTTTCGAGAGCGATGCGGTAGGGTTAACCTATTACAGCGCTTTTAAAGTGCCAAGATAGGATCTTTTCAAATAAGAAAATAATTTTAAAAAAAATATCAGTGATTCTGACCTATAGCGTCGGTTTGAAAACGCTGCAATAGGGCTTCTTGTACCAGCGATTTCGGAAACCTCTGCTATAGGTCTCCTATTGCAGCGATTTATGAAGCGCCGGTGTTGAAATACCGTAATTGGATTTCCTATACCAACAGTTTCAAAAAGCGCTGATACAGGCTTCTCTATTACGGCGGTTTTTAATAGCACCGTGAAAAATACGTTGCAATTGGACAATTTTTTTGTAGTGTCTTTGTTCTTTTTTCTCTCTTTTTCTGTGTTTTTTGTTCTCTCTCTCTCTTTTTTTGGGAAGAAGCGCTCTTGCAGTTGTTGCTTCTGATTCTCCTACCATGTATTGCGTGTGTATATATATATATATTATTATTATTATTATTTTCCTGTCGTGAACATAATACAAATACAATAATATTCAGATATTTTTTCTTATGTTTTTGTTTAGATTCTGGTGTAATGTGAAGGGATATAATATAATATATATTTGGGGGTATTAATCTATTTTTATTAGGGCATTGCTCCAAACTAAATAAGAAATAAAAAAATAATTCATGTTTCTATTGTTCTTGATTACTGCTATTTGTAGTGGGTTTGAGATTCATTTTTCTTTGATTTGAATTTTATTTATTTTATAACATAATATATATTTGCTATTTTGTTTTTTTTTTTTTTTTTTTTTTGTTTATTAGCTATTGGTTAGAAGTTTGTCTTAGGTTGTTGTGTGTTGGAGTTAGTGTTGTGGTGTATGCATGTCTCTAGTAGTGTGTGTTGTATAATATTTGTAACCTTAAATTATATTATTATTATTATTATTATTATTACTATTACCTAGGATCCAAATCCCTTTAAAGCATCTTCTGCCCTACCTTTTCTCAGAGCTGCTTCTTCTCCACTTTGAGCTCCTCCTCATCTAAAAATGCCATCTGTTTCTCTCAAACCCACCCCCAACCCCCATGAATTCCATTTCTCCAAAGCTCCTCATCACAACTTTCCTTCTTCCTAACTCTATTTCTCTAGATCTGCATCGTATAGCAACTTTCCTTCTTCCCTGCTAAGCTTTCCAAATAGTTACAACTCATGCTCTCTGAGTTTAACCAAGAAATGTTATTGCAAAGTTGGATCGTACGAGCATTGGGTATCCTCTCTCTTTTTCTCTATCACTACAAAAAAGGGGCTATCCCAGCGTTTGCAAAAGCCCTGGGATAGCCCCAAAAAGCGCTAGAATAGGCCAAAAACACCTATCCTGGCGCTTTGAATTGCCGTGCAGTGACAATCGGTATAGGGTCGTCGAACTTGTACTAGCGCTTTTCAAACGCGCTGGGATAGGTCACAGCACTTTTCAGACCCTGTTTTGGAAATTTTATTTGTGTCGAAACAGTCCTGACCAACAGTTTTGAAGACCTGTACCAGCGGATTTAGTGCCTATACTTGCGCTTTTTAATAAATAAATAAATAAAAAAGAAGCGACGATATAGATCTATCTATACCAACGGTTTTTATAACTGCCCTTATAGGGTATTTACGGAAATATAAATACAACCTATACCAGCGCTTTTAAAAGTGTCGGGATAGGTATACCCCATAATGGAATGGAGTGACCCTATTCTAGCGCTTTTAACAGCGTTCGGATAGGTTAACTCTATTTCAGCTCTTTTAAAAGTGTAGGGATAGGTCTCTTCCATAAGGGAATAAAGTTATCTTATCCCAGCGCTTTCGAGAGCGATACGATAGGGTTAACTTATTACAGCGCTTTTAAAGTGCCAGGATAGGATCTTTTCAAATAAGAAAATAATTAAAAAAAATATCTGTAATTCTGACCTATAGCGACGATTTGAAAACGCTACAATAGGGCTTCCTGTACCAGCGATTTTGGAAACCTCCGCTATAGGTCTCCTATTGCAGCGATATATGAAGCATCGATGTTGAAATACCGTAATAGGATTTCCTTTACCAACAGTTTCAAAAAGCGCTGATACATGCTTCTCTATTACGACGGTTTTTAATAGCACCGTGAAATATACGCTGCAATTGGACAATTTTTTTGTAGTGTCTTTGTTTTTTTTTCTCTCTTTTTCTGTGTTTTTTTTTCTCTCTCTCTTTTTTTGAGAAGAAGCGCTCTTGCAACTGTCACTTTTGATTCTCCTACCATGTATTGTGTGTGTATATATATATATTATTATTATTATTTTCCTGTTGTGAACATAATACAAATACAATAATATTCAGATATTTTTTCTTATGTTTTTGTTTAGATTCTGGTGTAATGTGAAGGGATATAATATAATATATATTTTGGGGTATTAATCTATTTTTATTAGGGCATTGCTCCAAATTAAATAAGAAATAAAAAAATAATTCATGTTTCTATTGTTCTTGATTACTGCTATTTGTAGTGGGTTTGGGATTCATTTTTCTTTGATTTGAATTTTATTTATTTTATAACATAATATATATTTGCTATTTTGTTTTTTGTTTTTGTTTATTAGCTATTGGTTAGAAGTTTGTCTTAGGTTGTTGTGTGTTGGAGTTAGTGTTGTGGTGTATGTATGTCTCTGGTAGTGTGTGTTGTATAATATTTGTAACCTTAAATTATATTATTATTATTATTATTATTATTATTATTATTATTATTATTACCTGGGATCCAAATCCCTTTAAAGCATCTTCTGCCCTACCTTTTCTCAGAGCTGCTTCTTCTCCACTTTGAGCTCCTCCTCATCTAAAAATGCCATCTGTTTCTCTCAAGCCCACCCCCAACCCCCATAAATTCCATTTCTCCAAAGCTCCTCATCACAACTTTCCTTCTTCCTAACTCTATTTCTCTAGATCTGCATCTCATAGCAACTTTCCTTCTTCCCTGCTAAGCTTTCCAAATAGTTACAACTCATGCTCTCTTAGTTTAACCAAGAAATGTTATTGCAAAGTTGGATCGTACGAGCATTGGGTATCCTCTCTCTTTTTCTCTATCACTACAAAAAAGGGGCTATCCCAGCATTTGCAAAAGCCCTGAGATAGCCCCAAAAAGCGCCAGAATAAGCCAAAAACACTTATCCCAGCGCTTTGAATTGCCATGCAGTGACAATCGGTATAGGGTCGCCGAACCTGTACTAGCGCTTTTCAAAAGTGCTGGGATAAGTCACAGCGCTTTTCAGACCCTGTTTTGGAAATTTTATTTGTGTCGAAACAGTCCTGACCAATAGTTTTGAAGACCTGTACCGACGGATTTCAGTGCCTATACTTGCGCTTTTTAATAAATAAATAAAAAAAAAGAAGCGACAATATAGATCTATCTATACTAGCGGTTTTTATAATTGCCCCTATAGGGTATTTACGAAAATATGAAAAACTATACCAGTGCTTTTAAAAGCGTCGGGATAGGTATACCCCATAATGGAATGGAGTGACCCTATTTCAGCGCTTTTAACAGCGTTGGGATAGGTTAACTCTATTCCAGCGCTTTTAAAAGTGTAGGGATAGGTTTATTCCATAAGGGAATAAAGTTATCTTATCCCAGCGCTTTCGAGAGCAATGCGATAGGGTTAACCTATTACAGCGCTTTTAAAGTGCCAAGATAGGATCTTTTCAAATAAGAAAATAATTAAAAAAAAATATCGGTAATTCTGACCTATAGCGACGGTTTGAAAACGCTGCAATAGGGCTTCCTGTACCAGCGATTTCGGAATCCTTCGCTATAGGTCTCCTATTGCAGCGATTTATGAAGCGCTGGTGTTGAAATACCGTAATTGGATTTCCTATACCAACAGTTTCAAAAAGCGCTGATATAGGCTTCTCTATTACGGCGGTTTTTAATAGCACCGTGAAAAATACGCTGCAATTGGACAATTTTTTTGTAGTGTCTTTGTTCTTTTTTCTCTCTCTTTTTCTGTGTTTTTTTTTTTCTCTCTCTCTTTTTTTGAGAAGAAGCGCTCTTGCAGCTGTTGCTTCTGATTCTCCTACCATGTATTGTGTGTTTATATATATATATATATATTATTATTATTATTATTAGTTTCCTGTCGTGAACATAATACAAATACAATAATATTCAGATATTTTTTCTTATGTTTTTGTTTAGATTCTGGTGTAATGTGAAGGGATATAATATAATATATATTTGGGGGTATCAATCTATTTTTATTAGGGCATTGCTCCAAATTAAATAAGAAAAAAAAAATAATTCATGTTTCTATTGTTCTTGATTACTGCTATTTGTAGTGGGTTTGGGATTCATTTTTCTTTGATTTGAATTTTATTTATTTTATAACATAACATATATTTGCTATTTTGTTTTTTGTTTTTGTTTTTTGTTTATTAGCTATTGGTTAGAAGTTTGTCTTAGGTTGTTGTGGGTTGGAGTTAGTGTTGTGGTGTATGTATGTCTCTGGAAGTGTGTGTTGTATAATATTTGTAACCTTAAATTATATTATTGTTATTATTATTATTATTATTACTATTATTACTATTACCTGGGATCCAAATCCCTTTAAAGCATCTTTTGCCCTACCTTTTCTTAGAGCTGCTTCTTCTCCACTTTGAGCTCCTCCTCCTCCAAAAATGCCATCTGTTTCTCTCAAACCCACCCTCAACCCCCACAAATTCCATTTCTCCAAAGCTCCACATCACAACTTTCCTTCTTCCCAACTCTATTTCTCCATATCTGCATCTCATAGCAACTTTCCTTCTTCCCTGCTAAGCTTTCCAAATAGTTACAACTCATGCTCTCTGAGTTTAACCAAGAAATGTTATTGCAAAGTTGGATTGTACGAGCCCTGGGTATCCTCTCTCTTTTTCTCTCTCATTACAAAAAAAGGGGCTATCTCAGCATTTGCAAAAGCACTGGGATAGCCCCAAAAAGCGCTGGAATAGGCAAAAAATGCCTATCCCGGCGCTTTAAACTACCGCATATTGACAGTTGATATAGGGTCGCCGGACCTGGACCAGCACTTTTCAGACCCTGTTTTGGCGCTTTTACTTGTGCCGAGACAATCCTGACCAACAATTTTGAAGACCTATACCGGCGGATTTCAGGGCCTATACCTATGTTTTATAATATATATATATATATATAAAAGCACCAGTATAGGTCTATCTATACTAGCGGTTTTATAATTTCCCCTATAAGGTATTTACGAAAATATGAATACAACCTATACCAGTGCTTTTAAAAGCGTCAGGATAGGTATGCCCCATAATGGAATATAATAACTCTATTCTAGTGCTTTTAACAGTGTTGGGATAGGTTAACTATATTCCAATGCTTTTAAAAGCGCCAGGATAGGTCTCCTTCATAAGGGAATAGAGTTATCTTATCTCGATACTTTCGAGAGCGTTGGGATGGGGTTAACCTATTACAGCACTTTTAAAGCACTGGGATAGGATCTTTTCAAATAAGAAAATAATTCTAAAAAAATCGGTAATTCTGACCTATAGCGGTGGTTTGAAAATGCTGCAGTAGGGCTTCCTATTCTAGCGGTTTTGGAAACCGCCGTTATAGGTCTCCTATTGCAATGATTTATGAAGCACTGGTGTTGAAATGATGTAATAGGATTTTCTATGCCAGTGGTTTTAAAAAGTGCTACTACAGGCTCCTCGATTACGGCAGTTTTTAAAAGCGCCGGGCAATAGTACGATTTTTTTGTAGTGTCTTTTTTCTTTTTTCTCTCTTTTTTTGTGTTGTTCTTTTTTTTTTTTTTCTCTCTCTTTTTTTTTGTGTTTTTCTCAGAAGCAACAGCTGTAATAGTTGTTGCAGCGAAAGAAGCCGCTCTTGCAAATGTTGCTTCTGATTCTCCTACCATGTATTGTGTTTGTATATATTATTATTATTACTATTATTATTATTATTATTATTATTTATTATTATTTTCCTGCTGTGAACATAATACAAATATAATAATATTCAGATATTTTTTCTTACGTTTTTGTTTAGATTCTGGTGTAATTTGAAGGGATATAATATAATATATATTTGGGGGTATTGATCTATTATTATTAGGGCATTGCTCCAAAATAAATAAATAAAATAAAAAAATAATTCATGTTTCTATTGTTCTTGATTACTGATATTTGTAGTGGGTTTGGGATTCAATTTTCTTTGATCTGATTTTTATTTATTTTATAACATAATATATATATATATATATATATATGTGCTATTTTGTATTTTTGTTTATCAGCTGTTGGTTTGAAGTTTGTCTTAGGTTGTTGTGTGTTGGAGTTAGTGTTGTGGTGTATGTATGTCTTTGGTAGTATGTGTTGTATAATATTTGTCATGAGGTTGTGTGTTGTTACTTTTCTAAGTCTTGTTGTACTCTCTACTTGTTCTATCTAATAAAATCTCTCCTTTTATTCAATATATATATATATATATATATATGTATCTATATTTGATTCAAATATTTGATTTTTCAGCCCGATGACTATATCCCTAAACGGGATTGGCCAAGCAGAGGAGGCATCATTGCTGAGCCACCGCATCAAGGGGATCAAGGTAAGTTGTTTATGCTATGTTATTTATTAATGACTAGCTTGAATAATTGTGTCAATATTTTTGAGGTTATTAAATTAGTAATATTATTTTATTTTTGAAAAGTACTTTTTAGCTTTAGTACTTATAGGGGCAGTCACGTGAATTAGGGTCATTATATATTTCATTAAGATAATAATGACAAAAAAAATAGTGATTTTAGTAATTAATTAAGAGAATAATCTTAAAATTCACTTAATTTTTCTTTAAAATGAATACGTAGTATATATACCATTTTGAGGGGGGGAAAACCTAAAAGAAGGGTGATACTAAACTTTATGTTTTGAAAATAATTTTTGGTTATTGTTTATTTTCTACATTTTAGATGTAAAAACTCACAATTTTTTTTTTTTAAAAAAAATGTTATATATATTTTTAACATAATATTACATGTAACAAGGGAATAAAATGTAATTTATCCTACTTTTTTAAGTAAATGAAAATATTGTTGAAATAATTAAGAAAGTACTTTGAGAATTTATCAAATTGGATACCGAAATGATTAATAAAGTATCTTTTTGATAAGCTGAAAAGTATTGAATTTATTTTCTCTACAAAACTCAATCAAACCACATATTTTTTTTTTTTTTTAGGAGAAGAACCACATAACTAATTGATCTCCATTTACCCAAAAAAAAGCATGCAGATTATTTTATAAAAAATTGGAAGGCATTGGAATTACTGTATTTATTTATGCTATGTCCTATCTTTTTATTTTCAATGCAAGGCGTTTATCATTTTTTTGTATCTATATATATCTAAAGTTAAAGCGTAGCATTTATTATTACTACGCTTCAATTAAGTCACATTAGTGTCCACGTTATTATCATTTTTCTTTTCAATTTTCCTATAATTTTTTTTAACATTTACTCATTTTTTACATATTTACATTTTCTCTAACTTTTCTCTATCCCTTACCTTTTCTTCTCCCCACTACCCTCTACCTTAATATCACTTTTCATCTCCCCACTACCCTCTACCTTACCTTTTTATCTCCCCACTACCCTTTACCTTTATATCACTCATCATTTTTCCCTTCATCTTCCTTTTTTTTTTTTTTTTTTTTTTTTTGTCCTTTCTTATTCATACCCTCTTACTATAAATTTGTCATTCTCATCATTCTCTCTTCCATTCTTTGCATACTTTTCCCTCACAAAAAAAAAAAAAAAAAAAAAAAAAAAAAAAAAAGGTTCTCTCTCTCTCTCAATTCTTTTGGTGGATTTTTTTTTTTTTTTTAATTTTTCTGGCATCTTTGCTTTAGGTTGATAAATTGTTGTGTTCTTTAGAACTTTATATTGAGTTGATGCGATTTAGTTTTGTGATTTAAGTTTTTTTTTTTTTTTTTCTTTCTCTCTTTAATTGTTAATTTTATTATATGTGTTTTTCTTTAAATTCTTAGTTTGGGTTGCTTTGGATTCACCTATTTAGTTGTTCTATATATGTTATTTTTGTTCAATATGAAATTTGTTCTATGAAGTTCCTTTTAGACTTGATACGTTATCTTCTCATTTTATTTATTTTTGTCTCTCCTCATGTGTAGTGATTGACTTCTAACAAAGAATATTCTATTTATATATTTAGAAATCTATTTCTTCTTAATTCCAACTGTTTAAATTTTGTATGGGCCATAAGGAACAAAGGGGTCCATAATGCATTCATGTTCTCCTCATATCGTGATAAATCTGAGTAGTTGAATAGTATTGTTGTTTAATTTTCTACTGCTACATATTTTTTTCTTGAAAGCTACATACCATTGATCATAACACCAAATGGATATTTCAAAGTTCGATATAGTCTTGATTAGCTTTTTGGTCTTCAGTATATAAACAGCAGATGTTTTTGTGTGATGATGGATCATGGTGATAGATCATTACTTATGACAAAAATTTTCTTGTGTAGAACTGACCCAACAGAACAGTGGAAAGGCCTCTGTACTTTGTGAAGCTACTCAACTGTTGAGGGACTTGTTAAGCCAGATTGAGTGCCTCAAAAAGGAGCAAGCATCTCTCTTGTCTGAATCTAACTATGTAAGGCCCTTAACTATATCTAACTGATCTCTGGTAAATAGTTTTATCCCATGTGTGAGGTTATCCTGTTTAAATGGTAGAAACATAAGTTCATCCATTCTAGTAGTATTTTTATTTTCTACGAGTTACTTTGAGCTGACCCTCAACCGTTGTCCTTTTTGTAATAGAGGCCTGTAAGTCTTGAATTGCTGAGAAGAAACTATATGAAATTAAAGTTGTCTTGAGCAGGTGACCGTTGAGAAGAATGAGCTTAGGGAGGAGAATTCTGCCCTAGAAATCGAGATTGAAAAATTGCAAAGTGAACTAGAAGAGAGAATAGCCCAAACTAAACCCAACTTGAACGTAACACCTCCCAAATTTCAGCAACCAAATCTGATGTCACATTTCCCGGGAGACTGTGTTAGATTGCCAGCTGTAGAACCCTCATCACAGCAAGTATCTGCTGTCTTTGTCCTCCCCATTCGTCCAGAGGCATTGCCTGATGTTACCCAGCAGACATTTAAGCCCAACTCAAATGTGAGCAAACCACATGCCAGGTATCCCACTCCAATGGATTTATGGCCATCCCAACTCCTTGGGGAGCAGCCAACAGCAAGGAAGGAATTTTAACTTAATGGTAGCAATTCCAATACTGGGGAAGGTGGCCTTGAAAGCATTTAAAACTTTGTGTATCAATATAAAGAGTGGTTATTAATAGTGTCCTTGATGTGTAGTGGCTAATGTTTGATGTCTGGCTACAGCAAGTGGTGACTGCTCACCAATGCATTATAATTAGAAAAAGTTATAACATAGTGGGGTTTACTCATTATTTGTTAACTGGTCCATGAAACCTCTCTCTCTCTCTCTTTCTCTTTCTCTCTTCTGGGTTAATGTAGGTAATATTTTTTCCCCCAAAATTACAAAGAAACATTTTGAACATAGCTAATTACAGAGTCTACTTAAACCAAATAAGAATAATGAACCTGGCCATTATATTAAAGAGTATATAGACAAAGACAAGACAGGTAGTACATAAAAAAGAGAAAAAAAAAATCTACCTATTTGTTTACAATGTATTCCACAAGTTTTACAATTTTGAACATCACTCCAATTTTCATCCTTACGTTATAAGCATAACTACTTGTCTCTTGGCACTCTTGCGTAAGCTTAAGAAAGGAAAAATTGGTGTGCAGTTGAAAAATAATCCAAGCAAGGTTATGAGTTTTAGCTAATTTAGGCTGGTGATCTTGCAATATCTTTGCAAATATGGAGAATTAACAAGAACAATAAAGCTATAGTTGTTGGGCTTGAATTTTTGAGCATATCATGTCTTAATGAATAACATTTTACAACTTAGATGCTACGTAGGAAGCATATGAAAACATACCTTCAGGCCAACATAAATTTAAGTTCAGCACCTATTTTGATCATTGCACTACTAAGTTCTAGAAAAGGAGTTAAACTAGAAAGTGATATCGTGGAATACTCTTCTTTTTTGAAAATTTTCTTCTTCACGATGAATGCTTAACTTATTAGAAACATTTTTTATTATAAGGAGGTTTGCACCAAAGCTAATGAAAAGCCTAAAAGAAGGTCGTTGTTTATGTTAAGAGCTTTTTCTAACTTGGATCTCTCCTAAGCAACAGGTAACCAATCGTGTTTTCATTGTTATTATGAATCGTTTTAATTTTTTTTTTTCTAGTAAAATGTTAGCTCTTTTGCTCTTTCTAGTAAAACCTAAGAGAAAATTTTTATTTTCTTTTATAGATGACAAAATAAAATATGTTTCAAAATTTTAACCATGAAAATCATGACATATTTTCTTCATGAGAAATATAATAAAAAATATGTTTTTTATATTTAATTTGCTTGGAGTTTATTTTGTGATTTCATTTATGGGTTTTTAGCAACTTTTCTGTTTGGTTTCTAAGAAACTGGAATCTTTTTTGTCATTTTGGTTCCAATCAATATGTCAAATTGGAATTAACCCAAGTCTTGCCCATCTCTTTAATGGGTTCCAGTTTTTTTTTTTTTTTTTTTTTTTTTTTTTTTTTTTTTTTTTTTTTTTTCTCGGAAATGAACCATAAAAGTTTTTTTTTGGTATTGAAAATGAAAAGGATACATATTTTTCTGGGAAAGAAACCAAATGGAAGCTAATCGAATTAAGAAGCACCCATGTTTGGAAAATAAACAAAGTCTCTGTTTTTTTACATAACTGTTTGATGCATATACTGTAGAACAGTAAATTCGATAATTTTTCAGTCATAATATGTATATATGGGCATTTATGCATGTATGTGTGTGTATGTCATTTACTCTTTTTTATGTAGTTATCTGCAATAATAAGACAAGAAAGTTTGACTTTTTTGGTTTGTGATTTTAGGGGATTGATCCTCCGATGGATTTTAATTTATTGAGACTAGCTACATGAGTTCAGAGGCTCAAAGTCCATTGGTGGACAAGGTCAACGTGGTGGCGGAGGACTCCATAGACAGGTAATTTGCTTATAGATCCTAAGTTTGTTGCTAGATGGTAGTGTGATTCTAACTATGAGATATATGTTGTAATTTAAGCAGTGCATCTTAGTGCTTGAATTATAGATTGATGGATGATGCATATTGAGTAGTATGGAATGTACACATGTAGTTACTACATGGTTGGTTTTCTCTATTTGTTAACTAGTGTACATGAAACTGCAAATTACAATTTAAGAGAATGTTTTACTTGAGAGAAGGTAAAACATAGTGGGGTTTACTCATTATTTGTTAACTGGTCCATGAAACCTCTCTCTCTCTCTCTTTTGGGTTAACGTAGGTAATATTTTTTTCCCCCAAAATTACAAAGAAACATTTAGAACATAGCTAATTATAGAGACTACTTAAACCAAATAAGAATAATTAACCTGACCATTATATTAAAGAGTATATAGCCAAAGACAAGATGGTAGTTCGTAAAAAGAGAGAGAAAAAAAAGACTCCCTATTTGTTTACAACTTATGCGACAAGTTTCACAATTTTATATAATTTAATTTGCGTAGGTAAGGGTATAGTTGTTGCTGCTGTTGGTTGCCACGGATTGAGATCAGGTTGCCACAGAATTGCACCCGGTGCAATACCGGACCCTGTTTGGTACATGATCTTAAACACTTGTTTTCAGTTTTTAAACAATATTACACGTATTTCCACCAACTTTTTCACCTATACGTATTTTCAAAAAAATCTGAAAACTGTTGTTTAAATACACATACCAAACGGACCCTTTTGAGAACTTATTTTCTAAAATAGGTGTCAAACAAAAAATGCCGTAAAATTGTGTTTTGACAACTGATTTCAAATACAATTTTAGAAAAACTGTGTTCTAAATTTGAAAATATAAAACCAAAAAATTGGTGAACTGACTAAATTACATTACCTCTTACTTCTTACTTTTTGCTCAAAAATTAAAGTAAAAGAGATGACAAAGTTAGGGTGTTCCCAAAAATGAGGATAAAATTTAGAGTGGAAACAAAAGAAAGGGGGCAATGGGGGTGGGGATAAAATGCAAAAAGAATGTATTAAAAATAGGGTAGAGTAGGGATAGCAAATGGCAAGCCCAATGCTCTTATTATAGCTACGCAACACTCATTGACAAGCCAAGTGCCAATGCCACACAGCAACAAAGGCATATTCATCATATCTGGCCTCTGTGCCCAGAGGAGGATTAGGGAGTGTTTGCCTATTGACATCTTTTCTTTAGAACTTGTCTTTTAAAAAAATTTAATTAAAGAAATCATTGTAAATTGAAGAATTTTTTTTGCAATAACTAAAATTGAAGAAATCGTTTTAATAACTTGATATCAATTATTTTGCAATCTTTTACAATAGAAATTTCAAAGTGACAGCTTATTGCAACAAATATATCATTGTAATAACTAAATATCAATTATTTTATAATTTATTGCAATGACAAACGTGAAGGTGCAACGAATATATCATTACAATAATCTAATAGTAATTATTTTACCATCTATTGTAATGAAAAATATGAAACAATTATCTATTACAATGAAAATATCATTGCAATAACTTAACCCAAATTATTTTTGTCAATTATTTTCAATCTATTGCAATAAATTTGTGAAATAATAGCCTATTGCTACAAGATATTCGAGGTAATAAATTGATAATTGCAACCGCAAGTATATTATTACATCAAAATTGTCATTAAGATATATAAAGTTTATTGCAACAAAATAATTTTTTGTAGCACAAAAATATTACCTCAAGCTAGTTATTAATAAATAACATAGCATAAATAACATACCTATAGTCCCTTGATGCGGAGGGTCAGGAATTGATGCCTTCTCTACTTGGCCAGTCCTGTTTGGGGATATAGTCATCAGGCTGAAAAAATCAAATATATGAATCAGATATAAATCTATCAAATATATATTATGTTATAAAATAAATAAAATTCAGATAAAAGAAAATTGAATCTAAAACCCACTACAAATAGCAATAATCAAGAACAACAGAAACATGAATTTTTTCTTTATTTAATTTGGAGCAATGCCCTAAAATATATATTATATTATATCCCTTCATATTACACTAGAATCTAAACAAAAATGTAAGAAAAAATATCTGAATATTATTGTATTTGTATTATGTTTACAGCAAGAAAATAATAATAATAAATATACATATATATATATATATATATATACACACACACCCACAATACATGGTAGGAGAATCAGAAGCAATCGCTGCAAGAGTGGCTTCTTTCTCTGAAGCCTTTGGATTTGGATGAATTTTAAAGGTTATGAATTTTATATTCTAGTTTATATTATTTTGGGTATTAAGATCTTAATTTTTCTACTAAAATTTCCATTGATGAAGCTGTTTCACTTTTACTTTGAAATTCTCATTCATCTCTGTTATTTACATAGGTGAAGTCACTTTCTTACTCTAAGAATAGTGTTTTGTTCGTCTCTCTAATTTATAAATTAGCACGATTAATCCGTGTTTTTCCTTTTAATGTATTTTATTAGTTAGAATGAATGAAATGAACAACACAGAAAATGAGGGGGCTTCAATCACTAACTAATACTACTACTAAAGAACAAGGAGAGAAAAAAGAATAAAATCACTAACTAATACTACTATTAAAGAACAAAGAGAGAAAAAAGAGAGAGAAATAATATACCCAGTGCTCGTATGACAACACTCCTGCATCTCCAACTTTGCTTCTTCTTCTTTTGTTTTTTTTTTTTTGGTAAAATGTTAACGAAGAAATGTTATTCAACCATTAGAAGCAAAGTTGGTTTCGTTAAAGTCAGAGAGCTTGAGTTGTAACTATTCGGAAAGCTTAGGGAAGAAGGAAAGTTGTGATGAAATGGAGATTTGGAGAAATGGAGTTTGTGGAAGTTGAGGGTGGGTTCCAGATAAATGGACTGCATTTGGCGGAGGAGGAGGAGCTCAAAGGTAGGTGAAAAAGTGGAGAAGGAGCTCTGAGAAAAGGTGGTGAAAAGGAGTTTGGCACAGTTCTTGTTTTAGATTCATGGCAACATTAGCTGTGTGCTTACTGTCCTTTGTGTGGGTAGGGGTGTGTTTGCCTTTTGACATCATTTCTTTAGAACTTGTCTTTATAAAAAAAATTAAATTAAAGAAATCGTTGTAAATTGAAGAAATTTTTTTGCAACAACTAAAATTGAAGAAATCGTGGTAATAACTTGATATCAATTATTTTGCAATCTATTACAATAGAAATTTCAAAGTAACAGCTTATTGCAACAAATATATCATTGCATTAACTAAATATCAATTATTTTACAATTTATTGCAATGACAAACATGAAGGTGCAACAAATATATTATTACAATAATCTAATAGTAATTATTTTATCATCTATTGTAATGAAAAATATGAAACAATTATTTATTACAATGAAAATATCATTGCAATAACTTGACCCAAATTATTTTTGTCAATTATTTTCAATCTATTGCAATAAAATTTGTGAAATAATTGCCTATTGCTACAAGATATTCGAGGTAATTAATTGATAATTGCAACTGCAAATATATTATTACATCAAAATTGTTATCAAGATATTTAAAGTTTATTGCAACAAAATTTTTTGTAGCACAAAAGTATTACCTCAAATTTTGTTGCAACACCTTGCATAAACTATTGCTATAACTCTAATGTTATTGCAACAATTTTTTTTTTTTTTTTGGTAATAAACATTTTTTTGTTGTAGTATATTAGTATCCTAGTCCTCTTAATTTCTTTAACATGGTTCAAAAGTTCAAACTACTAAAGAAGAAAGAAGAAGAAAAGCAAAATGAATTCCATTAACTTCATCAAAGGCTATGGCAAAGTACACAAGACATCGAACTCCAACATCAATCTCCAAGCCCAAACACAATCACTATCAACGTAATACAATTGTCAAAATGAAATAAAACTACATAAAACTAGGGCCAAACAACCATGGAAAACATCATAAGAACCAAAAGATTTCATAAAGAAAGAAATTCATGAATCCTGTGTCTAAAAACTAGGGCTTGTCTAGATCAGCCAGACCGGTATTTTTTTCCAAGTTGCTTTCAATCACTAACTAATACTACTTTGCTTCTAATGGTTGAATAACATTTCTTCATTAAAGTCAGAGAGATTGAGTTGTAACTATTTGGAAAGCTTAGGGAAGAAGGAAAGTTGTGATGAGATGCAGATCTGGAGAAATGGAGTTTCGGAAAGCTTAGGAAAGAAGGAAAGTTGTGATGAGATGGAGCTTTGGAGAAATGGAATTTGTGGAGGTTCAGGGTGGGTTTGAAAGAAATGGATGGCATTTGGCAGAGGAGGAGGAGCTCAAAGGTAGGTGAAAAAGTGGAGAAGGAGATCTGAGAAAAGATGGTGAAAAAGTGAAGAAGAAGCTCTGAGAAAGTTGGTGAAAAAGTGGAGAAGGAGCTCAGAGAAAAGGTAGGGCAGAAGAAGAAGTTTAGAGGTAAGGTGAAAAGTGTGTTAAAGGGATTTGGATCCATCTAGGTTATATAATATAATAATAATAATAATATAAAATAAGGTTTCAATATTTTCACAACAAATCATAGATGATTAGTTGTTATTAGTTCAAATTTAAACCTAACACTAAGATTACTTTTTTGCCCCAATAATATTAACCAATAACAACTTGCCATATTGTGAAAATGATGTGAACATATAATACATTTGTTTGAAAAAAAAAGTGAAGATCGCTGCACTGAAGAGTGAAGAACAGAATTCCATAATTGGGACACACATCTTTGAAATCTCCACCTAGGTCATCAAATAAACCCAAACAGCATCTCTGTCAATAGTACCTTTGGAAACTGTCTACCACAAGAATACCATAATTAAATGAGAAATATTGTGGACCACGTTAGGGACGGAGGGAGACTTGGACGAGGGGGCAGTGACCCCTTATTTTTAAAAAAAAAATATATATATATATATATATATATAGGCACTAATTTTAGCAATTTTGTTATATAAAATCACACTTTACCCCCTGTAGGGGCCTTTTTTGTTGTATTGGGCTGGGCTGCCTCCTGCAGTAATAGGCCTAAGTATTCTGAGTAAGGGAGTTAAGACCGGTCCAACTGTAACTCAATTTGAGCCGGCTTGTACACAAACTATATCTCGTCTGCCAGGAGTGTGCTTACAGCAGGCAAAGCTGTTTCAGACGGGTTGTGCCAGACAGATATGATAATAATAACAAAATAGAGTATTCTGGTTATTTAATAGGAAATGACCAAATGATCCTTATTTAAGCAACGTAATCGCAATAATGATAACTATTTTACAAAGAAAGCAAAAGGAGCAAAATAATATATATAAGTTAATCATAAGAGATAAGAAATCAAGTTAAATCTGGTCCGCATGAGCAAACCCAAAAAGGAAAGACCGCTTCTTCTCAACACAATCAATCTCCCAGGTAAATCCTGCCGTGGAAATTGATCATTTTGAGGGAAACGGACTTGAATGATTAGTGCTCAAATAAACCCCTTTTGCTTTTGGCAGAGAGCAAGATTTTGAGAGGGAGAGAAGGAAAGAAACCTATCGGTGCATGCCGGACTAACTCTCTGTTTTTCATTTCTTATTTCTTTCTTTATTTTAGTTTTCTTTTTATATCTTTCTTTTCCTTTTCTATTTTTATGATTTCTCTCTGTTTTGACTGTAACTCCCTTGTGTGTTGTTTTTCCTCTTCCTCTGTATATGTCCCCCCTTTTTTTCCTCCTGTTGTATCTTTCTTTTTATAGTGCTTGCCGTGACCGAATTTTACTATTCTACCCCTTAACCACCTTTGTCTGGTCTGGGTTTACTTGCCGACCATCACTGTTCCGTCTACGTGCCACTCCCCATTACCAAACAAAGACAACTATTTTGTTTGTTAGTCTGCCGTGGCACCTCTTCCTGCCACGGTGTTGATGCTCTCTGTCTCTCTCTATCCCTCATGGCATGCACCTGGTGGTTCCAGCTCAGCCTTGCCTCTTTTGGGAGGTATGTCATCCCAGCAGGACGTATCCCCCAAAAGAGCTTGAGTAAGAATCTCGAATAGGTTTTTCCCTTCTCCCCACCACCAAACCATACTCTCTTACCTCTGACCCACGACCTTACCATGTCCCATATTAGCTGGGTACAAGCTGGTAAGGTCTGGGCCTTGCGCGTGCCTGCCTTCCACATGTGTCCAAAGTCTGTCTGCTGCTCATGCGTCCGCCGTGGTCTGAAGGCTCACCTGCACTGTCTGCCGTCCATTCTCGACCTTTTATGTGAGCTACTTTTTTGGTTTCCCGCTCCCTTAGGGGCTGGGCTTTATTTGGTACTGGGCTTTGTATTTCTTACAATCCATTCTTGATTGCCTTGACTTCTTGCCACATCACTTGTCATTCCTGTTGTAATGACTTACTCCTGCTGGGCCTCTTTTAGGCTTGCCGTTTACTGTTTCCCCCAGTGGCTCAACATGGCCATTGGTGTTCCTATTCATGGGCTCCTGTGTCCCTTTCCTTTTGGACATCTTTGGCCCATTTGCTTTCTTTGGGCTTCCTTGGCCCTTTTACTAACTCTGCATTCTCATGGGCTTTTACTAACTTCATTAGGCTTCCTTAGCCCAATTACCTTATTATTATCTTTAGGGCTCATGGGCTTGTCATTAACCATTTTACTTTCTTTATTTGCGTTACTTTGGACCCGTAGTGGCCCATTCTCACTTTTCCATATCACATACTGCCCATGGGTGCTATTTCTCTTTTTCCGGGCCTCTCTAAGCCCATTTGCCTCTTCAAGACCTATTTGTTTATATTATGGCCTGTGATCCATTATTCCTGCCGCTTGGGCCTAATGGTTTTGCTCTATGTCTGCCATTCCTTTGTTGCCCGTGTTGCTTGGTTGGGCTTTTCTTCCTTCTATTTGGATTCCAAAAAATGACCCTTAACATCCCCTTAACATTATCATTGATTCTTTTAAGAGTACTACTCTAGCCACAAACTCTTCTATAACATTTTTACAAACTGTTGCGGGAGTAAAATTTTATTGGTTTGCACCTAGGTTCATCACTTACATCGCATTTTTACTTACTAATAACCACTCACCACATTAATAATTTGTAAAAAAGTTTGTAATTCTAGCATTTTTTCTCTTTTTAAAGGCCAGATCTAAAATCTAAAGTAAAATAAATAAGCCCAAAAAAATTATTCAACAACAAAAATTACCAATAGTAAAATTAAAACAATTAAACTCATACAAAATGCTAGAATTTGTAAAAAAAAGTTTTTATTTTTTTTTGTCCAAACTTGGACGCATACAAAAAAAAAATTAGTTGTTAAGCAATCGAGTCAGATGCTAGAGTCTCCACACGCAACTAACAGCAAAGCTGCCCTCCTAACTTCAAGTTTTGGCTTTGTCCTGGACCACATAAAGAGAAATATTGTTTGACAAGTATTTTCAGTTTTTGGTTTTCAAAATTCCAAATTGAAAACATGAAACAATTTTTTGGTGTTTTCTAAGGACATAACTATATTTAATGATATAATTTTTGCGATTTTAGGTTGTCAATATAGAGATTTCTAAGTTTGTTTTGGTGTGGTAGGACATAGTCACGATGGTGGATTTATGGGTTTAAGTGGGTTTTTGTAGTCCTAACATTGTTACTTTTGTCAAAATAACATGTAATTTTGGGAACTAAAAATTGATATAAAACATCATTTTTTCTGTTTTTAGTTTTGAGAATTTGTTTTCTAAACTAGGTACCAAACAAAAAATGTGGTAAAACTGTGTGTTTGAAAACTTACTCACAATTTTTAAGAACTATTTTTTAGATTTGAAAACATAAAACAAAAAATTTTGATCAAATAGGCTCTAAATTATTTTCTAAAGAATAATAGGGATTTGGTGGGGAATTCCAACTTGATACTCTTTGCCTTGGTGAAGGTGTTTTCAACTTGTTTGTTTCATTTTCTAAAAATCGTGGGGCCCACCAAGAGAAATGTTGTTTGGCAAATGTTTTTCTGTTTTCAAAAATCTGAATCCAACTTTTACCGTACAAGACTGAAAATAGGAAATAAGTTTTTAGTGTTTTATATTGGTACACCCTTGGAGCATTATGAAGCAACCTCATGACAAAAGATTAACACTAACAAATCCTTAATATTTTTTAGCCACAACACTGACCAGGAAACTAAGAATGAGATCTTGAACATTCTGGGTCCCTGGGACCAATGCAAGACACAAGACATAGCAAGTATCTTGGCCTTCCCTCAATTATTGGAAAATCCAAAAATAAAGTTTTTGCAGAAATCAAGGAAAAAGTGGGAAAAAAGCTTTCGGAGTGGAAGGAAAAAATGTTTTCTATGGGTGGCAGAGAAATTCTTATCAAGGCAGTAGCCCAAGCAATCCCCATATATACAATGAGTTGTTTTCAATTACCAAAGGACTTATATGAAGAACTTAAAGGCATGATGAGGAATTTTTGGTGGGCCAAAGACATCAAGAATCGAAAATAGCTTGGGTGGGATGGGAAAAAATGTGCAAGTCAAAACTAGATGGTGGTATGGGATTTCGTAACCTCCAGGCTTTCAACCTTGCTATGCAAGCAAAGCAAGGATGGAGACTTCTAGCTAATCCTAGCTCCCTTATTGCCCAAATCTACAAAGCGAGGTACTACCCTTATGGAGATGCTTTGAAGGCAAAGCTAGGCTGAAATCCATCGTATACTTGGCAAAATATTTATAATAGCTTAGAAGTCATTAGAAGAGGAACATGGTGGAGAGTTGGTAATTGGAAGATGATACACATTTGGGAAGACAAATGGCTTCCCACACCAACTACATTTAAAGTTGTTTCTCACATTCAGATTATTGATGATTTCCCTATGGTCTCCTCCCTCATCGACAAAGACACAAAGCGGTGGAAAATTAGCATGCTCAGAAACCTATTCTTGCCCTTTTAAGTTGAAACAATTCTTAGAATCCCAGAGTTACAATCTTCCTGAGGACAGCATTTTATGGACTGGAAATAGAAGAGGTGAATTTACTGTCAAGAGTGCTTACTATGTTACACTCAAAATGATCGAAGCACCTGATGAAGGTGAGAGCTCCGCAGGTGATGTTAGGACCCCACTTTGGAAAAAAAATGTGGCATTTGAAGATCCCCCCAAAGATTAGGATATTTTCTTGGAGAGCTTGTATGAATGCTCTGCCCACTCTACAAAATCTTAGGAGGAGAGGAGTCAATACTGATAAGATTTGTCCCCTCTGTAATGAATCTATTGAATGCACCACACATGCCCTCTTACTTTGTGAGAATGAAAAGGAAGTCTGGAGTAATTGGCTGGCATGCCAGGTTAATCTTTTGGCTGTGAATCAAGATGTCTCAGATATTGCGATGAAGCTGCTGGCAAATGGCACCACTGAAGACCTTGAAACCTTTTTTGTCACTGTATGGTCAATTTGGTACAACCGAAACCAGATAATGCATGACTCACAGGTTAGTCCAGCAGAACAAATCTGGGGAACTGCCAAGCGTCTCATTTATGATTACAAGGGAGCTATCACTGCCACCCTTTATTAGCAGCAACCTGTCACTATAGGTT
The DNA here is from genome assembly GCA_023736055.1 of Quercus glauca. NCBI lineage: Eukaryota > Viridiplantae > Streptophyta > Magnoliopsida > Fagales > Fagaceae > Quercus > Quercus glauca. The sequence continues at coordinate 18,265,871 of CM043324.1, read as the reverse complement.
GGGCAGCACCACATCCTGGCATCCATAAAATTATTGTGGATGGATGGAGCAACATCAGAGGATGGTAGACAATCAAGTATTGGTGTAGTGATTAGAGATTGTAGAGGACTGGTAGCAGCAGCGTCTTGTAATCAACTACCCGCTACTTACTCAGTGGAAGTGACAGAGACAATAGCTGTGGAGGCAGGGATTTTGCTAGCTAGAGAACACTGCAGCTCTCCCAGATTATAATTGAATCTGATGCACTTACAATTGTTGAATCCATTAACTCGGGTACTACTACTGGAGAAGCAGTTCATGTTGTCCAAGGTATTCAGTCTTTGCTGGGCTCTTTTAGCAATTGGAAGATCCAACACCTGAAAAGCGATTACGACGGTGTAGCACATGAATTAGCTCATTTTGCCAGATCATCTGGATTGTCATAAACATGGATTTTCATAATGACTTCTAAGCCGCCCTGGGCCTTGGCAATGCATTTTGGTTCACTTAAAATATTTTTAATTGGAGTAATGAGTGCCCCTTAAAATATGTGCATCATGTAACACGTTATTTATTTCAAAATAGCCCTATATCTCTGGTAATGTATACAATTTAAAACCATGGCATCTGTAATGTACACAAGTTATTTCAGCTTCTTCATAAGACTGTAAAGAACTTAAAATCTGATTTCAAGCCCTCTAGTTATGACGGTTTTGCATTGTCTCGTACAGTAAAATTTTTGAGCAAATTGGAGAAATCAGTGACCAAAAAGAAAAAAAAAATTCTAAAAAAAAATCTGGAATATGAAGAATAAATAAGTACCAGTGTCATTCAATTCCAATTATGTGCACCGTAGCGGTGGTTCTTCCTAACTTCGATTCAAATTTTAATATTTCTAGGTACTAATTGTTAAGAGTGTTAGAACATAATTTTGGCACTTAATTTTTATTTGGGTAAAATGCAAAACTGGCATTCTAAGTTTCTTTAGATTTCATTTCAGTCCTCTAACTTTGCTTTTGTTCATTTCAGTCTTCTAACTTTCAAGATTATTCAATTAAGGCTTTTCCATCAACTTTTGTTATATGTAGTGGTTAATTTTTCAATTTTATAAATTTTTCTTCAAATTTTTTACATTAAAAAAATTCAATTAATGATTAAAAAATATTTTCTAGATTTTTTTTTCAAAATTTTTTAACAAAAGTTAACAGAAATGCCTTAATTGAATAAATCTGAAACTTAGAGGACTGAAATGAAATCTGAAGAAAGTTAGAGAGTTAGATTTGCATTTTAGCCTTTTTATTTTGTACTGGAGCAGTCTGGTTTTCTTGCCTCGCAGGTGGTTAATTGGAGGTATTTCTTCACCTTAAGCAACAACAAAAATGTTGTTTTGTGTGTGTAGTGTAGAACTAGACAAGAATTTCCATTTTTTGGACAGCTGGGCATATTTGCAGATCAAACATGCAGTAAAAAGCTATGTTGGTTTGCCCAATTCTCATCTCATTACTCAATTCTCATCACCCATTTTACTCACTTTTGCTAAGACCCACATCATTTCTACTGGTTTTCTTTCTCACTTTTCATCACTCATCATAATTAAAAAAAGAGCTCAAAATGAGTTAGAGTGAGTGAAAATGAGAACACAAATTGGAAGTTTCCGAATCATGGATTATGAGTTACAGTAGCAATGTTGTAATTCTTTAGAGCAGAGTGGATCCAACGGTCAAAAGTACTGTTCACTACCCTCCTATTTCTTTTTGGACGTGGTTTGGAGGAAATGCTGCAAACAGGGACACTGGTCAATTAAATAAGAAAACACCTAAGCAATAACTTAAGCAAGGGTCATGTGCGCAAATGACCCATTTTAAGAGAGATTGCTGTTAACCCTAATGTTAACAGCGTTAGGCAGAGTCTTCTTTCTCCTCAAACACACCTTTCAGGACAGCAACAGCCTCACGCCTCTCTCTCATCTCCTCCACCTGGACCACCTCTGTTTTCTCAGCAAACTCAGACCGGCAAGAGCTTGGGAGGCGGAATGGACGGCCGCCGATCTCACCGGACCATATCTCCATTCCTCCTTTTCACCCACTTCCCCCTTTGCTGATTTCGCCCCATTTATTTTCTCACTCAGCCGATGCCACTCCCATAAATTTGCCACCAAGGACCACCGCTCCTACCACTCCATTGTTTCTCAACATTCTCCTTGACAGTGACAAATGCAATGGTTCTCAATTTGTTCAGGTCTGATTTTCTTTATAAAAAAAACATTGTTTTTTTAAAGATAATTATTTCCTCAAATTGGTTTCTCAAATTGCATTATATTTGAAGTTTGAATATTTGTCCTTATGATTATTACCATAGCTAAGTTCTATAGCTTAAGAGCTTATGGTTTTGTTGGTTTTGAACGGGTATTTATTGTTGGTGGCAAGGATTTATATACTATTTATTTTTTGTGAGTTTTAGAGTATAATTTCTGTTGAATAAGATGTTTAGGTATTTTGAGTTTTGAATATTGTTGTTGTTGTTCATCGTGACTGTTTGTAAGACTATAAGCAACTACGGTTTTTTTGCTGGGTTTATTAAAAAAATTAAATATTATTTTTCATATTGATTATTCTTATCACTATTGCTTTTTATTGGTTTTTGGATTGCTTCAGAGTTGGTACCTTGTTTCTTATGCCTGTTCAGTGAAGCAACCTTGTTTCTTATATTTACTGAACACAAGCGAACTGTCCTATATCAGCCAAACACATGGTTGAAGAGTTAAGAATTAACATATACATCTAATCTAATCAAAGCACATCAATAATGTAGCATTTGTCTGCTTCAATTTAGCACATCAATAATGAGATAATTTAGTAGGTAAAGTATCTTAGATTATATAGGCAATTGCTAAGTAAAAGAAATAAAAACAAAATTAATGAATGCGGAATATGAGCTTCAATTCTAATTTTTATCCTCATAAATTTTCTGACAAGCATAATGAGCAAATAGGGCTTTTTCCTTCCCTTTACTTTCTTTTATTTTTTTTGGAAGAAAAATTATTAACCAAAGGCCAGGCACCCCCGGCTTTTGAATTTGAACAGGAGAAGTACCATATTCATAATTACAACTTATAACATAGATGACTTTAATTGGTGAAGTTAAGTTGCAGTACCTAAGTTTGGATATGAAAACTAACTTAAGATACCTACTAAAGCAATTAGCAATTTCACTGTTATTTGTCTGTAAATGTTTCTCAGACTCAAATTGTGCATCATACCCCTAAAGCACATCACCAATTTCATGACAAATTGACAAGCAAGCTGAGATAACTAGAAGTTTTTATTTTTTATATTTTTTTAGAAGTAATAACTAGAAGATTATCTACGTGCACCAATTCTTATCAACTCAAAGAAAATCTCCATTCCTTATACTCAAGAAATGCTCAAGCGTACATTTGAAGGCCCATAAATTTATAATTAAGCAAAAAATTAATAATCAGTTAATGTAAAATGGAACCGCACTGGGTACAGCTTTTTTTCGAGACAAAGTGTGAAAAAACAAAGCAAAAAGAAATACTGCAATATACCTTCACTTCATCATATAGCTTCTCCCAGGCTAGCAACTTATCCAGCACCGTGGCATGAGTTTCATGCTCTTTTGAGTCAAAGTCATCCTTCCCATCATCAACATTAGGCAACCCTCTAAATGACCGATTCCATGTAATCAAACGCATCACACTAGCAGAATGATCAATATGTCCTGTCAAGCAATTAGCAACAAAGTTTAGGTATGAATACCCAAAACATCAGTAAAATCTAAAGATTACAGAACAGCTGAGAAACGTTGAGTGGGAAAGGGGATGAGACGGAATAGGCGAAGAGGAAATCCGTGTCCTTTGTTTTTCCCTTATTTCTCTTTTTCACTCCCATTTCTCTCTTAACTTTTTCACCAGCCTCCCTGTTCTAATTTCTGAAAGGTGAGAAAACTCTCTCTCTCTCTCTCTCTCTCTCTATATATATTATATATATATATATATATATATATATTTTTTTTTTTTTTTTTTCCTTTTCTTCATGTCATAGTATTGTCTTGTCAAAAACAAAAACGCATAGTCATTATATTAATCCCTTCGTGCTTAGCTTCTTAGTTAATTGGAGACATGAAGGCTCAATGTTTCGTATATATTTTCTCAACAATCAAACTAACATTTTAATAATTAAAAAATCAAACACAAACAATATATAAGAATGGAAATTTTAATTGACACAGAATGAAAAAGTTACAAATTTGATAAAAGGAAACCCCCTAACAAACTTATAGAGAAAACAATACAAACATAGTTGCTAAAAAACTCTAATATATATCTAAGTCCATTTAACAAGAGAAAAATACAAAAAGGTCCAATACAATTATAGATTTTAACCATTTATAGAACTCCATACTCCGAAGCTGTATCTATAACTTGCCTGCAGCATTAAAGGTCCAATTAGTCATTGTTAAAAGCATGAATTATAGCAAGTAAAGGTTTGAGTCGTTTGACATTGGCTTTTGTTGTTTGTCATGGCATAGCAAATTAATCTTCAAATGTAGGAGACATAATTATTCATAATATACAAACGTATGTCCCGAGAAGTGGAATCTATAGTTTAATTATTATGAACAACTCAAATTTCAAACATTAAAAATAAAAAATGAAAGCATAGCATGCATGGTTTATGGGGAACCAGTAAAACTATACGAAGATCCAAAGGAAAAATATGAATCAAATGAAACATAAAAGTAACGTAAATTATAGATTTTTGACAATGTTAGTTAATCAATAATGTTTTTTTAAGGGGTAAATATATTTTTTATCCCTACATTTTCACCATATTTTCATTTTTATCCTTATTTTTTAACTTTATCTCTTTTAAACCCAAAAATCGAAAATGTATTCTCGTTTTGGTCCCTGTCGTCATCTCACTAATGGTCAATTTGGATTGAGAGGAAGTAGAGTAGAGTGGATAAGAATTAGCCCAAAATTAGCCAATTTTCAACCAATTCTATTCTACTTCCCCTCCTCCATCCTTCAATCCAAACAGACCCTAATGGAAATAGCCTATGTTATAAACAAAGTGCATGGTTAGTACACTAAATGTCAAAGTTGCCATTAAAATAATTTTAAAAAATAATTTGGTATTTGAAAAAGGAGAATGTTAACAAGCATCGGAGGGTGCTTGTTAAGGTTCTCCTTCTTGGGTCCCACATAAATAAAAAAAATTGAGTAAATTAGACAAAAAGCATAACATGACATGTAAAGAAAATTTGGACAAATTTGCCTTCTTAAAATATGGGACACGGCTGGCATGGCTGAAGGCTATTTTTTCTTTGGACAAAATTGCCCGCTTAACTCATTTCCCTCCCTTTCACTTTTTATTTCCCACAAAATCTTATTTTACCAATATTTTACCATTCACTTTCTTTCACTTTACCAATATTTTACTATCCACTTTCTTTCACTTTACCAATATCAAAGAGACGAAGAGATGAAGAAATGTCAATAAAAGAGTGAGGAATAATTAAACAAGATACCACTATTGTATTTTATTTGATTCATAGTTATTTTTAAAAAATAGGTTAAAATTAATATGTTGTTAATTTTTATTTTTGATACATATATATATTGTAGCACTAATGGATGGGGATGTAGTTGCAAAAGATTGCTTTAACTTAAATGAACCACTTCATGAAGGTATTAAAATTTTATTTTATTTGTGATTTATATTTCGTTTATCATAGTATATTTTTAAACTCTTGTTTTTATATAGCACCAAAATTAATATGATGTTAATTTGTATTTCTAATAGATGTATTATAGCATCAATGGATGAGAATGTAGTTGCAAGTGAGAGTCACTACTTTGCTCCAAAATATTGTTTTGACTTAAATGAACCTCTTCAAGAAGGTATTATAATTTTATTTTATTTATAAATTTACATTTCATTTATCATAGAATATGATGTTTATATTTTAAACTCTTATTTTAATATAGCACCAATGGATGACAATGTAGATGCAAGTGAGGCTCATCAATTTGTTCCAATGAATTGTTTTGACTTAAATGAATTGTCTCATGAAGGTATTATTATTTTCATTTTATTTGTAATATATAATTCATATATCACATAATATGATGTTGATTGTTTTTTTAATTTTTGTTTTAATATAGCACAAGTTGATGATGATTTAATATAACACAATATTCGGTGCTTCAAGAAAATGGTATTGAATTTGTGCTACAATATTATAAAGATGAAACTAGTCAAAGACACAAAGTATTATGGGATGGTAAGACGACATATTGTAGTTGCAAGAATTTTGAATTTTGGGATATACTTTGTTGTCATGTACTTAGTGTATTCATTCATAAAGATTGTTACCAAATTCCATCATTGTATTTACCACCACGTTGGTGTCGTGAAACATCATTAAGTGAAAAGGAATTGCTAGTGGTGGATGATGAAAATTTAGTGGACAAGGAAAATATGGTTGATGCTAATGTTAATGATATGATTGATGGAGATTGTTTCATTAATTGTCATCCGCTCTCAAAGACAAAAGGTCGTCCGAAGCAAAAACGAATGAAAGGTGGAAGAGAATTAGGAAAGAAAAAGAAGTATTGTGGCCTTTGCAAGCATGTTGGATTACATGTTCTATATGGTGTTAACATGCATGTCAATTTTCATGCCAATCGGATGTAATTTACTATTTGATCTATAAACTCATCTTTTATGCATTATTTTAAACCACTAAAACTTGAATCTAGACAATTGATTGATGACATAACTATTAATTTTTGATCACCTTGAAATTTTGTGAGCATGAAAAATATACGAAAATAATGTAATCTAACGTTAGATTTGTCAAAATTCACATCGAATTAAGAAATATAGGGTTAGGTTCGAGTTACACTTGATGTAACTCTAAAAAATATTACACTACCCAAAAACTTATTACTGAATTCATATTTTGAAAATCCAACCGTTGGATTATATGTTCTATATGATTTTAACATGCATGCTAATTTTCATGCCAATCAGATGTAATTTACCATTTGATCTATAAACTCATCTTTTATGCATTATTTTAAACCACTAAAATTTGAATCTAGACAATTGATTGATGACATGACTATTAATCTTTGATCACTTTGAAATTTTGTAAGCTTGAAAAATATACGAAGATAATGTAATCTAACGGTAGATTTGTCAAAATTCACATTGAATTAAGAAATATAGGGTTGGGTTAGAGTTACACCTGACGTAATTCTAAAAAATGTTACACTACTCAATAACTTATTATTGAATTCATATTTTGAAAATCCAACCGTTGGATTACATGTTCTATATGGTTTTAACATGCATGCCAATCGGATGTAATTTACCATTTGATCTATAAACTCATTTTTTATGGATTATTTTAAACCACTAAAACTTGAATCTAGACAATTAATTGATGACATGACTATTAATCTTTGATCATTTTGAAATTTTGTAAGCACGAAAAATATACAAAGATAATGTAATCTAACGATAGATTTGTCAAAATTCACATCGAATTAAGAAATATAGGGTTGGGTTTGAGTTACATCTGATATAACTCTAAAAAATATTACATTACCTAATAACTTATTACTGAATTCATATTTTGAAAATTCAACTGAATTCAAATTTGACAACTCAACTGTTGTGAAAATTTGTTGTATTGTAATACAATTTGTAATTTTTATTTTGTAATATTCCTTCCATGACAGACACGTGTCCCATCAAGCCACCTTTTACTTTAATTATTTATTTTTGGCGAAAGCACCATTTTAGTCCATACATTTTGGGGTTACAGTCAATTTGGTCCATACATTTTGGTAGCAGTCAATTTGGTCCCTGTTATTTTCAACTTGTAGTCAATTTAGTCCATACCGTTAACTCACTAACGGAAAATACTTACGTGACAAACGGTCTACCTTGTTGACGCATATGTGGCTAACATAATAATATAAAATCAATTAATTAAATATTATAAAAGCCATATTCCAAACACAATATACCCAGCAATACCCAATACATAGCAACACCACAATATGAAATCAAATCCCAATACCGAGTGTTTAGCAAAAAAAATCCCAATACCGACATCAGCACTAAATAAGCACTCTAGAATGAATTTAAAATTAAGTTTAATTCTTTAAACACTCGTTATTGGGATTTCTCACTCCAATTCCGAGTCTCTCAATTCGTAAATTTTGTACAAAGCCCAGTGAAACAATGGCAGACAGAGTGGTTCAAATTCAAAACCCTGACTCTATATTTTATCTCACGCAACGAGAAGCCGCTGAGATCGATGAGATCCTTATGAGTCCTCTCAGGTTTAGTGTCGATCAGCTTATGGTCAAGCTCAATCACTCACTCATTCATAACCAAATTCTTCTTTGCCTTTTTGTCGTTTTCACATTTTCAATTTAATTTTGTTTATAATGTTTAGGAATTGGCTAGCTTAAGCGTAGCTGAATCCATAGCAGAGGTATTGTGTTTGTATTAGGAATATATTAAGGCTTGCAATTGCATTCAAATTGTTTGATGATTAGTCTCTATGAAAATCCAATTTTGTTTTTGGCTAAACACTTGGTATTGGGATTTGATTTCATATTGTGGTGTTGCTTGGTGTTGGGTGTTGGGTGTTGCTGGGTATATTGTGTTTGGAAAATAAGAAAGTACAAGAATTCTAAAGAAAATAAAAGAAAGTGAGGATTCTTTTAAAAATTTATTTTCTTTTAATTAATATTTTCAAAATTTTTTTGTCTGACATGGATTTCTTTTATTAAAATGCTAATGTGGCTTTTATAATATTTAATTAATTGATTTTATGTTATTATATTAGCCACATGTGTGCCAACAAGGTAAATCGTTTGTCATATAAGCATTTTCTGTTAGTGAGTTAATGGTAGGGACTAAATTGACTACAAGTTGAAAATATCAGGGACCAAATTGACTGCTACTAAAATGTAATGACCAAATTAACGGTAACCCCCAAAATGTAGGGACTAAAATGGTGTTTTCGCCTTTATTTTTACTTCTCATTTTTTTCTCAACCACATGTATCCCATCACCCTTAACTTATCTTCTCCCATCCTTTTTGCTTCTCATTTCTGCTTCTCCTTTCTCATCTTTTAAAATTTTTATGTTCTCCCATATGAAACTCTTGGCTCAACTTTCTTGTCTTCTATTTTTTATTTTCATAGCTTTCTTTTCTAACTCAGTTCGTCTCCTCCTTGATTTCCCTTCCATCAACCCAGTTCGTCTCCCTCAAAAAAATTTTATGTTCTCCCATATGTTCTTATGGGGTTTTTTTTTTTGTGGATGTACTGATGTTGTTGTTTTTTTGTGAGATGGTTTTTTTTTTTAATTTAATTTTTTGGATGTATTAATGTTAATTGTTTCTTGTGAGATGGGTTTTTTTTTTGGGATCTACTGATACTTTGTTATTTCCTGAGGATTGTGATTTTAGTTTTTTTAAATTTTTTTTATGTTGGTTAACGTTGTTTCTTGTGAGAGGATTGTGATTTCAGTTTTTTCTTTTCTGTAAGATGTTTGGTGTTGTTTTCCTGTTAAAGACGCATGAGTTTTAAAATTTTCCTATGTGAGGCGCTTGACTAGGCTTGAGTTGGTGAGAGTCGTGAAAAATGGTATTTTGGTCTCTTTGTTCATTTTTCTTTTTTCCTATAAAGTTGACCCACATTTGATAAAAAAACACATAAAACTATGTAAAAGATTGTAAAAAGCTGTGTAAAAGCTCGATATTAACGGGCAATGTAAAGTGTCCGTTAACACAACCAATTGAAAAATATCATGTCAACATTTTAAATGAATTTAAAATTAAAACTTTTTTTTTTATTTCTCAATATTCAAAATTGAAAAAAAACGAACCGTCCTAAATTAGGAGCTTTACGGACCGAATTGGTACCCATTTCTAGTTAAACATTCCAATCCGGTCCAGTTTTTAAACCTAAAAAGCAGAACCATCACATCAACCGGTTTACGTTTATTCTCTCTACGTATAACTCTCATGTGGCCGTAAAAGAGTTTTATTCTATAGGATAAATTTCACTAACTATTCCTGAGATTTGAGAAAATGCCAATAGATCCACAATTTCTCAAAACTAACGTCTCAAGTATAACTTAATATATAAACAGACTTAACAGACGTTATTTTTTAATTCTCCCTTCTCTCTCCTCCTCTCTGTCCCAAACTTCTCTTCTCTCTTCTCACTCTTATAGGGTAAAGCAATAAATAAATTTAATAAATTAATGTACGAATCGGCAGGTTTGTACTTTGTAGAATTAAGAACTAGAGTTACCACTAAATAAATTAACTAAGAACACGTAGGAGGTCCAAAACTTCTTTTTAAATCTCGCGTGGCGTGCAAGCTTGAAGTAAAAAAAAAAAATCCCAAAAATTCACAACCACATGTACACTGTCTGGAACTCACGTGAAGAGCTTTCAAATCTCACTTTTATCTCTTCTTCTTTTATTTTAGAGCATCTTCGGACTAGCTAAATTTTAGCTAATAAATAGTGATATTTAATTTTTACTTAATTATTTTTTAAATATATTTTCTAACAAATTTTTTATTTTATTCTTTATTTCATTTAAATATTATTTTTTTTATTTATTCTTTATTATCATTTATTCTTCTTATATTTATTCTCAATAATTATATTTTTTAATAAAATGTGATATATTTACAACATTTTTTGTAATACTTTCACACAAATTATAACAAAATCTTATATAAAAAGTTGTTATTAATTCTAATTTGAACTCACCACTAAAAATATATTTTTACTCATCAATATTAGTTAATAATAATATGTTATTTAAAATTTATTGTGAAAAAATTGTAAAAAAATTGTGATAATATTTCCGTTCTTTCTCATCTATATGTTTTTTTTTTCTTTTTTTTTTTCTCTTGTTTTTTCTACACCACACACGTATACCAATATATATCTTTTTCTCCACTTTCTGGGTATGGGTATGCCTCATTTTTTCTCCACTTTCTGGGTATGCCTCATCCTCTCCTCTCTTTGTTTTCTCCACTTTCCAGAATCTCCGCTCCAGCTCTCCTTAACTACTCTTTTTCTTTTCTTTTTCTACCATTATCTTCAAACACACACAGACCTGCATGGAGAGAAAGGAGAAATAGCCACCGCTGCTCCTCCTCCTCACCGCTGCTGCTCCACCACACACATACGTCTCTATTGTTTTTTTCTTGATCTTTTATTGTTGTTCTAATTTTTTTTTTTTCTGTTCTTGATCTGTTGTTGTAGTTGTTGTTGTTGTTGTTTTGATTTTAGATTTGTTGTTTAAATTAAATCAGTTTTTTATGAGAGTAAGAATTGTTTTGTGAGAAGAAACAAATCAAAGAAGAAAGAGAAAGAAGTGATAAAATATTAAGTGTTGAAATTTTTTAATGAAAAAAAATCAGTTGCTGATCTACAGTTGCCCATTAAACGTGATGGGTTACTGTTCAAAAGCCAAAAAAAAAAAAAAAAATTGAATATAGAGAGTCTGCTGAAGTTGTTTTTTTTTGGGTCTCACTCTCTATTATAGCTAGTATTTTGCTTATATCTATTTTGCTGGAGATGCTCTTAGACACCCTCTTCTCAAATCCTTCTTTTCTCTCTTGAAACACCCAAAGCAAGGTCAGTTCAACTTTCGGTCCTTCAGAGCAGAGATCTAGAGTCGAGAGTGAGACTGAGAGCGTGTTAACCCAGCTGGGCCGATCGACTTTCGGAAATCATCCAGGTGTCAAGTTCTTCACCTTTTCTTCCTTTTTTTTTTCTTATGCAATGTCTCTCTGTACATGTTCACACAAGCATCCAACACACATTGTCATGGCAAAATCCGAAACCCACACAAACACTTGTTCACCTGCACACACTGTCAAAGCATGTTTTTGAACATAAAAGTTCTTGCCTTTCTATCAGTTTCATACACGCCTATACTTGATCACAGATTTCTCACACCCATTACATGGTTGCATTTTAAACACGGAACACACACGGCTACACATGTTCATGTTGAAATTTACATACACAACCAGCCATAGCAAACCCGAGTAACCCAAAATAAAAAAACCCCGAACAAATCTAAAAAACCCTCTCTTTCAAACCCCAGAAAATCATGAAACTTTCACAACCAAGATAAACCCAATCATCAAACACAAACACCATTCGGCCATACCCAACAAAAATCCCTCCTTGAAAATCCAAACCCAAATCTCCAAAGACACTGACCAAAAAGAGAGAGCTTTGAACAGAAAAATAAAGAAAACAAGATGAGATAAAAAGTGAGAGAGAGAGAGAGAAAACCCAGAAGAGCCACTGTGATGGTGGCTCGCGGTGGCCTGTGATAGTGGGTCTGGCCATGGTGGATTCGGCCATGAGAGGAAGAGAGAGCTACGGTGAAAAGAGTGAGAGGGAGAGAATTTGAGATTCGATACACTAGGTCCATCTCAAACTTAAACCCAGCGGGCCCACGTACCCAAAATCTACACCTCTTTCGTTAAAACAAAACCAAAGACCAGGCCAAGTTATACTTTCCTTGGTCCAATCCGAAACATAAAAGGAGCCCGGCACACTTAGGGCAAACTGGTCAGCTCAGACCATTCACAAATAAAAAGCAAATCCACTCTCAACCTTAGCCCAACTGAAATTAAGCCCAATTTGAAATTACATTTTAACCCTACCTCACAAAATTACTTTTTTTAACCCCAAACTTTCCAAAAAATTAGACTTTCAACCCCAAAACTCTCTCAAAATTGCTTTTTGATCCCCAAGTTTTCAAAAATTGTACAAAGACCCCTGAAGTCACCAAAAACTCATTTTTAATCCTTGTTTTGCCAAAAATAAAAAGACCTTTTAAAAATAATAAATTTGTCAAATGACTTTGTTTTCATACTTTAAAGGAATTAAACATTTTCTTGTTATTTCTTTGTGTCTTTTCAGTGAGATAAAGGCTTTGGGAAAATTAATTGCAAAGATTGCATTTGGTATGCTATGGTGTAAGGTTAGCTATATTTAATTCTCTATGCAATTTACCTTCCTAGTGCATGCCATGCTATCATATACTTACTAAATATTTTTATAAAATAAATTGTTCACATGCCCATGCATTAAGATAATGTCACTTCTCACGTGTTATAGATACATGCCATCTTAGTAAATATTTTTATAAAATAAATTGTTCACGTGCCCATGCATTAAGATAATGTCACTTCTCACGTGTTATAGATACATGCCAATTTTCACATGCCATCTTAGGGTAGATACATGTCACTTTTCACATGTCATCCCAGGATAGATACATGCCATCGTAGGATATATAAATGTCATTTCTAACATGTTATCCTAGGATAGATACATGCCATTTTTCACATGCCGTCTTAGGATATATACACGTCATTTCTTATATGCCATCTTAGGATAGATTATACATGTCATTGTCATCTTAGGGTAGATCACATGTCATTTTTACATGTCACCAAACTCACGAGATACATTATCAATAAAGTGTCATTAAACCATCTTAATTATTCTTCATTACACTTGCTCTCCTCAAAGAGCATAATAATTACGGATGGCCATTTATTGGGTATGGGTTGGATGGTTTACCTATGGATACCTCATTACCTTACCCAATTAGTACCCACACCCAATTGTTATTCAGTTTGTTTACACATGGATTTCCATACTCGATTCAAACCTGATTTCAATAAAATCACTAAATATGCTCAAAAACCACTAAAATTGCCAAAATATTCCCAAAATGTCTAAAATGAGCAAAATATCCGTGAAACCTCTAAAATGACTGAAATATCCCAAAACTTTTTTTTTTTTTGATAAGTAAAATATCCCAAAACTTTTAAAATGACCAAAATAACCCAAAACCTTTAAAATGACCAAAATACACCCAAAATCTCTACAATGACCAAAAATACCCCAAAACCTATAAAACGGTCAAAATAGCCCTAAACCTCTAAAAAGACCAAATACCCCTCAAAATATGTAAAATGTCCAAAATACCCCTAAACTTGTAAGAAGACCAAAATACACTTGAAACCTCTTAAATGACCAAAATAGAGGTTTGGGGTATTTTGGATGTTTTTCTAGGCTTCGGAGTTATTTTGGTCATTTTTTAGATTCTAAGGGTACTTAGATCATTTTTAGGTTACAAGGGCATTTCTGTAATTTTCTTTTAATTTTTAGGGGTATTTTAGTAATTTTTGGTTTTGGGCTATTTCGGTAATTTTCTAAGTTTTGAGGGTGTTTTAGTGGATTTATTTTTTGTCATTTTTTATTGGTTTTGGGGCATAAGTTTAAGTCCAACCTATCGCAAAGAACCCAATTAACGGTAGCCATTAAAGCCCAACTCGACCCCATCACTATTTCTAAACAAAACTGGATGGCCATTGATATAGCCATATTTATTTGATAATGGGTACAAAACCCAGTGGAGTGTGGGTGTGGGTGTGTCGATGGCTGAGGACCTGCGGGTGGCTGGCAGCCTTACTTCCTTTATCTTCGCTAGATATGTGAGGTTGGGTTAGTGGATGCTGATGGTGGTGGGTGTTTGGTGTTATTGGGGTTGCAGTATTATTTTTGTGTCTTGCTCTGTCATGGGTTTAAAGGGAAGGAAAAAAAGGTGTTATCTTGCTAATGAGTAGTTGTCTGTTCTGAAATTAGACTATGGATATAGTCCCTTTGGAGATTTTTAGCGGACGACTTAAAATCTTAATTATGTGAAACAAAGATGTTAAGGAGGTAGTTTCAGCGTCTCAATGCTTGACATATTTGGGTTTGTGGTTCGAAGATTTGAGCTTATTTGTAATAGTTCTGGTATAGGAGTTATTATCTATCATGATTTCTTAAGTTCAGCTGTGAGGCTTGTTCTCTTAAGGAATTATTGCTATTATAATGCCTATGTTGTGGTAGAACATGAAGTTTTAGTAGGTTGGATTGGAGGATAATTTTTATACTACTATTTTTTCTTATGTTTTTGTTTAGATTCTGGTGTAATGTGAAGGGATATAATATAATATATAAAATATAATATATATTTGGGGGTATTGATCTATTATTATTAGGGCATTGCTCCAAATTAAATAAAAAATAAAAAAATAATTCATATTTCTATTGTTTTTGATTACTGCTATTTGTAGTGGGTTTGTGATTCAATTTTCTTTGATCTGAATTTTGTTTATTTTATAACATAATATATATTTGATATATTTATATCTGATTCATATACTTGATTTTTCAGCCCGATGACTATATCCCCAAACATGATTGGCCAAGCAGAGGAGGCATCATTGCTGACCCGCGACATCAAGGGACTTGAGGTAAGTTATTTATGCTATGTTATTTATTAATAACTAGCTTGAATAATTGTGTCAATATTTTTGAGGTTATTTAATTATTAATATTATTTTATTCTTGAAAAATACTTTTTACCTTTAGTAGTACTTATAGGGTACTTATAGGGACAGTCACGTGAATTGGGGTCTTTATATATTTTATTAAGATAATAATGGCATAAAAAATAATGATTTTAATAATTAATTAAGGAAATAATCTTAAAATTCACTTAATTTTTTTTAAAATGAATGCATAATATATATATCATTTTGAGGGGGAAAAAAAAAAAACCTAAAAGAAGGGTGTCACTAAATTTTATGTTTTGAAAATAACTTTTGGTTATTGTTTATTTACATTTGGTTATTTTTATTTTCTACATTTTAGATGTAAAAGCTCACATAATTTTTTAAAAAATAGGTTATATATATTTTTAACATAATATTATATGTAACAAGGGAATAAAATGTAATTTATCCTACTTTTTTAAGTAAATGAAAATATTGTTAAAATGATTAAGAAAGTACTTTGAGAATTTATCAAATTGGATACTGAAATGATTAAGAAAGTATCTTTTTTATAAGCTGAAAGGTATTGGATTTATTTTCTCTACAAAACTCAATCAAACCACATAACTAATTGATCTCCATTCACCAAAAAAAAAAAAAGCATGTAGTTTTTTTTATAAAAGATTGGAAGGCATTGGAATTAGTTTTGTAATGGTTTATGCTATGTCCTATCTTTTATTTTCAATGCAAGGCGTTTATAATTTTTTTTTGTATATATACAAAAATATTATGCATGGTATTTAATGATAAGCAATCAAGGAGGACAAATTTAGCTATTGATGATGTCCATGAGGATTAGGATAGTAATCCTGCACTACAGATTTATCCACTTCTATTGTGAAGCCCAATCATTTTATAATGTTCATCTTTAGGCCCAACAATTTTAATCAATGGGATGAATAACATTCCAACCCTTTATTGAAGGAATCAAGAAAAACAATTGGGCGAAAGTAGGCGTAAGTAATCAAGAAAAACAATTAATATTGTAATTTGTTTCGATATAGGACATTTTATGAAAATGTTTTCTGAATTTTCAGATGTTTGGCCTCATTGAAAACGCTTTTCAAACCAAAATTATTTTAAGTTTATCTTGAAAAAATGATTCGTTAGGCGTAAATTGTTTTTTGAACATGGGTCTATTTAATGTGTAATATATTTTTGAACTAAGCAAACACACACCAAAAAAAAAATTGTGTATCTATAAAGGTTCGAATATTTCTTTAACGGGAGAAACTGAGAAAAACATTAGAATTAGTATTGAATTATATATATATTAGTTGAAATCCAGTGCGTTGCATAATTTTATTCAAGAAATTAGTAAATAAATAGGTATTATTACATAATTTTAGAGTTCTCATTTAAGGTATCAAGTAGTTGCTTGTTTTGTGTTTTATTGATGTAAATATTAGTATTTGTATTCATAATGATATGAATTAATCTACAATTAGGCCATATAGTAAAAAAGTAGGTCATGTTATCTCAATGCAAATGTAAAATAAAATAATTTAAAGTATTACCTTGTTAAAGAGAAAAGTTGTGATTTTTATAAACATTCAAAAAAAGTCTAAAATTTAATTCAAAAGGTAAAAATAATGAACTCTTGCCACCCTTATTTATTATGGAGTTTGGTTAGAATGTTTGTTTTTTTTAAATATATTTTTGTACGTAGCTATTTGTTGGGCTCTGGTTATTGCTGCTGCTACTGCAGCTTACCACGTACTCTGTTACGGTGGTAAGCTGCCAAAGCTAGTAGTGCAAGAGCTTTTGGATGTTATAGATTGGGACCCTTATTTATTATGGAGCTATACTTTTTGATCCTTTGACCTACGTTATAGCGGAAGGACTCTCAAATGAGAGCTCTTATCCTTTTGTAGGGAGTGTATTAAATTAATTTTTAAATTTTTTAGTTTTATTTTCAATAAAAAGTGTGCTTAATTATTTGTTTTTTTTTAGGAGATAGTCACCTTATAAGTACATTATTGATGGTTATGTGGTAGATCCACTTAGAGAAGAGTGTTTGATTGACGCTCTCAGATATGGACCTCTGAAAGGGTCATTGGTATATATACTTAACGTATAGCTGTTTTGTTTATGAGATTTTTAATGATAATTGTAATTTTATATGTAATTATTTATTATTGTGGTTTGAGCACTGCTAGTCTAATATATATATATATATATATATTAATAGGAAAATTTTAGTGAAAATTTAATTAGAATTTGAAATTAAAATCTAATTTTGTGCCATGTGTTTAACTTTTTGTGGGGATCATATCATAATTATTTACTTAAAATTGTATTCACTAAATTTTTTAAATGTTTCTATATGTATGCATGTGTTACGTGTTTTTTTTAATAGCTTGACTAATTTTATTTATGCTTTTATAATAAAAAATGTTTTTAACTTATACAAGGACTTTAGAAGGAAGAGAGTCACGCAATATTTATTACGGGATGGGGATATTTGGAGGATCGTATAGCTTTTTAGTTTAGAAACAGCTATAACACTGAGTGGCACTATGATGGATACGACTACCTCTAGAAATTGGAGGGGTCAAAGGACGAAATATTTTACATAGAGCTGGAAGGATTAGATGGTACATATCAAGCACTCTTGAGACTTGCAATATTCATTTTGAAGAATGGCAGAAGAGAAGAAGAGCTAAAATTGAAGTGGCGAGCAAGATGACTTAGACCGCAACTTCTGTTTCAGCTCTTCTACTCCTTTCCCATTCTTCAAAATGAATATTGCAAGTCTCAAGGGTGCTTGCTATGTACCCTCTGACCCTTCCAACTATACGTAAAATATTCCGTCCTTTGTCCTTTACAACGTCTAGAGGTAGCACTATCCATCATAGTGCCACTTAGTGCCATAGCTATTTCTAAATTGAAAAGCTATACGGTCCTCTAAATATCCCCATCCTGTAATTAATATTGCATGGTTCTCTTCCTCCTAAAGTTCTTGTATAAATTAAACACAAATTTTATTATAAAAACATCAATAAAATTAGTCAAACTATAAAAAAATAACATGTAAACACATGCATACATATAGAAACATTTAAAAAATTTAGTGAATACAATTTTAAGGGGATAATTATGATATGGTCCCCACATAAAGTTAAACACATGGCGCAAAATTAGATTTTAATTTCAAATTCTAATTAAATTTTCTCTAAGGTTTTTCTATTAATATATATATATATATTAGACTATCAGTGCTCAAACCACAATAATAAATAATTACATATAACATTACAATTATCATTAAAAATCTCATAAATAAAACAACCATACATTAAGTATACATACCAATGACCCTATTAGAGGTCCATATTTGAGGGCGTCAACCAGACACTCTTCTCTAACTGGAATTGCCGCAAAACCATCAATAGTGTACTTATGCAGTGACGTCTCTGGAAAAAATAAACAAATAATTAAGCATACTTTTTATTGAAAAAAAAAAATCAAAAATTTAAAAATTAATTTGATACACTCCTTACAAAAGGATAAGGGCTCTCATCTGAGAGTCCTTCCGCTATAACGTAGGTCAGAGGATCAAAAAGTATAGCTCCAATGTCAGGGTCCTAATCTATTACATCTAAAAGCTCTTGCACTGCTAGCTTTGGCAGCTTACCACCGTAACAGGCTACGTGGTAAGCTACAACAGCAGCAGCAGCAGCAATGACCAGCGCCCAACAAATAGCTACATAAAAAAATATATTAAAAAAAAACAACCATTCTAACCAAACTCCATAATAAATAGGGATGGCAAGAGTTCATTAGTTTTACCTTTTGAATTAAATTTTAGACTTTTTTGAATGTTTATAAAAATCACAACTTTTCTTTTTAAATTCATATCATTATGAATACAAATATTAATATTTACATTAATAAAACACAAAAACAAGCAACTACTTGATACCTTAAATGAGAACTCTAAAATTATGTAATAATATACCTATTTATTTACTTATTTCTTGAATAAAATCGTGCAACGCGCTGGATTTCAACTAAGGATTTTACTAATGTGTGCCCTAAGGGCACGTTATAATTTTCATTTTTGGAAATAATTTTTTCGGGAACACATTAATCGGACCCTTCAACTAAATATAAATTCAATGCTAATTCTAATGTTTTTCTCAGTTTTGCCCTTAAAAGAAATATTCTAGCCTTTCTAGATACACAATTTATATTTTTTGGTGCGAGTGTGTGTAGTTAAACGAATCATTTTTTCAGGATAAACTTAAAATAATTTTGGTTTGAAAAGCGTTTTCAATGAGGCCAAACATCTGAAAATTCAGAAAACATTTTCATAAAATGTCCTATATTGAAACAAATCACGATATTAGTTGTTTTTTTTTTGGTTTTTTTACGCCTACTTTTGCCCAATTGTTTTTCTTGATTCCTTCAGTAAATGGGTGGGACTGTTATTCATCCCATTGATTAAGATTGTTGTGCCTAAAGATGAACATTATAAAATGACTATCTTAATCCATAATCCTCGTGGATTAAGATAATCAATGACTATCTGTAGTGAGGTATTAACTATCTTAATCCTCATGGACATCACCAATAGCTAAAACCTGTCCTCCTTGATTGCTTATCATTAAATACTACGCATTTTATTTTTGTATATATACAAAAAAAAAAAAAAAATGATAAACGCCTTGCATTAAAAATAAAAGGTAGGACATAGCATAAACCGTTACAAAACTAATTCCAATGCCTTCCAATCTTTTATAAAAAAAATCTGCATGCTTTTTTTTTTTTTTTTTTGGTAAATGGAGATCAATTAGTTATGTGGTTTGATTGAGTTTTGTAGAGAAAATAAATCCAATACTTTTCAACTTATAAAAAAGATATTTTCTTAATCATTTCAGTATCCAATTTGATAAATTCTCAAAGTACTTTCTTAATCATTTCACCAATATATTCATTTACTTGAAAAAGTAGGATAAGTTACATTTTATTCCCTTGTTACATATAATATTATGTTAAAAAAATATATAACCTTTTTTTTTAAAAAATTATGTGAGTTTTTACGTCTAAAATGTAGAAAATAAAAAAAACCAAATTTAAATAAACAATAACCAAAAGTTATTTTCAAAACATAAAATTTAGTGACACCCTTCTTTTAGGTTTATTTTTTTTCCCTCAAAATGGTATATATATATTATGCATAAGTTTGTTTGGTTTGCGTGTTTGCGTTTTAGGCTTTTTTTATTTTTTATTTTTTTAATCAGCGCTTATTGCATTGTTCAAGGGATGTGAACAATGCAAATAGGCATGTGAACGGTAATTTTAAAAGTGAACAGTAATCAAAAAATAATTTTTTATTGTTTTCAATTTTTAGCAAAATAAGCAGCATCTAAATGCACACTCATTTTAAAAAAAAATTAAGTGAATTTTAAGATTATTCCTTTATTTAATTATTAAAATCACTATTATTTTTATGTCATTATTATCTTAATGAAATATATAAAGACCCCAATTATTAAATTCACGTGACTGCCCTTATAAGAAAAGTATTTTTCAAGAATAAAATAATATTAATAATTTAATAACCTCAAAAATATTGACACAATTATTCAAGCGAGTTATTAATAAGTAACACAGCATAAATAACTTACCTCGAGTCCCTTGATGTGGCGGGTCAGCAATGATGCCTCCTCTGCTGTGGACTCCCTACAAAAAGGATAGGACCCCTCATCTGAGAGTCCTTGATCCATATTGTAGATAAAAAAAAAAGACAGTAGTTAATTTAATTTTGAAGAATGGCAGAGGAGAAGAGATGAAACAGAAGAGGCAAGAGCACGTTACGGTCTGACCCATCCTAGACTAGGCACCCTAGTTTTATGTTTTATTTCATTTTAACATTAGCAGTTTTATGTAGTCTGACGATGAAATCTTTTTGCTCTTGCTAATTATTGGAGTTTATTTTAGTTCGATCAAAACTTGTTTATACTTTGCTATATATATTTGATATTTCCAACACACTCGTTTAAAACTCCGTTATTTTTGGGAGAGATGCAGAAATTTATTGTTATAAATACAAAGAAAATTACAAGAAGCAGAGCAGTATATGCTAGGAGAGATCAAAACTCTCAAAGAAAAAATCTACAAACAACAGAGCATTAAAATAAAGAATCCGCCTCAAGCTAAGGAGAACCTTCAATACAAATTGAGGAACCAAAAAAAATCCAAAACTCGCCAAGAAACCATTAGAGCTACTTAAGGGAACGCTAAAGCTAGAAGAGATCCCACCCCCTCCTTGAAAACACAGATGCTCGTTCCTCAGTAACCATAGGAGACAAAAAAAAAAAAAGTAATGAAGAATAAAGAGTACCAAAACTGTGTGTAAATAGTGAAAGTATTGGCTATGTTTTTTTCTGGGGGAAAGTAAAACTAAAAAGATTAGAGCACCCTATTTACCGTCATCAATAACGAAGGATATATCATATATTACTTCTGCTTCATATTTGGTGATGGAAAATGGCATGTTAAAAGGATATATAGATTTATTAGCTCCCCAATCAATTATTTTCCTTAGCCCTACTCTCCTACTTTTCTTGTACATATAGCTCTTCTACCCAGACTATCTAAGATCTTGCCACGTCATTCTACCAAGATTTAATGGTTAATTTCCTGTCCACGTATGAAATTTGCTTATTTGATCACTGATGGAGTGAGATTTTGTGTGCACTCAGTTGTAGAGTAGAGTAATCAGTTTCTTATATGAAGTAGTATATGATTAATGCCGGACGATGAAGACTTTTAGGATTTTTGGATTATTGGGCCCCCACATCATAACTATTAAAACTGACTTCCCCATGTTATAGACAACAGTGCACTGGCTATTTCTATTACGGTTATACCCTTTTAATAAGTTTATTAATATTTTGTACCTTTAATTTTGATCACAATTAGTTAGATTATTGTCCAATATTAATTTTTAATTTGATATAATCATCCTTAGGTGATATCACAAATCCTTACCCAAGAGTCAACTCTTTGTAATTCAAAGAGAAAATTGATATCATTTTTTTGTTTTAATAGGAAATTGATATCATGTTAATCATGAAAGTCCATAGTTGATGACAAGAGATCATATTAATTATTTACTTATTTAGTTTTGTAGTTTAGGATAGGCCTAAGTTTAGGTCTAGTGTCCAGTAGTATTAGACTCGTTGAGACGATGACATGTGTTCACTTTTGGATGCGTGTCACAATCTAAAAATTAAGAGTACATTTGTATAAGCTATTGCAAAATAGTGTTTTGAGTTTAAAACAAGTATTTATAAAGGATTTGACCAATTGGGTTTTAAGTCCACATTATAAACAAATTGCATATATGTTGATGAATTTTATATCTAAATTGAGTAAATTCTAATATGTCATTTTCCACTTTTTGTGCATCGATATAATACACGGTCATCAAACCTAAATAGCCAATAAAATCAAAGTAAAGCTCCCACATGTCATCAGGTCTAAATCTAATAATGTACCAAACTTAGAATTAGAAATCAATAACTAATGTAATAAGAAGGATATTTACAAATTATGGTGTTCTTTATTCTTTCCAACATGCCGGAATTAAGGTTAATAAAATCAGTTAAGGCACAAATATCTAGTGCATTATTAGCTAATGGACATTTTGGGAATATACCCAAAACATAGATAAGATAATGTCATTTTCTAAGGAAAAATAATATTATAGTGCAAATGTACCAATATGTCAGAGTCCCTCTTCAACCAAGTCTATTCAAGGCCGGGACTACTTTGCTCTGGGAACTAAGCCACACACCACACTACCTAGACAACTCGAACCAGCTCTCTCTCTCTCTCTTTTGCCTAGTACTTATGGCCATGGCTAAGCTTCTCTGCATGCTGCTTCTAGCTCTCCTTGGCATTTCCATGGTTGCAACCCAGGTGAGTTCCCATTCTACACAGTGCACACTTTGAAAATGTGCCACGGGAAATTTTTGCAATTTCTTTTGTAAGTAATGGTTTTACTTTACGTTGTACCATATTTTTGACAAAACAATTGTGTTTTTCAGGGGCAAAATGGACAAAATGTTGTTTTATTTTTACCCCTATATATGGTCTACTTTTAACACTGTGAAGTGTAATTTTGCACTCATAGTAACCTTGTGTAAATGAAATAACCATAATGCCCATCACAATGCTCGAGAAGATTTTTATTAACCGAAGGAAACGTCCAAATAGGGTCACCACTCATAACTTGGTTATTAGAATTAACAACCATCCAAAAATACGCCGGAATCTGACCGTGGCTCGCTGGAATTGCTCCGGCGTAGACTGCAACAAATAGCTCCCCATTTGGTGCTGCTGCGACTGTGGAGACAAGTCTTGTTCCTGTCTTCTCTTCCTCCCTCCTATACTCTCCTCTGTTGTCTCCGACGAGTCCAAGGATGACGTGGCACCCCTCAATTCTTGCTTAGCTTGTAACATGGTGTTGAGATTACTACTTGTTTGGAAATTAAGAAGCGTGGAAGTACTTTCTGATGATAACCCAATACCTGGAAACAGGCTTGATTATCTCCTTTGCAGCTTTGCTGTTGTTGCTGATGTTTCTGTTGAATATTGAAGCTTGGATTGAAGTACGAGGATCTTAGTTGAGAAGGGACAGACATGCTTGAACCAGAGCTTCTTAGAGAGATATTTGGAGAAGTGAAATTAGCTGGGATAGTACCGGTACCAGTGGCAGCGATCACGGCAGGCTCAGCTTGTTGAAGTAGCCTTTCAATGGTTTCACCATCGGACTTGTGACCCAGTTCACGTGTGAGCTGAAAAACCCTGGCGGCACAGAGTGCCGGCATTCAGATACGGCTGCCACGGCCATCAACTTTTGTGTGGCGGTCCTTGGTGGAGGTTCGCTTCGGTGGTGGCTTATTTGAAGCTTCAGCAGCAGCAGCAATAATAGCAGAAGTAGTAGAATTTGTCGGTTGAAGAGTGGTGGTGAGAGCTGTTGTATTAGTGTATTGTTATTGTTGTTATTTTTGGGGTCTTGGGATATAGCTAAAGATGGGTAAGGAGAAGTGGAACAAGGTTCGTCTTCTTTCTTTTCTAGCAATTGGAATGGGAAATTTGGACGGTGGAGTTGTTCATCACCTCCATCCATGATCGCATGGAAATAATAGGGTAAGTGTGACAGAGAGAGAGAGAGTCTAAAATGCTTTTCTATGAGAGACTGATAGATTTCCCAGCTAATTAAACCCAAAAAGATTTCACAAAGATGGAGAGGTTTTCTTACATTAAAATGTGCACAACCCTTTTGTAAATCTCTCTCTCTCTCTCTCCAGACTCTTATTCATGGTTCAGCCTAATACAGTTGTGTTCCCATAAACAGTCTTTGCTAAATATCATGAATTCATGTTCACGTGATAATTACAATAATTACTCCGTCCCATAAAAGCACTGTTTGATGGATTTTGAATCGACCCAATTAGCAATTTGGTATGGTCAAAACAGGAGGAGAAAAAAAAAAAAAAAAGCTTACCTTTGATACTTTCTTAACTGAAATTTCTTTTTATTTTAATGAGTAGCGCTCACATCACCCATTAACTAAATAAAAGATGAAGATTAAGACTCACTACAACTTGCAGTTATGTATTTAAAACAAAAGAACACTTTCAATTAAAAAAATACTAGAGGTAAATTAAATCCAAAAAAAAATTTCAATTCTAACAGTATTTGCAATATTCTGTACAATATTCATCCCAAAATAAATATTTAGACAATAAATACCACTCATGAATAATAATTTAATTGTCTCTTTACTCTTTGATTTTGACTATACAGCATATCAAAGAATTTGTGAGATAGTGTGATAAAGAAGGAAAAGTTAATCGCGTGGTAAGGAAAAGTAGTGGAAGCCAAGAACTCTTTTATATCTGCAAATGAACTAAATTATTTATAAGTAATCTTAGTTCAACTGGATAAAAACTATTTTATTTTGTTAGTTTATTAAACAAGCTTACGCTTGATTTTAAGGTTTGTTTAATTTTAATGACGTAATTAAGCTCGAGCAAGACACAGCTCATCTCTCTTAGGTTTTCAAAGTAAACTTGTGTGCTAGTTCATCAACAAGGCTCATAATTCATAAATAAGGGAACATGAAATATTGTGTGATAGAGATATGAAGGGAAGTTCTAAAAACTTGTTTATATATGTTCATTTTTTTTATTACCAATCAAACAGACTCAGACTAGATTTTAAGGCTAAATGACTCAAGCTTGAACAAGACAAACAATGCGTGTTGTTCAGGCTTACAAAAATAAAATTCGTAAATTAATTTATAAACAAGGGTGGTGATCATCTAGGCTCATAAGCAACTTGATATTACAAAAATATATCTAAAAAGTATTGATATATTCTTATTAAACTTCAACTATAATAGTTTGGTTTTCTTAATTCAATTTTTTTTGTTTAATTAGGCTTTTAATTATGCGCAGTTTGCATAATTGCTTACCCTTTTGGGCCATTACTTATCATTGCGTCCAGAATGTTTAGTTTCTTTTTTTTTTTGAGAAGAAATGTTTGGTAACTTGGTGCTCAAGTGGTACGTTTTATAAAATTTGTAAACTTGTCAAGCTAGCTTAACAGATTTATATTAAGTAAAAATCAAACTTAGGTTTAAAAGTTCAACATAGGCTTGATCCGAGCTCAAGCTCATTTAATTTTTAACAAACAAAGCCTAAGAAAGTATAAAGCTTGCAGCTCTAAACTATTGGATGTAGGGTTATGATTCAAACAATTTGAGCTTGACTTAATAAAAAGTTCGTTCATGCTTGTTTGTTTATAAACAAGCCAAATTTAAGCCTAAGTTTTATTTTTGTATATTAAATGAGCTGAGCTCAAACAAAATATTTATGAACATAATTGTGAATAATAAGGCTTGATAAAAAAACAAGTTAAGTCTAGTTATGTGTTTGGTAATAAGCTTGATATGAGCTTGAAAAATAAAATCATATTTTACTAATCCTTTACTTAATTGAGAGTAGAGAGAGTTGGGACCATTTGTCCAAATCAAATAAGCTTTGATAATATGCTCATATGAGCTTGATAATATATTTAGGATTTTACTAATGTGTGCCCTAAGGACATACATTAATTTTCATTTTTGGAAAAAATTTTCTCGAGAATTGAAAAAGTATTGACAGCTTTTTTAATTCTCGAAAAAAAATTTCTAAAAGTGAAAGGCTTAATGTGTGCTCTAAAGACACACATTAACCTGACCCATATATTTATATTAGATCTTGACCTCAAAAACTTGATATATTACTCAAACTTGATTTGATTTATAAATCAAGTCAAGTTCAAACTTTTTAACTTTTTGACAATACTGAGTTCAAACATTATTTTTATGTTTGGTTCAAGCTTGAGCTTAAGCTTAAACATTTTTTACTTTTATTTTCAGGTCAAATTTAACACGTTCAAAATCTCAACAACAAAAAAAAAAAAAAATACCTTGGCTTGTTTATTTGCAGATGAGATTGCTGTTAATTTACAAGACGTCTAAGGCTTATCCTCTATTTGCTTTTCTTATCGCATTGAAGAGTTTAAATTAGAATGAGTGTTTGTGATTGACTGATTGTGATTTGACATATAATTTTTTAAATTAATTTATGCAAAGCTCAAGTGGGAAATCATTGGTTTAACTGTTAAAACTTTGGATCCATTGTAGACACACGATTAGAGGAAATGCATGTGATTCTAATGGTCCAATGAAAAGTATAAAAATGACCAACGGGAACGAAGTCTCGTGGAATTGGTGCTTTAAATAGATGCTACTTACTGCATGTAGCGTGTAGGTTGCCCTTGAGGACCAAAAAAAAAAAAAAAGGCGACCAATGGCTTCAATTTTTACATGACAATCATAAAACATACAATCATGACCTCACAGTAAGTAGAGAATAGGAATTGGTCGTATATGGTGCAAGCCATTCTTATCATGCATGTTAATTTGCTAGGTCTCATTTAAGGTTTACTTGTACAATTGTGACATTAATCTTTCATTTACTTTCACAAGTTTGACCAGTTAAGTTTGTAAGGGACATGATTCTCAAAAAAAAGAGTTTGTAAGAGTAAGAGACATCTCTTTTTTACCCCTCGCCTTTTTCTAAAAGGTTTGTTTATTATGATTTGGCTATATTTTGAATGTCTTATTTTATATGAAAATTAGAGCTTCGGTGGCTTTGATGACTCTTAGCAGATATGAGTGTTCTTTAGAACACGTGTACTCATACTCATGTCGACAATTAAAATGTTATCCGTAAGGTCTACAACGATGTCTTCCATGAGTGTACTAAGTACATTTAGATTGATTGTCACTTCATCTATCATCATCTAGAGTAGCCTTTATTTGTACTCAGTTTCCTTTAAAGACCAACTTACTAATATGTTTACTAAGTTGTCTTTGTGATCTCATCTTCAAACCCAAGTTGACTTCCTTCACATCACCTCAAGTTTGAGGGGAATATTAATATATTGCACATATTTAGCACATGTTGTATATCATAGTAATACCTACAGCCATGTGGTTCAATATCCTTTCTAATTATGTTATAAATTTGTGTCATTTGCTCCTGCAAATGAACTGTAGCTTCAAGTGTTTTTAAAGACATTTGTGTTTTTGTTTCTTTCAATTTTTTATGCATTCATTCCCACTTCTTTTTCTTCGGCAACATCTCCAAGTATGCCATTTTCTACTATGGCAAGGAGATCTTCCAAACGGTAAATTCAAGTTTCTAGCCCAAGCTCTTTCAAACAATTTGACTTGTAATTGTTTGGAATTTTGTATATAATGTTCATTTATGTTTTTCGAAAAAAATCAAACCCTAGCCTTTTGATTTGTATTATGTTATGTTTGGTGATAAAAGTTGTTTTTTAAAGGAAAAGTCAAAGGTAAATAACAGAGACCAAATGGAGCTAAACATAGGTGGGCAAAGTGTTTAAACTACGAGTAAGCAAGGTGAAAGCGAACCAAACCATAGGTGGGTTTATTGTAATTTTCCCTAAAACTTTTCATATCCTTCCAATTCTTATAGTTTTGTGCATGACTAAAATTCTTTGCACTCATAATAACAAAATCTTCCATGTTAATAACTCACTGACATAATGCTTATAATTACAAATTTACAAATTGAGAGAGAGATAGATTCGAAATAAAACACAAAAAGTATATATTTTAATATTACACACTTCAGATTCAAAGTTCACTAATGATTTGGACTTTTGGACTTTTTCTTTTACTTTAGTTTTGTTTTGTGCTAGTTAGACTTAGTTTTAGTAATTTAGTTATAGTATTTAACTCTACTACTTAGGGTATGTTTGGTAGATTGTAATAAGTACTTTAATGTAATAGTTATTCTTATGGTTTAGTTATTCAATAGTTTGATTATATTTTTATTATAGCGAATAGTCATTTCTTATGAATAGTTATTTTTTAAAATGAGGAATAACTATTCCTTATAGTGTTAGTAACTTAGTTATAGTATTTAACTCTACTACTTATGGTATGTTTGGTAGACTGTAATATGTATTGTAATGTAATAATTATTCTTATGATTTAATTATTCAATGGTTTGATTATATTTTTATTATAGGGAATAGTTATTCTTTAAAATGAGAAATAACTATTCATCTCTATAAAGGATATAATAATTATTCCTTAGTAGGTGTATTAATTTCTAAATTAATATATTTCCAAATAAACAAACTTTCCATATGCACATAATAATTATGAAAATAAAAAATCATAAAAAATAACTAATCTCTCTTTCAAATTAAAAAAAAAAAATTTTTTTTAGGAAATATAATTATATGAGTAAGATATTTCCTAAAATATATCTTAAGTTTGATATAAAATGCTTTTATTCTATTGTCTTCAAGGTTATATTATTCTGTTGTCAACAAACAAATAAATAGTAATAAGTATTACATTACAACGTCTTGTATTCTTTATAATACCTATTCCTATATAATTATCGTTACAGTCTACCAAACGTTGTAATACCTATCCAGTATTTTTATGTAATTATCGTTACAGTCTACCAAACGTGTCCTTAGTATTTAACTTAGACGTTTAGCAGTATAGACGTGTAGTTGTCAACATTGTTTTTAAACCCAGATCGGACTGGCTGGTCCGACCGGCTTAATCAAGAATTGGTCCTTGGACCGATTCTGTAAGCCATGGTTCAATCATGTCATTATCTTGGTAAAAATTGATGAATCTAATAGACGTGTTGTTGTAAACATTGTTTTTAAACCCAGATCGGACTGGTCGGTCTTACTAGGTTAACCAGGAACTGGTCCTTGGATTAGTTCCGTATGCCATGGTTCAGCGATGTCATTATCTTGGTAAAAATTGATGAAAATATGCTGCTGGCAAGACTTGAACCTGATTTCACTGAGTGAAAATAAAATTTCCAGCATTCAAACCATTGGGTCACGCAGATCTTATTGGTTAGGAATGAAAAATTAATAAATATAAACCAATTTAAGTATCAAATATATTAAAAAATTAAATGACACATCACAATTTGACCTCAATTGAATTTTTGTCTGACTTCAAAAACCTTGAATCTCTTCATTTCCCGGTTCATTAAACAGTTCTAGTTTTAAAACCATGGTTGTAAATGCTTTTGCCTTTTGTATTTTTTTCCTCTACTACTTAGTATTTAACTTAGTGTTAGACGTTTAGTAGCATAGACGTGTAATTGTAAATACTTTTGTCTTTTGTATTTTTTTTCCTTTTAATTAACTTTTTTAATAAATGGTGGCATGGCCATTGCCACTTATGGCTACTAAATGGCTAAATAGTGTTGGTGCATTGCACCTAACATCTTGGCATATAGTTTAAACATTTTTTTTTTAAATGTTTAAAAAATGGGTTGAGTTGGCCTGCAAAAAAAGGGCCGGCCGTGAGTTGGCCAATTTTTTATTCATGCCAAAAAAATTCATGTTTAGGCTTGTTAAAATAGGTGGGTTCGGGGTTGGGTCAGCAAATTTTGGGCTATTTTGCCATGTCTACCTCTAGTTATGCCAGTTTTGCATTGACCCTTACAATAAAATTTTTGAGTAAATTGGAAAAATCAGTGATGAAACAAAACACCAAAATGACCACCAAAAAAAAAAAAAACCTTTGGAATATGAAGAATATTTAACTAGTTGTATTATGCAAATTCCGATCCTGTGCACCATAGCAAATCTTTCTAATTTCAATTTAGATTACGTTGATATTAATTGTTAAGAGTCTTATAACACAATACACCTTATTTCCCATAGAGACATTAATAGTTTAATTTTTGCACCCCAACTAAAAAAAAAAATTTGGGAACTAATTAGTATATACCAAGAAATTTGAGTGTAAAGACTAATTGAATGATAAATATATAATGAAACTTTGATTTCCACGTAAACAAGAACACATGAAAAAAAAAAAAAAAAAAAGGGTGGGGCCTAATTGAATTCAGAACTTAGGAGAGAGAATTTTCCCTCACCGACTTGATCAGAACTTACGAGAGAGTGGCAATGCTGTGATAATAAGGAGAGACAGAGTACCAATTAGACAATCAACGTAACAAAGATTTGTTGCAACTAAACTTGGGAAAACGAAAAGGATTCAGTGTGAAAACGGTGCACCCAGGGTCTCCTCACAGATCAATTCTCATTGGCTCATATCAGAAAAACCAAACACAACTCAATTGTTCATAGTTCTACTTTTATTTATTTATTACATGACTTTACGCCTTTGAACCACAATGTTCACTCTTCAGGAACACCTTAACGTAGTAAACATACTATTCTCTCTCTCTCTCTCTCTCTCTCTCTCTCTCGTTCTATTATTTATTTAGTACTTGGTAGTTTGGTACTGCTTTTCAAACATTTGTCTGCTTTTAGCTTCTAACACATAGACACAAAGGCACACTCTCTCTTCTCTCTCTCTCTCTCTGCCTTTACCAACAAATCCTAACCTTTTCTAAATATAATTATAAATACTAATATTGACAAAAACAAGCGGTTGGATTTTTCAGGGAAGAGATTAAACTGATTGAGATCAGAACTAAAGAAATCACATTGAGGAATCAAAGATGGGTTCTGGTGCTGGAAGCTTCCTCAAGGTTGTTCTCAAAAACTTTGATGTTCTCGCTGGGTATGTCTTCCTTTAACTTCTATACTTTTTACCAATTTACTTCCTTAATTAAAGAATATTGATTTTTTGATTTGGGTTTTGGACAGATATTCATATAATGTGATTAAAATCTTAAAAAAGTTTTTTTTTTCTTAATTATTGGAAAAAAAGGAGCGAAAATATAATAAATTTCTCAAACCCAAGTTAATGTAGTAGACCTGGTTCTTGATTACTTTTCTTTTGCACTAATTTGACTTATTTTTTTGGATTTCAGGCCTGTGGTTAGCCTTGTTTATCCTTTGTAAGTGAGATTCTATTTCTTTTTTTGGATTTTCTAAGATAATAATATCTCGTACCCCTTGATTTATTTAAAATTTTGCAATTGTTTTGTGTTTTTCTGTGATGGGTAGTTTTCAATTTTGATGATAAAGTTGTATGCTTTTTTGGTGTGGTTTGGGTTATTCAACAGATATGCCTCAGTGAGGGCAATTGAAACGAAATCACCTATAGATGATCAGCAATGGCTTACTTATTGGGTTCTATACTCCATGATCACGCTCTTTGAGCTCACCTTTGCCAAACTTCTTGAATGGTAAGTAGAAATGTAAAAAAGGGTAGCTTGTTTTACTGTTGATTTGTTTCCTTTTTGGGTTGGGACTTGGGAGGGTGTGAATTGTATTGAATATGCATTGTGCTTAATTTTGATATTTAAGTCTTGGAATGCACTTATCAAAAAAAAAAAAAAAGTCTTGGAATGGTTAATTTGTTGCATCAAACTTTTTTTGGGATTTGGTTCAACTCGAGGGAACGAAAAAGTTGGAGAACATGTCAATTGAAGAGGTAACATAGTATGACTTTGGATAGAATAGAATGGTAGAAAAGAATACATGTGGTTGACCTTGATTAGTTTGTTGAGGTTTCATTATCCATAGTTGGCCTCAAAATTTTAGGAATAATGCTTTGTTTTTATTGTTTAGTACGTCTTTTTTTATGTTTACTTATTTTGAGTTTGTATTACTTATCAGAGAAGATTATGATGGTGATTTTGTTTTATACTTAATTGTCATTAGAATCAATGTATCTCACATTCTCACATTGCAATTTGTTTGCCATCATTTTGATATTTGAAAAGCTATTGCTATTTAGCAAATCCAACTCATGCAAAATATGGGTATTGAACTTGGTGCATCTGGTCTGTAGCTATCTCAGTGGTTATTTTCTCTAAACTGCACTCCATAGGGTACTCTTAAACGTGTATTCTCTTTCTTTGCAAAGACAATTGGAACCATTCTGAAATTAATTAGCTTTAGGTTGTTGTGTTGTTTCAGCAGGAGATAAAGTGCTTGAATTTGCTGCTAATTTTGATAGTTTTGTAGAACTCTCTAATAGAAGTACTACTTCAGGAAAATATAATGGTGTTAGACTTGGGCTGTCATTATATGGCAAGGATTTATGTTATGTACTGGATTGCATTAAGCATTCGAGCTGTTTTAACTCACAGATTTCACATAGTACTGTTTTTGTAGTCTTGGCTCAGGTGGTTAAGGGGAAGGGGGGGTCCAATTAAGTATACGTCTTGGGTCCCAATCCTACTGATGAAGAAAACAGTACCGATGTGTATGCTTTTTATATGTAGAAATACTTTTGAGATCATTTAGCTTTTGCTTGAATATTGTATATCTGTGTGGCAGGATTCCTATCTGGCCATATGCAAAGCTGATTTTGACATGCTGGTTGGTCATCCCATACTTCAGTGGTGCTGCATATGTTTATGATCATTACGTGAGACCTTTCTTTGTCAACCAGCAGACTGTTAACATCTGGTATGTTCCAAAGAAGGAGGATGTCTTCAGTAAGCCAGATGACATTCTATCTGCTGCAGAGAAATATATTGCTAAAAATGGAACAGATGATTTTAAGAAGATTATTAACAAGGTATCCTCCTCATCCTCAATGTTTTCGGAAAATAATTCCGTACATGCCTTTTGAGAGTATATTGGTAAATGGTGCAAATGCTAGCTGATTCAATCAGTCAATAGTGTACTTATGTTATGTATCTTATCTGTTTCTGCAATTCATGGAATTAAAAATTAATGCTTCCCCAATGCTGGCTTAATATATTTTTTCTTGTTTTGTAGGCTGACAAATCAAGGAGTAGTGAAGGTTACTCGAGCATTTTTGAGGACGATAGGTATTGAGCCTTGTATCTCTCAGTATGTTTCTGCCACGTGCTTTGTTGTGGAGAGAAGATGTTGGCTGTTGTTAGAGGTTTTTTTTGGGTAGTTAATATTCGGTTTTTCTGTTTGTTGTTTGAAACAATCTTTGCTTGTAAAATGTACTGGATGTTCTTAGTTTACTACATGTAATTACTAATTAGAAAAGGTTGTGTTGCTTTTCTTTGTTTCCATGCATCATCATTCTGCAGTAGTGTTTCGTCTTGATTCCATTGGTCTTGGCTTTTAACCAGAATATCAATTTGGTCCCCCATTTTTGGGCTTTTTTGAGAGATTTTCTATCTCATAATAGGTCGAATTCAGTTAGTTGTATATTTGAACTGACCACAGGAAACCGGTCCA
Organism: Quercus glauca; assembly: GCA_023736055.1. Taxonomy (NCBI): domain Eukaryota; kingdom Viridiplantae; phylum Streptophyta; class Magnoliopsida; order Fagales; family Fagaceae; genus Quercus; species Quercus glauca. The sequence goes on along the minus strand of CM043324.1, from coordinate 18,231,661 downwards.
CGATGCTAACTAAAGAACTAAAGCATTAGATGATTGACCCTTACATTTTTTCGGTAGTATTTTACCCTAATAATTTATCCATGTAGTTTTGGCCTTCAGCTTTGGCTTGCATATTCTCATTGATAAACATGTTGTTGCTCATATATCAGTTCTCACTTACTTAGCTTAATCGGTGTGGGTGTTGCCTTGCTCCTTCAACTTAAGCCCTATGATTCTTTCCTTGGATAGTCCAAGTTCATTGCTCAAATTATCTAAGCTCAAGTTTCTCTATTCTGGTCCCCTGTTAAATCCACCGTTGATCTATTGTACCGTGTTCTAGTTTGGTGCTTTTCTAAACCAAAAGGATAATGTTTGTTACCTTCTTAGTTCCTACTTGCTAGTTGCAGCATTCTTAAGAGCATCTCCATCAGTTCTATCAATTTAGCCAAAAACCAAACAGTTTTACCTACCTACTTTTTCAAATACATTTTTTAATACTCTTTATCATTTATTTATCTCATTTAAATATTATTTCTTTAATCTTTATTCTTTTATCTGTTTTTCTTTCCAATGTCTCCTCGCATGGTCATACCCGATTCCTTCCCAAACCAAACACTATCCATAGTCCCACACAGACCCATGAGAGAGAGTGGAAATCAATCAGTGGCGTGCCTCCATTGCCACTATCGTCCTTGCCTTCTGCCACTGCTTGTCCACCCTCCATGACTGCGGTCCACAGCTTCTCTGTGCAGCTCCATTGCCTTGATCAAAATCCTTGCCTCCATTGCCACTATCGTCCTTGCCTTCTGCCACTGCTTGTCCACCCTCCATGACTGCCGGTCCACAGCTTCTCCGTGCAGCTCCATCCGTGCAGCTCCATTGCCTTGATCAAAATCCTCCCCTCCACTCGGAACGCCATTCCTCCCATCTCCACTTTTTTTTTTCCTTAAGCCCAGGTCAAAAGAAAAATGGAAGGTGGTTGTTTTGTCGTGAGAAACATTTGAGAGAGAGGAGTTAAGGTGCACAGAAACAAGAGAGAGGCTGAATATTTTAGTAAGTGGAGAGAGAAGGGCTGAATATTTTTGTTTTAAAAATTCATTTGGATAGCAACACTTCATGTGTGGAGAGTACTGTAGCCCATCTATTTTATTTTTTGCATTTTGGAGATGTTGTTTGAGCTTGCATTTGTATTGTGGGTTTTTGGAGAGGAGTATGGCTTTGAAGAGTCTATTGGAGATGTTGAAGTGGCTCCTCCAGCCCCTTTATGGTTGGCCACGAGCTAGTCATGAGTCATGACCATGAAAATGTTGGTACCTCTTCAAAGTTTCAACTAAAATAGAAAAAAAATGTGGAATTAATTGTATTTATGGGTGTGTTGACACTGACAGTCAATGATTTTGGTTGAATAACCTTGGGTAAGTTTCGACTTTTGAGGAACTCTTCTTTCACTCACTGCCCACAAATTTATTTGTTTAAGCATTGAAATATTGAATATGGCTGATGGTGATAGCCTCTTTGAAACCTTCTGTTTCAAATGATGAACGTCATGCTAATGCTGCTTAAAAATAGCCTTAAGAAAGGGTCACCTGTCTATGTGAATCCTAAAGCTTTATGAACAATATTTTTACTAGTGGATAAGTGTAATGTTCTGCTCATTGGAAATCATAACACCAACTTATTTATGAGAGGCTAAAATTTATCCATAAGGTTAGCAGTTGCTCACTTGCTCCCACTACTAACCTAAAGAACCCAAAATTTGATTGCTCCAAATGAATTTGTAATAAACCTTTCATGATCTACGATCCCATTATTAAACCATCCAAGTATAGATTGTAACACGTTACAATTAACCTTTCTCACTTAACAAAGAACAACAATTCTACGGATACACCTAGTTTTACATATTTTGCAAAGTTGTCAACTTCTAATAAAGTTATGCACATGAGATTCATGAGATTCACAAAAACCAAAGTGTCAACAATCCCTTCTCTCTCCTCATTTTTTTCCCCAATACCTCCACTCTCTACTCATTTTTTTCTTCTTCCTCCTCTCTTCCTTTTGCTAAAAACAAACTCCACTTCTCTCTCTCTCCTCATATCAATCTAAGATAATTTTTAGAATTTATAGATAGACCTAATTTGGGTCCTTCACAGTAAATGTTCAGATCTCATTTTTTTCTTCTTTTCTCACCAATCTTTTAATTAGGAATGAATAGTAATATTCGGTTAGGGAATTCTGAATTCTGAAATTACCATTTAATGCTCAACATGACTTTCAGTCTTTCACACGAGTTTATCATTGATACTATTTTTATAATGCACTAATCACAACTTGACATATTAATTGGGTGTGAAATTAAGTGTGTCTATAGGCTTATTGTTACAACTTACAAGAATGATTGCACACATAGTTGGAATACCTCTCAGTTGCGATGGAGCCACAGGCCCATTTGATTGGACACACCATTTTGCGATGGAAGATTCGACTTATGAATAGGGATCATAGCTGTGCAGTTCTAATTGATTCATTCAAGAACAAGGCAACTCAGCCTGAGCAACACAAGGAAACGAGTATGGCGTTAATGAGTTGCAACAAGGTTGTGGGATTGGTTCATAGTGACGCTGTGAAAATTCTTGACCTAGAGGAGAACTAAGCTTACTAAACACAAGATGTTCCTACGCTTGACCTACTAGACCTTCTATTTGTTTCCTTATTGGGCCCAAATTTCCAGTCCTCTTTTTATCTTTTTTTTTTTTGGCTGCTTTTAAGCTATGGAGCCAGCTTTTCAGAGAGAAAAAAATATATTAAAATATTAAGTAGGACTCACATTAGTCCAACCTTAACAAGCACTACACGGTACTTATTAACATTTGTCATTCAATAATTAGGAGAAAGGGTGATTGAATCCCAAACATTTTTGCTGGAACATCAAGAAGTATTAGATGAATTACAAAACCTTTAACTTAAGAGTTTCTTCATTAATTCTGTGCAAGTACAATAAGGAGAATTTGGACGTCCTAGTTGTGGGAGGCTAAAGTTTTTTTGCCATTTGTCTATTTTTCATGCATACATCAAATGCAAGAACTTGTCTATTTTTCACATATTCAATTGTGGATATAGCGTGTTGCTTTAAAAAAAAACGACCTAACCAATCCTTATCTACTTTTCACATATCCAATACTTGCATTTTAGTAGGGAACATCCCATTGTGCATCTATAGTGGATAAAATATATGAGACTAAAGCACAGATATAAATGGAGTCATAAGCGCATGAAACGTTGAGAGAAAATTTAACTCTCATACTTGGCGGGGTTGACCTTCTATCCTGAGCAGTCACAAAAGATTTGTAAGACCTTGTTGATGGCATTGCGACACTCTCGAAGCCGGAGCAAATAGAGGATGGTAATGTAAAAATAGATGCGAAAAAGGATGGTCCAATTCGTGAAGTTCTAATAGAAATTCACCACCACAGCCAGTGGCGGCTCCAAAAATATTTTTTAGGGGGGTCATTTAGAAAGTTAAATTAAACAAAATTTAATAAAAAGAAAACTTAAATATATTTAGTTATCGACCAAAAAAAAAAATCGCAAATACATAAAATGTTACAATATCCTTCTACGAGTTTTCATATTTTGAAATCATCACATGATAATTCATTATCAATTATTATCTGTTGTCAATGTAGGTAGATATGACCATTTCATTTTATTGAGTTTGAATAACATTTTTATTTTTATGCAATTGTCACTATCTATTTGTCATTGTTTTTATAAAAATATTTTAAACTAAATGGCAAAACTCATCTCACTTGCATTGTATGAATTATTAACTAACACAACCACACACATTCATACATCAATAGTACACTAAGTGTCTACTTAACTAATCAAATACTTGAATCTCTCTCATGAATATCATTTCATCTCACTCCTCTATTTGACTATCTCGATATCTCTAATTCTAAGAGTAAAGAGTGAGTATTTGTTAGTTATGTGTATGTGTATGATATGTGCATTATTATTATTATTTTGTTATAAAGTAATTTGCGTGAATTGTGATATGTATGAGTATGATATATACATGTATAGTGTAAATATAATATAACTTAATATAATCTAATATTCAGGGAATACAGAGGGTTTGATATATGTATGTGTATTGTTATCATGTTATAATAATTTTTTGTTATAAAGTTAGTGATTTGAGGAAAAAAATAGTAAAGTTGATATGTGATTAGGGTGTGCAAGATTTAAGCCACGGTGTACAAAAATATTTTTAATGATAAATTAAACCGGTAAAAAAAATATTATATATAAAATATTTTTTTAATAAAAAGTCAGGGGGTTCATTTGAACCCCCTGAAATACATCTAGCGCCGCCCATGACCACAGCACACCTTTGGTATGATGGTTATTTCACAAGTATAAGAGTTTGTTGAGTGTAGGGGGTAAAGGACGGAGTTCAAGTTTCGAGGAGAGAGTTTCGCACACATATACACTTAAATTAGGTTATAATATAATTTCTATCTTGTATTAAAAAACAGAAACTCACCCACCCAACTAACATCATTCATAATTTACAAACCCAAAATTCCATATACAACACAAATAGATAAGGCAATTATAGATCACCTTATCTAGTGCTTGAATATGATAAAAATGTTAGCCTGACAGCATTGAAGAACACAGAGTTGGTAGTTGAGGATATAAAATCCATTATATTAATGGTGGGGACAAAAAATTTAAAAATAATATTCAAGTTTGTTTTAGGCTTCTTTCCAAATTGATTATCTTGACATTACTGCACAAGGAGAGGGAGTTAGATGGGGCTGTTTACTGGTTTCAGAGAAAGAGATTGAGATATTAGGATTTCAAGTCACTATCTGGAGAAAACTTTCACTGCTCTTGCTTGATGTCTTTAAATGGAGAGGAGTATATTTGCTTTCGTTCCCCATTAGAATTGTTGCCATTTCTTTATTAATTGTCAATTTGTATCTTTGTTGTTCCCCACTTTTTTGGGTACTTATTGTGAATTGTAACTTCACTTTGTTGGAGATTATTACTCGTATTAGATGATCATAAAGTAGTATTCCTCACTCCCATCAAAGAAAAAAGTAGTATTCCTCACTTTAATAAAGCACTCATTATCACATCACAAACACAAAGCTTTGGAGGATTCGACTAGCTAGCTGGCAATTTCAGTAACTCCAACCTTGGAATATATGAGAAACTCCAGTAATATAATTTATCTCATAACTTCTTTGATACAATTGTGATGTGACAAAGTTTGAGAAGTGAAGAAAAAATAACAGATTCATGTATAAGTGATATGCAACCACTCATTGTCTGTCATGTTAGAATTGTAGTAAAAAGTTGTAAAATAGTATGTGGTCTTAGAACTGCTCAGAAATCAGAATATGTCACATTGGTGGGTATATAGTTTTTTTTTTTTTTTGTTTTTTTTTTTTCTAATTGGGGAATATAGTAAGATTACTTGTGTTGAAATCAAATTTAATTTCCAGATTCATCCTCCAAGTATCATTTAAAAAAAAAAACCCCACCTCTTATTTCTGCCATTTTGATCTCAGCTTCCTCACAAATAAACTAAAGAAGAAAAAATCGAATTAACTGAACCAGTGAGATGAAATTGCCACGTTGATGGCACATGGGAAGGGAAAATTCCATTGTTATTACTCTATGACTATGACCCCGCAATAATATTATAGACCCAATAATTTAGATAGGAAAAGATATGGCCCAAAAAAGTTCTGTATACGTTTGTGTGCTATAAGCAGTGTGAAATAAACACCACCTTCTGCTTTATCTCTAAGTTGTGTTAATGTAGTCTAAGATTTTGCGAATAGTTCAACATTCTTGTTCTCATTTCCCTATTAAAAATTGAGTGATTTCAATCAAAATCGTTGAGTGATTCAACTTGTAATTAATTTTAATTTTTTCTTATACAAAACATAAGAGTTTGAAGGAAGTATGATTCGAACCAATTTAACATCAACGGCAACCAAGATTTTAGAATTTTAAAGACAACTGACAAAAGGAATAGTTTTGTAACAAAACTGAATTTTAATAAATAATTCAGGGACCAAAGTGTTAATTAGTCATAATTTAAACAATAACTTGCAACGCCATCCCCGAAAAAACAAAAACACACAAACAAAGTTGTAATGCTATCCTTCAATCGATTCAAGATTTTGTTACATCTTTTCCAATCTTTTCCTTATAATGTGAGTATAGAAAAAGCACATATAAAAGCAAAGAATTTCCCTCCAGCTCCAAACCGAGTTATCTGGGTTAAAAAAGAAGAAAAGATCTTATATTTCTTAGCATTGGCAAAATGAAGAGTGATAACTTGGAACATGTATTGAGATCCTAGTTAACAATTTCTCCCAGAAATATTGAAAAAAAAAAAAAAAAAAAAAAAAAAAAAACCGTAAAGCTAGAATTTTTTTATTACGTTCAGTCATACCTTGTAAAGAAATCAAGCAACAAAATAATGCTCTCAGAAAAACAATGCCACATTAATTCTGTACCAAATAATACTTATATAAATAAAAACTTACCTTAACAGAGCAAGTTGTGGGTGACCAACCAATCCCCTAAAATGAGGTTCCGGGCAAGAAAGAAGGAAGAAGAAATTCAAACCATTATTTTTAGGTTAGTTACTTTTCCTATCCAGCAGATACAAGTAGACATAAATAATACTACAAGTCTTTCATAAATAGTAACTAGTTGCTGAAGATGCTAAGTGAAAGATCACTAGTATCTCATGATCGAGTAAAGGCATGAAGCTTGTCTAGCCCAGAAGGCCCTGCAAGTGTCTTATGATTTACAGGCAAGAACCTCATCTGTTAATCGTAACACTCAGGCGTCGGCTTCAATTTCAGCTTCAGCTTCAGCTTCAGTAGAAGTTGTAAATTGGGACAGATACTCCTGAGCATCAGCAAGTGCAGATTCCTTTGCGTCCGCAGCATATAATATCTTCTTAACTGCAACTGACATCTGCATAGGATTTAAATAAATGCATAAATTACATAAGACCCTTAAACCCAAGACACACAACAGAGACATTCCTGTGGTTATGCAAAGGTTAGAAAATAACCTAGCTGGGAAGAAAATGATGTTTTCAAGGATTATCCTCATCACAACAATTAGCTCAAAATATTATAGGTTATAGAAGAAAACTCCTAGTCTCCTAGCAGATGATTCAAATCTCTGGGCCAGAAATGGACCTACATCAGGATAACGTCTTTGGAATCTTTTAGTAGTGTACCTAGATTCCTCCATCGCCCTCAATATATTGGGAGAATCAAATGAGTAAGATAACAGTTTGGCTAAATAATGACAATAAAACAAGATATAGAAACACTAGCAGAAGAAATATGCAGCATGGAAGACTTACGAATATGAATAACATTTACTAGAAGAGGGCACACGCAATGTGTATGACTTTGTTTTAAAAACTATTTAAAAATAGTTGAGAATGTAGTACTGTAGCAGGCATAAAAAACAAAAAGAAAAGAGTAAATAGATGTGGGAAGTTATATTTAGTTACAAAATATAGAGAGAGATTGAAAATGTAGAATGGAGGAAAGAGAAACTGAAGGAGAAAGTGGTGGGTAACATAGGCTAGAAGTTGGGTGATGGTAGTTTACTAAAATGGTATTCTTGAATTTTTTTTTTCTTACCATTTTAGCTTATTTATACAACTACAATCCTCTATTAAGTAATTTTTCCTAAGATTCTTTTGGGAATGTAACAGTTTTTTTTTTTTTTTGGGTAAGTTACATACAAACCCAGCGGGTCTTGAACTCACTACCTCATCCTCCAACCAATTATTAGGGGAGAAGGAAGTGCTGCTATTGAGCTATAACTAATTGGCATTTGGGTATTTAAAAGATGACACCAGAGGGGAATCCCCTTTCTATTAGTATAGATGAGAATGCAATCTTGACATTATACATAACATAATTAAAACCATAATACAAGCAGTCGAGCATAATGAAAGATCTCTAGAAACTCTTACCGGGAGATTCTCCAGATCAGGAGTCTGGCAGAGAATTTCTATATCCCTTAATTTTGCAAAGTAAAAATCTCTTTCTTTTTCCAAAAGATCAACAGAGAACTTGAGATCAGTAATCTGTAAGACAAAAGCATATAAACTTTCCAGACTTAGTATTGCTATTAGAAACTCTGCCAACCAGACCACAATATCTTCTTGATTCATAGACAGTCATAACAGAAGGCAATGAGAGGAACAGTAGAGTAATCAATTCTATCGAACTTCAGGCAATAAAATGTTTCAGCCGCAGGATTATTATATCAATGGAGAGAGAGAGAACGTCTAGGACAAGCATGGTTGTTGATCCAATGAAATTTCAAAGTGAAATCAATACAATGGTGGGTCACACAGAGTACCCCAATTGTCCCTCATTGTATCTTGCGTGAGTTTTTTCTTTAATACAATTGCTCTTACTTTTTTAAAAAATATACTAGTGGGGTCGTCCCTGTGCTACCTTTGTGCTGTCTGCACTAAGTATCCTCCAATTAATGATAAAGAAGGATGATCTCCTCAGGCAGCCATCATAAACAACTAATATAAAGCTCACATTTTGGATTTAAATAGGAAAAAAGCTTCCAGGTGAAGTTAATGCCAATACCTCCTGGGACAGAGCCTGAACCTCCCCTGAAGAATTAGCAACTGGTGCTGCATATGTCTTCCCCTGCCTGAACCCTATAGCAACAAGCAGCAAACAACAATGGGAAGGATGAAAAGTTATAAATGGAAAAAATAAAAGGTGCAGACACAGCAAAAAAATAGAGGTGAAACAAGCTGACCAGAGGCTTTATTAAGACCAACTGTGTCACCAGAACCATGATTGTGCATGTTATTTGTTTGCAGTGATCTTGGGTTCTTCTGAGACCCCTTAGGATTCCGATCCTTCACACCCTTACACCTTCGCTCAACAGGATTATAATTCCTATAAGACATTAAAAAAATATTAAAATTTAGGGAAAATTCACAAAGGGTATATGGTAATATTGATGCAACAATACTCAAAAGTATTAAAAAAGGGGAAAGGGGATTAGGAAAATGAAGAGAAACTAGCATACTCATTCATAATGCCACCATTTACAGAATCACAGTAGCGTTTCAGCCATTGTAAGAACTCCAAATTGTCCAAAGGTCGTCCTTTAACTAGCCTGTTGACTTCAATATGCTGCCATACAGCCAAAACCTTAGCAGTCAATGCAAATGTAATTTCCTTTATAGTGAAAATTTATACATGCATGATAAGAAGATTTATTTTTCCCTTTTTTTCCCATAAAGTAGATCAACCCACAATCTTTCCAAGTTTCCATTCAGAGGAAGTTTTGACGTTTTGAAGGGATCTTGATACCAAGAGATTTATAATAAATAAAATAAAAACCCTACTTTACACTCTTTTTAGAGTCTAGAAATTGAAAGGTCATTGCCCCTATTCTACCGTATTTGTAGACCAGTTGGCATGAGTCGTTACTCTAAATTCAGTATTTGCACATTTTACTTGAACTTTAAGACAGGCAAATCCTATAACCAAACTCAGGTGGTTGGGGAAGGAAATTCTGCACAAAAGTTTCCCGCTAGTAAGAGCTGCAATCCAAGGCATTCACACCACATATGCAAAATGACTTTATAGATATAGTTTCTATAGTGGTTGGATCATTCCACTGGTCCTCCAATTGGAAGAATGATAAGTCCCACACCAAGACATTACCACCATTGTGAAAGATTGTATTGTGAAATTCCATTTATACTAGTTTTCAGTTTTGCTTACCAGAATTTATCTTAAGTTCCTTTCTTATGTATCCCCCAAGAATATTTATTCTTTTCCTAGTATCACTTGACTGGCCTAGATATAGTTAAGCCAGATTAAAACTGATCGAGAAATTCAGACAGTAATTCAATTCCAACTTTCTCACAGTCAGAAAGGTCTGGCAGAAATGGGCAAACCCTAATAGTTAAGTCCACCCTGGAGTCAACAGCTCAAAGGAACATGATAATACAAAACTGAACACTCAACAAAAAAAAGATTGGTAAAAGAGAAAATGGAAACACAAGAAATTCATGCACAAAGCTCTACACACAAAACTTTGACCAGTGAGACGAAATTACCTTATCAATTTTCAACTTGTTAAATACTTCCTGCAGAACCTTATAATTTTGGATCATATCATATTCTGATTTTGCATCAAAATTCACCTGAAATATCAAATGACAAGTGAAGCTCATTTTATGGATAAAATTATTAATTGAAATAGGAGGTGCAAAAAATGAAAAAAGAGCAAACAGGAGAGGCAGTTTGTCACCTTGTGCATTGGAACAACACCTGGATAGGTCATGTCCATCATCTGGCATTGCACAGCACCAGATGCAGCCTAGCCACAAGCATTTACATTTAAAATAAATTGAAAGTAGTTAACCATTTCATCATGGTAAATATTTAAGATGAGAAAAGCATGATGTGGACTTACAACAGTTTGACAAGTATCCAATGAGAACTACCATCTAAGTTACTAAACTAGCTTTCTTTTGTCCCCATGAGGGAAAAAAAATAAAAAAGCATATTAAGAATATTAGGAGACTACTAACAAGAACCAAGTGTCATAATAAGACTTATCCCATCCCAACTCAATCAATGGTCTTAAATTTGGTTCCACAAAAATTCAGCACTTCAATCAACATGACCATCAATCCTTATCTCCAACTACAAAGCAAGATATATCCAGTAAAATTTAATGTGAACACCTTGCAGGCCTTTATACTTTATCTAGAAATGAAGCTCCTAAAGTGTAATTTACTGAGATTTCCATTATTTTTTTTATTATCAAGCAACCAATTAGTTTCCATCAATGCATTTAAAAATGAAAATTGTTCTTGCTAATGGGGCATGCATACTTGATACTTCAAACCGTGCATTTTAGCATGTCCATAACATGCAGATTATGCTTTGGATTAAGGTTGCATTGTTGCACCCACAAGCACACATTACCATCCATTGAATCTGAACTCTTTCAAGGACAATGCTATCAAGAATATACTGTCCCTTATGCACATGGTGTCATAGAACAAATTGCAGAGAAATAAGGTTTTCATGCATGCTAAATAGTCCATAAACATAAAATGACTTCTTGTACTAAGTGGATTAATGTATTGCACCCAAGACCGCACTATAAAAGTTGATAAACAAGAAAAACAATTTAAACCCTCTTAAACATTCATTAGGATGATAAGACAGCTTAATGCTTTAAGGGGTGTTAGGGGCAGAACATTTCATTTACAATTAAAGCACTTTGTGTGTGATTCAATGGCCCCCTAGAGCAGATTTTGTGAAGCTGACACATAGAAAGGTCTACATCAATACAAAATCTGAACAGTCAGATTATACAAAACGTGCATATCATGGACAACCACTCACAGCCAAAATCAGCATTTTACCCATATATCTAATAACAAAAAATTCAGAATGGTCATTTCTTTGCAAAGTTATAATGGTAAAATGGTAATACATGCAAAATTTGAGAGTCATCAATCTTTGCCCAATGCTTAGCGCTGTCAACAAACCTAGCCAACTTAATTTCTCCCCTCATAAACTAAAGTGAACATACATAGACATTATGCTCAAACTAATTAACCTCACAAATGATTTGAGCCAAAGAAGATAATTGTTTAGGTGTCTTTGTTATTAAAGCCTCTCAACTAAACTTGTTAGATAAGACTTGGTTTATACCTTACACATCTTTGATTCAGTTTATACCAGAGAGAAACAATGAACTTCCACATACAAATAATATAACTTAAAACTTAACATAGATTAGGCCAGATAATGATATGTCAGTCATTGCATTCCAAATTTTTGCATCTCCTTACCCCCACTTTAAACCCAAACACACCACACACGTAGCTTTCATTTTACATCTTACTACGACTGTAAAACCCAATTGTGCAATGGCAACTGTAAAACAAATTTCCAATATTGCAAAGGGATAGACAAATTCACCATAAATTGTATGGCATCCCAATCAGCATCATATCAGTCAACATACATATAGGAGCATAATAGTAACATATTGGTACACTTTCTATTTCCACGTCATTTGTAAAGGAAAAGAAAGCCCCCCAACATGAAAAAAACCAAAATTCAGGATGATTTTCAGTATGTAAGAACAAAAATCCTTAATTGGGACACATATCTCTGAAAAACTCCATCTGGGTCATCAAAATAAACCCAAACAACATCTTTGTCAACTTAAATAGTACCCTCTAAAACTCTAAATCCACCCCAAGAATACCCCAAATGCCAAAAGGTAAAAAATTTCACAACATTAATAACATAAAAAGAACATCTTTTATAAAAACAAATCCAATACAGAATAGAAATCCAAATTCAGGGATGGGAAAGATGTTGAAAATGCAAATCCAAAGAAACCCATGTGGAAGAAAGTAAGAAACTTCGATTCCATAACTGCCAAGAACCCAACAAAGCCTCAAGAAATGAGAATGAATAGGAACAAGTACCTCTTCAACCCGAGAGAGATTAAGCTGAAGTCTGTTATTAATCCAAGTCAATATCTCATTCCTTCCTACAAAGTACGCGCTGTCCATCATTCCTATATTGGTCGCCATTGAAACTCCTTGAAGCAATTCTCTCTGACACACACAAAGACACAGAGAGAGAGAGAGAGAGAGAGAGAGAATATGAAAGATAAGAAGAGCGAGGATTAGTGTGTATTAATGTAATGCGTAATCTTTGGAGGGGTTTTAAAATTTTTTGGTTATTTTTCAAAAAAAAAAAATCAAAACTGAAAGAATTGAACGGTGAAGGATTAAGATTATGACACACAAAAAAACCGAAAGCCAAAGTGAAACGCCACAAAAGGACTGGTTCTCTGGCTCCCACTATAACTAGTCACCACGATTCTTATAGGACAATTTTCTAGCACATTAGTTTTCTTTGTTTCTCAAATAAAAAAAAACAAAAATTCTTTTTCTATTTTTTATTATTTTCTATTTTAAGTAACAATTTGTGGTGTGAGAAGGGTGTCTAATATATTTTTTTGGGTGTTTCTTAAATTGGTATTTTCTTAACCAAAAAAAAATCTAGTACCACAAAAAATATTTGCACAATTTTTATCACAATTGTCTACGTAGTAAACTATGAGTGGTGATTTATGTGAAAATAATAGACAATCAATTACAATCTGCCGCGTAGAATAGTTGTAATAAAAATTCTGCTTTTTTATATGTTACTAGAGTTGCTCTTTACTTAATTACATCTTTCAAGTTTTGATGCCAAGTAAGACTGCAACTTCTTAGTTGGTAGTGTGTCTAATTTCTAATGTCAATTGTGTGGATATCATTTTCTTTTTCTTTTTCTTTTGTATGTTCCATTCAAGAAAAAGAAACCAAAGTTTATGTTTATCCCTAAATGAGGTTGTAACCCCATTTCCCTCTAGAAGGCTGCGCTTTTAGACAGTGACTAACATGACATATAATCTGGCTCCCACTATAACTAGTTACCACGATTCTTATAGGACAATTTTCTAGCACATTAGTTTTCTTTGTTTCTCAAACAAAAAAAAAAAAAAAAGAAGTAAAAATCCTTTTTCTATTTTTAGTAACAATTTGTGGTGTAATAAGGGTGTTTAATATATATTTTTTGGGTGTTTCTTAAATTGGTATTCTCTTAACAAAAAATTTAGTACCACAAAAAAAATTTACAATTTGCCGTATAGAATAATTGTAGCAAAAAATGCAACTTTTTATGCGTTACTAGAGTTACTATTTGCTTAATTAGATCTTTCAAGTTTTGATGCCAAGTAGGACTGCAACTTCTTAGTTGGTAGTGTGTCTAATTTCTAATGTCAATTGTGTGGATATCATTTTCTTTTTCTTTTTTTTTTTGTATGTTCCATTCAAGAAAAAGAAACCAAAGTTAATGTTTGTCCCTAAATGAAGGTTGTAACCCCATTTCCCACTAGAAGGTTGAGCTTTTAGACAGTGACTAACATGACATGTAATCTGTGTAAATGTGTAATGATAATTTAGATTTATTAGGTGGGAATTTTGCCTGTCACATCCTACAAGGAACACAAATTTTTTTTTTTTCAGAAAAAAAGAGACAAGGACAAGTTTTGGTTCTTGAAGTGGAGATGGGGAGAGAGACATGAGGCGTATGTGAAACTCTTATGTTTTTTTTCTTTTTTTTGATAAGGTGAAACTCTTATGTTATGTGTTAACAAAACCATGGGAGATTCTGTTTTAGTTATGTACTTAGGTTTTATTCTCGCCCAAGAGATCAGTATTTTCAATGCCGAAGTGGAAGGTGATTCTTTGAAAGTTATACAGGCAATCAATAACCCAAAGTCCAATAGAACTCAACTGGATCATATTATAAATGATATTTAGAGAATTGGTGCTGGCAGGCAGACTTGTAATTTTATTCATACACGTAGGGGGTAATAGGTTGGCGCACTCCCTTGCAAAGAGAGCAGTTCTAGCTGTTGATACTAATGTGTGGTTAGAAGAACTACCACAAGACTTGGTTGATGTATTTAAGTTTGATTTATCTTAATAAAGTTGACTTACCCTTTCCTCAAAAAAAAAAAAAGTTATGTACTTAGGTTTCATGTGATGAAATTTAAGGTTATATTGGTAACCGTTTTTGTTTTCTATTTTGATAAACTTGTTTTTGGGAATAGAAAGAAAAACAATTTTCTTGTAATTTTGAAATTAAAAACATATTTGGTTAGTTGAAATTAAAAAAAAAAAAGTTTTGTGAAGAAAAAAATAGAAAATATTGAAATATGTTGTTACTAGGATTTGAACTCTAACGCTAATTCATTAAATGAGATGGATTTATTAAATCAGATGTGTGTTTTCATTAGCTTTTGAAAATTAGAAACTAAAAACAACATTTTGCATGTTTTTAATTTCCTTGACAAATTGAGTTTTGAAAACAGTTTTTGTTTTTTGTTTTTGTTTTCGATTGTCAAACAAGATTTTTAGTCTCAAAAATAGAAATTTATTTTTGGAAATAGAAAATAAAGAAAAAAAAACAGTTACCAAACATACCTTAAGATTGAACCTTTTTTTTTCTCTTCTAAAAATAAAAAATCTTTTATTTTATATATTTGTTCAGCACCAAACGAGGGTGATAGGGAATTGGAGTGTTCTTGTGTTTTAGCTAGTTTCTTTTTTTTTTTTTTAAAAAGGTTATAGGAAATAGGAAATTGGAGTTTTACTCTTTTTTTTTTTTTTTTTTTTTTTTTTTTTTTTTTTTTTCTTGGGAAACTTCTGTGGTGTTGCGTGAGTTTTGTTTATCAAAATTTGAGTGTCTTTTGTTGTAGTTATTAATTGGAGATCTATTAAATTATTGTTGTTTTTTTTTTTTTTTTTAATTGTGCAGAAATCAAGGTCATCCAGCAAATGATTTTTATAAGGTATTTTTTAAATTAAAAAAAAAAAAAGGTTTTATAGAAGGCATTTCATAAAATATGGTGTGCATCAAAGACATTTTCCGTGGTTAATTGAATACATATTTATAATATATGTTTTAATGGAAAAGATTTCTGACAATGTTTACAATTGTTTCATTCAACGTCAAAATGCTTGAGGACAAACAAGGAGAAGCCATCAATTCTAGAGAAATTTTTTTTTAATAGGCTGCATTTGTTTCGGGTGAAAATAAAAGTTGGAAAACATTTTACACCGTCATGTGTGTTTGGGAATGTATGTAAAACTCGGTCAAAGAGAAAATCAAATCCTTTGACCTTAAAATGAGAGCCCTTCAAGTGTAAAATATTTTACACATTAGAATTACCTTCGAACCTCATTTTACGGATTGAAAACAGAGAAAGAGAGAGAGAGAGCAGCGGTAAGGTTGGTCCAGTCTCTGATCCACCCAAACCCATCGTTGGTCAAATCGCACCGTTCATTCCCCTCCATGCACTGGTCAGTACTATTTCCTTGTTTTCCTTGGCTTTTCTTCTCCTGATCGCGCCGCCTTAGCTCCTCCGTCGTGCTCAAACCCATCTCCGAGCCCTGCATTTCCCAATGAACCCAGCCGTCGATCTGTCCCCGATGAACCCAACTAAACCCACCCCGATTTGACCATCTCGTTCTCGTCGCCGTCGCCTTGTAGCTCGTCTCCTCCACCTCTCTCGATCTCGTCGCCACTGCCCTCTAGATTGACCTACCCATGACCGATCTCGTCGTCACCTCCAAAGATCGTCTTCACCGCCTCTAGATCAACCCCCCTTGACTTGATTTCAACCAAGTTTCTCACTCTTTCCCTCAATCTCTCACTCTTTCTTCCTCCCCCTCTCTTTGTTTTGACTGAGTTTGAGAGTTTTAATGGTTTTATTCTGATTTTTGTTTCTTTAAAAAGTTTATATATTGCAATTTTCTATTATAAAATTTGTTTGGAAGTTGAGAAAATGACTGAGAAAATGTGAGAAACTAGTAGAAAATTTGCATTTTCAAAATATTATCAAATACTTGAAAATATTTTCTAATACAATTTTCAAAATGCAACCAAACACTAAAAAATGTTTTCCTTTCCCAAAAATATTTTCACCAGAAAATATTTTACAATCAAAAAATAATTTACATGTTGCCAAACCCAGCCTAAATGAATTCTCTAAATAATAATAGGGATTTAGTGGGAATCCCAAATAAGGAGAATCCATAAGTTCGGTTCAAAACTCTTTATATATATATATATATATATATATTAGAGTTTCAATTTATGGCATTCGCTCATAATAATAGCTTTTTATCATGGGGAAATTATACTTTGTTCACTTGTGGTTTGTCCAAAAAATACATTGCCTGCCCACCTGAGATTAACTTCATTTATCTTTCGTTACCCACCTCTATAAAAAATATGGATAAATTTATATTTTTATTACTCTTTTATGTCTCTCTTCTTTCAAAAAAAAAAAAAGACTTAAAAATCAAGAAAAAAGAAGATCTAAAAGCTAAGTTTTATAAAAATTAAAACTTAACTTTTACCTCTTCTTTTCATGTATCAAATTTTAGATCTTCTATTTCAAAACCTTCCCCCCTTTCTATAGAAGTAGAACTACACATTAGTCCCATAAATAAATAAAAAATAAAAAATAAAACTACACATCAGTGGATATATGATGTATGACAGTGAAGGGAAAGCGCATCGTCCACCTCAACCGCCTCACTAGTCACTACACTCAAGGTGGATATCCTCCGACAAGTGTTGCTCTTAAGAATCCACAACCAACAATAGGCCCCATTCTTATGGTCCAGAATCCAAGCCATTCACAATTCTTTCGCAACCATCTCCACAGTGAACTGATTGAGAAATTGGTGAGCATAGGTTTCAGGGGTGACCATGTTGCAACTTGCAAGCGTGATTCAGAGGATGGAGGAAAGTGGGCAGCCTGTCGATTTTAATGATGTGCATGACAGGTTGAATGTGCATTCTTCTGGGGGTTCTCAGAGAGGATGGTTAGGGTAAAGAATTTATTCAGTAATTTGAGTTCCATATCAGTGAAAATCATGCGTGTTTTATTATGCATTGAATAAAAGCCAAAGGTTGATGTAATGTGCACGTATATGTGGTTTGAGAGATATAAAGATGGTGTATATCTGCGACCTCATTTCAATACTTTTGTCTTTTGTTGTTTGATGACACCTCTAGCAGTCGAAAGACTTCCATTAAATAAATTTTCTTTCTTTCTAAAAAAAATATATATATTTCCCTTCTTCGATTAGTAGAAGTCCCAGAATCCATTGCACACATAAACAAAGCTGATGGCTTTGTTTATGTGTGTGTTCTATAGAAAGAGAGGAAGGTTTTAAAATAGAAGATTTAAAAGAAGATGTAAAAGTTATATTTTAATTTTTACATAATCTAGTTTTTAGATTTTCTTTTCTCTTGATTTTTTAGTATTTTATATTTTGAGAGGAGAGAGATGTAAAAGGGTAATAAAAATACAAATCTACTCATATTTTTAATAGAGGTGGATATCGGGAGATAAACGGAGCTAACTTCAAGTAAATAAAGTGTCAATTTTTAAATCACAAGTAGCGAAAGTGTTTTTCGAGCAAACCACAAGTGAGCAAAGTGTAATTTTCCCTTTTATCATCAAACTAAGACACCAATCAGTTTTTGGTATAGACAAGGATTGAACTCCAGATCTCTTATTCAACCATTAGAGACTTGTTAGATTGTATTTTCTTATTATATCTTTTATGCTTAAAATTTTTCAAGACAATTAAAGAACAATAACTATATCATCAATCAAATATTTAAATTCCAAATTTTTGTAATTTTAAATTTTTCATAAAAAATTCTTTTATGAATAATAGTAATTGACATCCAATTTGACATGAATGTTAAAAATATAAATAACATGCAATTCAACATTTAGATTTTCAAAATATATAACCATATTAATTTTTTAGTGAGAAACTATGTCCCAACTTGAAACTCTTTGCCTTGGTAAAGGTGTTTTCAGCCTATTTTTTGTCTTTATTTTCTAAAAATCATGGACCATATTAAGAGAAATATTGTTTGACAGGTATCTTTAGATTTTTGTTTCAAAAATTCACTATTCTAAATTGAAAACATGAAACAATTTTTTGGTGTTTTCTAAGGACATAACTATATTTAGTGATAATTTGAATGGAATCACAGTGACTTGCTGAGTTTTAAGAGGGGTGCTTCGTGGCTATGTGATTTCGCAATTTTAGGCTATCATTCTAGAGATTTCTAGGTTTGTTTTAGTGTGGTGGGACACAGTCACGGTGATGGATTTATGGGTTTGTTTTGGTGGGTTTTTGTAGTCCTAATAATTTTATGGACAAAGTTTAGTTACAAAATTGGTTGTAACCTTAAGCTACAACCTTACTCAATATTTTTTTATTGAAGGTGACTTTTGATAAATCCACCATTAGATTACATCTTCTTCTTATATCCTTCACGCATGCAAAATTTATATAAAATTAAAGATTAATAGCTATGTTATTAATAAATTGTTTAAATTATAAATTTTTATATTTTAAAATTATGCATAAAATATAAAATTATAGATTATATAGTAAATAATATCCGATTGACACAAAATTTGATTTGTGTATTAAGAGTGTAAAGAACATGTAATTTAATGGTTAGATTTTCAAAATATGTAGTAATGTTTATTTTATTGAGTAAAGTTGTAGCTTTAAGCTACAACTAGTTTTGTAACTAAATTTTGTCCTAATTTTATATTGTTGCCTTTGTCGAAATAACATGTAATTTTGGGGAACTAAAAATTGGTCTAAAACATCATTTTCTCTATTTTTAGTTTTGAGAAATTGTTTTCTAAAATAGGTACCAGACAAAAAATGTGGTAAAATTGTGTTTTGAAAAATTGTTCCTTACAATTTTGAGAACTATTTTTTAGATTTGAAAAAATATTACAAAATTTTTTTACTAAATAGGCTCTAAATTATTTTCTAAAGAATTAATAGAGATTACTCGAAACTCTTTGCCTTAGTGAAGGTGTTTTCAACTTGTTTGTTTTCATTTTCTAAAAATCGTGAGCCCCACTAAAAGAAATGTTTTTCGGCAAGTGTTTTTCTTTTTCAAAAAACTGAATCCAATTTTTACTGTACAAAACTAAAAATAGGAAATAAGTTTTTAGTGTTTTCTAAAAACTGAGAACTAAATTAAGTGGCAATCTTGTAAATAAATCAAAAATTATGGGGGCCCACACATTGGTGTTATCTCTATCAAAGTTAGTTTGGCTCTCTCTCACTCCTCACTCTCCCAATCAAGACCAAATGGAACCGCCACGACATGCTAGGTTTTGAATGGAGTGCTTTGTGGTGATGTGATTTCGTGATTTTGAGTTGCTGATATAGGAAATTATGGGTTTGTTGTGGTGTGGTGTAGGTCTTTTAGAAGGGTGAATGAAGAATTTATGGGTTTGTTGTGGTGTGGTGTAGGTCTTTTAGAAGGGTGAATGAAGAAGGGTGTAGGTCTTTTTGTAGTCCCAACAATTTTGTATTGTTGCGTTTGTCAAAGAATAATTACGCTTTGTTTATTTTGACATTAATGTTTTCTAAAAAATTAGTCATTTTTCAGAAAGTGTACTTTTTTAAAAGAGAAGTGTTACGTTTACAATATTTTCACAACACTTTGAACAACATGGTAAGTTGATATTGGTTTTAATTTGAATTCACAACTCAAATTACTTTTTTGCTTATTCATAACAACCAATAATAACCTATCATTTAGGATTTATTATGAAAGTGTTATGAAAATATTATGGACATAGTATTTCTCTTTTGAAAAACTATCTTTTTTTTTTCTTTTTTCTTTTTTTAAAAAAATTTGGTAGTGACCTTAAAATGAAATAAAGTTGTTTCCAATAATTTCCATATTTGCCTTTTAACTTTCTTATTTAGCTTAACGTGAGATAAGGTTTTTTTTTTTTTTTTTTTTTTTTTTAATTTTAAATTTTAGCTGGAAACAATTTCTAAAAAATAAGTCATATTTTTAATAGGGTTTTCTGTTGACCAAATATGGTTTTCATTTGACTTATTTTTTCTAATGCTATCAAGTACTAAAAAACGCGAAAAACTAGCTTCCCAATAAGTTTTTCATTGAAATAGATGGAGCGGTAATTTTGGAGAACAAAAAATTGGTCCCAAACACCATTTTCTCTGTTTTTAGTTTTGAGAACTTATTTTCTAAAATAGGTGTCAAAAAAATGTGGTAAAATTGTGTTTTGACAACTTATTTCAAATACAATTTTAGAAAAACTGTTTTCTAGATTTGAAAACATAAAACCAAAAAATTGGTGAACTAGCAGCCTCTTGTTTTTTTGAACTTTAAAAAGGACAAACCGAGACAAAAAGAAAAGGTAAAAAAAAAAAAAAAAAAAAAAATCTAAACAGACACTGTCTGATTTGTTTAAACTTCCAATTTAATAACAACTAAAAAAAAAAAAAAAAAAATTAATTGTACCATTTCTTGAAGGTTTGAGTACTTGTCTCGTTTAATCACAAGTGTATACCGACTGATAGATCTTAAAAAAAGTTAATTGTTGAATTTTTATATTTTATGAATCAAGGTTTCAGTAGTGTAATTACTCATTAAAAAACAAAAGTAGAGAATAACCAGCTTCATAAACCGTCCAACACGTTTGACTTTGTTCCTCTTACCATGACTGCCTCAACAATGTGATGAGAATCTAAAAAGAAATCACAATTTCAATAAACAAATATACACCATGTTTAAGGGGAGACTCTTGTCCAACCATCTTTAATCTTTATTTATTTATTTATGGGAATCTTTAATCCTTTTTAGTTTTTTGTAACTTTGTATATTTTGTTATTCAAA
Organism: Quercus glauca; assembly: GCA_023736055.1. Lineage (NCBI taxonomy): Eukaryota > Viridiplantae > Streptophyta > Magnoliopsida > Fagales > Fagaceae > Quercus > Quercus glauca. The sequence goes on along the minus strand of CM043324.1, from coordinate 18,210,257 downwards.
AAAAAAAAAAAAAAAAACTTTGTGTATATATATTTATATATATATATATATATTTTTTTTTTTTTTGCGAAGAAAGTATCCTTAATCCTTGAAGATTGATGCAACTTTGCAAGTCCCTTTCCAAATGAACTCCTCCGGCTCTGGCAGTCCAATTGCTAGTAGGAGTAGACTTTGCCGTTTTGCTTTGGAAGAGTAGGTTTGAATCCTGACTCTCCCACTTGTTTGGCGTGGACTTTTAAAAAGAGAAAGGGGGCATTCGTCTGCATAGAAAAGCCCATTGAGCGGGTCTTTTTTAGCCATGCCTAAAATGAAATTGTATGATAATGTTATTATATATTTGTTATTGCACACTTGGTACACATTCTTTTGAAATTTTGTTTTAAAAACACAATTTTAATCTATGTGGCAGTGTGGGTATGATGCGTGTGTAACAAGGATTGTGTGATTATCGTACTTATAAAGTTAAAACGCAATTAGAGAGTTTGGCAAACTACCCTATCCAATCCCAATGAGAACACCACTAGCTCCCATGAAGATCTCATTCTTTCATTTTTTTTAATTTTTTTTTATCACTATGTGAGTGAAATGTTAACCGAATTTCAAAAAATTCTGAAATGGTACTTGGAGCTAAATTAGATGACAGATTAAAAGTTTACATCCAACACTTATTTCGCCATTTCCATAATCTCTAGTAGTGGCATACAGTGAATAGAACTTCTAGTATCTTTTATTTTCTTTTTGCTGAATAAAACCTCGAGTCACTTCTTTGAGTAATTAAAAATCACCCAATTTCTAAAATGATTCTGTTCTAGAGCTATGCAACTCTAACCGTTCTAGAACTAGACAGTCAGAACTGTTATTAAAATTAAAACATATCCTGAAGTCATCTTATATATGTTATTTCAAGAATTGATTCACACCCAATTGACATACTTAGGCCTCGCAGCCTTCACTGCTATAATATTCTCATTGTATGACATTTGTTCTAGCACTTTGAAGAGTAAAAATGGAGTTCCATAGACTTGAGAGGTCACAGGTTACTACTGCTGCCTTAACCATTCAGGAAGACACTATATTAAACAACAATTTCATACAATTTGATCTAGGGGTGTCCATGCAAACCGAAGACTCGACAAAACCGACCAACCTGATCAGAACCGACCTGTCACGGCCGGATCTGACACCTCCAACGGTCGGTGATGGGTCTCAACCCTTAGAAACCGACTCCGGTGGGTTGAGTGGCAGGTTTCGTCCTAAAAAACCCAAGCCACCCAACCTGTCCGACAAAAACTCAAAGAAGGCCGAAAATTACCTAGATCTGGCACTCCTCAGCTCTAATTTGGCCACGTTTAGCCTTCCTTTACTCATATCTGCTCAAATTCGGCCAAGATCTACTCTCTTTCTCACTTAGATATGCTCAAATCCGACAAATCTAGCCCATATCTACTCAAACTCGGCCAAAACTCCGGTAAGCCCGACTCTAACTCCGTTGATATCTTAAATCTCGGCAAGATTTCCATAAATCCGAAGGAATATCGGCCAAATCTCGTTAGATCTAGCCAGATTTGACGAGATCTGGCTAGATTTCGGCCAAAATCCGGCAATATCGAAAAACTTGAAATTAACCGATTCACACCCAAAAACCTATACGACTTGACCCGGTTGATCTGAAACTTCATTCGGGTCGGTTAAGGGTTGAAATCTTCCCCACCCGATAATGTCAGGTCGAGTTTGGGTTGGGCATAAACCCGACTCGGCCCAACCCATGGACAGCCCTAATCTGATCCTCCACATATTGATATTAGTCTCCCTTAACATACAAATAATTATAAGCCCAAAATGCAAAAAGACTTTGTGCTATCACTTTTTTTTTATTTAACTTGGGGTTTAAGATTTGTATAAATTGACATTCTCATCTTACTTCTGTTAAATGACCACGTAATGTGCATGGACCACTTTTTTTTTTTTAATCAGAAACTTGTATTAAGAAGGAAACAAACTACAACATGCCACTGGACTCTCTCAACACAACAGAGGAGAAACAGTCTGGGCAAAAGCTGACATCAAAAGAGCCATAAAAATTGCAAAACAAAGACCATTTGGCTAATATGTGGGCAGCCTCATTACAGATCCTAGGCACCCATCTAACAGCTACATTACTGTTACTATAACTGGATAAAAAGGACCTCAAATCAAAGCATAAAAACCTGATTCTCCAAGGGGAAGGAGCTGTTGGGTTCGAGCTGAGATTGGCCATAACTTGAGAGTCCGTTTCCACATATATAGAATCACACCACAGGTTCGGAACTAAAGAGAGCGCCCATCTCACTGCTTCCGCTTCAGCTTGAAGAAGGCAGGTGGTGTTCACTTTTCTTGAACCAGCAAATACCACTCTCCCTCTCCAATCTCTTGTGACCACAGCAATGACACAGAATCTTGGACCTACCGCAGTGACCACTTTATTATAAAAGAATATCTTTTTAAAATAATAGGTGTATAACACATGACTATTTTCTATCCATTATAGTTAAAAAAATTGAGTTGCAACGTTCAATTTGAACAATTCTTAAATCCTATGGGTCAATAATACAAAATTAATGGTACAAGGGTCTACTTGCAATTGATCCAAACTTGAGAGGATCTTTTTGCAATTTGCCCAAAAAAAATTCATACATGATATATATATATAGAGTCAAGATAAAGTACATCTTATGTAACTTTAAGTAATGTTACATCACCTAATAATTTGTTATTGGATTACGATTTAAAAAATCATCATTGGAATACATGTTCTCTATATATTATTAGCAAGAATGGAGAATTTCTTGTCAATTAAATGTTATTTACTACTTGATCTTGAAATCCATCTTTTATGCATAATTTTACAATTCAAAAACTATAAATTGAAAATTTTGATAAATGACACAGTTATTAATCTTTGATCATTTTGTTGCAAGTATGTAGACTATAAACTGAAAATATAATCTAACAATAGATTTGTCAAAATTTGCATCCAATAAAAAATATTGAATGACATTGTTAACTCAACTTTAATCCAACGGTGGATCTAGTATAACTTTAACCCAACTTTAATATATATATATATATATATATATATATATAGTCAACGAAAGAGTAATAATAAGATCCCATTCAATAGTCAATACTTCATGGCTAGGGCAGTAGGGCTATAAATGGGACAAGTTTTGTTGAGTATTATACAAAACTAGTATGTAACTCGTGCTTACGCATGAGAATGATGAATTGTAGTGGTACTATTGTTGTTAGTTGGGGTTATAAAACATATAGAATATTAGTTCGACTAGAACAATTGGAGGTATTTAAATAGTTTTTTCTTGCAATTTTCATGATATTGGCTACACCAAGTTTTTCATTACACTGTTATTGTGTATATATTTTGAAAATTACTATTGGATACATATACAATATCAATTCATAATCACTGTTTGCGAAATTCTACTAAATATAACACAAAAATAAAAGAATAAATTGATCCAGTAGTATCTTCTAAATTGAATAGGAATAGGTGCATGAGATCGTTTAGCTCAATTACAATTTGTTATGTTCAAGATCCTAACATACAAAATATCTAAATAGAAACAGTATAAAAAATATGCCATTAGTTCAAAGAAAAAATAATAGTAAAAATATAAATAATTTAATTTATATGAAAAGCTAACAAAAGCAAAATTCAAGTTTGAATCTAATTAAATTTTCTCTAAGTATTGGTTATATATATATATATATAGCTTTTTTTATGGTTTATTTATATTAAACTCCTTGTTTTCTACATTGAATTAATTCACTTGGCATAAAAATTAAAAAAACTTACATTAAATGAGATACGTGGTGTAAAATTAAACTCTAATTGAATTTCAATTTTTAGACTGAATTAATTAACTTGACACAAAAATTTAAAAACTTAGATTAGATAAGACACATGACGCAAAATTAGACTATAATTGAATTTTAATTGGAAATCTAATTAGATTTTCTCTCCACTTTACTTATTAATATATATATTGGAGTTTTACTCTTTTTGCATTTTTTTCTTCTTTCTCTCTCTTTCTTTCTTTTTTTCCTTGGAGGCTTGTGTGGTGTTGCGTAAGTTTTGTTTATCAAAATTTGAGTGTCTCTTGTGGTAATTATCAATTGGAGATTTATTTTATATATATATATATATATATTTTGAGAAACAATTTATTAAATTATTGGTGTTGTTTAAATTGTGCAGAAATCAAGGTCGTCCAGCAAATGATTTTTAGAAGGTATTTTTTATATTAAAAAATGATTTATAGAAGGAATTTCATAAAATATGGTGTGCATCAAAGACTTTTTCCGTGGTTGAAATTTGAATACATATTTGTAATAGATGTTTTAGAGGAAAAGATTTACGACAAGGTTTACAATTGTTTCCTTCAACGTCAAAATGCGCAAGGTCAAATAAGGAGAAGCTATCAATTCTACTGAGGTATTTTTTAAAGGACAAAACTTAAGTACAATACTTTAGGTGCTATTCTTTTAAGTTCTCATTTTAAAATTTAGTCATGTGGCTAATTTATTAAAAAATACATTTTCATCCTATGAGGAAAAATTCATATAACAGAATCTTAAAAGAAAAACCTAATGAACAACATCTAACTACTGTATCTAAGTCTTGGCCTTTACTAAATGAATTCTCTAAAGAATAATAGGGATTTGGTGGTGAATCTTAACATCAAAAAACAAAGTTTCTTTTCAAACTAACCTTCAAACACTTTTTACATATTTTTATTGGATATAAATTTTGACAAATTCACGGTTATATTGCATTTTATTATTATATACTTTATACTTAAAAAATTTCAAGAAAATAAAGATCAATAACTATACTATTAATTAATTGTTTAAATTTCAAGTTTTTGTAACTTTAAATTATGCATAAAAAATACATTTATAGATCGAATAATAATTAACATGCGATTTGAATGAAATTTAATATGTATTTTAAAAACATAAAGAATATGCAATTCATCACTTAGATTTTCAAAATATATAGTTATGTTAATTTGTTAGTGAGAAACGTTTTCCCAACTAGAAACTCTTTGCCTTAGTGAAGCTGTTTCAGCCTATTTTTTGTTTTTATTTTCTAAAAATTATGGAGCCCTTAAAAGAAATATTGTTTGACAAGTATATTAAGCTTTTTGTTTTCAAATTTTCACTATTCCAAATTGAAGACATGAAACAAGTTTTTGGTGTTTTCTAAGGAAATAACTATATTTAATGACAATCTAGTAAATAAATCGAAAATTAAGGGGCCCACACTATTGTATATATAGGTATATACAAAGATAGGTTGAAATAATGATATAAGGTTGGAGAGTATTCATTTGTAAAATGAATAAAATGGAATTACGAGATTTGGAATTTTCTTTGTGAAAATTCAAGTTTCAGGACGTTCGATCAGTTGAAACTTTTGATCGATTGATCAAATTGATCAAGAAAATTGATCTAAAGCTTCTGCTTGACTCGATTGATGCTTGATTCTTGTTCAATCGATCAAAAAGAGCGTTCGATTAATGCTCAATTCCTCTTGATCACTGTTTTTGCGGAATTTTCTGCAGAATTGTGGTAATCGTTCTGAACATTGGGAAATGTTTTAAATCTTGTAAACGGTTTTTTGAGGCCTCGTAACTCTCCACATGTACCCACAAGTTATAACCCTATGGTTTTTTGTAAAAATGAAAGGAATGAGGGTATTTTGTAAAAAGAAACTAAGAAGCTAGCCAATCACCTAGATCGAGGGAACTTTTATTTTTGCCAAATAGAGAGGCTCATCAATTCCTCCCAAGTAATGTTGGTTAAACGAGTTTTATGGAAAGCCACTGACCTAGCTTTTCTATGAGATTTTTGTAGGCACTTAAACCCTAAATCCTACACATATAAACATGGTCTTGTAACCCTAATTTAGAGAAGAAGATGACGACTAGAAAGTAAAGAAAAACTAGATATGAGAATTCCTAAGCTCTTTTTAACTTCTCCCATTGAATATCTTTGAGAGGCGATTATTCCAAAAATCCTTTTTGAAGACAAAAACTCATTTTTCTTAAAGATCATTTGCCAAAAAATACTTTCCAAAAATAACAAGAAAGCCAAATAAAATATTTTTCAAGAGATATTTTCCAAAAATCTCATAATCTAAACAAAACATGCCCCCTACCCCCCCCCCCCCCCCCCCCAAAAAAAAAACCTCAAAAATATGCTTTCCAAAACATTCAAGTAAAATGTTGTACGGACCAGATTTGTGTTCCTAGCCCACCACGTGGATAGACTTAGGCCCAAAAAGCCCAAAGCAACGAATTTGTAGAGAATGAGTTGGAAAACTAGGCTCTAGATGATTAAACCAACTTTGGATTAGGTTTGGATGATAAAATAATGCAAAGAGACAAGGTTACAATGAAAAAAAATGGTCCTTGGCGTTATCCGAGGTGATCTGTTCATGTATATTATCTTCAAATTAGGTTACAAGTCTTACTTCCCTATATCACAGTGTTTTTTTCTTTCTCAATCCCCTATCCTCTCTTCACAAAGGGTCTTCTTTCTTATATAGTTCTTTTCCAAGCATCTTGATTTTACACTTGTTGATCACCTGTGTTACTACTTGCATATTTGTCCTATCAGACATCCTTATTGACCTTATTTGCGTTGGGACAACCAATATTATACTGTTCAAGTGTCTTCTCCACATTAATGTAGCCAGGAAAGTAGCTGCCCAACATTTAATGCGATGGTAGCAGCTTTTCCTTCAGATATTTTAAGACACTTTCCCGCCCAATATTCTAGTAAGAACTACGTACCTTCGTAAGACTTCTTGGAGCTTTGCCATGATCATCGGCTAACCTTTACAGATCTCAACATTAGTCAGATGATGATATATTTATCCTCGGCATACCACTTTGATCCATCGTGGTTAAAATTGACCTCTATGCACCATACAGTCCTATCTAATAAAGATTCCATATCCTCGGACAGTCCTGCGTCCTCGGCTCAAGCCATAGGCCCAATCACACAAACCTACGATGGGATTCCAGGCCCAATATCCCTACAAATGTCTTCCCAATAACTCCCCACCCAAAAAAGGAAAAAAAATTATTTATAAAAAGAATCACAAAAATCACATTTTCTAAAGGTTTTTTTTTTCTTTCTAAAATGATGCTTGACCCATAACTTAAATTGATTAAGGAAATGGACCTCAATATATTAATAATACAAAGAATGATTTGAACTTATGTATCCATTGTAAACACCATGAGTTGTCTCTCTCTTTTTTATTTTAAATAGAATGGCTACAAAACTTTTGGTAAATAAATGATATTCATTAAAGAAAAAGTAATAACAAGATTAAGATCCCCACTCAATACTCCATGGGTTGTGTGCTTCTCTCCTTTATATATCTGAAATTGGGCCTAGAGAAATTGTGGGCCGCTGAAAACAAGGTCGGGCGAGGCCTTAAAAAGTGAAAAAAAAAAACCCCAAGAAGTACGTTTGGCAACACGTAGTTTGTAAATCCAATTCCAAGATTAGGGTTTTAAGGTTCCCTTATAAAGCACAAAGTCGCCCACACCTTCACTTTCCTCCTAGCTAGCTCATCCAAGCGAGAGAGAGAGAGAGAGAGCAGCCATGGTTCACGTTGTTTTCTATCGCAACTGTAAGCCCCTATCTGCCTTTTGATCTTGAAGTACTTTTTGTCTTGTTTTTGTTTTTGGGTTTTTACTGTTAATACTTGTTTGGGTGCTGAGAAAATTGAGGAAAGGAATTGAAGTTGGAACCTTAGATCTTATGCTTGACTTGGCTAATAATTAGTTTGATGTGTTTTTTGAGTTTTGAGGGTTTTGTGTTATGTGGTTTCAAATATCAAATGATGGATGGGAATTTTAGATTCAGAATAAAAAAAAGGGATCTTTTTGGTTGAAAAGGAAGCTTGAAGTCTAATTGGTGATATTCAATATGATTGTCTTGCATTTTCTGTTGTTTGGTTTGTGGGAAAATGGGCTACTCAGTTGTGCCAAATTATGTGCGAAGATTAGTGAGTTGAGTTAGAAATTATAACATGGGTAGATGTTGGAATCCATACATGTTCTTTTGTCTCCTTAGGTTTCATTCATCTAAATTGAGTGTTAATTTATTCTTTTGTTTCATTTTCTCAGAAACCAAACAAATTGTAAATACCAGACTGAGTTTAGTTAGTAACTTTATCATAGAAGATGTTGGAATTTAGATGCAGTCTATTTTTTCGCCTCATAATGGGTTCCTTGGCAGCCAAACCGAGAGCTATTTTTAAGGTCGTTCTTTATTTTTCTCGTAAACCCAGCATGGCATAAGTTAATAGATCATTTTGGGGTGTTTATTAAAAATTGCAGATAAATTTTGTTTCTTTGTGATTTGTATTAATATAAACTGAGTTATATGTAGATGGGAAGACCTTTAAGAAGCCTCGCCGCCCATATGAGAAGGAGCGGTTGGATGCTGAGTTGAGGCTTGTGGGAGAGTATGGGCTGCGATGCAAGAGAGAGTTGTGGAGGGTTCAGTATGCTCTTAGCCGTATTCGTAACAATGCAAGGATGCTTCTGACCCTCGATGAGAAGAACTCTCGTCGAATCTTTGAGGGTGAGGCTCTTCTCCGAAGGATGAATCGGTATGGGCTTTTGGATGAGAGTCAGAACAAGCTTGATTATGTCTTGGCCCTGACTGTGGAGAACTTCCTTGAGCGTCGTCTTCAGACACTTGTCTTCAAGTCGGGAATGGCCAAGTCCATCCACCATGCTCGAGTGCTCATTAGGCAGAAGCATATCAGGTAAAATTATCTTTTTGATTGGTAAATATAGAATAACTGCTTCACTGCTATGTTGTTTACAAATTATTAGACTTGTAAGTTGGTTGTAACTAGATCTTGAGAAAGCCTCGTTTCCTTATAAGGTAGAAATAAGAGAGGTATGGTCAATACAGATGTGTTCATAAAAGAAATACCTTGAATGATGCAAACTGACCTGTTTAAATAACATTTTTGTGCTCAATATAATCCTGGTGTTTCTTTTTGTAACTGTGAGCAATTGTTATGGTGGTGGTGGAGGTGGAGGTGGTTTTGGTGTTAACAGTTGATGCATTTGATGGTGATGGCACTGTAGTGCAAGTGGAACAATTGGATGTGATGGTGTTCTTGGTAATTTTGTCATGGTAGTAATGGTGTGTTGATGAATTTATATGTTGATGAATTTATATGAAATTTACATGTTTCGCACACTGCTAATATGTATGTGCATGTTTGTGTGTGGTTAATGGACTCCAATTGAGACCCTTGGCTTTATTCTTGTGGCTTGTGTATGTATTTATTTGCTATTTTAGTTTGTATGCACTTCTTGTTGATGTAATATATTCCCATGAAATCATACCCTCTCAAATTGGCTTCTTAGAATTTTGTAGTACTGTCTTGATGATACCATTTTTGTGTCGAATAAAGATTGTCTATATTTCCCAGAACTGCTCTGAATCAAAATTCAAAAGATATTCAGAAAGTATGGGTGAATGATTTGAGGCAGTATTTTGTATTCTTCTTCTTTCATCTTGTATTTCCTTTCTCTTATGTATGAATTAGCTGCCTTGACATTGATGCTTAATCCTATGTACCACAGTGTCTGTAAAATCCCATTTTAATTCTTCTTTAGCTTAGAAGAGTTGGGAAAATATATCAAAGGTTGATGCCTCTGTAGGATAGTAGCCCTGACAAAAACTCAAAGTTGCTAAATGCAACTCATTACTACAGTTACTGACATTTCCAAAAGTGCCTGATGTTTTTCCCTCTCTTCTAAAGAATAATTTCTGCATTTGTAAGAAAAATTTCAGTGTTAAAATGGATAATCATTTTGTACTGTTGACTTGAATGCCTACGATTAGTGATTTTGGCTGCACTTATGAGGGTTAAGGATCATTTACTCTTACAATGCTAATGACTGCTTTTTGGCTGGCCAGGGTTGGGAGGCAGGTTGTGAATATTCCATCTTTCATGGTGAGGGTTGATTCACAGAAGCACATTGATTTCTCACTTACCAGTCCATTTGGTGGTGGACGACCTGGAAGAGTGAAGAGAAGGAATCAGAAGGCAGCTGCTAAGAAGGCTGCTGGTGGAGATGCGGATGAAGAGGATGAAGAATGAGTGATGGGTTAGGACCTTTACTAGTAATACTACCAGTAGGACTGAGGTCTCAACTTTGTTGAACTTTCAATGTTTTGCTTGCAATATTTAGTATCACTTTAAGTGAGAATAGAAATAGCTTGTTGTTATTTATATGTACAATGTGTGTTTTCTTGGCTTAAAAATGTGTGTCGAACCCAATGGCAGAGGAAATTCATTATGGAGGATTGCTAGCTAGAGTTTCAGCTGTCATTTATGAGACTTCTAGGCCTGTTAAATTATACATGGGATGTGCTTTTTGGATATGTTAGCGTGTGATAAATCAGTTGCCAGTGTTCACTGCCTTTTGGGTCAAGGGTAAATCTTAGGTGCAGCTCTTTAGGTGTAGTACATTAAGTTCGTTAATTAAATTCAAATGCAAAATTGTATTAAATTTAATTGTCTTTTGGAAAGATAAAATTGTTTGTGTTTCATTAGTTAATGTAACCATGTGCTTGAATATGTTTAGAGAACTGTACCTAAGTTTTAAGTTTTGCTCATGGGTCAATTGTTTGTTTGTTACCATGTTTTACTTGTAAAGTTTTCTAGTGTATTTTGTTGATTCTTTTTTCGTCGGCTACGGAAATGGGTGGGGTGGGCGCACTTTAGAATCAAGGGTAAATTAAGATTTACCCTTTTCTAGTTGGGTCATTTAACAATTTAATTCACAAAGTTTCCATTTTTACATTTAAATCCAAAAGTTGGGATTAAAATGAAACTGTTAAGTTCCGTCCAGAATTAAAAATTAGAGATATAAACAAGTTCTATTCTGTTGATGATTAGCCTATTGTAGATCAATCTTAGCAGTTGGTTCTGTAAATAGACCAAGGTATTTATGCACAGTTTGGACTCAATTGGAGACCAGCAGTTAAGTTTCGTCCAATATTAACATTGAGAGATATAATTTATCGATATGAATTATAAACCATTTCGAAGTAAAAACTATATATATTATTATTGGCAAAAATATCTTTTTGGTCTCTATATTTTGACCATGTTTTCAATTTAGTTTTCAATGTTTTATAACTTTATTTTAGTCCTCATATTTTAAACTTCTTGTCATTTTAATTCCTCCCGTTATCTCATTTACAAAGAACCTCGTTTACAAAGCACGTAATCTTAAGCTAATAGTGAAATAGCTAGATACCTTTCTTCCTTTCTGTTGGCCCGGAATACATCTGTGACCGCTGTAAACTGTTTTTTCGAAGTACTGGTAAACCAAAAAATTAGTCATATACACAATAATTGATATATTATTTTCTAGTCCAAAGTCTAAACAATTTTATTTATTTATTATTATTATTTTTTTAAGTCTAAACAATAATATATCACTCCTATCAAAAAAAAAAAAAAAAAAAAAAAACAATAATATATCAATATATGTCATATGTGTCGGTATCAAAGTTGTTTACTTCGAGCATCACGAACACGTTAACGTTGTTCAAAAAGCTGAAAACCCCCAAACCAAAACTAAAGAAGAAAAGCAAACATGGATTCAATTAACTTCATCAAAGGCTATGGCAAAGTACAAGACCTTGAACTCCAGCATCAATCTCCAAATCCAAACACAAACACACAGAAGAAGCCCCTTGTCACTGCAGTTTCAATCTTAGCCATTCTCTTCTTGTCTCTAACCCTCGGTGCCATGTTCGGAGTGCTTGTCCACATGGCCGCATCTGACCCACCTGATTTACCATCATCAGCGTCATCATCCAACTCGGCCGTGCATGACACTGACTCAGTCATCAAAGCCGTCTGCAACGTGACTCGCTACCCCGACTCGTGCTTCTCCAGCATAACTTCATTATGTTCATCTTCTCAAAAACTCACAGACCCAGAAGCCATTTTCAAGCTCTCTCTCCGAGTCTCCATCGCCGAGCTCTCTAACTTCAAGAACACCATGATTTCGAATTCGAACCAAGGGGCAGCTTTCGCTGACTGTCAGAGCCAGATAGAGGATGCGGTGAGTCGACTCAATGACTCGGTGGTGGCGATGGAGGTTTGCTCAGGAGGAGAGAAGGTGTTGACGGAGGCCAAGATCGGCGATTTACAGACGTGGATCAGTGCTGCCATGACGGACCAAGAGACGTGCTTGGATGGTTTGGAAGAGACTGGGTCAACGGCTCTTGATGAAGTCAAGCCCAAGATGAAGAAGTCACAGGAGTACACAAGTAATTGCTTAGCAATTTTGGCTAATATCCACACCCTTCTTCGCAATTTCAATATGCCCCTTCATTGAAATTTTTGTTCCTTTTTAAACTATGTTTAATGAACAAGTTGTGATCTTACTTTTGTATGTGTGTGAGTGTTTATGGTGTTAATTTGTTATCTTATTTGTGCTTATATAAATTGGTAATGCATGTACAAATTGTATAAGCAATCCATATATTGTAGTAATGATTTTTTAGATTGCAATCTCTTCTTTTTGTCAAGATTGATTGATTCTTGTTTTATGGGAGTAAGAACTTTGATACAATTCGAAATTCTACAATGCTTCACTGAGTTTGAGGTTGAGAAAACACAATGATCTCCCTCAAGCCAAGTTCCATTGCAAATTCCATGCCCTTCTGAGCTACCCCTTTCATGCCTCTCATTCTGAAATCTCCAAATTAACAAAAACGTGGTACATCAAACCGCAAATTCTTGAGGCGAAGATTGTTATTACAGGCATTTTAACAGAGCTCTTATTCCCCCTTTGGCACCTTTATAAAAACACAGTTTACTTTGCTGCCACATTCCTTGTACTGATGGGCAGAGCCACACAATTCACATGTATAAGTCGAAACAATCCTTTTGCAAAACATATTTACTTTGGGGAGAGAAGACTTCATCTTATAAAGCTGTGTTTCATGAGTTTTTGTGTCTGTCTATCAATTCATTAACAGAGGCATTTGCATCCAGAATTTTATGAGGAGACATAATCATGTATGTAACCGGCCAGAATAGCCGTATAGGCAACCGTTATTGTGCAAACTTTAATGTGATGACCCATTCCAACCAGCCACATGGACCCTCTCTTTATCGCCTTCCTTGCTTCCATAATACTACGCCAAGCATATGGATTACCATGAAATTTAGCTTGCATAAAGTGACTCTCAGGAAAATATTTGGCCTTGAGCACCCGAAAGGATTGAGGGTGATGAATAGGTTGCTAACCTTGCTTGGCCAGTAAAGCCAAATTGAAGGTTTTCAAATATCCAAACTCCTTGCCACCTCTTCTCTTGGAACTACACAGTTTTTGCCAACTCATCCAATTAATTTTGCATTCACTTCATTGTTGATCCCACCAGATTCTGCTTGCCATGGAGTTGATCTTAGTGCACTTATCAGGTAGTATAAATACACCCATTGTGTAGGTAGAAATTTCCTAGGCCATCGCCTTGATAAGGACTTTCCTCCCTGCTTGAGACAAAAGCTTTTATTTCGAACCTTGTAATTTCTTCTCTACCCAATCTTGCACAGTAGAAAAAAAAACTTATGTCTTTTATCTTTTCTCTGCCAATGAAGGACCAAGGATGGCAACCCCAAATAATAATCGTACTGTTAAATACTAGGTACACCCAGCATGGATTTAATTCTAATCTTTAATACTGGAATGGGCATGCAACTATAGAATAAAGTTGTCTTCTCAGAGTTGAGCTTTTGTTCTGAAGCATCCTCATATAACTATAGTAAATCCACTAAGTTTTGGCATTCAGCCTTTGAAGCCTTAAAAAAGAGAATACTGCCATCCTCTACTAATTGATACCATAGTGATCTTCCCAGCTCTCTCAGCATAAGTAAAAGTGAGGTGAGGCCTTCTGCACACAATAAGAATAAATGGATTCCCTTGCCTTGTACATCTGGTTGGCTGAATATATCCTTTTAACATGCCATGTACCATCACCAAATATGTAGCAGAAGTATAACACATCAATACATCATCACCAAAGAGATCCATCTTTAGTGATGGTATTACCTCTGCTTCATGATTGGTGATGGTAAATAGTGCTCCAATCTTGTTAGTTTAACTTTCCCCCCTGAGAAAAACATAGTCAATGCTTTCACTATTTACACATAATTTTAGTACTCTTTAGTCTTCATTTTTTTTTTGCCTCCTATGTAAATGTGTTTTCACGGCGGGGGTGAGACTGAGATCTCTCTTCTAGATTTAGTGTTCCCCTAAGTGGCTCTGATGGATTCTTGGCGAGTTTTCGATTTTTGGGTCCTCAATTTGTATTGATGGTTCCCCTTTAGCTTGGCTCGGATTCTTTGTATTGATGCTCTGTTGTTTGTAGATTTTTTCTTTGAGAGTTTTGATCTCTCCTAGCATATACTGCTCTTGTAATTTTCTATTTATATTAACAATAAATTTCTGCAGCTCTCTAAAAAAAAACGGAGTTTTTAAACGAGGGTGGGTTGGAAATATAGCTAAGAATAAACTAGTTTTGATCAAACTAAAATAAACCCAAATAGTTAGCAAGAACAAAAAAAAAATAAAGAGAGGTTTAGAATGATTTTATAGCTCTAAGGGTTGACTCATGTCACCTAGAGTAGAATTCAGTATGAATGACTCTCGTGGCTGAACAACCACCCAAGATCAGACTATAGCATCGGCCTTCGTGATGAATGCACTTCCACTCATGGAGGTTTAAGAACAACCTTCTAATATACCTTTCCTTAATTGAGATTGAGTAAAGAACTCCAATCGCCAAAAAAAAAAAAAAAAAAAAAAGTGAGAGAGAAAAGGAGAGATCGACTGTTTCTATTCGTAATAAATTTGGTGGTTGAATGGGTTTTGATAGAGTATTAAATAAGCCACGGATAACAATAAAATAATGAGTTAGCTTGATAAATGATAAGTAAGCTAATCTTCAACGGTCACTGAGAACTATTAAAAGCTCAAAAGTCGAAAAAAAAGGAGAGCAAAAATAATAGCTTGAAATAAATTGAACTGAATCTCACATGTTGCATCTCTCAAAAAGAAGGGCGTGTAATATAGATAAAGACCAAGTCCACACTAGACCCACTATCTTAAAATATTAATAGAAGTGAACAATGGATTATAAACACATGAATGGACTAGGAATGGTAACGGGTTGGGTTCGGGCTGGGTTTTTTCATACCCGAACCCGACCCGTTGGCCAAGATCAACAGCCCGAACTTGGTCTGTTTACTAAACGAATTTTTTTTCCGGGGCTCGGACCCGCCCCAACTGGGCCCCACGGGCTCCACGGGCCCCGTTAAGCCGTGGTACTTCAGGGCCCATTCTATGGCCCAATAAAAAAAAAATGTTTGCCTGATATTGATTTTCTCAGCAACCAAACAGGAGGGGAAAAAGAACACTCAAGAAAACCCATTATTTTCTCAACAACCAACAGATCTGAACAATCGGAAACCAACAAAACCCACTATTTTCTTAGCAACCAACAGATCAGAAACCCTTTTTTTTTTTCATTACAATATTTTCCCACATCAAAAGTAAAAACAAGAATTAACATACAAACCTTAGGTCTGAACAATAAGACCCTACAAAATCAAATCAAACAAGCCGATCCTATTCAACCAAAATAGCACTAAAACTAGAAATTACAAATTTGATTCTTTGAACAAAAAGAATCTTTCAAAAAAAAAAAAAAAAGAGAACGATTTTCGTTGCAAAAGCTTGAGTTCACAATGAGGTGAGGGAGATGAGAGAGTTGCGGCCTTGTGAGGTGGAGGAGGGCCTGGCGAGGTGAGGGAGGAGCAGCGGCGTTTGTAGGTTGTGGCAAGGTGAAGGAGGCAAGGAGGAAAGACCAGCGAGGTGAAGAACGGAGCGGCGCCGGCGAAGTGAGAGTGAGAGTTAGGGTGAGGGTGAGGGAGAGAGAGAGAATGGGAGGTGGCTTGGGAGAGAATGAGAGGGTGAGACTTGAGAGAATGGGTTTGAGAGAATGAGAGAATGAGAAAAGTAAGTATTTATACTTAGGGTTTTTTTTTTTTTTTAATATTATATATACGGGTTGGGTATGCCTAATACCCGGACCCGACCCGAACCCACTTCGGGTTTTTTTAATGAAAATCCAGACCTGACCCTAATGTTAAACGGGTTGGGTCGGACTGGGTACCTGCAGGTCGGGTACATTTTGCCATCCCTAGAATGGACTCACTTCAAACCAGGGACTCACAATGAACAATAAATTGTTTAGAATATGCACCCACAGGGGAATATATTATGCTTTTCTCTCACAACTCAACTTGTTCCATCCAGTGGCGGAACTAGAATTTAAATTCAGGAGGGGGGGGGGAATTTATAAGCAATGCATACGGCACAAACATAAAAAATAACATTAGTATATTTGCTATACTGTATTTTTCTATTAGGGATTCATTTACACATGAATAATTTTTTAATTAAAAATTCCATTTACAGTTCTCTTAAAAGATTTTAGTAGTTGGAAAACTCAAGTACAACTATATGAATATGATATTGTAATATTTTAAAAACAAAATTGTGAACTTACATACACTTGAAAGTTCAAAGTTTAACATGAAAACAATATTGAGGTTAAGAATTTATTATGAAATTATCTTTACATTTTATTGCTTACACAAATTTTATTAGTGAAGAATGAATTACTACATTAGAAATTTGTGATTCTTTTATCAATTTTATCAGGCAATAATAATATTATTTTCAATCTTTTCATTTAAAACTTGTGTTTCTTAATAGTTCTTTTATTTTATCTTTTATTATATATATATATATATATTTTGAGCTTTACATTGATAGATTATTAATGATTTTATTTTTCTTCCATATTTAATGAAGTTTCCATAAAAAAAAAAAAACAATAGTCCAATGATTATTTTATAAATGAAAAAGAAATACGTAAAGCAAATCCATGAATGAAACAAACAAGAAAATAAATGGATACAAAAATTAAGATGGGCCAGCGATATGGAGGGGAGGGAACAAATTGATAAAAGGACAAAAATCTTGAAACTCACACAACAATTTTTATGCTTGAGCTCTATTTCCTCATATTCCTGTTATTTAGTGTAGAGTGTAGGCATATGATTGGAGGTAGCAAACTCATAACATATAAGAAAATCTCTTAAAAAATTTTGGGCAGGCCGGTGGGGGGGCAATAGCCCCCCTCGACCCCCCTGGCTCCGCCCCTGGTTCCATCCTCATTATTAAAAAAAAAAAAAAAAACCCAGATATAAGAGATCAATTTACCAACATGTCAAGTTGATAAAAATGATTTTATAATAACTTATATATGTAATGAGACAAGTAACGAATAATTTGCAAATTTCTTACAGTTAATAAAAAATCAAAGCCTTAGTAATAAAAATTTATTCAACACAGTTAGATAAGACTCAAAAGTAACGCAAACAAATAAAAGATTTATTGAAATATTTATTGCAAATCTTATTCCATACCTACAGATAGTGTAATATATACCAAAAAATCTAAAATGAAAATAAAATAAAACAATTATATGTTTAAGTTTTTTTTTTTGAGAAATAATTACAACATGCTGCTAACCCCGCAGCTCAAACCCTTTCCCCCCTAAACCTCCAAGCACAGGGGGAAGTGCCAATTCAGCTATAAGGCCTTTGGCAAATATATGTTTAAGTTTAGATTTCTAAATCTAAAATAATTATATGTCCAAATATATTCCCCCATCTAAAAGTAAGCAGTTTCTAAAAAAAAAAAAAGAGTGCTGTTGTTGGAGTCACGGGAAAACGGTGAATTTTTTCTGGAAAGTTAATTTTTTTAACAACCAAAATTCAAAATAACTAAAATACTTTACAAGGATTGGTTGCTCTCCCTTTCCTTAAACCCAACCTTCCTCCGCCCTCCCTTATGTTATCGTCGTCATTTGATTCTGAAAAACCCATTTTGGATCCTTTGCATATTATAGTTGTGGGAGAGTCGAGGACCACCCGAGGAAGCTTTCTACCACTGAATTATTGGTCCAATCATTCTTATTTATCACCTTGGTTCTATTAGCCTAGACTTGGGTTGATCTTAGTGTTGCACTTGATTAGAATCCCAATCTATTAAAAAATCATTGTTTGGGCTTGGTTTGAAGATCCAGGCATCACTATTCTAAGTGGGCTTGGGCCTTTACATTTTTAGTTCTTACAATATTTGAAGATCCAAGCATCACTATCCTAAGTGGGCTTGGACCTTTACAGTTTTAGTTCTTACAATATTTGAAGATCCAGGCATCACTATTCTAAGTGGGCTTGGGCTTGGGCTTGGGCTTGGTTTGAGGACATTTCAAAAAAAAAAAATCCTATTATTTTGGATGGAATTAAAGAAATACTAAAGTAAGGGTCAAGTTTGGGGCATGATTCAAAGATTTCTATGTTCTATTTATAATTTTTTTTTCTTTCAATCAATCAATAAATCATGATATTGATTGAGGATCTAAATTGAATATATGATTTATTGATTGAGGATCTAAATTGAATATTTAAACTCACCTATTGATAAAAAATAAGTGGTTGTTTTACATATTATTAAAGATCATGCACTATGGGATTAGGGTTTTATTACTAAATAGGGGGGTTTTGCGTTCTAAATAACAGTCTATCACATTGATGGCTCAAGGATGTAATTAAAGGTACCTATTAATGATTCAAACTCCCAATTTCGTTAGAGTTTGGCTTGAGTGAAGAGATTTAACAAAAGAGGGGGTTTTAAGGTATTAGGTTTATTATGAAAATTAGGATTAAAAAAAAAAAAATCCGGCAATGATTTAAGCAAATTGGATGAAATAACATGTGATTTTAACACCTACTAGTGTTTGATCACAAATTGAGTGAAAAAAATTATAGATTTGGGATTAATCAAAGAATTAAGATTGTTAAGGTTAGAACTTACTCTCTATTTTCTTTTACTCTCAGAGTCTATTCTATCATAGAGCAAGTTTTCCCAATGATGTACCCATGATGGAGCTAGGTGTGTTAAATTGACCCCTAAAATAGGGTTGTCCAACCGGTTGGATGATCTAACCAAACCGACCGGACCTGCCCGACCCGAAGTCTAATGGTTGGCTCTGGATACCTGAGTCAGTTGGATGCGGGTCTAACTACTACAAAAACTGAAGTTTCAGTTTGAGTGACGTTTTAAAAGTTTGAAAACCGTAGCAACCGACTCGACTGAACTACTGCTTCATCTACATATTTAATTTTATTTTCACGTGGGCAGGTAAGTTTTCCATGATGGAATAGACTTTTGTGTTTTGTCATATTATTGGGCAGTAGCTATTCACCACAAATTAACTATAAAAAAAGTTTTGTCATGTTAGTAGCTATTCAATGTCAATAGCTATTCACCATAAAATTAACTATAAAAAATTGTTTGAATCAATGTTAGTAGGTAGTAGCTATTCACGTCAGTTTGAATTAATGTTAGGCAGTAGCTATTTACGTGAGTATTAATGGCTTTGTCCTATTGCAATTGTTGGGCTCAATGCAATTTTACCTTTTATAACCAAAAGTAAACAATAATATTAATGGTCCCATATTCCTAGTCCCAATCTCAGAATTTCTCTTAGGTTGGTTTGGGCGGAGGAGTAAAAAAGTGGGAGGATAGAAAATTATGAGAGAACGAAAAATATTTAGTTTTTTCTCTTGTGTGTTTGGTTGGAGAGGTGGAAAAGTGAGAGGGTGGAAAACTCTTTTGTTTGGTTAGAGAGAAAAAGAGAAGGATGGAAAATGTATTTGATATAAATTGACTATTATACCCTTGTTACATAATATGTAAGAAATAGATTTATTTGTACACATTAAATAATATAAAATTTACCACATCATATATATAAATTTATATTATTATTTTTATTATTATAATGTAAAAATTACAATAGTGTACATATAAATTTAACGAGGACGTGATAGATAAACGAATGAAAAAAAAAATGAATGTCACACGAAACCAAAAAATCAACAAGAAACCATAGATGAATGAGGAGTATAATGAGGACAAAAAACAATAGATCACGTTGAAAAAAAAAAGAAGAACAAAAAAAAAAAAAAAAGAAAGAAGATAACTTGAACACGTTGGTGTGTTCTGTGCTGTGAAGGTAATAAGATGAGCAGAAGCAAAAAAGTGATAAGGATTTGTGGGCAAAAGTCATCAAGTGGGGTAGGTGAGAAGGTCATGAATGAGGGCATTATGGTAAAAGTGGTGCGAGGCACTTTTCTCTTCTGGCTTTTCCTCCTGATTGGGGAGGAAAAAATTTGTGGGCCCAGAAGAGAAAATTTTCTCCCAGGTATTCCTTCCTCCCTATTTTCTCTCTTTTGTCAAACAGTGGAAAACACTGTTTTTCACTTTATTTTCCTCCTTATGTTTTCCATTCTCCCTAAATTCCCCCCAACCAAACACAGTGTTAAGTTCAAACCGTAGCTTGACTCTTCCCTACCATCCATCACCATTGCCAATGAGTTTCGCTTCCTTTTTGTTGCAATGTGTTGGGTCTCCTCTCTCTCAAGTATGATTTCAAAATTTAATTTCTCTCTTTATCTCCATTCCAAGCTCATAGATATTTGGTTTTTGCTATTGTTATGTTTTATTTCTCTCTCTTTCTCCATTCCAAGCTTTTTCTTTGCTTGATTTTTTCCTCTCTTTTTGTTCTTTTCCTTCAAACCAATCACCCGACGAATCCGACCCGCTGAACCAAAGAACCGAGATAAATGGTTTTGACCGACCATTGACAACGGGTGAGAAATCTGTTCACCTGATCTGAGTAGGTCGCGTGATGGTTTGACCCCAAACCTAATTTGCTCGACCCGTAGACAGCCTTACCCTAAAATTTGGAGACAAATATTTATATATTTATAAATGTAAACAAAACTTTAATTTTTGTACTTGTGGCCCAAAAAAATTATGGGCGTCCTCCTCTCAAAAAAATAAAAAATAAAAAAAATAAATAAAGAAGGTGGGTCTTTTAATTCATATATTCAAGAGGTTTAAAAATTTTTTTCTAGAAAGAAAAATTTTTCTCATAAACAAAGGTTTAAGAATATTACAAAGGCAACACAATGTCGAACTCACCTAATAATTTTAGTATAAAAATTAAGTATTTAAAGAACTATAAACTAACACCACATGTATACTGTTTTTTTTTTACTAAATTTCTTCTTTTGACTTTCTAGCATTAAAATTTAAAAGTTCTAATTGAATACCATCCTTTCATCTAAGATAGTATAAAGCTCAACAATGAAAAATTGTAATTATTTTTTTTTTGGTATTTTCGTAAGCTTTCGAAGAGTGGGACAATGTACGTAGAAAATTTAAATGGTTTTTTTATTTTTAAGACAAAAGTCACAAAAACAAAAGAGGGATAAAACGTATTTTTGTCCCGGCCGTCATGATTTTTTAAAATTAATGACACCCCGATTTTCTTTTTGTAAATCTCATGACTGTGGACCTGTGGCATTAGTTGGAACTATTTAATACAGCTTTAAATAAGAAGTTAACAAAAGCATTTATATTTTATCAAATTGTAAGTTCCTCTTGGATGAACTGCCATGAATATAGAATGATAGATGTGTACTTAGCATTTTGGATGGTTCCAAACTCTAACAAGCATATTTTTTCCATGGTCAATCAAGGAAAGTAATTCATCTGAAAAAAAAAAAAATCACTTGCTTGAAATGAAAAAAATAAAACGAAATGCAGAGCAGTACTATGATATGATTGAACTTGAAGATTAAAGAAAGCGAGAAGTGTTTTATATCGTTTGGATGGAGGCAGGACACTTGCCATTACACTAAGTCTTAATTTTTCACAAAACAATTAATTATCAATATACCAACCAAAATTTATAAGCATGGACACCAACCAATAGGATATGGATTAACTAGTATATCTAGGTTTTTCACATTAGCAGTTAAATATAAGTGACATATGGAAAAAATAATTTATGGACCTTGTCATCTCCTAGACTCTTGCACCTTTTCATATACAGGCCTTAAAATGGAAGTTGAAATCGTTTTATTCTAGTGCATGAGTTGGTTTTGAATAAGGCATGAGAGATGAGAATAAACAAAATACTATAATTCAGATAAGCCAGCCGACTAAACCCCATCTTAATTATATATGATAGTTTTTCAGCAAAAAAATTATATATGATAGTTATCCAAACCCCCTGAAATGGGCCAAGGTGACCATCAATAAGAAAAACATTCCTTACTCTCCAGTGGTACTAAGAGATAATATATCAAAACATAGAGCTCTGAGAATCCCTATCAACGTACAATTGTCAGAGTGAAATAAAACTTAAAACTATATAAAAGATAAAACTAGGGGTCTAGGATTGGTGTTAGATTCAACCTTAATCGACCACCACAGAACTGGTCTATAATATTATTCCTTACTAAAATGCCGCCAGCACTCAAGAGAGAAAGTGAGAGATAGAAAGCACATTGTTTTTAAAAAAACCACGACGACACTTGTTAATGTCTTTACCAATAGGATAGTTCTATATCATTTCATGTCACTGCTTGTTCATATCTTAACCATTTGTTAATAAATTCTAGGCACTGGTTTCTCCAAATCTGACCTTCGTCTACTGTCCACTAGGCTGTTTATTACGTACACTAATAAAGTCATTGATGTGCAATACTGTTATGGAGCTTATGGTGGAGGAATCCACGTAAGATTTAGGTTTTACAACCGCGTCAAAGTTTTGCGCCAAATTTTAAGTTATAATAATTTTTTTAGGAGGTAGTTTCAGTCTATGATATCCACTCTTGATAATTGTTTTTCGTTATCAAATCAAGACACTAAATGGTTTATTTTTTGGTGTAGGTAGAAATCAAATTCTTGAACTTTTATTTGGCGACAATAAACTTTTATTTGGCGACAATAAACTTTATCAATTGAGCTAACTATAGTCATAAGTTATAATAATTTAGATGGTAATTGATATGACAAACTCATCTAGTTAGGCAATTGGCAGAAAGCCATGATCCATTCCAGTATGCATCGGGGAATGTAGTTCATATTGGCCAATGATACAAGGCAATTCTTAATAAGGATTCCACAGTTTTTAAGTATCTGATCATATAGAACATAACAAAAATAATGTTCATCAATCAAAAAACATAATACCCAAAAAAAAATCAAAATACATAGGAAGTGAATGTATATCTTGTTGGAAAAACTAGTTTTACATCTCATACAAAACACATAGCAGAAGCAACACAAGTATCTTGTTTATTCATGTGAGATAACATGGAATATCTAGAATTTTAGAAACAAAGAATAGAAAAGCTTACCTTGATGCAGTGAAATTAAAAACAAAAGAAATTCGAACTTGGGAAGGCCTTCAATTTTCACCCCAATTCCATAGATGCCCAAGATGTGTGGTCTTTCAATCAGTTATGTACGCACTTGTTCAAGAGAGAATATATTTTAAGAAAATTGTATACCTCTCTCTTAATCGTTCGTATGTTTTTTTAACTATCAAAAGACAACTACTTTATTTAATAACTCTTATTAAATAAACAACTGATTATCTAATTGGGCTAGCCTTTTGGGCCAACCCAATTGGGCTTTAGTATGTGGTTTGGGATGAGACCAAATGGACAAATAAAATTCTAGCTCCAATGGGTTTTGGGTTTATCTGTCAATTCTTGACAAGCCCAAAGTTACCATTAATTATATTTAATACCACTATATAAATATAATTACACTCTAAGCTTTATTAATAAAATTAAATCCATGACTTTATTATCTAAACAATTAACCCATTCATGAAAATATTCGTAGTAACACAAAATCATAATATATAACTGCCACTTTGAAAATTACTATCTCTTAATTCTTGAGTACTCAGTTTAATCTTTTAAGTTATTCATATATATTTATGAATCAAATTTCATAAAATATAAATTTTAGTAACTCTTTACTAAAGTGGTTAGGCTTAACACTCTGAATAACCAAACTCATTAAACTTATCTCAAAGGAATATTTTATATCTCTACAAAGAGACTATGAATTCCATCTTGAGGATATGTGTTCCTTTAGCACTACGTGTGGCTGCCCAATATACTGAGATTTTGATCGTTGAATTAGATCTCACTCTTGATATATCAAAACATCTTACATTTCATGATTGGGTTCACTATTCTGTCAGGATTGAGAGTTTATCTAAATTAAAGTTGTGAGATTTATTATTCAGTTGACAGTCATTAATAGAATAATTAATCTCATAGCCAGTTTAGTTCAATATGTCTTATACACTTAAGACACATCAATATATCAACTAGAAGTTTTTACTTCCATGATCAAGACAAATTATCTTCGTTGACACGTTATAGTCTTCATAGATAAGATGCCCAATTTCATCACTAACTACGAACTAAGATTTTGAGTTTACAAAGAACTTGTGATTTATATCTTTTGTGATTAAATCACATAAATCACATACTATGTATCTTAAGGACTATATGATAATGTCCAAATATCCATGTCACCATTATTTTAGATAATAAAACAACTTCATTATTTATAACATAATGTCATATATAATATCATACATAGCATCCTACAATAGGATTTTAAGTCACTAATCCTAACATATCTAACTATCTATATTGCATCAAGAATATGTGGAACTAAATGTGATGCATGTGCGCCTAAGTGAACTCCATAACATGGCCACCAAGTTCCGACCTGACTAAAACTCCAGAATGTAACTGTGAAAGTGCCTTATGACATGGGGCATGGTCACTAAAGTGATAAGGTTGTTTAAACACATTATTTTAGTTCGTAAAAGTATGCACTTTTTTTTTAATATTGTCCTTTTGGGTGTGTTTTTTTAATGCTAGGAACAAGTCATGAACTTAAACAATGAATGACCAAGGAATATACTGGCTCTCCCACATCAATGTTTTAAATACAATTCAACCAAAAAATGAAAAGGACTAGTGGCCCAGGCCATATTAAACAAAGTAAAAAAGTATGACTATTGGATTTCTAAGTTCTCTTCTATAAGTTGTAATTTTCTTTTTAAAAAATTACATTTTTAATTATCATTAGCTCAACAAAACTATTAAAAAAAATAAAATTTCCATTACTTCAAAGTATGCTCTATATATAAGACAACACAATTCCTAGCTAGTTAGCTCAGCTTTTGACATCTAGTTCTATAGTCTATGAAAAGTACAACCAACTTACTTATCATGGCAAAGGTTCATCCCCAAGCAATAATTCCCTCTACCTCCTGCTACCTCACTTCCAATCAAGAAACTTTTACAATATGGATGAAATCTCTAGTACTCAGTGGCAAAGGTTGCACTGTCTTTGATGCTAATGGTCAAATCGTGTATCGTGTTGATAACTACAACTGCAAGTGTAGTAATGAAGTTTATCTTATGGATATAAAGGGCAAAGTCCTCTTCACCATACTGAGAAAGGTACAAGTTTATTAAATAGCAATCATTTTGAAAAGTTGGACTACAAATTTATTATGCTCACAATTTGTGCTCTGTGTAGAGATTCAAGCTGTTCAGGTTTTGGGAGGGCTATAGATCCAGTGACACAGAGACTGTTATAAAAAAGCCTTGTTTTCAAGTTAGAAAAAGCATGAGGATTTCAAGAGGGGACTCACCATGTGAGGTTATTGTGGGGTTGGATGAGAATCAATCACATCATTATAAGATTCAAACCTGGAATAGCAAGTCAGTGTGCAAAATAGTAGACCAATCCGGTGGGCTTGTTGCAGAGGTGATTTTAGTCTTATACCTTTTCTAATTCATTCATTCGTATAGAACTTTGAGTTGAATATTGCTTATGTTCTGTGCTAACTTTGTCATGTTTTTCATGGACAGTTAAAGAGAAAGAAATCAACAAATGGGGTGGATTTAGGCAGCGATGTTTTGACAATGGTAGTGGAGCCTAATATTGATCACTCTCTTATAATGGGCCTTTTTGTTGTGTATTGTCTTATTAACTGTAGAATGTGAAACTGTGCAAGCAATAGAATGATCATTATGAATGTAAATATAGCTATACTACATGAGAATGATTGTTCTTGTTTCACAACCATGTGAAAAATATCAATGAACTGCGTTGTTGAGTGATCAATTGGTTCTAAAGTTAAGATCATATATGATATACAAGTTCTCTATAATTAGGACTTGAGATTCAGAAGTTTGGAATAGTTAAATGCTTAAAAAACGAGCCAACAGCTATTAAAAAAAAATGCTACTCATCAAGCAATATTGGGATGAGATATGCAAGATAATTAATCTATAGGCTATAATCATAACACTAATTAAATGAAGAGTTCAAAATAATCAAGTTTGAATGGTTAGAAGTTTGGAGAGTTCAAAATGTGACCACAGACGTTTTAGCCTCTTGTATGGTGAATTATTTGCAAGTTTTAGTTCGATTGCACAAGGTCTTGCTCCTAATTATCAATCTCCTCCAAGTGTCAATCACTTTAATTATCAGCTCAACTGCTTTGGATAGCAGTGTAATTAGATGATTGTTATGTGTAAAGTCGATCAACTGATTGATCATCCTCATCACCTGCCATATGTATGTCTATAAGGTACAGAGTACTGACCAATTCGATTGGCTAAACTTGGGACTAGAAATGGAAAATGAGAGGGAAGTTAAAGGTGAAGTGAATTTAGGGTAGGAATTGAAAAACAGTAAAACCATATAGCATGTATAGGACTCCATGCAAATATTACGTTACATTTCTGCTAGATACCAACCTCCATTTATCTTCCTCACGTAGCAGTTAAAGAACAGTACTTATGACAAACATAAAAAATTTCGGGGAAAAAAATGATGTTACTGTTAGTGTTGGGCTCCATTTTGTGGGTAGCTATCTGTAAATGGCAGAAGATGGCCTTGTAGGACTCGGATCATTTGGATATCAAGCCCAGATCTCACAACCCGTACGTGGACAATTATTGGCTATCGTTCCACTTTGAGCCTGCAAAACAAAGCCCAAAACCCAAAAGAGAGCATCAACAGTAATGGGAATACTGGTTTATATTTAGCAATAAGATAAGGAAAATTCTAGGCACAGTGGTACCCACTTCTCTTCTATTTTTAGAAGATGGTAATCACCTAATATCACAATATGCTAACATGTGATCGGTGTACAATAAGTTCACTTTTCACCGTGCATTCGTGGTGGTCCCATTTGTAAATAATATTGTAATCTAATCATAAGTTAACATACAAGCATATTATTATGAAATTGGATGTGAATTTGAGTGTGTTTGTAATAATACCAATTTAGCAATAAGATAACACAAAATATAAAATTTGTAGTTAAATGAGTATAAGCTTGAGTGAGGAAGATCGATAGAGAGTGAAAATTAGTGTGAGAATCATGACCCAAGAATACTAGGTTAATGTGTCTTAATGTAGATACTCAACCGATAATATTTTACTTCGTAAATATAATATAAAGGGTTTTATAATTTGAAGTTGCCACTTGATTATCTAAGATAAAATCAAGGAAACCAAAAATTGACAAAAATAAATTGTTATTCTAATGAATTTAAAATACACTGTCTTTGAAAAAAAAAATCAGACTCAAGTACAACATTGGCCCAAAAGTTTGGAGTTGTTTTTATTTTGGCCCTTTAAATTTTTAAATTTTAATTTTTATGAAGGGATAAAATGAATGGTCAAATGAAATTTTAAAATGTAAAGGGAAAACAGAAAATTGTTTTTATTTTGGCCCTTTAAATTTTTAAATTTTAATTTTTATGAAGGGATAAAATGAATGGTCAAATGAAATTTTAAAATGTAAAGGGAAAACAGAAAATTGAATCAAATATGAAAGAGAAAAATGAGAAATTTGAAACGAAAATGGTGAATATGAAAATAGAATTAAACATGAAGGCCTAAAAGGTGGTTTTCAATTCAGTAAAAGATTAACTTTGAGTGAGAATATTGTACAAAATATGGAGAGTTGTACATTTTAGGTTTTTAGATAGGAAAATTTCATGACTTTAGAATATTTTATCGTCTATAATGTGTGTCAAAGTCCAACTTAAAAAGGCCTAAACCAAAAAAAAGATAGTTGTTCAAGATTTCGATATCCATTTGATTGATCGAACAAGTGATTTTCAATGGCTACTTGATCGTTGATTGATCGATCGAAAGAAGAACTTCAACTGACCTTTGATTGAAGCCCGGTCAATTGAAAATTTTGAAAAGCGAATTTGACGTGTTTTTTATTAAAGTAGGTTGAGGCCTAGGTTTCTATGTCACGCATGCAAATATATAAAGGACCATTATAAACACAGCTACTTAGAGGTTTTTGCAAATTGCTGCCGTGCACTACATAGAGAGAAAATAGAATTGATCGACTTGTGGGTTTAGAAATCCATATACACAATGGAGTTGCTGTAATGGTGATTAATAGCTAAAACCATAGAGTTTATAATTCCAGTAAATGTTGATGCGAAGATCAAACATTCAAGGAGAGTAATTGGAGTTCATTAATGGGCCTGATTGTGATTATAAACGAGGTTCATGAGAAGGGATTCATATACAAAGAGTTTAGATAGTCTAGAGCTGGTGTGGGGTCACATTAAGAAGTTTATCTACCGAATAGATATGGTCTAAGGTCATGGGTATGCACTAGAATTTTATATGCTGGATTTTCTTATTGAGGGTAGAGGTAATAAGTATCCTCAGAGTGCAGTTTATTTTGGAGTTAATTTCCATTGGTTTTCATTTTGTCTGCAAATTAGGTGTTCTAATGGTTGGAAAAACTGGTTTTGCATCTCATACAAAAACCCACAGCAGAAGCAACACAAGGATCTACTTTATTCATGTGAGATAATATGGAATATGTAGAATTTTAGAAATAAAGAATAGAAAGGCGTACCTTAATGCAGTGAAATTCAAAACAAAAGAAGTTCGAACTTGGGAAGACCTTCAATCTTCACCCCAATTTCACATATGTCCAAGATGTGTGGTCTCTTAATCAGTTATGTACGCACTTGTTCAAGAGAGAATGTGTTTAGAGAAAACTACATTTTTTTTTCTTTTAATCGCATGTACATTTTTATAACCATCAAAATAAGTTACTTTATTTAATAACTTTTATTAAATAAACAACTGATTATCTAATTAGGCTAGCCTTTTGGGCCAGTCCAATTGGGTTTTAGTGTGTGGCTTGGGATGGGATCAGAGAGACAAATAAAGTTCTAGTTCTAATGGATTTCGGGCTTATCTGTCAACTCTTGACAAGTCCAAAGTTACTATTAATTATATTTAATACCACTATATAAATATAATTATACTTTAGGATTTATTAATAAAATTAAATCCCAAGACTTTATTATCTAAGCAATTAACCCCTTCATGAAAATATTCGTAGTTATACAAAATCATAATATACAACTATTACTGTGAAAATTACTATTTCTTGACCCTTGAGTACCCGGTTTAATCTTTTAAGTTATTCATGTATATTAGTAACTTTTTACTAAAGTGGTTAGGCCTAAGACTATGAATAATCAAATTCATTAAACTTATCTTAAGGGAATATTTTATATTTCTACAAAGAGACTATAAATTCCATCTTGAGAATATGTGTTCCTTTAGTACTACGTGTGGTTGCTCAACATACTGAGATTTTGATCGTTGAATTAGATCTCACTTTTAATATATCAAACGAACTTACATTTTATGATCGGGTTCACTATCCTCTTAGGATTGAGAGCTTATGAAAATTAAAGTTGTGAGATTTATTATTCAGTAGATAGTCATTAATAGAATAATTAATCTTACAGCAGTCCAGTTCAATGTCTTATACACTTAAGACACATCAACATATCAACTAGAAGTCTTCACTTCCATGATCAAGACAAACCATCTTAGTTGACACGTTATAGTCTTTACAAATGAAATACCCAATTTCATCGCCGACTACGAACTAAGGTTTTGAGTTTACGAAGAACTTGTAATTAATATCTTCTGTGACTAAATCACATACTATGCATTTCAAGGACTATATAATAATGTCCAAATATTTATGTTACCTTATTTTAGATAATAAAACAACTTCATTATTTATAACATAATGTCATACATAATATCATATACAGTATCGTACAATAGGATTTTAGGGCACTAATCCTAACACTTATGTTGTTTGCCTATTTTTTAAATTTGGTTTTTCATTGTGACTGTGGTTGTTTAATCCAAATTGTTTTCACCATATATTTCTTAATTAATCTGCATAATTAACGAATGGTATAAATTAGAACTTTCAATACATACATATGTAACTGAATTTGCATGAAAGAACGTTAACAAACAGCTCATAACTTTTGTGCACTCTATATGGTTAGCTATCACAGAGGAGAATACCTAGTCACCGTTAACTTCTATTCTATTTAGTGCTGAACTTACTCCAAAGTCCAACGAAACATAATACTCTCTTTTTCATAATTTTGGTAATAACTTTCTTAATTTATCCTTTCCTTAAAAATTGAAAACTCGATTTTCATTAAACTTCAAATTATTAAGGCTAGTTTTAAAAAGGTGTATAAAATTTTTACTTTCAAACTGGTTTAGAGGAAATTTCTTTTAATTTGACGGTTAAAAAAATTTACACATGTATACTTTTAGTTGCATGAAATTTTTAATGAGTCATATGACTTGTTTAATTTAAATAATACACATAAATAGTCTAATATATTGACACAGTAGATTGGAGGACGTTTCTTCGAAAACCTTGTTAGCATTTTTAAAAACATGATCAACAGTATGAGACAAAGAGATAAATAAATCATATGATCTTAGCTCGTTACTTTATCTTTCTTGACATCCACACCGAGGCTAAGTTGTTATAACGAATAACAATTGCAATGGAAAGTACACGATATCAAGTTCAAAACTTCAAACCAGTTAATAAACATATTGAATCTGATAGAATATAAAGTGTTAAAAAATTACACATTTGTTAGAATATAATGTGTTAGAAGATTTCAAGTCAAAGTCTATTTGTATTTGGACCCATTACGTATATATTTTTTAGAACATAATATGTGTTAGAATATTTTAGGACAAAGTTTAGCTATAAAATTGGTTGTAGCCTTAGGCTACAAACTCACTCAATAAAATAAATATTACTGCATATTTTGAAAATCTAACCGTTGAATTACATGTTCTTTACGCTCTTAATACACATGTCAATTTTTGTGTCAATCGGATATTATTTACTATATAATCTATAATCTTATATTTTATGCATAATTTTAAATTACAAAAACTTGTAATTTAAAAATTTATTGATGACATAGCTATTGATTTTTAATTTTCTTGAAATTTTGCAAACATGGAGAATATAAAAAGAAGATGCAATCCAATGGTGGATTTGTCAAAATTCACCTCCAATAAAAAAATATTGAGAAAGTTTGTAACCTAAGGCTACAACTAATTTTGTAGCTAAACTTTGTTCAATATTTTATGTTAAAGTCCATTTATTAGACCCATTGCACCGTCTATTTGTATTTTTTAAGGTAAAACGATAGACTAATTTTACTCTCATTAGTAAACGATTACAGTAAGTTCCTCATCCTTTCATGTACAATACAATAAACATACTTGGCTACTAGTGATCCAATTTTTTTAGTAATCTATTTGAAAAGTTTCAGACACCCACCCACGGGAAAAAAAAACCTTATAATTTATCAATATCGAATATGAACCTATGCTCAGTGTCATTTGTGTTCTTTAATAAATCTGATAAGATTTGAGCATATGACATCCATTTTACTCTTATAATGATTGTTTGTTCTCAATAGTTCAACACATTGATAGTCTGTTTGGATTAAGGGAAGGAAAGGAGAGTAGGATAAAGTTGGTTGAAAATTACTCTAATTTTTGGACAACTCTACTCTACTTTTCTTCACTCCCCGTCCCTCTCTTAATTCGAACAAACCATAATTGATATTTATTTTTTTATACATCAAATTTTATAAGAATATTTCAACAGGATTTTTGAATGGTTAGTGAGGGTATTTTGGGAATTTTATATGAGAGAGAGTTCAACACATTGATAGTCTGTTTGGATTAAGGGGAAGGGAAGGAGAGTAGGATAAAGTTGGTTGAAAATTACTCTAATTTTTGGACAACTCTACTCTACTCTTCTTCACTCCCCCTCCCTCTCTTAATTCGAACAAACCATAATTGATATTTATTTTTTTATACATCAAATTTTATAAGAATATTTCAACAGGATTTTTGAATGGTGAGTGAGGGTATTTTTGGAATTTTATATGAGAGAGAGAGAGAGAGAGAGAGAGAGTGTGTGTGTGTGTGTGTGTGAGTGAGTGCAATTTCGAATTACCACTCCTCCTAGGTATTCTGGGAAGCTCAATTTGGCTTTGTTTCCTCCAAAGCGTTTTTCTTTGGACACAAAATGACAGCGTTTTACCTGAGGCTAAGAGCGAAGAGCGTGGTGTTGAGAGAAGTGAATGAGAAAGTGGATGTGATCGATTTGGGGGCGACAAATTCGGCGATGGAAGGAGGGAAGCCAAACGCCGGGTTTTTTCTGAATATGTTAAAGAATGATGGTCTAGTGACGGGTCCGTTGTCTAATGCGCATCTTACGCTTAAGGAGATTTGTGCTCTGTTATGAGGGAATTGGAATTATGAATTTTGTTTTTGTTTTGCGTTTTTTCGTAATGGGTTTGTCAAATTTATTGTTTTTTGTTGTTGTTGTTGTTGTTTTGGAAATTGTGATTTGTGACATTGAAAATTGAAATTGTGTTAAGAGAGGAAGGAAATTAGAAATGGGGTTCTTGGTTGGGTTTTGGTTTTGTATTTTGGGTAACGGGTTAGTGAAAGTTTTTACCCTTTGGAAATTGTGACATTTTAGAATTTAGAAATCGGGTGATGGGTTTTGTTTGGTTTTGTGTTTTTGGTAATGGGTTTGTTAAAGCGAGAGCTTTATTAATTAATTAATTTTTATTGGTTTAATATGACGGTATTTGGTTTGTGAATGCAGTATTTGTGCTTTGGTTTCTAGTTTTTGGTAATGGGTTCATATTGAAGTTATTGTTTTTGGGCTATGTTTGGTTGGTTAGTAAATGTAGGAGAAGGAGATGAAAGGGGAAAAAAACTTAAATGATAGTTTTGGGGTTTTGGATATGGGAAACTTTGGTTAGGTGTGGGCTGGATTGTTAAATTCTAGTTGATATTATGTAAATAATTCTGTTGTTTGTTTGATTCATGTGTGACAATTTATTTTCAGTGCGGTATCGTGTTGGATGTTTCAACATTTCACTAGGTCTTGAAACACTAGGTGGTGTAATGACAAAGATCATCCCAAGAAATACTACTTTGCCGACCTCCAAGTCAGAGGTGTTCTCCATAGCCACAGATGGGCAGACTAGTGTTGATATTAATGTTTTCCAAGGAGAGAGAGAATTCGTTAGGGACAACAGATATCTTCTCAGCTTCTATTTGGATGGTATCCCACCTGCACCTCGTGGGGTTCCTCAAATTGAAGTGAAGTTTTGCATTAATTCGAATGGTATTCTTTCGGTCACTGTGGTTGATAAGGGCACAGGGAAGAAGCAAGGCATTACCATTATAAATTTGCCCAATGATTATGAGGTATGTTAAAATATATAGGGTTTGGATAAATGTTTGATCTTTATTTCAATTTGTAGCATGAGGTTAAAAGATGAAAAGGAACAAAGCTAAACGTGTCAAAATGTGCAGATGCAGAGGATGGTTAATGAAGCAGAGAGGTTTGCAAAGGATTACAAGGAGAAGAGAGATGCCATTGACACAAAGAACCAAACTGAATCTGTTGTCTACCAGACAGAGAATTAGCTCAAGGAACTTGGAGAGACAAGGATCCTGCCCTAGAAAGAGAACCAAGTTCAATCATTGACACTCATGTATTTTTTTTTACCTTGTAACAACACTTATTTTTTCTTGAGCACCTCTAGTATATCTTATTGTTAATTAAGATTATCCTTCTGATAGTGAGTAAAGGCTGAATAAGAAATGTTTAATTGGAGGAGGGTTGAATTATGTGGTAGCATAAATTGTGAAATTTGTTTAATTTATTTTCTCACGTGAATCACTAATATTAGACTTTGCTTTTATCATTCTCTATCACTGATATTTTATTCTATTGCATCTATGTTTAAACCTTGATGGAAATAGGAGCAACATCACAGAGGAAGCTCATGCTACAACAAAAAGATGATCTTGTCAACTTTCTGAGGTTATGGTCATAATTGTCTTGTAAACAATTGTGTGGGTTCTTTTTTTTTTTTTTAGCACACAGGCCCAAGTAGTAACAAGGATCCTGGGCCCAATACTTATTGTTTTAAGGGATTGGGCTTAGTTTACCATAACTAAATTGGGCTGATTTCGAACCAGGTGGTGCACAGAGCACGAATCCTACAATACATACATGCTAACAGACAAGAAATATATGCATTGAACAGCAAGAAACAGTAAAGGAACGAAATGATCAAGAAGGAACATAAAATAAAGCGTTAGGGATCCTTGAAATAATGTAATATCCTTTGTTACTTTCTGGATTATGTAATACA
Organism: Quercus glauca; assembly: GCA_023736055.1. Taxonomy (NCBI): domain Eukaryota; kingdom Viridiplantae; phylum Streptophyta; class Magnoliopsida; order Fagales; family Fagaceae; genus Quercus; species Quercus glauca. Next base: position 18,175,477 of record CM043324.1, on the reverse strand, counting down.
CTACGCTCATTAGGACGTGTTACAAGGTCCAAATAAGTTCAAAAATCACAGACTTAGATGGCTATTCGGGCCTCTAAGACTTGCAAAGTTTGAATTCCTTTGAATTCAAGTGTGTTCTCTAGTGGCTGTTTGAGGATACCGGATGGTATTTCCCTCATTTTTCTCTCTTTTTTGAATTATGACAGAGTTTTCTCAAGGATTTTGCTCTAATTCACAGTTGTTGAATGTCTTTCACTGTTGGCTACTTCCCTTTTTATAGTGCCATCCTAGGGTTTCCGGGGTACCATTGATTCCCTCTATTTGCTCTTCTGGGTACCAGAACCAATGTTGTGTCAGCAACATTGGTAGCTAGTCCCTTCCTCATTCTTCATTATTTCCTCCTTTTGAGATTTTCTCTTCGAAAGAACCCAATTGACCTTCCCGTTCTGGGGTGTCCTAGAGGGTTGACATTTGGTCTTTCTTCTTTCAAGGCTTCTAGATTCCACCTTTTCAGACCCAACTTTTGGCTGCTTTTCCTTTTGTTATTTTTCTCAAGTGAGCTGATTCCTTCCTGCCAGGTTGAAAGATCCCCAGCCACATTCCCTTATGGTTCTTCCTCCTGGGTTCCCCAAGGTACCAGGCCTTTACTCATGGGTTATTGGTTCTTAAGCCTTTTGACCCCCTTTTTGCATCATTAGGTGGCTGATAGGGACATATCTATTCTAGTTCCTTGTGTTTCTTGGTACCCACCTTGAACTGTTTTAATGCCAACCTAGCTTTGCTGCATGTCCCGAGAATCCCAGGCTCCTGGGAAACCCCAGGTATCCTGTCCTAGTTTTTTTCCTAGGCTCCCCAGTGATTTTCTGACTTTTGAGGGCTAGGCTAGGTTTTTTTCCTTCGTTTAACTTATGGGGCCCGAAACTTGCCCATTCATGGCTTTGGGTCCCTCCTTATGGGCCTTTAATGGGTTTGGACCTCTCCTCTTTCTTATTGGAAGCCCAAATGCTTTATTTTTCCTAGGTTTCAATCATTTGCATTGTTTTGAGCCTTGGTATAACATTGTGATTTTTTTTGGGACCTTAACAACAATATAAGGATAAAGTTTAGCTACAAAATTGGTTGTAGTCGAAAACTACAACCTTACTCCAATGAATTTTGATAAATCTACTATTAGATTACATCTTCTTCTTATATCCTTCATGCTTGCAAAATTTAAAAAAAATTAATGATCAGTAGCTATGTCATCAATAAATTGTTTAAATTGCAAGTTTTTGTAGTTTAAAATTATGCATAGGATATAAGCTTATAGATGATATAGAAAATAATATCGGATTGATACATAATTTGACATGTATATTAAGAGCATATAGAACATACAATTCAACAGTTAGATTTTCAAAATATGTAGTAACATTTATTTTATTGAGTAAAGTTGTAGTATTAAGGTACAACAAATTTTGTAGCTAAACTTTGTCCACAATATAATGGCGAAGGAAGTGATTACCAAGATGAAGAAAACATGATAGCGTTTGATGACAATAATATTGATGATTTAGCATAAACCGAGTTTTTTCATTACATTTTTTTAGTCATTTTAAAAAAAAAACTTTGATTGTAATAATATATATCTCATGTTTCAAATTTATTTATATCTTTCATTTTTTTTTTTCTACTTTAGGTACACGTGGCTGAAGAGAATCACAAAATGAGCGTCACTTGGTGGAATTGAGATACATATTGAGTCCAAGTAGCTTAGAGTATAAATGTTTAAGAACCTATGTTGTTAATTATGATGAAACAATACATTTTGGTTTTTTGATTTGTTTTTCTACTAAGAACCTTAGCTATTAGTAGCAGTGCAGCCATAATTTTGGTTACAACTACTCATTTACTTTTGCTTTAATATTATTGTCATTAACGGTGTGTTTATGACACTTATTTTTCCCAAATTTTCCAGAAATTCTATACTCTTTGTTTTATCCTATATTCATTTTGTAATGTAAATATAAGTTTTTGGCGTGGTCATGGATGGAAATAGGAACAACATCACAGAGGAAGCTTGATATGTTCTTCCCCGTGTTTACCATTTCTAAACATGTTTTTTGGGAAGAAGATGGTTATTATTTAAAATGCTACCATTGAAAGACAGAGATTAGAGGGCAAGTAGTACACCTGAATTGGTTCAGAGTTCACATTTTTTCCCTTATAAACTACTATTTATAGTTGTTAAAAAATAAGGTTGAAATGTAAGTCAATTTGTTTTTACAAGTTAAAAGAAAAAAATCAAGTTCAATTGAGTAATTTGTTGTTGAAATTTTCCTAAGGTATCAGGAACTCTTTGAGTTTGACTAAAACTATTGAAAGTAACCATATAAAGTAGTAGTTAAAAATATGAACTGTGATTAATTGTTTTGTCACAGCATGCTCTTTGAGCTTGTAACAGAAACCAAGCCATTGCTACCAAAATATAAAGAGATGGATAGTTGAAACCACACCATTGCCAGAAACCAAGCCATTACTACCAAAATTAATCTTGCTTGTAACATTTGAATTCTTTGTGGGAACTAAACAATAAGAAAAATTTCCACCGATAGACTTGTTTAATTGAGAAACTAGAGAAAGAGAGCCACCTCCTAGGCCAATTATGCCTGATCCTGCGTCACCAAATGTACCATCATTATTGTGCCCACACCCAAACACAATCTTTGGTATTGTGACTTGCACTACAAGAAATTTAACTATTTTCAACGGTTGAAACCGTCGAAAAAAGTACTAAAACCCGTCGAAAAAAGTATTTTCGACGGTTGAAATGACCGTAAAGAACTGTTATTTAAAACTGTGTCAAGAACATTTTTCTACAGCCTATACACCTGTTGAAAAAAGTGTTACACATTTATTAACGGTTAATAAACGTCGAAATAAGTATTTTTTTTTTTTTTAAAAAAAAAAAAATTTGGATGCACTCTTTCACTTTAATCAAAATTTAATAACCTGGTTCAAAATATAAATGTAAACACAATTGTGCAATTCCAAATTGAATTTCAACAGCCTATCAACTACATTTATAACACAATGAAGCAAACTGTACAAATTACTCTCAATAGATCCTAGGCCTATAGCCAAAATTACTCCCCAACCAAACTAGTAGAACAAGAGCTGAGACACTACACACAAGCCACATGTACATTCATTTAATTACCTTATCCATTGTATTTGATAAGGAATTCTCTCCTCTCCATTACAGCACAATGTACACGCAGAAGCCATGGCCTTTTTTTGCACTTTTTTAGAGCTTTTCCCCAGCACGTGTCATTACTTCTTCGGTTGCAATCTTGAGCCTCTCATGTTCCTTCTTCAGTGCTTCATTTAAAGCTGTATGAAAATAGTCATACAAAGTGCATTGCCACTTAGTAACTTCTCTTGCTATTTTATATAGAACAGGTAACACTAAATAATAGATGGCTAGAAGTCAAAAGTAGATGGGTAAGATCCTCTGCACCTATCAGATTAGTAATATGAGGTAATAGTGGACAAAAGAGGGGCCAAATTAAGTACCCATAGAAGCAAATTATTGCATTGGTATACAACATGGATCAACACCAAAGTTGCTTCATTTTTAAGAGGTATCAAAAGGGAAATAGCATAGAACCAATTTTGCCACTTCTATAACATTGAGCATCAAATAGAGATAATAAGCAGTGGAATTACTAAATATTCAAAAAAAGGTACACGAAAAAGAGAACATAGATTGACCTATAGCATGAAAAGACAAGGACATGCCCATTAATTTTTTTTTTTTTTTTTTTTTTTTTTTTTTTTTTAAGTTCTAATAAGAAAAATTTGGAAGCAAAATTGTTTTGAAAGTCAGTACCTTTTGTTTAGTTCGATGGCCATAAAATTAATATTGGAAAAATTATTTTCCACTTTTCTTTATGGCTGATCTTAGCTATCTTAGAGCATAACATAAGTTATGACTTCTGATTCCATGAAAAAGAGAAATAATTCACTATAGTATTTCCATCCTTTTAGTTTTGCACCAAGGATTGGGTTCACTTGGTCACAGAAACATGGATGGTTTAAAGAGTCTGAACCCCCTCCCCCTTCCCAATGTGATCTATTTAAAGGGAACACTAATAGATAGAAGCTAGTCTCCAAAGAATAATGTTTGATCGCCCCAAGGTCCCACCCAAGCAACCCAAAATCATAGATTGTATATGACTCCATCAGTGGAATAATCTTTCCCTATTTGGCACTCTCTTCCAATAAACATATCTTTGATCTGCCCTAGGACGAAGTCCAACAATTGAGATTGAACTCTATATGTGAAATTCAGGTACTTAGTCTAATGTGTAATTCGTTTCAAATTATGAAGTTAAGAAACAAAATAAAACAATTCACCTCATTGGGAATGAAATTAGGATAGACACCATTCCATAAGGGGGGCGCTCTGACATCATTACTAGTCCTTTGAAAGGTGAATTAGAAAATGTTGCATGTGCATGGTTCCCCATCTGCAAAGCAGAGCATAGCGAACATAAATGATAAATTGTTGGTAGTTTTAAAACTTTAATGCTGATGCAATGTATGTTATTTAGCATATGTGGTGAAGATTATAACAGGCCAGCTATATTTGCTACAGCGAGCAAAGGCCTAAGGGTGACTGTTAAGTCCTTCAACTAGGATAACCGAATTTAGTATTTGGGCTGACTTGAAATCATTAAGTACATCACAAAATTTGGCTTTCTCACATGTAACAAAAAACAAGCAAATTAAAAAAATAAGCTAAGCTAAAAAATTTACCCTAGAACCCCTTCCATTTTGCACATTGTATTAGTCAAAGTGGAACTGAAGGCATCCCTCATTCTCCTTGGAACCATTTCCAAGTGAAGGAGGAGACATCCCCTAATTCAGATCGAGATTGTGGTTGCCACCTGCACCAAGTCACATTCACAGATGTTTCAACAACTACAAATTTCTTGTAAGTTTCATAGACAATAAAGAAAATTAATATGCGCAAAAAAATTATAGGAATACCCACATGCTTTGCAAGGAAGCTTGTTTAAGTTATCCCTGGACATGCTTGTGCTTCCAATGCTGCCTCTCTCAACCACAAACGATGAAATTAAAATTTAAAAAATATATATGGTAATAGGGTGTTGGATGACACAAGTTGCTGCTTTGACAGTTTGTCTATGCTTATAGTTAATGGTGTTTGGATGTGGCCGACTGACAAGTCAGAAAGCTTTGAACAAAATCAATATAAACTTTGTGAAGTGTAAATTGATGGTGAGGATAGAGAAGATTGAGTGTTTGCTGCAAATAAATCATATAATTGCAGGGATACGCAATGCGCAGTTAGAGATAATATCAATGTGACACCTCTATATGCTACCAAATATTATGTTCTCGACCTGTAAAGTTTCAACAAGCAGATAATATCAATGTGAATGATAAAACATTACAATGCACATATTTTTAGCATGCTCCTAGAGCTACATTAAAGTTTCTAAAACCCACACATCATAAATTAGTTCTGTGGCCCACATCCCTATCAGAATTACAAGAGAAAAGCAGTAATCACTAGATTCAGAATTACAAGAGAAAAGAAGTAACCACTAGATGAAGTCCACAATGTTACACAATAGCATGTTTATCGGACACATATTTTCATCTTTTTAGCCAGTTCATGCAACAACTTTATGTCACAGTAGACTTAAAAAAGAGTAAAAGACTCTGCCAACATATAGTAATCCCACCAAAAGGCTATTAAAGAGCATTAATAGTATGTCAACAATAAGAAGTTAGAAAGGCCATACATGATCCAATGACAACAAAGACAAAGAAACCTAGAACGATAGGCCCAACTGGGTAGTCATATCCTTTCTTTGAAGTGGTTACAGGCACTAATCCCCTCTTTGTGATGTTCTTCTGAAACTTTGCCACTTTCCTCTCAGAAATGCGCTTTTGAAGTAGTTTGTCAAATCCATAAAACAACCAATACATGTTTCCATAAAAACTATGAACCACTGAAATTAACAAACATCTAAACTCCTTTTAATTTTCTGCTTATACCAAAATGAAAATTACCTCCAAAAAAGAAAAACAAATAACATTAAACAAAGAAACAATCATTTGGCATTCAACCAAACAGCCAAACCTTACTACCAAAAATTTGAGGTCAGCACTGAATCCTTTGCAGACTAATCAGGGCTAGTCACAGTATTCTATTTGGCATTCAACCCATATACGAAAAATCATTGAAAGCACCAACTGTTGTTCCTAAGAACATAAAATAAATTTCATAATCTTCAAATTTAATTAAAAAGAGGACTTTCTCATCACCAAAGACCAAACCACACTCTACAAGAGCATAGATAGTACTAGGATTCAATCATAGATTTAAGTTCAAGCATTCACATAAAAAGGGGCTAACTTGTTTCTTTCACTAATCCTATCCATCCATCCATCCAGGACCAAACCAACATAGAAAAATCACATAAACACACTTTATTTTAATCAAATTACAAAGCATTTGATAGTGATTTCTACCTTACCCAGAAAATGTATAAGCTTTACAAACCCAAATTTATACCTATAGCTGAGCCTTTTGCCATAAAATTTGAGCACTAGAGCTCAAATGGGGTTAAAAAAAAAAAAAAAAAAAAAAGCGATAATAAGAGACAATTGAGCAGAAGTAGCAAAATTAACATGCAAAGGAGACTTTTATTTAAGTGTGTTCATCCCAAAAATAAAATTTGTATGCAAAGCTATTTCCTTTTAAGCTTATTCATCCTAGAAATTAAAAAAAATTAGAGAAGAAAAAACAAAATTAACACGCAACTGTGATTTTTCTTTAAAATTAAGGTCAACAGTAATATACTAAAATCACAAACCAGAAAAGCAAGAAGGGAAAAAAAATAGAACATAAATGTTGAGAAATTGGCCAAAAAAAAATAAAAAAAAACCCTTTACAGACTGAATGGAACCAAGGAGAATTTGATTTAAAATTTAAAAAAAAAAGAAATTCAGCCATTTTTGTGATAATTAAGAGTAATTAAACAATAATTCTAGATTTGCAGTTTAATTATACGGGCTGTATAAAATCGAATTTAAGAATTGAAAAAAAAAAATACAAAGATTGAAGGTTAGGTTTTTATGGAGACTAAGCAATTGGATTCATCAATGAACATATAGAAGATACCTAATCGGAGGGATTGGATTGGTGAAAGTGTGAATATATAGAAGATCTAGACGTAATAGTACCAGCATGGTGAATCTAAAGCAAAGAGAAATTAACCGAAGCCAAGAACTTTGTTTGGTTGCTGAGAAAATAATAGAGAAATAGAAAGTTTTCTTAGCAGCAACTGAATAAGGAATGCAGAGAGAGAGAGAGAGAGAGAACCTGTGAGAAAATGCGACCACCAAGCCGATTGGGTTTCTGACGTAAGGTACAGAGAGAGCGAGAGCGAGAGCGAGAGTGAGAAAGAGAGCATGTAACTTATTTTGGCTTGTGAGATACTGTAGCTTCTATATAATATGGTGTTACTTATTTTCAACTGTGGTAAATGACTATTGATAAAACTTTTTACCTATATAATTTTTTTCACCCCTTTTTTTTCACGGTGCTGAAATCTGAAGAAAAAGCTGAAAATATTTTTTTTTCTAACCCTTATTTCAACAGTTATGTCAACTGTGGAAATAAATATGTAAATTGTCATGCTTTTACTCCACAGTTGCATATAACAGTAGAAAATTAAGTTCTTTATCAACAGTTTTTAGTAACCGTAGATAAAAACATGTTGAAAAAGATCATGTTGTTTGTAGTGTTGATGGCTAGAGGCTAGTAGTTGAGCCAATGGTTAAGGTTTTAACACCAAGATCACCATTAGCGAATGATTGGTCTCCATATGAATAACCATACTGGCAGGGGTTTTTATCAGTGCCACAAGAGGCCATGTCTAAGGACTTGAATTTGTTAGAATATAATATGTGTTTGAAAATTTCACGTCAAAGTTTATTTGTGTTTGGACACATTACGTATATATTTGTTAGAACATAATATGTGTTAGAATATTTTATGTCAAAGTCTATTTGTTAGACCCATTGCACCGTCTATTTGTATTTTTTAAGGTAAAACGATAGACTAATTTACTCTCATTAGTAAAAGATTACAGTAAGTTCCCCATCCTTTCATGTGCAATACAATAAACATACTTGGCTACTTGTGATCCATATTTTTAGTCAGCCTTTTGAGTTTAAGACACCCACCCAGAGGGGGAAAACCCCTTATAATTTATCAATACTGAATATGAACCGATGCTCAGTCATTTGTGTTCCTTAATAAATATGATAAGATTTGAGCATATAACATCCATTTTACTTCTATAACGATTGTTCGTTCTAATTAATTCAAGACATTAATGATTTGTTTGGATTAGGATGGAAGGAAAGAGAGTAGGGTAAAGTTGGCGAAAATTACCCTAATTTTTGGTCAACTCTACTATACTCTTCTCTATTCTTCCTTCCCCCAATTTGAACGAATTATAATTGATCTTTATTTTTTTATACATCTAATTTTATAAGAATATTTCAACAGGATTTTTGGATGGCTATGTTTTCATTTATGAATATTTTTCTTTTTGAATCATATAATTTTTAGTCAACTTTACACTACTCTTTCTATTCTCTCTCTCTCCTCAATCCAAAATGGACCATAATTGATCTTTATTTTTTTTATACAATTTTACAGAAATATTTCAACAAGATTATTGGATGGCTGTACGTGTTTTCATCTATCAATATCTTCCTCTTTGAATCGTATTACAAGGTGGATAAAGATTAAAGACCTTGTTCACTTCACAAAAATATGCAAAAAGTCTGGCTTGAACATGTTCCCCAAGGCCTTGACATATACAAGTCCAGAAGAACGTGTTGATCAATCAAAAAAGAAAGGGAACGCTTCAACGTGTATTTGATATGTATGTTTTGTAAAATGATTTGACCGTCGGTTTTCCTTTTTTTTTTTTTTTTTTTTTTTTTTTTGGTGGTAAACCACCGTCAGTTTTCCTATACTTTGTCAAAGGGAACACAAATATAAATATTTGACTCCTTCTTTTCTGCTTTTTCTCAGCTTTTGCACTATTACTTGCTCAACGAGGAAAAGTAAACGTGTTAATCAATAAGATAAACGAAAAAGTAAACGTTGGTGCTTAATTTATATAATTTGGGTTCATCAAAAAAAATTTATATAATTTGGGGGGTGGTGGTTGGTCTGAATATTCAACCAAGCATACTCTGCTGTCATTCACGTACTAATTTTCTCTAACAGTTTTCTTTGTTTTTGACGAACTAAATGCACTAAGTCTTCCACGTTCCGCCACATTTTTATGAATGTTAGGTGATCAAGGGACAGCGTTTGATCCATTCCAGCTCAGTTCAACCTTTCAAACCGTGTCACAGTCAAACAAGGAAACCATGGTAAACTGCTGTTCACATTGTAGGAACTAGTCAACGTTTAACATAGAGAAACGAGCTATATAAACTAGCTCTCTTCCACCTTTCTAAAGCCATCTTTATAAACTGATTTCCATTCAAACTTCGGTTACAAAAATCACAAATCAAAACACAGAATACAAACAAACATTTCCTTCATTTTTTTATTTTTGGTTTTATTTATACAAAGATGGGCTTCTCTCACATCTGCAAAAAAGTCTTGACAGTACTGCTTTTTGTTACCATGTTATTTGCTTCTTCACAAGTTGGTGCAATGAGGCCATTAGAAGGAGAACAATGGCTGAAGAAAGAAAGCCTTTTGCTTCAGTCTGTTCAAAGGGGTCCTGTCACTGGCTCAGGTACCAATCCGTGCACTTACATCCCTGGTCGGAGCAAGGGCATTTGCCACTAGCGGCTCTCTCTGCCATCACAACTTTTGACCAAGATTAGAGTTCATGACTATATATATTCATATAGGAAACCATGGTGAACTTAAAGTGATCTTGTGGCCTTTTGTTTTTTTTTTTATGTAACTTTTTTTTATTTTTCTTGCTTGGGAACAACCATATCAAGGAAGTTTGGTTGTGAAGCTATGTAAATGATGTAAACTTCATAATATTTTGAAATATATTGATTCATTTATTTATACTTGGCTATTACTTTGGATCGAGAGTGAGAGAGAGATTTTATTTTATGTAAATAATTTCCAAGTACAATAATTTTCGTTACAGAAGAATACATACTTTTACGCTAAAAAGATAGCTTGTATTGTCCTATATTATTGTCAAACTTTTGATCCACAGCAAAGTTTTATCCATTGATTTGCTTTTCTTTCAAATAAAAAATTTCACAGCTTCACAAAAATGTTTATCTCATTTTAAATTGTGTAACAACATAAAATCTTGATAAAGCCAAAAATATTTTTGGTTAACTGGAAAAATCCACTTCTTACAAGTGGAAAATGTTTTACTGTCAAGGTTGGACGTAAACCATTTTCCAAAACAGGGTCGGACCTCTCTCCCTTCGCTAACCCACCCACCTCAGTGTTGTGGTCGAGCCACCCACACTACGTACGTTGTGGTCTCACACCATTCTTGCCCCACCAACCCATTAGCCGATCTCTACTTTTTCGGTGAGGCATTTGATTATCTTTTGAAATATTTGGTAGAATTTTATTTCAAATAGGCAAGAAATGAGTGGATAATGTGCATGAATGTGAAATACTTGAAATATTTGTTGGATTTTATATGAAAGGAGTGATATGTATGTTTGATTTTTTGTTAAAGGTTATTTGGGGTTTTATTTTAGTTTGTTGTGGTTAGAACCGACTGAACAATAGATGCAATTGATGTAATTGCTTAAAGCCTCCAAATAAAAAAAGGTCCCCATTTCTATAATATATATATATATATATATATATATATATATATAAATATATAATATATTTATCTATATATTTTAATTACAAAAAATTTTAAGTACTTTTATTGGTAAATAAAATGCATTAAAAAGGCCACATTATATCATAAAATGTAGAATACTGCACAATAACCATTCATGCACAGTGCAGAAGACCATACAACTTGATAGGACAAGACTGCACAGTATTATGTGCACTGTGCAGTCTTGTCCATAAGGCCCAACACATCACAAGGGCTAGTGGCCTAAGCTAAGCTGGCCCCCACCGGCCCCACACTAATGAATAAGTTATCACAATTTTTCTTTTTAATACAAACTTTTACTTTATCAATTATTATAAATTATCACACCAATTAATCATTTAATGTATATTATATCAACTTATTTGTATTATAGTGATACTAATTTATTAAACCATGTAATAAATTAAATTTTATTTGTGCAAGTTTAGATTTTAAAGTTTTTTTTTTTTAAAAAAAAAACCACTTAAAATTTTCGCCTAAGGCCCCCAAAATTGTTGAGCTAGCCCTGGTTGTGGTATTGATGACCTTTTTGTTGTAGTATGATTGGTAAGAAAATCAGTTGGTTTTCATATAAGTCAAAGCTAAGAATATTTTTTTAAAAAGAGAATTTCCAAGAATGTAACTAAATAGACCAAAATATAAGGGTATGTTTGGTATTTGTTTTTTCCTTTTATTTTCTGTTTTTAAAAACAATTTTTTATTTTTTAAACTAATTAAAAAACTTGTTTGGCAACCCAAATTAAATAGACAAAACAAAAACTGTTCTCAAAACTCAATTTGTGAAGGAAACTGAAAATACGCATTTAATTTAATGAACTTATCTCATTTAATGAGTTAGAATTAAAATTCAAATCCTAATAACAATATATTTTAGTATTTTTTTTATTTTTTTTAAAAAAATGATATTTTTAATTACAACTAACCAAACATGGTTTTGATTTCAAAAATACAAGAAAATTGTTTTTTCTTTATATTCCCAAAAACAAGTTTTTGAAAATAAAAAACAAAAATTGTAACCAAACATAGCCTAAGTAGTTAGTTTTTTTTTTCCAAAAAAGTTGTATATAAAAAAGGGATTTGGCTTACCTCCAGTACTTTTTTTAATTAGAATATCCTTTTATTTTAATGAGAAATTGCCACATCACTTACTAACTAAATAAAACGTGAAGAACTAGAGATTAAAATCCACTACCACTTGCCATTGCGTATTTAAAACAAAAAGAAATATTTGGTTAAAAAAGTACTTGAAGTAAGCCAAACTTGTAAAAAAATTATGCTAAAACAAATGAAGTTTTGGTAGGTAAATCATTCATTATTAAGAGAATAATAAACCTCAAATTTATTGCACACACTTTTTTTTTCTTTTTCTTTTTATGATGACAAGAATTCATTTTTCTTTTCTTGATTTTTGCACATGTCAATTTAATGCATTGTTCCATCCCAGCAAATTTTTATCCTTATGTAATACTATCTTTATTTCATTAGCATTGATTATTTATGAATAATGAATTGAAACACAAATTTTTTCACAAATTTTTCGATAACTTAATTTTTGATTGAAGTGGACCCCACAAACATGGGACCTTAATTCTGTGGAGTGGGTTTAGAAGATGTTTATTTCTCATTTCTTCAGTTGTTGGACGCAATCATGCAAGAAGTGATTTTATCTATGATTTTTGCCTAGTTGGAATCAGGATTTCATCTTGGAGGCGTCAAAGTATTAAAAAAAAAAAAATTCACCATCTAAAACTAAAAGTAAGACATATACTAAGATCCAAAATAAAATTAACATGAAAATCCAAAATTGCATATATTTAGTATTACTGATATAAATCTAAATAAATAAATAAACATATATATATATATATATATATATATAAAATATAGGGCATACAAATAAAATGTTTCTTAATTAATACATTTCTACTCAACCTAAATCCTAAAATACATTTAGGATTAATCAAAGCACAATCCTAATCAAGACCAAAGTATGTAATATAACTCTAGTTCAACCTAATGTTGGGATTTGTGCCCTAGAATCCTATTGTATGATGTTATGTACTATATTATGTATGACATTATGTATGACATGATGTATGACTTAATATTTTTATTAATAAAGTTGTTTTATTATTATTTGAAATAATGGTAACATGAATATTTGGACATTATCATATATATAGTCCATGAGATGCATATTATGTGATTTATGTGATTTAGTCACAGAAGATATAAATCATAAGTTCTTTGTAAACTCAGAATTTTGTTCGTAGTCAGTGATGAAATTGGGCATTTCATCTGCGAAGACTATAACATGTCAACTAAGATGATTTGTCTTGATCATGAAAGTGGTGACTTCTAGTTGATATGTTGATATGTTTTAAGAGTTAAGACATATTGAACCGAACCGTTGTGAGATTTATTATTCTCATAAAGACTGTCAATTGAATAATAAATCTCACGACTTATATTTACATGAACTCTTAATCCTGAGAGAATAATGGACTTGATCATGAAGTGTAGGTTATTTTGATATATCAGGAGTGAGATCTAAAGTAACAGTCAAAACCTCAGTATGTTGGGCAACTACATTTAGTGTTGATAGAACATATATTCTCAAGATGGAATTCATAGTCTCTTAACGGAGATACAAAACAAAATATTCCCTTGAGATAAGTTTAATGAGTTTGTTATTCAGAATGTTAGGCCTAACTACTTTAGTAATTAGTTACTAAGGTATATATTTATAAAATTGGATTTCATAAATATATAATGAATAACTTAAAAGGATTAAACCGGGTACTCAAGGATTAAGATGTAGTAATTTACAAAGTGGCAGTCTACTTTCACAACTTTGTATTACTACGAATATTTTATGAAGGGGTTGCATATACAATTAAGTCTACGGATACAATCTATTAATAAGGCTTAGAGTGTAACTATATTTATATAATGGTATTGAATATAGTTAATGGTAACTTTGGACTTGTCAAGAGTTGATAGAAAGGCCCAAGGCCCAAGGCCCATTGGAGCTAGTGTCTTATTTGTTCCCTTTTGGTCCCACTCCAAGCTACATACTAAAGTCCAATTGGAAAAGTCCAAAAGGCTAGCCTAATTATGTAATCAGTTATAAGAAGAGAAACATACAGATTTGATAATGACATGAATTGGTATATGAGTGTTGGACACTCTTAGATTCTCTCTAGAAACATATACATATAACTGATTGAGAGACCACACATCTTGGGCATCTAGTGGAATTGGAGTGAAGATTGAAAGTCTTCTCAAGAACTTCTGATCTTCGGTTTTGAATCTCACCGCTTCAAGGTACACTCTCTTGTTTTCTAATTCTGAAACTCATATGGCATATGTTATCAATTGTGAATGAAGTAGATCCATTTAATTAATTAATTTTTTCCGCTGCGCACACTCATATTTCCATCACCTAAATCCAAAAATACATTTAGGATTAATTAATCCTAATCAAGACCAAAGTTTGTAAGATAACTCTAGTTCAGGGTGTCATTGTATCTAATCCTATTTGTGGTTAAAGTATTGCAACATTGGCTTGTTTATTGTTAGTAAATGATTTAGCCGTAAATACCATTTAATGAGTTTATTCTAATTTTGTTTTATTTTTTAAAAATGCTTGATAGTGAAACTGTAGTCTTCAAAATTAAGATTCCCATGGTGGATATAGGCCTAATTTCTTGTGTTTTGACTCATTCTCTTTTTCTCCCTTTGCCTTTTTGATATTTTCTCATACAAGTTGGTGCAATGAGGCCATTAGAAAGAGCACGATGGTTGAAGAAAGAAAGCCTTTTGCTTCAGTCTGTTCAACGGGGTCCTGTCACTGGCTCAGGTCCCAATCCATGCACTTACATCCCTGGTCGGAACAAGGGCAATTGCCACTAGCGGCTTTCTCTGCCATCAAAACTCTTGAACAAGATTAGAGTTCATGACCATATATTCACATTTAATATTCAGCAAAATATATAGGAGATAATAATGGTGAACTTGAAGTTCTTGTGGCCTTTTGCTTTATTTATGTAATTTTTTTTTCTTGCTTGGGAACAACTATATCAAGTAAGTTTGGTTGTGAAGCCATTTAAATGATGTAAACCTCATAATATTTTGAAATCTATTGACTCATTTATTTTTATGTATAATGAAGTTTTTGTTTTCCTTCCTTTTCTAAACAAATGAGGGATGGGGATTTGCATACTTTTTCCCATATGAAAAATCGAGGGTCATATATAATTAAGCTGTTTCCAATAATTTATGCACCTATTACTTGAGAGAGAGAGAGAGAGAGAGAGAGAGAGAGAGAGAGAGAGAGAGAGAGAGAGAGAGAGATTTTATTTACGTAAACAACTTCCAAGTTTGACAATTTTCGTTACAGCACATTAAAAAAATGGCTTGTATTGTCTTCTCTGTTATTGTCAAACTTATGACCCACAACAAAATTTTATTAGTTGATTTGCTTTCTTTCATATCACAAAATTTAAGGACACATTTGGCACGACTCATAACATCTTCATGAAGATGTTTTCCTCATTTTTGAGTGTGCAACAACGTAATATCTTGGTAAAACTAGAAAATATTTTTGGTTGATCAAGAAAATCCCTTTGTGAAAAGTGTAAAATGTTTTACCCTTAAGGTTGGACGTAAACCATTTTTCATAATAGTCTCAGATTCCTCACCCTTCGCCTGCCCATGCACCCACCTCAATCGCATTGTGGTTGAGCCACCCACACATTGTGGTCGTGTGTCTCCAACCATCATGGTGATGCTCTCGACCACTGATTAGCCAACCCATCTGCCTTTCTCTACTTTTACAGTTCTTTGAAATATTTGGTAGAATTTTATTTCAAATAGGCTAGAAATGCATAGACAATGTCCGTGAATGTGAAATATTTGTTGGATTTTATTATTTTATATGAAATAGGTGATATTTGTTTGATTTTTTTAAAGGTTATTTGGAATTTGATGTTGGTTTGTTGTATTATTGACAACTTATTAGATACAGTATGATTGATATAAGAAAATTAGTACTTTTTTTTATTAACTCAAAAGCTAGAAAATATTTTTAAAGCATTTCTAAGAATGCAACTAAATACTAAAAAATATTTTAAGTAGTTTATATTCTCTAAAAATTTTCAAATGAAATATTTTATACTGAAACAAATGAAGTCTTAATATATGTTACTCATTCATAATTAAGAGATTAACATGCGTTAAATTTCTTGGACTTTTTACTTTTTTTATTTTATTATGATAACAATAATTTATTTTCTGTTCTTGATTCTTTTAACTTTTGTAGAGCTTTGATGCTTCATATCAATTTGAAGCATCATTCCTTCCAAGCAGATTTTTGTCTTTATGTAATCCTATTTCTATTTTTCTAGCAAAATGACCATATATGAATAATGTTGAAACACAACATTTTTCACAATTTTTTTAATTATTTAAGTTGTGATTGAAGTGGACATCTCACAAGTTTATGGACCCCATAGGCATGAGACCTTCATTTTGTGGAGTGAGTTTAGGAGATACTATCTATAATTTTTGCAAGGTTGGAATTAGGATTTCATCTTTCTGGGTTCAGAGAATGAAAAACAAATTTCACCATTAAAAAAAAGAAAAAGAAAGATGCTAGTATTAAAAACTAAATAAATAGTGAAAATTCAAACTAGTATATATTTAATATTAACAAAATACATATAAAAGATAGGACATAAAAATAAATGTTAATAAATTTCTACTCAACCTAAATTCCAAAATACATTTATGAATTTTGATTGTATCAAGGCTCAATCCCAATCAAGACCAAAGTTTGTTATATAACTCTAGTCCAGGTCATTGAATCTAATTCTACTTCTAATTAAAAAACCAAAAGAAAAAAAAGTTTAAGCCGTACGTACCACATTAATTTATTGTGTTTTGACTCTTTCTCTTTTTCTCTCTTTGCCTTCTTTATATTTTCCATATATATTATTATAATATCATAGCTATGTCTCGCATTTTATATATGTTAATTAGAATTATTTTTTTTTGAGAAAGATGTTAATTAGAATTATGTTTTATATAAACAATAGCTAAATTTATACATGTTTGGATTTCTTGTATATTCATCATTTTAGTTACAAAATTGGCCTCAAAACTACGGATGGCGAGCTAGTCATTTTCATTTTTTCTTTGTTGGCTAATCGTATGCCAGGGGATTCCACCCTTAGAAATTTAGAAGTAAACCTACAAAAGGAGACGTTTAACTGAATTTGATCCTTTCCAACTCAGTTCAACCTTCAAACCATGGCTCAGTCAAGCAAGAGAATCGTAGTACCATTTTATTTGCTTCTTCAGAAGTTGGTGCAATGAGACCTTTGGAAGGAGATCAATGGTTGAAGAAAGAAAGTCTTTTGCGTCAGTCTGTTCAACGGGGTTGGTCCAAATCCATATGCACTTACATCCCTGGTCGCAGCAAGGGCACGTGCGACTAGTGTGCCATGTAGCCATGCACAACCTACATAATTTCCTAACTCTGTTGCTGTGGCTTTCTATATTTTTGTGGTAAATCTATTATTTAGTTTGTATATATATGTATTTATGTACGTATGTGTATGAATCCTAGTGCTTGAGCAAGCAAAAAGTGTAGGAATTTTCATCTTGGGTAGAGTATCAACTGAAGTTTTTGATTCAGATGATGAGCAATTGAAGTGGAAAGTGAATGTTCCAAATGGACGCACCAAAACATCCGAGGAGAATCCGTCAGGAAAAATATCTCAACATATATATTGCAATGTATACGCGTGAATTAAGACTTAGAATGCTTCAATTTGTCTCCTTAGCAAAGGGTGTGATTCACTTTGGAAATTCGATTTTATGCTTTTAATTATTTGTATTATGAGTTACAGCACAAGTCAAAATGTGCTATGAACTTTTGTCTTTTTATCTATACACATTTCATACTTTCAATTTATAAAAATTTTGCACAATTGTTATCAGCCAACTTTGTAACGGTTTCTAATATAAAATAAAATAACACTTTATAACAGCTAAAACTACATTACACGTACAAGTGCTTTAGGTATGAAATTTTTCATGGTGGCATGATGCCATTTATAGTTGCTAAGAACATGTTCTACTTGAACTTACATGTTTCATATCAAAAGCAACTTAGAGAGATAATAAATTCGTGCATCGCACAGGTTAGTGACTAGTATACTATAGAAGTATAGAACCAAAGCCTTTGACTATTTGTTGACCTCTTGAGGTTCTGCCACCTCAGCTTTGCAATCTCCACAATTTTACACATCTTTTTAATTTTTAAAATTATTTAATTTTCTGAAAAAAAACAGCAAAATTCACTTTTTAAAACCTGACTACATGTTTTGCAATTTTGTTTCTAAAAAACTCCAAACTGAAAACCTGATACCCGAACTTTGACTATTTGTTGACCTCTTAAGAGTGTGCTACCTCAATTTTGCAGCCTCCTCAATTTTATACCTCATTTTAATTTTTAAAATTATTTAATTTTTTGAATAAAAACAGCAAAATTCACCTTTGAAAACCCAACTACATGTTTTTGGTACTTTTTTATATGAAAAACCCCAAACTAAAAACCTAAGACCCGTATAACCACACGCATAAAAACTGAATACTTGGCCACCCTTACAAATTGGACCTTACTCACAAGTCATAGCTCCCACCATTCGGCCTTCCCATGCTTATCAATGGTCTTGGTTCTGTTTTTTGAGTACTCTTGCTTTTCCTCTTATCTTTTCTCTAAATTTAAGTTTTTGTTTTTGTCTTTCTTCACCCTTCTGAGTTCATCTACTGATTTTCACTAGGTTTTAATCTTTTTGTACCTTTTTTTTTTTCCAAAATATATAGGCCCATTTGGTAATGTTGTTTAAATAACAGTTTTCGCTGTTTAAACACCACAACATGTATTTTCATAACACTTTTTCACCCACACATATTTCTACAACACTTAAACAACGTTATTAGAAATCTCTTAACAAACGTTGCTAATTGGGATTGGACTCTCTTCAAAAGCATGCTCTTTCCATTACTATTATATTATCATTTGCGATTCCAACAAATATATAAACCAAGTGTTTGATAAAATGTGTAAGTACCCTCTTTTGCTATTGGTCTATGTGGGTAACTCTTTTTCTCTTTTTCTTTTATGTTTTTAGGTTGTAGTCGAATTGCAATGGTAAATACGAATTTTGATAGTTATATATATATATATGTATATATATGTATATGTATATATATATATGTATATAAATGTATATGTATATATATATCCACCTTTTGAAGGCTAGCTATGAAAGAAGTGTGGGCAGTTTTTGTTTTGTTTTTTTGTTTTTTTTTTATAGGTTTTCTAGCTCTTTCATATTAGAGTTTATTGCATTGATTTTAGCAATGTTCATGAATTTTTTTGGGGGAGGTTTGTTTAAAACATGACTGATAATACTCCTTAACAAAGAAGTGGTATTGGTTAACACAGTGGCGAACTCAGAATTTTTTTTCAGGAGAGACCAAGCTAAATATAAAAAATTTATTTAGGAACTATCCAAAACCTAAACAATTGCACAAAATATAAAACTTGTGTGCTAGACTAATTCAAAAGTATTGAGGAGTTAAAAGGCCTAAATTCCAAAATCTATGGAGGGCAATAACTACATTTTTCTATAAGTGAACACTATATATATATATATATATATATATATATTTCATAATTGCAAAAACCTAGCCCCCTACCCTCCACCATCCCACTGCCCCCCCCCCCCCCCCCCCCCCCCCGCAAAAAA